>JAJTUV010000563.1:0-600000 GCA_021653895.1 Mastomys natalensis | reverse complement strand
AAAAGAAATTCTCAGAAGTTCAGAAATAGAAGAGAATTTCCTCTGTATGATTCAAAAGTGTCCAAAGCAAACCAAATTCTCTTACCTCACTTTTCATATTTAAAAAAAAAAAACCTTAAAATTAGTTATAGGTTTAAATTTCAGAGCTAAAATAATGAAATTGTTAGAAGAAGCTAGAGCAGAAATCTTGGCAATTGTGAATTAGACAAAGATTTCTGAAATGGGGTACAAACAGTGCAGACTATAAAATAAAACAGCCTGGCATGGTGAACTCAAAATCTGTTTTACTCTTAAGATGACACAGCTAGAGGGGAAAAGAATCATCATAGTCTAGGGAAATACTTACCCAATGAATAGCTTTATGTGTTCAAGATATCTCAAGAATAAAAAGACAGTCCTACAAATATGAGTGGGGTTGGGGAGGGGTTTGAATAGACTTGTCATCAGTGATAACAAGTGTGTTGCAAATAAGTACATAGAAAGATGTTCAGCATTGCTAGTCACTAAGGAAACGTACATTCAATCCACATTGGGTACCACTCTGAACCCACTGCAGTGGTTATATGAGAGCAGTGACAATGTCACCTGTTAGGACAGAGAACTCTAATACTACAGAAACACTAAAAACAGTACACCTGCTTTGAAATAGATTTTGAAAACACTTTATAACGTTAATGAGTAATCCAATAACCCCATTTTGTTTTGTTTTATATTTGAGTGTTTATTATTTTTATTTTATATAGAAGTGCTTTGCTTGTATATTTGTATATGTGTACTGTGTGTATTCCTTAGACCCTAGGAGGCCAGAAGAAGGGGTCAGATCCTGGGATCCAAATATGTGGGTGTTGGAAACTAAAGCAGAGTCCTCTGCAAAAGCAGTAAGTACTCTAACCATCGAGCCATCTCTCCAGCCCCTAAGAACTCTGGTTTACTCATTTACCCAAGTGAAGCGACAACTGTGACTGCACAGACCTGCACTTAATGGTGAGTGTGGTTTCACTCATGACAGCAAGAAACTTGAAACGTTCAGTAACCAGTGAATGGAGGATCAAATTGTCCCGTGTCTGTATATGGGAATGCCATGATAACAAAGGAGCATGCTATTGATAACACCTGGTATCACAGGTGACACTTAGAAACAGTACACTAGCACAAAAGCTACCTACCTACAGTAAGATTCTGTTTACATGAAATATTAGAGAAGGCCAAACTACTGATGGATAGAAAGCTGACTGTAGGTTTTTGTTGTTGTTGTTTGTTTGTTTGTTTGTTTTTCAGGATCAGGAAATTGGAAGGAGGGAGTATAAACGGGATGAAAGACACAGCTGTTCTCTTAATTTGGGATATAGTCACACGAATATAAACACTTGTCAAAATCTGTCAGGCTGTATTCCCAAGCCACCAAATTTCATTGTGTATAAGTTGTTCTTTAGTAAAACTTTGGCAAATGATGCACAGTGACTGATTCCAGATGAATTTGCTGTATTTCCTTGCTTCAGATGCTTGTTTCTATACATACACTTTAGTTCCTACTTCCTAACTTAATCACAAGTAATAAAGATTTACCACGGTGCTGAAAATGTTATGATCCTTCAATTCCTACATGAATCCCTACAGATGGGTGTCACTCTACATAACCATTCCCTCACTTTTAGAAATCTCTATTTTTTTCAGTTTCTCCTTAAATTATTTAATGCTCTGATAGATCTTGTATATACATTTGTATATGTTTTAAAACATTTCTATTGTTTTTTTTTTCCAAAGATACAGTTATTACATCAAATCCAAGTAGATGCTAAGGACCTTTAAACATGCTGCTAGATGTTTTTCCAAGAGGTTTATACTGATTTTACTATCACAAGTAGGGTATAGAAAGAATGCCATCATTTTGTTAAGTATTTGCAGACACCCTCTTATAGGTCTTTACACTTCAGCCCCATCATGAGTAGCTTTATACATCTATGCTTAAAGACATAGTCCACAGTCCACAGCATTCATAGAACTGTACCTATTAACAGAATTAATTTAGTCCAACTCACAGGGAGTGGGGCATTTGTAAAACCCTTGATTTGTGTGAGGTCATCTAATGTTGGGTATGTGAGGATAATTCTCTATTGCTCACTTCTGCCTGCCTATTTATGTGTTAATGTGTTTCTTAATTCCCAGTGTTCATGACAACTCTAGCCTTTATAGCTTCAGTATAGCACAAGATAGCATCTTAGCCATGACAGCACTTCTTTCTCTATGTTGTGTATCTCTCAACAGCCCAACACAAGCCATTCACCTAACACAGCTGTGGTTTCTCATTCGTTGATGTTTCCCTCTTTATCCTACCATTTAATTTGTGGCTCTCATCTCCCTAAACTAGCACCCAGGAACTAGTAAAACCAACGATTCCCATACATAACTAAATGAACATCGTTCAAAAGACATTTGAGCTCTCTCCTCTTTGGGTTTAGGTTGGTCAACTTCCAGCCTATGATCTCTTGTCTCTTTCCTATTAAACTCAATGTTCCCTTCCTCATATCTGCTTAATTCTGTCCTAGTGCTGAGTCAGGACTGACCACAGCTACCTTTGGATCTATCAGATTCCAGCTGTATTTGAGTTGCCTTAGGGTAGGACAACACTGACTCCTGGGAATGCCTGAGACTCTTTGCCCAGTTGCTCTTCTTGTTCTCTTCAGTGCCATCGTCTGTTTCCCCTTCATGTACATCCTGCCTGGTTGTCTAATTTCAACAGTCTTCCCTACCAAAGATAAGCACCTGAGGAGGTCAGAGGCTAGCTCTTTCCTCTGTGTCCAAGTGGCATTCGAATGGTCCCCAAACTTGTTTCCATTAGCAGAGCCACTCACCCAACTTATTCATACACCATACTCTTCAGATAGTGGCCATATGTTTCAAATAACTTTTCCTGCAATGATAGATTTTGGTAGCAAGCCATTTGTGCCTTTCTTCTCTCCAGGGATATAGACAATATGGCTTTCTTTTGGCTGACGGATTTCCAGTCCTCTGCCTGCTTCATTTGTCATTACTACTGTTGTCTATAACACTTAAAGATTCATAGACTTTTAACTTTAAATGAGCCAGTCAATTTTAGTCATTTTATTTTTGGTGCTCAAATTGTTTCATCTTGTACGAGCTAAAGATCCTTCAGACTTGCCCTAGGGGAACCTTGTGATATAGCCCTATTACTTTTGGGAAATCTTTTGCTTGTGGGCACCATGAAGTTTCTTGGGCTCATCTTGCCTGTTTTCAAACAAAGACTTGCAATTGGTCATCTTTCCAGGAAACCCTGGCCCTTTGGGGTAAATGTTTCTTAGGTTCTGCAATCTGACTAGCAAGAATATTTTTGACACTAGTTTGTCATTTGGCATTGCTCCTATGACTTCAGAGAGAACAGAAATAAGGCATATGCAATAATTTGGCTCTTCTGTATGACCAAAAAGAGTTTTAATGAAAACTTTAAAAATCTCAAAGTCAACAAGAATATTTTTCCTTAAAGAATGATTGTTACTAAATGGAGAAGAATGGACAAAATTAGAAGTGACACTGTAACTGTTAGTGAAATCGTCGGTTGAGATAATGAACATCAGCAGACGCTGAAACTGTGGGGAGGGGTGCTCGGAATCTTCACAGTGAAAGGATCAGGCTACCTCATCTGAACTCACTTATCAATTTAAAAAGCCTCAGAAGTGAGATACCAGACATCACTAGCCACATGACGTACTGCACTAAAACATTAAAATAAACATTAAAGTTGGATGCAATCGAGATTTTGGTCTAAAAATATTGGATTGCAGAGAAGACAGGAAAGAAAGAAAAAGAAAGAAAAAACGAGAGAAAGAAGAAAGAAAGAAAGAAAGAAAGAAAGAAAAGAAAGAAGAAGCAAACGAACAAACAAACAAACAAACAAATAAACACAGCATTTGGAACATTTGCAGAGTCACTAACCCAATTTCTTCAACAGGTCAAGTATGTTCTAAAAGTAAAGATTTCAAAAGCTTTACAAGCAAATGAAATGATTGAATCTCACTTTGATCTCAATTTAAATAATTCAATTGTAAAGTCTTTTGTGAATAGTTGCTCAAGTTAGGCGCTACTGACTCCAGCCAGGGAAACAAGGGAGCTACCTGCAGATTGTGACCACTCCAGTTCCTCCAAGACCATTCCCCCAGCCTTATCCAGAGCTCTGTGGCAGGTCTCCTGCTGACCTCTCCCTTTTCCCCTCCCCACCTCTAGTGGATCACACAGATCTTCACCTCCTCCCAACTCCAGCAGGTAGGTGTTCATTACCAAGAAGCCCCAGGCCACTCTAGCCAGTGAAACAGGGAAGCTCTTCACCTCTCCCTCTATTCCCCCAAGTCCAATCCCCAGGCTCCTCACCAGGTCTGTAGCAGGCCATCTGTAGGACCCCAAAGGGCTGCCATGCCCTGGCTGAGCCTTTCCATACGCTGTGTCTACTAAGTAACATTCTGCTGTTCCTCTAGGATCAAAACATCCTGACTAAGGCATGGTGCCCTGGGAAGGGAATTTACACTTGACATCCTATTGCCCCCCAATTGAGTTACTGTTTTTTCCTGAGTTTGTATTTTTCCTTCCTTGGCTTGGTGTATGTATATTGAACCTGTCCAGTAAAAGTTTGGGCATTCTCTCACAACAGATGACCTGAGTCTGAGTATTTCTTTAATCCCCAGACCTATGCCAGAACTCAGTACAGCAGGCAGCACCAGAGCTGTCAGTCATCTGCCTCAGCCTCTTCTCACTCTCTACCCCATTCCCAGGGGACTAAGCAGATTCTGGGCAAACATCCTGGTTTACTCCCTGCTGTGAACCCCCTCAGCATCACCCCAGCCCATACCCGGTCCTAAATGTCATCACCCAATACCTAGAAATACATTCTGCCCAGTAGCTATACCTATCAGCTCTCCTGAGAATCAGAGAGGACAACAGAAACCAAAACCCAAAGTACTGGCCCAACAAAGACAAGAGCAGATATTGTTAGGAGACAGTTGCCTGAGTCCAACTATCTCAGGAATAACTTCCATCTTGCTGAAAGGTCAAAACTGAGTTCATGATCTCAGGCCTCAGAACCAACTCCTATCCTCCTTCAAGGGTTTCATGCGCACCTGTTAACGAGGAAAGGATATAAAGAGGGAAGTTGCTGATAATCTAAACAAAGGCCCACGAGTTGTAAACTATTGCCTGCCATGACTTAATTAACTATGTGCAACTTGCCCACTCCTTTGTTCCCTTATCATTCTGAGATCCGGTCCAGAAGTACAGGAGAAGGCTTGACCATCAAAGCTATGAGTTAAGGACCTTGAAACAGGTAATCCAGATAAGGCCTGAGTCATCAATGTTTACTTCCTTGTTCAACCCCCTGTGTCAAAATATTAGACAATGCTACATTCTACTTTGTTCTTCCTCGAATTGTGGTTTCATCCTTTAAAAATGACATACAATTTCCCTTCAGGATTGCAGTTCAGTTCCCAAGACTATACTACTGTTCTGATCAATCAGTAGCAGCCTGAGTATAATAAAATGTTGTCATCTCTTTAAATACTTGCTAAGATGAATGTTCAAAGCACAGTCAGCTCCTGACTGTTCAGTGTTTGCTGCCTAATTCAAATAAAGATCATGCTTTGCTGGATTCTTGTGATTGCTTGGGTTGTTTTGGGTTTTTAGACTCAAACAATATCAGCACTTAAGTCAGTTCCAGGGAAGAAATAAGTTTCTGAGCTGTAGAGGATGCTCCAGTGTGTGTGGTGTTGAGTGCAATTGTCCTCAACCCAGGTGCCTAGATGCCAACATAAAGACACAGTCAATAACAGGATAATATATCTCGTCGGGAGCCCAGCAAACCTATCACAGCTGGTCCTGAGTACTGCAACATAGTTACAGCACAAGAAAAAGACCTTAAAATAGTCTTTGTGAATATGCTATGGATTCTTTTAATTGAAAATAGAATTTCAATTTTCTCATACAAAATATGCTGATTATAGTGTCCTCTCCCTCCATTCCTCCCAGTTCCTCCTGATTAACTACCTTTCTGTCTCTTATTAGAAAAGAATAGTTTTCTAAGAGATAACACCCAAACATGACAAATGAAATACAATAAGATGAAGCAAAAACTTTCAAATTGAAGTTGGACAACAGGAGGAAAAAGAGTCCAAAGAGTAGGCGAAAGAGTCAGATACCGCTCATCCTCATAGTCAGGAGTCACAATAAAACCAAAACACTAATAGCTATAATATATACACAGAGGACCTGATGTCAACTCTGATGGGGGTTTCTTAAAGAGGAAATGAGTAAATCCCTGTAAGAAATCTGTGAAAACATAAAGAGTGGAAGGAAATGATTATACAGTTCAAGACCTGAAAGTACAAATAGAATCAATAAGGAAAGTCAAAATGAGGGAAAGCTGAAAAAAAAAATCTAGGAACTCAAACAGGAACCTCAGAGGCAAGCTTCACCAAGAGAATAGAAATGAAAGAGAGAATCTCAGACATTGAAGACAAGATACAAGATATGAATACCTCAATCGAAGAAAATGTTAAATCTTAAAAAATATCCTGGCATTATGAAAAGACTGGATATGAGAATAGTAGTAGAAGGAGGAGGAGGAGGAGGAGGAGGAGGAGGAGGAGGAGGAGAAGAAGAAGAAGAAGAAGAAGAAGAAGAAGAAGAAGAAGAAGAAGAGAAGAAATAATGTAGGTCATCTAGGCCAAAGTCACAGAAAATATTTTCGACAAAGTCATAAAAAAAAAAAAAAAAAACTAAAGAAGGAGATGCCTATCAAAGTCCAAGAAGCATACAAAACAACAAATAGACTGGACTAGAAAAGAAAGTCCTCCTGACAAATAATAATTAAAACATTAAACATATAAAACAAAGAAATAACATTAAAAGCTGCAAGGGGGAAAGAACAAAAAATATATATAACGCCAGACCTATTAAACTAATACCTGACTTCTCAATGGAGACTCTAAAAGCTAGAAGGGCATAGACATATATTCTACAAACTCTTAAAACACCACAGATGCCAGCCCAGACTACTCTACCCAGCAAGATTTTCAATCACAATAAGTAGAGAAAATAAGATATTTTATGACAAAACCAAATTTAAGCAATATTTATCTATAAATCCAGCCCCACAGAAGAGCTAGAAGGAAAACCAATGTAAAGAAGTTAAGAAATCACTTGGAATAAATAATCTCAGAACAACAAATCAAAAGACAGGAAACACACACACACACACCACTATCACAACAATAACAAAATAATAGGAATCAACAAATATTTCTCATTGATATCTCTCAAAATCAATGGTTTCAATTCCCCAATAAAAGGCCTAACAGAATGAAGTCAAAAACAGGACTCATCCTTCTGCTGCATGCAAGAAACACACCTTAATGTCAACGATAGACATCCCTTTGGGGAAAAAGGATGTAAAAAGATATTTCAAGCAAATAGACCTAAGAAGCTAGTCATTTTAATATCTGTAAACAATAGACTTCAAAACAAAGCTAACTGGTATTATAAACCAAATGGACCTAACAGATATTTATAGAACATTTTCCCAAATACAAAAGAATTTGCCTTCTCAGCATCTCATGGAACTTTCTCCAAAATAACTCACTATAGAATAAAACGTGGGTCAGGATATTTCTATAAGAAATAAATTAAAGACTTTCTAAATTGAAAGAAACTGAATCCATAACATACCTAAATGTATGGTACACAATGAAAGTGTTTCCAAGAGATAAGTTCATAGCCCTGAGTATATTAAAAAAAAAAAAAAAAAAGGAGAGATTTAATAAAAGTAATAGCACATCTGAAAGTTCTATAACATCACCAAAATATCCAAATAGGTAGATGACAAGAAATAATCAAACTCAGGGCTGAAATTAAGAAAACAACAGCAACAACAACAAAGACAATAAAAAAAATCAATGAAACAAAAAAATTGGCTCTTTTTAAAAAAAAAAAATCAGTAAGATTGACAAAACCTTATCCAAATTAACTAAAAGGAAGATAGAAAATATTCAAATTAACAAAATTGGAAATGAAAATAGAGACATAACAGACACCCAGGAAATCCAGAGAATCAGAAGAATATACTTTAAAAACCAGTACTCCACCAAATTGGAAAATCTACAAGAAGTGAATATGTTTCTCAATAAATACCACTTAGCAAAGCTAAACCAAGATCAGAGAAAGAATTTAAATAGACCTATAACCCCTAGTAAAATAGAAGCAGTCATTAAAAGTCTATCAACCAAAAAAAGCTCAAAGTTAGACGATTTTAGTGTAGAAGTCTACCAGACTTTCAAAGCAGAGTCAATGCCAATATTTCTTAAATTATTCCACAAAATAGAAACAGAAGTAACATTGCCCAGTTTGTTTTACGAGGAGACAGTTACTCCAATACCCAAATTACATAAAGACCTACCAAAGAAATAGAATTACAGAACAATTTTCTGTATGAACATAGATGCAAAAATTCCCAATAAAATACTTGCAAACCAAAGAACACATAAAAAAAGATCATCCATGGTGATCAAGTAGATTTCATCTCAGATGTATAGGGATGGCTCAACATACAGAAACCACTCAATGTAATCCAACACAAAACCTTTCATCTACAGCAGTATCCTGCTTCAAGATATGCTAGGGCAATCAGGCAATAATGGCACAAAGCTTGTGGGAGTCACCAACTAATATTTGATTTGACTTAAGACCCATTCATTCTGTGAGATGGAATCCACACCCATATCAAAGCAAGTGGCCAAGAACTTGAGTCTAGATAATCCAGGGCAAAATCAAATACTACTGTTCAAGAAAAAAAAAACAAAAAAACAAACGGACAGTAATAAAATGACTCCCAATGACATCCTGCTATATTCTTAGATCACGGTCTTGCTCTGGCATCTTCAGAGAAGTTCCGTCTTTCCTACTTCAACATCCTGAATTGATATATTGTTATGATTGTGTATTGCAGTTAGAGGAGAGGGCTTGAATCAGGATAAAGAATGCAGAAAGGGCTGTAGAGATGGTTCAGTTATTAAAAGCACTTGCTCTTCTTGCAGAGGCCCTGAATTCAGTGTCCATCACCCACAGATGGTTCACAAGCATCTGTCACTCCAATTCCAGGGATTCCAGTACCCTGTTCTGGCCTCTGTAGCCACCAGGCATGAAAGTGATAACATAAATTTATGCTTGCAAAACACTCATACACATGAACTAAAAATCAATAATATTTCAAAGAAGAGGAAGAGAAGGAAGAGGAAGAGAAAGGAGGAGGAGAAGGTGCCAACAGCAACAGATAATCATCCAGGGTCATGTGGATGTGACTATCAAATTATTGCTATCTACATTATTCTTTCCCAATCTTTAGTCCTTCATATTCACCAGCAATGGCTATTGCTTTATGCTATCCCTTTCCAATCAGTCAAAATTACTCATCCTTGCTGTTGTTGCATCCTGTTACCTGTTCCCAGGACACTTGCATGTCTTCCTTCATTCATGTCTTTCTTTGTGGGTCTTGTCCTTGTGACAACCTTCCCTCCCTAAGGTTGCTGCCCACACACAGGGGAGTGTTGCAAGAATTATGTTAAGCAGACAGTGAAGGAACTTCCACTGGGCCCAGCAGTTGTGAGGCTTCTGAAATATGAATCCCCAAAAGATCCTGAATCCCTGCTGCTCAAGACAGAGAGCTTCATCTGCCTAGACTCAATGTACTACTCTACTCTGAAAGCATAAATAAGGAAGCAGCAGGCGACTCTTAGTTTGTCTTGGCTACAAATCTCAGTGGGAGATAAGTAGAAAACAAGTCTAGAAAAGTATTATGCATTATTCTATAATGGAAAAAAAACATAAAAATATGCAGGAAAATACTGGGGTATTTAAGGATTGGAAGACTTGATCTTGTCTTTAGAAAGACAGTAAAAGCCCAAGAAATTGTGCACATTTAGCTTTAGCCAAGCATAAAAGGACCTTTGATGCTGTTAGTTTGTAGTGTAAGTGTCTTCTTAGGTTCTTGCATGTCCCCTCCTAGTTTCCTGTTCTCTTGACTACCTCTTGCCCTTGTCTGAAGGATAAATACTATTCTTAAAACCTTCCAGCAAAAACGACTTACTCTCCTTGCTTGTATTTTTCTTGACTCTTTCCGAGCCAGCCTGCTAGAGTTTAGGATTCTAGAGAATCTGATTATAGTCAGGGACTGTGGTATGCAGGTAAGAGACAGGGGATGGAAAGGGGCCACCAGATTAAAAGGAATAAAACGATATCATCCAAATACTTGAAAAAAACTTAGCCCAGGAAAGCAGAGTTTCGAGAAACAAGGAAGACTTTGGGGGAGGGGCAGAAAGAGAACTATTATTTTGCATGTATTCCATGTCATCCCCAATTGACATGGTTTTATTTCATCCTTTTAATTCTAAGAGACAGGCTTATTATCCCTGATTCACAGAAGAGGAAATAGAAATGCAGAAAGGTTAAGTAAATTTCTAAATGTCACATGGCAGGTGTATGTTGTTAACAAGATTCAACACCATCTCTGTCTGAGATCCCAATTGCTCCAAAATAAAATGGAAAGGGAGCCAGGCATGGTGGTGCATGCCTGTAATTCTAGGCACTTGGGAGGGAGAGCCAGATGGATCTCTGTGAGCTCAAGGCCAGCCTAATCTACCTTTATAGAGTCCGAGACAGTCAGAGTATTACATAGAGAAATCCTGTCTTTGGAAAAAAACAAATATGGAACAGGGAAATGGACTGTCTTAGTCAGGTTTTCTATTCCTGCACAAACAAGTGACCCTTTGTCAACTTGACACACAAACATATCACTATTAAGCCTCAACCTTTACTTTCTTATTCATTCCCAAGGTCTAAATAACTTTAAAAGTCCCACAGTCTTTACAAATGCTTACATATTAAAATTTCAATCCCTTTAAAATATCTAATCTCTTTTAAAATTTAGTCTTTTTACAACTCAAAGTCTCTTAACTATGGACTCCACTAAAATATTTTCTTCCTTCAAGAGGGAAAAATATCAGGGCACAGTCTCAATCAAAATTAAAATCAAACTCTAACTGTTCAATGTCTGGGATCCACTCATGATCTTCTAGGATCTTCCAAGGGCTTGAGTCACTTCTCCAACTCTGCCCTTTGTAGCACACACATTGTCTTCTAGGCTCCAGCTGTCTGTACTCCACTACTGTTGCTGTTCTTGGTGATTGTCTCATGGTACTGGCATCTCCAAAACACTGCTGTCTTCTGCTGTAACTAGGCTTTACCAATACCCTCTCATAGGCTCTCTTCATGGTACCAAGCCTCAACTCCTTTGCATCACCCCTTCAGTCCTGAGCCATCAATTGCAACTGAGGCTGCACCTTCACCAATGGCCTTCCATGGCCTCTCACAGTGCAGAGCCTCAGCTGCTCTTCATGACTCCTTTATGCTTTCAAAACCAGTACCACCTGGGTGACGCTTATCCATTCCCAAGTCCAGCCTCAGCACGAAGTACAACCTTGGCTATCTCTGGACACAGCCTCTTTGTGCTCTCAGAAAACACTTCCCAGAAGATTTCACCTCAATGATGCTGGTCTCTTCTTAATCACCACTAATTTCTTAGTTCCAGGTAATCAGCATCAATAGTCCCAGTAATGCAAACGTTTTGCTTTAGTAGTTCTGGTATCTTGTTAATCATAGCTGAGTCTTCAGCCCCAGCTAACCAAAACCACAGAATCTTCACAATCAAAACAACAATGGCCTTGATTAGAGTTTTTACTCTTCCGTCTGAAATTTCACAAGCCAGGCCTCCATTGTTTGCACTTTTCTCAACCTTATTTTCCAAGCTCCTACAGGACATCCCACAGAGCTCTTAACACCCAATGGCTCTTCCAGCCCAAAGTTCCAAAGTCCTTCTACAGTCCTCCCTAAAACAGGAATTCCCCAGGTTGTCACAGAAATACTCCACTATGCTGGTACCAATTTGTCTTAGTCAGGGTTTCTATTCCTGTGCAAACATCATGACCAAGAAGCAAGTTGGGGAGGAAAGGATTTTTTTCTTCTTTCTTTCTTTCTTTCTTTCTTTCTTTCTTTCTTTCTTTCTTTCTTTCTTTCTTTCTTTCTTTCTTTCTTTTTTAGTTTACACTTCCACATTGCTGTTGATCACCAAAGAAAGTGAGGACTGGAACTCAAGCAGGAGCTGATGCAGAGGCACTGGAGGGATGCTACTTACTGGCTTACTTCCCCTGGCTTGCTCAGCCTGCTTTCTTATAGAACCCATGACTACCAGCCCAAGGATGGCACCAGCCCAAGGGTCCTCCCACCCTTGATCACTAATTGAGAAAATGCCTTACAGTTGGATCTCATGGAGGCATTTTCTCAACTGAAACTCCTTTCTCTGTGATAACTCCAGTTTGTGTCAAGTTGACACACAAAACCAGCCAGTACATGGACATGGACTATGGAGGAATGATGGGTACTGAGATAGCAATTTTGATTATATATATATATATATTCACTTCTTCAAATATACACAAGAGCTCTGCAGAATTATGTCTAACCTTGGCAATTTCTTTTGAAAAGAATTGGAACCAGATGGCTTGAGAGTACAAATAGCCAACTCAGGTAAGGAATTTTAAAAAGTCACCAGGTATCCAGGAGGTATGTTTTCATTTTCTTGAAAGATTGCGCTTCCAGAAGGCTTATAATCTGGAGAGATGAAGAAAAATAGGAAGCAGAAATTATATGTACATATGGGTGACATCATCTATATGACATTGTGCTAAAAGACAGCTGGAATGGCTGTGACCCTTCCAGGTATCACTGATTTTTAACTGAAATGGTCTCTATTGTCCTCCTTTTTTGATTAGAGAATTCCCACTGATCCTTCAAAGCACAATTTAGACATCACTTGCTCCATGCTTCAGTTAATCAAGATGTTCTTAGTGTAAATTTTGGGGTAGATAAGGTAGCTATCTTCAGAAGAGAGCTACTATGATTTGGAATTGTAATTTTAAAAACATATTAAAATCTGCAGTTATCCAAAACTTTCCTGCCCCCTTGTTATTCTTGGCTACTTTGTTCTTGAGAAGCATTTCCACTTACAGGTCAAATGGGATGACAGGAAGAGATAGCTGGCAGTGAAATAACTAGCTCTCCATTCTACATGAATAAAGGAAAGCTAAGGTAAGAGACACACCGTGTGTTTCCATTCTCATTTCCTTCCCAGGTGGTCCTTACATTTTGAATAAGTGAGGACAGAAAAAACTCAATGTACACAATCTTTACTTTCTCTCTTCCTTTCACTTTGCATCCTTCCTGTGTTGATCTCTAAGAAGAGTAGCTTCAGAAACCAAGTTTGTTTTAAAATGCTAATTTTTATGAAACGAAGACACTGTATCATCATCATCACAGTTGAAAATGACCTTCTCTAGTGCTAAAAATGAATGAGTATTTGTTGGCTATGACTCAGTACATTAAAGGAGCACTGTAGTAGTAAGAAGGCTTCACCCTCATTCATTTTTTATTTATGGATGAGCTCTTTGGGAACTCTTAGAACATTCCCTTATATGGAGCATTGCTATTGCTGAACTTTTAGTCATAGTTTAGTATAGAAAGTAAAAAAAAAAAAAAACAAAAAAACAAAAACAAAAAAAAAACCTCTCATCCACTGGATGAGTCTGTCATCCCCCAGACACAGTGTTGGACATGGTCAAACTGTACTGCAAATGTAAGGAGGTCACAAAAACATCCAAACCAGCTGTTCTTACCATGTAAGAAAAGTGGCACAATCCACAATAGGGGACCTATATAGCTTTCCCTTGCCTTAACAGTAAAGGAATCAAAGAAGAAAGAAAAGCTATCTTCTCTGTGCTCCTTGGGTACCACTGAAGTTATAAGTGAAAACATGTCACTCCGGAGAGCAGACTCTGAATGGACAGGCAGGACAGCCTAAGGGAGAGAGCAGATGACTCTACACAGTCATGCAAGAAGGCTCCCTCATGGCTGCAAAGTGCTTGATGATCCAGCTAGCACCAGTGATCCTTCACGTCTCATATCCTCCCTTCCTCTTCGGGAATCCTTGTAAGCTTCTCTGTTTTGTATAAGGGAGTGACAACTTGTACTATGGACAAGTAGAAGGTAGCAAGGGAGAGGATGTTCAGTGTAAAACCACCACACATGTCTTGTAGGAATAAAGCCATCAGGGAATAAGGAGACCGTGACCCGAAGCTGGACCTTATGCTACAGAAAGAGCACAGCAAAATGCAGCACACAGGACCAGGTGAGTGCCATACTAATCATCATGGCTCCTTGCCCATCCTCCTAAATGCTCCTGTGCAAAGACTGGAGGGTCTTCAAGAACCCACAGCTCACTGCAATCTCAACTGCAGAGCAACAAAGCTATGTGAGTTTTTGACTGTTTAGATCTGATAATCTTAGCTTTTGCATTCCTTGGAGGCAGAAATTTGGAGGTAGTTTATCTTGTCCCCTGTTCTTTGCTTGCTAAAATATATGTGTGCGCTAAATATTGAAGAAGAGAAAAAAGGAGGGAGGGAAGAAGGAAGGAAGGAAGGGAGGGAGGGAGGAAGGAAAGAAGGAGGGAGGGAGGGAGAGAGGCAGGGAGGGAGGAACAAAGGAAGGAGAGAGACAAGGAGAAAGAAAGAAGAGAGACAAGGAGAGAGGAAAAGAGGGAAAACAGAAGTTTATTCCCTGAATAGTTCAAGTTTAGACCCTGTAAAGTACTTTTTATAAACTTAAAGATATTAGTTTGTAAAGGATAAAAATAAGTGTAAGACAGTACTGCATACACATTACTGATGAAGATCTTGGCTCCTGGAACAACAGGGAGAAAATAGAAAAGAAGGTCAAGAGTTTAGCATCCTGAAGTCCCAGCACGGGATAGCTTCCTTCTGTTGACTCAGTGGAGATAGCTGATACCAGATGAAACCCAAGACCCAGTCTCCACATGAAACTTCCAGCAAACTTCCAGTGTTGCCTTCCACAGAAACAGCAGTTGAGAGAACTGGTCAGAAACAAGCATCCCTTTATCAAAACCCCCTCTTTAGAGTAGTCTTTGTAAAATACGTTGCAAATAAAGAAAAATCAAGTTTGTATTACATTTATTGAACACCTTCATTGCCTGTGAACAAGATTCATTTCTTCTTTAAAAAATTATTATAGTGTGTGTGAGGGCAATTTGACTGTACTTATGTCTGTGTACCACGTAATTATAGTGTGTGTGAGGGCAATTTGACTGTAGTTATGTCTGTGTACCACGTAATTATAGCGTGTGTGAGGGCAATTTGACTGTACTTATGTCTGTGTACCACGTATATACAGTTCTCTCAAAAGCCAAAAGAAAGCATTGGATACCCAGGGACTGGAGCTACATGTGGTTGTCGCCCACCATGTGAGTGGTGGGAATTGAACCTAGGTCCTCTGGAAGAGTAGCCAGTGATCTTAACCACTGAGCTGTCACTCTACCTAACGAAATGCTTCAAACAAAGGAATATCAAAGAGGACTGAGAAACCAGGTTCAAACGACTTACTTTGTCTCCTCCACCGATTGCTATATTTCTCTGGAGTCTAGTAAGTTCTAGTTCTTATTCAACAGTCATCATGTGAGAGACGCCCTTTTCCTTTCCCAGTCTCCGTCTATCTAGGCAGTGCTCTATCTCAATCTGTTCTAAACACGACCTCCTCTCCATCTGGCTGGGTCATATCCAACCTTCAAAAGGAAATCTGTCTTCCAGATAAGTCCTGTGACCCTCAACATCATCATCCCTGAGGCACTGTCCCCTTCTCTCCTTCCGCAATGTTCATCAATGACTGGGTGGGTGATACCTCGGAGAGAAAGAATTCCAGCTTAAACCTAGATGACCACTGCTTTTAAACCACCCGGCTCAGCTCTAGCACACTGTGCAACGAACTATGGGAATGAGATTACAATACAGAAGAAACAAGACCAAAGCGACTGGAATCTCGAGGCTATAAAACCGATGTCCTGGCTTGATACTAAAAGTAAACCTTATCTGACAAAGAGTTAATGATGCCTGTAGGCCCGCGTCCACTCCACCAGGTCTACTTGGGGAGGCGGAACGCAAAGAGTTTGTGCTTATACCACATAAAAGCGCAGTGGGTGCTGGGCTGTAGGGAAGCACCGAGGCCCCACTCCAGGGATGGGAAGGCACAGTCTTAGGGGTGGAGAAGCCAGAGAGCTGGTTGGGGGTGTCCCCAGACTTGCAACAAAGCTGGGGCCATGGGGTTCTCAGACTCTTGGACATCCAGGCACGGCTGGGAGTTGCAGAAGAGCAGAAAACAGAGTTAGGGACCCGCAGGCTGGGGACAGTGTCTAGTCCTTGGGGAATGGGGGTCTAAGGGAGATTAGGCATCAGCTCTGTAGGCAAAGGCCTTCTCCATGGCTCCTTACAGCGGATCTAGATGAAAAGAGAGACAGTCTATGACTCTAAACAGTTTATTGTCATGGCAGATAATGGATGCATAAAACCATACCCCACTTCTCAGGGTGGACCTGAGATTAAATACCTTTGGCAGGGAGGAATGTCTGGGAAGGGAAGCTTATTGGCTAAGCCTTCCGGGCCTCTAGCTACCTCATTAGCATAGAGAACTCTTGAGTCTATGTGACCATAGGTCATGTCTCGTCTCTTTTATGTGACAAGTCAGGAGTCTGGCAGGGAGCTGGGAGTTCCTTAAACCTCAGGTATATGCCCACCAAGTCTCCGGGTCTCAACCTGTTTTACCTTACCAAACTTCCTGGCATGGTTTTACATGCCACAGATACCTTCATCTATGGAGAAGCTAAAGAAAGGTTCTGCTATTTATCATTCATTATTTCTGCTTTTCATTAAATCCATTGTTACACAAAATAAAAGCCAAGCTCCTGGGAACCTGGTGTACTCAGGATACCTGTCCTTAGACCTGAATAGTTTTGTCATAACAAGAGTGATAGAAGGAGGCTCGTGCTAGACTATAAGAGCCTAGGCCTAGGAAATAGGCCTTGGAAGTTTGTGATTCCAAATCTTTGCATTAGAAGAACAGAGAGTTGAGACTCAGAATGAGTTTAGAATTTACTCAGTCTGACAGAAGTGTAGCGATGGGTGGTGATGGATGGCGATGAATGGCAATGGGTGGTGATAGATGGCAATGGATGGCTATGGATGGTGATGGGTGGTGATGGGTGGCGATGGGTGGTGATGGGTGGTGATGGATGTCAATGGGTGGTGATGGATAGTGATGGATGGTGATGAGTGGTGATGGGTGACAATGGGTGGTGATGGGTGGCAATGAGTGGTGATGGGTGGAGATGGGTTGTGATGGGTGGTGATAGATGGCAATGGGTGGTGTTGGATGGTGATGGATGGTGATGGATGGCAATGGGTGGTAATGGGTGGTGGTGGATGGTGATGGATTGTGATGGATGGTGATGGATGGTGATGGTGGCGATGGGTGGTGATGGATGTCAATGGGTGGTGATGGATAGTGATGGATGGTGATGAGTGGCAATGGGTGGCGATGGGTGGCAATGGGTGGTGATAGATGGCAATGGATGGCTATGGATGGTGATGGGTGGTGATGGGTGGTGATGGTGGCGATGGGTGGTGATGGATGTCAATGGGTGGTGATGGATAGTGATGGATGGTGATGAGTGGTGCTGGGTGGCAATGGGTGGTGATGGGTGGCAATGAGTGGTGATGGGTGGAGATGGGTTGTGATGGGTGGTGATAGATGGCAATGGGTGGTGTTGGATGGTGATGGATGGTGATGGATGGCAATGGGTGGTGATGGGTGGTGGTGGATGGTGGATGGATTGTGATGGATGGTGATGTGGTGGTGATGGGTGGCGATGGGTGGTGATGGGTGGTGATGGATGTCAATGGGTGGTGATGGATGTGATGGATGGTGATAGGTGGCAATGGGTGGCAATGGGTGGCGATGGTGGCAATGGGTGGTGATGGATGGAGATGGGTGGTGATGGGTGGTGATAGATGGCAATGGTGGATGTTGATGGTGATGGATTGTGATGGATGGTGATGGGTGGTGATGGATAGTGATGGATGGTGATGAGTGGTGATGGGTGGCAATGGGTGGCGATGGGTGGCAATGGGTGGTGATGGGTGGAGATGGGTGGTGATGGGTGGAGATGGGTGGTGATGGGTGATGTTGGATGGTGATGGATGGTGATGGATGGCAATGGGTGGTGATGGGTGGTGATGGGTGGAGATGGGTGGTGATGAGTGGTGATAGATGGCAATGGGTGGTGATGGATGGTGATGGATGGTGATGGGTGGTGATGGGTGGTGATGGATGGTGATGGATGGTGATGGGTGGTGATGGATGGTGATAGGTGGTGATGGATGGCGATGACTGGTGATAGATGGTGATGGATGGTGATGGATGGCAATGGGTGGTGATGGGTGGTGGTGGATGGTGATGGATTATGATGGGTGGTGATGGATGGCAATGGGTGGTGTTGGATGGTGATGGGTGGTGATGGATGGTGGATGGTGATGGATGGTGATGGATGGTGATGTGTAGTGGATGGTGATGGATGGTGATGGATGGCGATGGGTGGTGATGGATGGCGATGGGTGGTGATGGATGGTGATGGGTGGCAATGGGTGGTGATGGATGGTGATGGATGGTGATGGGTGGCAATGGGTGGTGATGGATGGTGATGGGTGGTGATGGATGGTGATAGGTGGTGATGGATGGTCATGGGTGGCGATGGGTGGTGATGGTGGTGATTGGTGGTGGTGGATGGCGATGGGTGGTGTTGGATGGTGATGAATGGTGATGGGTGGCAATGGGTGGTGTTGGATGGTGATAGGTAGTGATGGGTGGTGATGGTTGGTGATGGATGGTGATGGGTGGTGATGGGTGGTGATGGGTGGTGATAGCTCCAGGCCACCCTGATCCTTTTGTTTCTCTGCATCTTCTCAACTAGACATTACTGTGCAAATCTGTTCTTATTTTTCTCCTGCCAGAAGATTTTCTCAGATAAGATCCTGATGCTTCTTTTGGACAATCATTATTCTCTTTGTTCTACCAGTTCTTAACAAAGTTCATGAAAGAACCCTGAGCCTCATGGAATAGAAAGGATGCTCTGCTCTGGTCTGATAGCATGACGTGGCTTGGATGTTCTTTTGCAATGACAGTGGCTTAATAAGATCATGCAACGAGGCAGAGGCATGGGGTCAGTCAACAAATGCTAATTTTCCCTTTCTTTCTCAACACCAGTCAGATGGAAAACCCAACGGAGCACCCAATTCTTAGAACTAAAACTAAGGAGGATGCTCAGAGGTAAGTTTTCTGCTTTATGTGTTTCCATGAACAGACACATGAAAATTTGGGAAACTTGACTGTTTCCCTAAGGGTCAGATCTTTTAGGTCTTTTTCTTGCTTCATTGTAAATGGGGACCTGGCACATGTTGCCTCAGATTGTTGTGATGTATTAAATTGACAATTTCTCAGTAGTCTAATTTACCTTCTTTATAAATGTTAGTTTATTTACCTAATAGTCAGACTGTAACAACTAAACAGTAAATATTCCAAAATCAAAAGAAAACATAATTTTTCAAACATGGAGAAGCCTAATAATAACCTCTTAGAGGATCTGTTTTGTTTCATGTCCTTGACCAGATGATTTTGGACACATTGTCTCTTTGCTCTGCAATAGCCTTGCACAGGAAGTACCAAAAGCCCATCCCATAAACAAAACACATAAATTTTGGTTGGCTTTGTTAAGTATAATGGAACATATCCAGAATCTCAGCACTTGGGAAGTGAAGACAAGAGCTTCAGAAATTCAGTGACATTTGCAGCTACATTGAGAGTTTTGAGGTCAGCTTAGGCTACAAGAGACTCTGTTTCAAATAGATAGATAGATAGATAGATAGATAGATAGATAGATAGATAGATAGATAGTTTAGTCCACAAGAGCTTTTGGATGCTAGAGTGGAGTGGGGACTCAAACCTGCCACTAGAAAACCCCCAAGAGCTCTCCCACATTTCAAGAAGCAGTGGGCACACATTTCAATCTTGAAAGAGAGATGTAAATTAGGAATTATGACCTAACTTGTACATTTTAAAGCTAAACAAGACATGGGCTCTGATTTCTTTGTCTGCAAATGCCACTGTCTACTTCCAAAGATTCTGTGGGGAAAAGATTCTGTGTGAGCCATGAGAGTAATTTTTAAACTGCTAAAAGTAATTAAAGAAAGGCTCTGACTCTGGATTCTGGCTGCAGTGAGCCACAGCCTCCTGTCTGTTCATCACAGGGAGGCCTGCAAGAGCTGAGCAGCCGGTATAACAGAAGAGCAGCTTCAAGACAACAGGAGTTCTCTGCATTCTAAGGGATTCCATGAGCTCCAGTACTGAACAAAAGTGTTCTTAGAAACATAACTTCTCGTACATGCATGTATTTGTGTGTGTGTGTGTGTGTGTGTGTATGCATGCAATAACAACAGATAATAAAAAGAGCCCATGGTTTTGAAGGAGAGTGAAGAGGGAATTTGGGAGGGCTTGGAGGAGGGAAAGGGAAAATATTGTAACTAAAATGCTATCTCAGAAATAAATAACAACAAAACCACAAAATTTGCCTTTTCTAAGACAATCAAAACAACCTTACAGAATTTCAGAAGCCCAGAAGCTTTCTTCAGACCTTAGTGCAAGAGATGAAGACCACTGAGGCTATAACTGGGCAAAGACTGTAGTAGAATACACTCCACTCAATTGTTAAAGAGCCATAGAAATTATGTAGTATAAAAACCTTAGTTTTGTGCGTGAAGAAAGTAAGGTATGAAGATGTAGAAACACAGCTTATTAGCAAACTAACCTGGTTCTGTGCCTATGCCTCCTGAACCTGTTTGTGTTCCTTATTTTACATAAGAATTATGCCACTTTGTCAGTGGTTCTCAATCTGTGAGTTATGACCCCCTTTCAGATCCAGGCATCACCTAAAACCATTGGAAAATGTCGATATTTACATTATTGTTCATAACAGTAGCAAAAATATATTTATGAAGTAGCAATGAAAATGATTTTACGTTTGAGATTGCCACAATATGAGGAACTGTGTTAAAGGGTCACAGGGTGAGGGAGTCTGAGAACCATTGCTCTAACTATTCACTCGCATAGCACAGCTTGCAAACTTAATGATGCCTTGCTAACTTTTTGGTTTGATTACTGAAGACATAGATGGGTCTGAGCCAACTATGCAAACTTAGAAATATCTTCTTGTCTGTGTCTCCATATCTTCATCTATAATGTTGAAACTATAGCACTTACATTTCTTAGAGCATCGTGATGGCCATTCATAAAAATTATGAGCACAGTTCTGGCAATTGCTCACATATTGTATACTCAGCAATGTATACGGTCCTAACTATTCCAAGTATTAGAACAAGCACTCTGACTACCTGCGACTCCCTCTGTGGAACAACCCCAAACAACAGGGAGTCTAACAGAAGGTGGTCTGCCTATGAAGACCAGTCTGAAGTCAGTCTGTTCATCCTCAAAGTAGATGTGTCCGGCAATCGCTAGCTGGTGGGATAAGGCAAGTCATGGAGGGCGTGGAGATGCAGTGCTGTGTCTGAGCCTTGAAGCCTGAGTCTTCTCCATCAACACATGGAAATATGATAACCCAAACTTTCCAACTTTACAATATCTAAAACCACCAGCTTTAACAAGAAGTGTACTACACATATGGCTTGTTGCTCTACAGGCACTCATAATGGTGGAGCTGCCCTCCTGTTAATGAGTCACAAGATCTCCATTAAGCTGCATGTTTACCACACTCAGCATCTGGGGATTCAGTGTCAGTAATAATGAGTTCATGTGCTACTAATTGTTTGTCTCAGAGCCTTCGCTTGGGTGTTGACTTACCACTAATAAGAAAAATACAATCCTTTCCTTAGAATATAAGACCCTTCCTCAATAACTGACAAGTCTGGGGGTGGGGTTCTTTTGATTTTACATTTGAGATTATCTTAAAGCCTTTGCTCCACAGCTGCCTGCTTCGTATGCTGTCCTATTTACTCTTCGGTTTCATTGTTATATCTTTTAAAATTGTGAGAGCAATAAGCAAATATTACTCACTGAACTATTCTGATGAGGTCCCTAAATTTAGCTTTTTGTTTCTCCCTTTGTGGAATTGTCACCTTCTTTTTCAGGCATATGACCCAAAGCAAAGAGACTCTTGAGAAAATAGAGTGGGTGAATCCCATCACAATGATCAATACACTTATATTTGGTGTTTTAAAATGACCACAACACCCCTCAGATGGACCATAGCTTGCCTAATCTTTTTCTACCTTGTTTCTCAATATTTCATTAGTTAAAACTTTTCCTAATTCAAAAGGTATTCTTAACCATGGCTTGGGTTTTGCTAAGGAAAGTATTTTGACAAAATCTACCTAGAGGGAATATTTTAAACACAACAGCATAATGCCATCTTATAGGTCACACCTGAGACTATAATAAACAGAGTAAATCTGAGCCTACAATCTCTTTATAAGATCTCTTTTCTTTTATGGCTTTATTTCCCTTTAAATCAATGACTTTCTGAAATCATTGAGGTAATTAAATAGAAGTCCTAGGCTCTTATGACTGCAGATACCAAAGGTCACGTAAGTAGGGAAAAGTCCTTCAGCAGTGTGGCTCAGTAGCTAAATGCCTAGTGTGGAGAAGCATAATGCAATTAGTGCCCATGACCAAGTACACTCTCCCTGTCCCACCCCTTTTCAAACCAGTAAAACTGGTAGCAAAGAAATACTAGAAAACAAGGAGGCTATGGAGCAAACTCAGAAAGATATTCAAAACCTTGGCTCTGTCATTATCAAGATGGGTTATTTAATAGCTCTATATTTTCTTTGCCTATAAACATGAATACTAGTAGTGCCTTTCTCTCAAACTCGCTTTGTAGCTAGGAGAATATTCACACATAGAGAGAGACAGACATTTGTGGAGGTGCAAGCATGCGTACGTATGTGTGCACGAAAGCGCATGTGTGTGCACGCATGTGTTTGTGTCTGCGTCTGTGTGTACATAGTCATCCTTAATAAATGTTGGATGACACACTCCAAGTTCTGTCATGACAAAGCAGTATCTCCCAACTGCCAAATTCAAACCCTGAGCAGGATAGGCCCAGCTCCAGGCTGCAGGCACTGGCTGGAAATAACTTGGGAAGAGAAGGCTGATTTGCATTCAGGAAACTATTTTTTGAAAGCTATCTGAAGCCTTTCACTGGAGTGTGTCACAAGAAATAAGGTGAGACAGGCCTCAGAAAACTAGAAACTGAGCTGTCTTGTGAAAGAAAGGACATCTCAAGTCTCAAACCTGAGTCAGAATCCAACCTATTATCACCTGCGCTAGCCACAAAGCTGTGAGCCTCTGGGTTTTTCTCTTCTCTTTTCTTCCCTTTTCCTGTCCCTCTCTCCTTGCTTTCTTCTTTCCTTTCTTTTTCATTTGTAGTGCTAGCAGTCAATCCCAGGCCGCATACCTGCTCAGCACATACTCTGTCACTGAGCCACACCCCAACTGAGCCTCTGAGTTTATATCCATTGAATCCCAGTCACAAGATGGCTTTGCTGTGAGTAAAAATAATGAAAATACAAGAGACGGGCTATGCACATGGACCACTGGGCATGTGGACCACTGGGCTCCATGACTATACTTTAATGCAGAGTTGGAATGATTGAGGGGGCTCAGTAACAGAGATGAAATCCAAGCAACTGAATCAGAGTTACATAGAGATAAACACAGAAAATATCAACATCCCAATTAGATGAAACATCATGTCTTGTCATTAAAGGGATCACAATGTACTTTTTTCTTTTTAGAAAGAGAAGTTAAAATTACATACAATTATTATAAAATCCAAATAAGTGGTTTTTTTTCAACTATGAACTATGGAAAAATCTAAAAGAATAGTAAAATTATTTAATTGAATCACCACTGAAAATCAAAACATTTAATATATGTACTAACAATTTCAAAATAAATTAAAGGTTTAAATGCCAAGAAGATATATTTTATTGCAATTCCAAATACATTTTTCTATGTGCTTGAAAAAGATGTATCGCATAGAACTTGTACAACTCACATTACATGTTGCTAGAGGATTATTCCTTTAAATAAAGCTATGATAAAATTTTCCACACAAATTATTATTGGTATTATCCCTTATTTTACCTTTTGTGTGAATATAGACCTTTTAGAACTCATCTGATAACTCATAAATACCCTCCCTCCCCTCACCTACTCAGTAGCTCTGGAGATACATAGGGTTAGCAACCTGAACCAGAGTCCAGGATAGAGTCTTTATGAAAAGTTACACTCCCAGAGTTGTCAGCCCTAGATTTGAGATTCAGGTTTTTCAGGCACTAGCAGGACCAGCATGGACTAATATGTCAGCTTATATAAGATCTTGCCTCTTATTCAAATGGGAATAATAGTTAGACCTAATGTTTCATAGTTTAGATGAGATAGTTCATAGTTTAGCTGCCTGGAATCACTGAGATACTTCATAAATTTCCGGACAATAAGAGATTTAAAGATACATGTCAATTGATTGTTTTATGTGTCTTTTCCATTTATTTGGGATGTGTGTGTGTGCGTGTATGTACACAAGCGGAAGTCAGAGAACAACTTAAAGGAGTTTGTTCTCTCCTTCACATTGTGGGTTCCAGGGATCAAACTCAAGTCATCAATCTTGAATCATGAGAAAGCAAGAGATCTGATTGCTTGCTTCCTTTCGGGCCAATCAAATGCTATTATTATCATCTTAGTAAAGTAGAGCTTAATCTCAATCTCTATCACTGGCCACTAAAGTGCTCACAATATATGGATTTCTCAACTGTGATCTTTCTTATGAAGAAGTCAGGCTTGATGAAGACTTCTGTGACACCATTGGAATGCAGAAGATGCTATCAAGAAATATTGGCAGGAAGATCCCACAAAACATGAAGACAGCAGAGATTCACCGGAGTTGAAATAGCGTCTAGTCATGGACTGTGCTCACACTGGATGTTCTCTCTGGTCTTGCCTTCCTCGCATCCTATTAGATACTGGATGCTGGATGTGGAAGATAAGCTGGTGGAGGGACGCTCCCATTGCCTTGCTGGTTAGTTGGTTGATGGTAGAGATAGGATTGTCTTGGGTTATGAGCATGCTCTAGTTGCTTTCCTGTTACTGTGATATAAACACAGGTTTGTGGTGAAGGGTTTATCTGATTTAAAGGTTATAATCCCATCAGTGAAAAACCAAGACAGGAACTCCAGGAAGGAACTGAAACAGAGATCAGTGAGGAATGGTGCTTACCGGCTTGGAAAATTTCTTATACCATCAGATATACCCACCCACCAGTGATATCACCCACATTGATCATTAAACAATAAAAAAAATCCCCCACAAACGTGGCTACAAGCCAGTCTGATGGAGGCAATAGCTCAACTGGTACCTCTAGTATCCATCCTAGTGTCTGGAAAATTAACAAAACTAACCAACACAGGCCTCTTGGATATTTCTCTTCTGAACTTTGGAATCTCCATTCATTTGGTTCTAAATCAGAAAGCTCCACTAAAGACCAGAGAGAAGAGAGAAAGAAGGATGGGGCCTTAGAGGATAGAAGAAGGATATGTAAGAGAGGCTCCTTCTAGAACAGTGCTCAGTGCATGGCAGGAGGGTGACTAGCCAGATCTCTTTTGATGAATACAGCAGAATTCCATTCATTACCTCTGTGTAAACAATATTCTAGGAACTAAAAGAGAAAACATAAGTAAAACTTAGTGAGGTACCATCTTGAGACAAGCATGAGGCATAGGGAAACCACTAAACAAGTGTATGCAAACACACTTTGTACTGCAGGATGACAAGTAACAAGTGTTAAACTGAGACATGAATACTGTATAAATGGATTCCAGAGAGAAGAATGCCGAAAGGGAAACCGAGGCTGTATGGGAGGAGTGTTCAGATATGATAATATTTTTGTCTGAAGGAGGAAGCCAAAACTCCAAAACCTCCAGTGGAGGTGAGAGCAAGGAAGAGGGCCCGACGTGTACATTCGCTGAGGGCAGAGACATGAGGAGATGCTGGAAGACTGCTTCCTGAGGAATAAAGGGGAAAGCAGTCTGTGTGGAAGAGGAGATGCTGAGAGATGCTGCCGGTCACATCACCAGCAATTGAGTACATCCTTCCAAATATCTTGTTTTAGAGCAGACTTCTTCCAAGAACATTTGACCAAAAACCTTTTGTGTGCTAATAACTCTTAGTAACAGAGGTATATGGAATTAATAGGAGGGGAGAGAACATCGGACAACATGACATCAATCAACTAAAAGCATATCCTCTGTTGTAAGCAAAAAGGTAATACAGCATTTCTTCTCTTAGTGGATCCGGGGCCCATGAGTGTTACAATCTTCTGTGAATACAAGGCCTTTTGATTTTCTGAAATTGCACAGCAAATGTTTAAGAAAGACAGATAAAAAGCATCTGTCCATCCCTCTCCATTCCCCCAGTCCTGAGCTTAACCTTGCGGCTGAAAACGCCACTCACTTCTCACCCACACAGATCCCGAATCCACGGCGTTGCCAAGGCTGTGGTGGTAATCTTGTTTTCCTTTTGCAGGATGCAGGCAGCACAATCAACTATAAGTAACTTCATACTGAAGACTCATGTTTCAGATCTGCCTCTGAAGCACCAGAATGGAAGCAGCTCACAGTCCCAAGCAGGGTCTCCAGTTACTGGGAATGAGAAAAGCTCTGAGAAAGAGGAAGGAGGTGTTGGAGGGGGTGGGGTGGAGAGGGGGACAACCGGAAACCATTGGATTCCACAGTTCCTCCTTCTCCGTCCCCTTGTTCCTACTTCTTCAGAATCATAAGCTCTATCCCATCAATTTGTAATAGAAGTAGCTACAATATAGAGACATCAAATTTTCAGGCAATTAGTTGGGAAATTTTTTTTTAGCTGTCTGTTATGAAATATTTCCCGTGACCAAAAAAAAAAAATCTCAAAAAAAATTATCTTCTTTCCTGTAGCATTATGGCATAGATGGGAGAATATGACAACAGAATGTCTAATCCAAACTAAGCACAAGCTGAGGCTCTAGACCTTGTGTCAATGCTTTACAGGTACAGTCATGTAAGCATTCCCATAGCCCCACTGTTGGCTTGAGACCAGCCACACTAGGATAAATCTACTGAGCTCGAACAAAGCAAACCTTCCCCAAGACTCCAAACAAGTAGATGATAAAGCCAAGATTTAAATCCTGACACTCTCCCATGAGAGCTTACATCTCTAACATCATGTTATAAAGCTGCCCAGAAGAAAAGCATCTCTGAATCTCTACATATAAGACAGACTACATTTTACCAAAACTTCCTGAGGATAAATTATTCAAATAAATTATTGTATCCACCCTAGTGTGGATGAAATGCCCAACTCAGATGTGAGAGAGTCAGAACATGTTCCTGTGTAAGAAGCTTGAGTTCTATGCCCCAGTGCCCCATCCCTGAATATCAGAACTACTGGTCTTGAACAACAGAACAGATCCTTTTACCCATGATTGTTACTGAATCAGCAAACTCCTCACCCAGCTCTGCATATTCCAGTCACCCTGTGGACCGGTGTACTTGTTGTAGTATGTCACAACACTGAGGGTTTATCTGTTCCCATTTTTCCTGCAAAATGGTAAATATCAACTAGTACATAATGTCCATGGGATTATGTGAAACTTCATAAGGGAAGATTCTAGAGCAAGTTCTATTACGCCACACCGTTTCCAGAGGCCTCAACATGTCACATTGCCCTGCAAAGCTGGCAATGCAGAAACAAAGGCTTCCAGTGTCGTTTCCATTTCTAAGAAGACTGAATTAATGTTGCCAGGGAAACGAAATCTCAGCTTCCTATTAAATTTACTTTCAGCTTACCTGTTGTGCTTCTCAAAGCTGGGCTGAAACATAATAAAGGAGGGGAACTGGAGTTCTTTTATTAAAAGCTCTCAGAGCACATATTTCCCAGGTAAAGATAATCCAAAGAGAATAGATTTTGGTTAACTCTCATCTTAAAAGTGATCCGGCTTCCCAGACTTAGCGTGTAGTGTGGAGGTGGAGGGTTGGCCATGGAACGATGCTCTGCCGCGTACTTCTTAAAGTAACAGTAGAAGTGCTGGACTCTGAAAGTTCTCATCTCTATTTCCAGTGTCCACAGTTGAACTCAGAATTCTCTGTTAGAACTTTTAAGCCACGTGCATGAGCCATCGACAGAAGGGAGAGGAAGGATAAGGACACAGAGAGAGTCAGAGTAGCATGGGGGCGAGCAGAGACCATGTGGCAAAGGAAGAAAGTGAAGACTGGAAACAGCCTGGCAGTGGTTACGAATGAAGCACAAGAGGGACTGATACTGTAAAACGGAGAAGACACAGGTACTGGTTGTATCAAAGCACACACAGGATGTGGGAATGATCTGGAGAAAGGCCATGGGTACCACTCAAATGAGATGCATCTGCGCAAGCGCGGGCTTCCCTCCCTTAGCCAGAGCATGCTGTTGTCTTCAGTCAGAACTGTGAGGTTGCCAGCATGTTGTTATCTGCTCACTCCCATTGTAGGAGGAAGTAAGGTGGGAGGAGTTAGGAGAGAAGAGAAAAGGAAGAGGAGAGTTAGGAGAGGTAGAGATAAAAGGAAGAGAAGGGGCGGGAGATGCAAGATGTAGGAGCAATGGAGACAGATGTTCACATGTCTATAGCAGTCAAGGTAGTTGGTATACCTAGCTTGGGTATTGGGTTACACTTCTGATTGTATGGGTATCTTGTTACTGATCATTGCCAAATATATAAGCTTTGATTAATCTATAAGAATTAGAGTCTCATTCTCTTCTGGGCCTGCATGGATGGCAGAATGGTCTGGGCAAAGCCCTGCCTTGTGGAGACAGCGTGGAAGATTGGCAGAGCCATCTCTCACGCTGGCATCTAGTGGATGGCAGGGCTGGTGTTTCTGGCGGTCAGTTCTAGCTGCAGCACCACGTGGCCTCCGGCCAAAAACATGGTGACTGGGCTAGGCAGAGCAGCTGCAGCATAGATAGTTGGCCTGAGCCAGAGGCCGATTTAAATAATTACTACAACACCAATGGTTTGCCAAATCCTCATCTTAAGCCATCACCAGTCCCTTAGGACCAGGAAGATATCCAGGTGTTCCAAATTTCAACCAAAACATTACTTCCCCGGTCCATCTACCCCCAACTCTGAAGACTAGATTTAATCATGTTATAAACCCTCAAGTTTTGCTCTCATTTTCTTCAAATTGCTTACCGTTAGAAGCTCCATGATTTTTATTATTTTTTTCTTTCTGTCTTCCCTTTTTTAGATTGTAAGAGTCTTAACATATATATATATATATATAAATATATATATATATATATATATTATTATATATAAAGCATGTTTGTTTCTGCTTGGCACTATGTTCTCAGTTTTTACATGGAGTCTGACATGCAGTCGATGTTCAGCTAATACTTGTTGATTAAACAAATGTACTTCAAGCATATATACCTAAAAGTAATAAAATCATCCCATAAGAGACAAAACTATCAAGTCAGCCTGGCCACTGAGAGCCCAGAGAAATACAAGTCTACCTCTGGCTAATGCCTCTCTCTCTCCTAGCAGGTACCCATTTCCTCTCAGTGTTGCTCAAGGGGTGAACAGATAAAATGTGGGTTCCTGATGACTTTGAATAGCCTTAGCTTCCATATACAGTGTTGTCTCCGTGCTTAGCTTTTCTCTTAGAATCACGGTAAACTTGCAAAATTTATTCTGAATAACTTCTTGGTGGGGGTAGTGTGTTGACGTCAGGCAAGGATCACTTGTATTTCCCGAGACCGGAAAGATTTGGACCTCGTGAGTCAACAGCCTGTTGGATGAGACACAGAAACCTCAGCAATGCTTGGCGACCTCCTAGAAAGGTTACGACTTCTGGCTTTGCCAACTTGGGGAACTTGAGTGCTGTTTCCTGGTCCCCTCGAAGTTTCTGAAAACTCCGCAATCCAGAGTCATGCGGAGAAGGGCAGTGCCCGCGGAGTACTTCTCCAACACCATGAACTTGGGAATTAAATCCAGCTGTGGGGAGACGCAGCTGACCATACATTTTAACATCTAAATAATTAGCCTGGGTCTCAGAATTAATCCAAAAACGGTTGTTTCCTTTATCCCATTTGTTGTATTAAAGCAATGAGGGAAAGGTATCAAAAAAAAAAAAAAAAAAAAAAAAAGGCAGATAGAATCCCCTAGAGAAAATCTTAAGGCCACATTGATGACTTGGCTTTTCATCAACATGCAAAAGAATATTAGGAAGCACGAGGGAGCCAGAAGTCACTGGTACTGTCCTAAGGACAGGGTTTCCTGAAGCAGAAAACAAGAAATGCGGTGAGTGAGAGGGACGGACCTTCCTTGACTTCTGGCTTCCCCTCAGCTGAATGATCTTGGGGTAAACATCCCACCACTCTAAGCCTCTGCTCCCTTATTTTAGAAATGGCGCCAATAACATACCTGCCTTCCATCGTTATTCAAAGTAAGAATACACAAGGAGACTCCAGCTTGCATCTGTCCAGAGGGAGTTCATTCATTCATTCCTTCTACCGGACATTTTTCTACAAATTGTCCTCCTCGCCTCTCCACTTTTCTTTATCTCTGTTACAAAAATGAACCAATTATGTATCACTTATTTGTGCCACTGGTTCTTGTAGAGTTTGCTTAATGAATAGTGCCTTCTTTTTGGCTTTAATGAATCTGTGGCTGTGATGGTTTGAATTGGAGTAATTGCTTTTTGCGATCTCTGAAAATAGAGAGCAAGAGAGAGACCGAGGGGGAGAAAGAAAGAGGGAGGAAGGCAGAGACAGTGACAGAGAGACAGACAGACAGAGAGAAAGAGAGACAGAGTCAGAGACAGAGACAGAGAAAGATTAAATGAGGACAAACAAATCTCAGAAGCAGATACAAAAAGCATATTTGATTATATGCATTTGTCAGAAGTCCTGCTCTGATAGAGACAGATATGGGTAGTGATCAATGATAAAGACTACAGGAAAGGCTCCTAGAAGTCTGCTTTCCTCTGTGCCTCTCCTCTTGTCTTACCTACTTCCTTTTAACTCCCTCTCCAGCTCCCAAACCCTATTATCCCTGCCCTCCTCCATAGCCAGTTTCATGAACTCAAACTTGGATCCCTGCTTTGTCCAACTTTTCCCAAAGCAGCATCACTTCATGCTCTCTCTGCTTTCTCCAGCATGCCCTCCTCTTTGTTCAAAGCAGTCTGGCCCTCAGTTTCTTCTCTTGTAACCTGTCTCCAAAAGATTTCTCAATCCAAGACTGACTCACTTTCTTTCCTGACCCAAGTTCTGTCTCCTGAATGCTCATCCCTGCACCCTAACACCTTGAACAGAAGAACCAGGAAAATGTCTGTTGATGATGCTTGCAAATCACAAGACTGACCACTCACTCTACCACAGGCATGATCAAAGTGAACAGTGATCTGCACTGCATGAGCTAGACAGGTATAAAACCTAGGCTTTGACCATGAAGGATTTTACAAAGAATTGTCAGTGAACACAGACATGTTAATGATGTAAAAAAAAATGTAGATTATACGATATTTATCTAGAAGCAAGCACATTTATCTGGAAGTATTTGACCTCAAGTGGATTAATTCTGTGATTTAGTTTCAGAGTTCTGCTAATATGAGAAAATTATGACTTGCTAAAGTCAAGTGTATGAAAAACAAAACCAGAATCTCTTGTGTGAATCCAGTGATGGCCTCCATGATGGGGACTGGACAGCATAGAGGATAACGCACAACTACAGGGTATTGTAACAATCTCAGTGTCATACATGGTTCTTTATTACTTATCTATCTGGAGAATAGCAGTGAACTTCAATTATTCACACTGACACATAAGATGCAGAATCATACGTTTTCAACCTTGATTTCTTTATTTTAATTTAATTTTATTTTTTTACTTATTTACTTTATATCCTTTCACTGCCTCCCTCCTGGTCACTCCCTCCCACTCTTCCTTCCCCATTCCAATCCCCCATTCCTTTCACCTCTGAGCAGGTGGAACCCACCCTGGGTATCCCCCCCACCTCACTTGGCATTTTAAATCTCTGTGAGGCTAGATGGCTAGATGCTTCCACTCCCAGTGAGGCCAAACAAGACAGCCCAGTTAGTAGAAGATATCCCACGTACAGGCAACAGCTTTTGGAATAGATCCCGCTTCGGTTGTTCAGGACCTATCAGAATACCCAAATGTTCGAAATTACATTGTAGTATCTGTGATTTTCCTTAGCTAAATAATGATGCCAAAGATTAAAGACATTCACATCTTTGTCATTATTTAAGAAATATTTTTTATTACATAAAATATGTAAAAGAATAAGTACTCTGATTAAAAGTAGGAATGAGTAGCCTTAATCTAGTTCTCTGCATAATCTGTATAATCTTCATTCTCCCTGGCATCCCAGGAAAACTGCCCATGATTCCAGTGGGCACAGTAGGAAATTCCAGGCTTATTATGAAATGCAAGGTTTTATAGTCATGGGAGAAATACAACAGGGAAAACTAAAGAAGATATTAGCCAGTGCAGCACATAAAATCATCAGCTTCAGAGAAAGTTATTGTAGAATTGGACTTGATAAAACAGAAGCTGTGAGCCTGAGTTGGAAAACTCTCTATCTTTTCAGATCTAGACAGTCTGTTTCTGCCATCCAGAAGCCAACCAGGGAACAGGTTGGCTTTCTGGGAGCAGGAAGGAGAGTCATCTCTATGTGTGTAATTTCTCCTCATACCTGCACATGTGTATACTTATGTTATACATGTATGTGCATAGTATATGTATATATACATACATATGCATATATATACATATATGTGTGTGAACATATATATGTATACTTATACATTTATGTGTATATACTATACATGTATATTGTGCACATATATACATACATATATATGTGTATATGTGTATATTGTTTGTTATATATATTAAACATAATACTAAGAGAGCATCGAGATACTTGTCATTTAAATACTAAACATTTGGACCTAAAAGAAAACCTTTTAGGGCTGGTCCTGTTCTGCAGCCCATTAGTCATGATAGAAGAGGTCATACTCTTTTCATCCTATATCATAATGTTGAACAGAAAAATGTGAACTCTCAGAGGTGATGTGCTATGAAGAAAATTGAAGTGGTTAGACCTAGGATAGTGTCTCCGTACTGCATGATCTGTTAGAGCCAATTTTGGGCACACCTCTCAGGTAGTACCAGTTTTTGAATTGCTTTTCTCTTTCTATTCCTGATATAAGATGAGCCTGGAGTCAGCTCCCTGTGTGTAGATTAGAATATGTTTTCCCAAGAGGATCCTTCTAGAAGAGAAAGTTTCTTTCCCCTGAGTTTGATGAAGAATCTCTTTTGTACTTTCTTGCCCAACAAAGTAGTGAGATATCCAGGGTCAAGAATAGAAACCAAGTTGAGAGAAAGGAAATCAGCAAGGCTTCCAAGCATCCTTTGGAAGGGGAGTAAAATGGCGCTGACCTACATCTAAACCACAGTCATGGTTTTGGAATTTTCAAGTGAGTGACTGTTTTCTATCTTCCACATAAACATATGAAAACTATGGGCTCCTGATGAAGACCTTCATAGTTCAAGATGTCCAAAGCCTCCTTTCTAACATGAGAAAAAAAGTTAACATTGTTGGTGCTTTTTCTGAAAGGTTTACAGTATTCGTATGAAGCCAAGACTCTAGGTTTGCTCAGGCCCTGTCCCCAAGCCTTGAGAAAAAGTCTTTGAAAATTCGTTCGCACGGTCATATCTGAAGAGAACTTGCCAAAGTCCTACTTTTGCATCACTTTTATTAATGCTGACAATCTCCACATTATACTTCAGGTCCTCTGTCTGGCCCTGACTGTCAGCAGATGCAGTGCCGACGCACACGTGCTTAGTATCTCCTTGCTGTGTGGAAAATGACATTTAATTTCTACCTTATTACACCCAAATATAGGCTCTCCCCACAAAATCAAACGAAAAAAGCAAATTGCTTTGACTGTCAAATGTTCTGATAGTACCAGTTCCAAATAAAACTAGAAATGTTAGGGCTGGAGAGATCAGAGCACTGAATGCTCTGGCAGAGGACCCGGGTTTGAGTCCCAGCACCCACATGGTAACCCATAATCACCATCTGTGACTGTAGTTCCAGGAGATCTGACTCCTTCTTTTGGCCTCTGTGGGCACCAGGCATACATATGGTACATATGCCTACATGTAGGCACTCACACATACATATAAAAAATAAATAAAACTTTTTTTAAAGACATGAAAATCCATCCATGTGTTTTGTTTCCCAAAGTACATGAATAAACACTGGTTTGAATTCTTAAATACCATCTGTCTCAGTGCAGATGTAACTAATGTGTCTTAAGCTTTTTTTTTTTTTTTTTTGACATTGATACTTTAATGGAGCCATTAAAAGGTTTAAGTGATATTTATAAGGAATAAGTTAAGTCAAGTCCACTTGCTTCTCAGCCTATCTTTTCTTCCAAGGATAAGAGTGATGATGGTATAGGGTGGTGAATCACTAACCACAAGGCATGAGGTCAGCCACATAACAGACTTCCCTGTGTAAGTACCTTACAAACAAAATGTAACTAACATACCATACAATGTGCTCAGAACCACAGGTGGTCAGATTAGCTGCTGGGGGCCTTGGAAATCTTCCTACTCTTATTTGAAAGACAAAAATAATCTCTGTGTTCCCAAGAAAGTAGTAATTGAGTCTTTTCCTCAAACATACAAGACAATGACACTTCACCACTAAATGCATGCCCAACGTTGCCCAGTAAGTCTCTGCTCTTAGCTCTTGGGTGTAACCCTCCTAACTCGGGATGCATGGATTTCTATACTTGTGATGTGCTTTGAGTGGCACCTTAAATGCAATCCGTTTCAGCATATCTGAAACTTCACCTTCAGTCTCAGCCTTCTCCATCTTGAAAAGGCTTTTCTTTGACAAGAATAGAAAACTGTCCAAGCCACATAGAGAGCTGTTGTTTATGGGTAAGATGGGCTCAACCCAAGAGTATGCTATTACCCATGGTATCATAGATCACCAGCGAGAAAATACCAGGGAGATGCAGGAAATAGCAGGTAACATTGTACTAGCAAAGCGGTGGAGATTGGTAGGCGCTAACGCTGCCTCCCTGTCTTTCCAAATTCTATGATTTATCAATTTTGTCACCAAGACTATATGCACAACAGTCATGTTTCCTACAGAGCTGATGAATGTATTTCATCAATCATAACGTGTTCCTCGTTTTCTCTAATGCCAACCATGCCCATACATCAAGTAGCTCACTCCCTTGGTCACTGTTCTATTGCTGTGAAGAAACACCAAGATCACAGCAACTCTCAAAAGAGAAAGCATTTAATTGGTGGCTGGCTTACACCTTCAGAGGTTTAGTTAATTATCATCAAGGCAGGGAGCATGGCTGCACACAGGCAGATGTGATGCTGGAGAAGCAGTTGAGAGCTACATTCTGCTCTGCAGAGAGAGAGGATGGGTAGAAGGAGGGAAAGATTGAGTCTGGCATGGGTTTTTGAAACCTCAAAGCCCACGCCCAGTGACATACTTCCTCCAACAAAGCCATACCTACTCCAAAAGACCCCACCTACTAATCCTTCTCAAAGAGTGCAAGTCCCTAGTGACTAAGCATTGAAATAGACAACCTATGGGGACCATTCTTATTCAAACCACCACACTTACTGAGATTAGAAAGGAAAATTCCAGAACTATAGCAATCATTTCTTTACTTCTGGATGATTCACACTATTCTGTGTGAGGTTTGCTCATGCTTCATTAACTCCTTGTCTTTACCATTAGGCAAAGGTTCACATTGCTACACTCAATGAAACATATCCAGATTATTTACACTTGAAGGACACAACCATGATAAAACTCATAGTGGTGCACACATCTGCAAGTGTAAAACAAGGACTAGAAAAGAGAAGTAAATAAATGGAATAATATATAGCAAATTTGTCCTCCCCCTCCCTTTTGTGTCTCTTTTACCATCCTTGTGTTAGGAAAGTGAGGAGCTGGAAGAGATTCTTTCTGGACAAGAGTGTCTTTCACAGTGGGCACAGATGGAATATGATCCTTTATGCAGGAAAGTGCCTGGCATTTCCAAGCAATATGGTCAGCACTGTTAGGTCACATCAAGGAAAGGTGCAATGTGGAAGTTTGGTCTGTCATTTGATCAAAAAGCTAACAAAGGAACATAACCACTATCTAACCAGCGTGGCAGGAATGGAGATATTCTAAAGAAAGACTTGTCATGCCCTGCCCCTCCCCCAACTCCTATTTTGGTTACCAGGCTGTTGAAATTTCCCCAGAGGTCTTATGCTGAAACAAGGAAAAGGAGAAGGCCCTGGTGCCAGACAGACTGAGAACTTGTCTCCTGGAAGGAGATTCTCACTGTCGTAAAATTAGACCCCCTTGCAGGAGAGATGTTGCTGAGACCATGGAGATGGTAGCAATCATTTCTTTACTTCTGGATGATTCATATTGGTTCTGTGTGAGGGGGTCTATCTTTAAGACAATGAAGCACACCTTGAACAAGTCTGCTTAGTTAGGTAAATCTACTGGTCCCTATTTAAACTGAAACCTCATGTCAAGGCCACAAAATGACTTGGGAGTGACAGAAGGTTGTCAATGGAATTCTTTCTTCCGCTTCCTAATGTCATATTGAAAAATAAATATTCTTTTTCTCTGTTTCACTATTAATTGTGTAGATGGCCTTTTAAGAACAGCTGGCTAAGTTTGGCTTGTTAGAGCTGCCAGGATCCAGGATCTGACCCTAACCACTGTAGTAACAGTCTCAGAGGGAATTTTTGGCTTTCTTCTGAAGACTAGGAGACACCACCTGGAGCTGGTGAACTGTTTTGAGCAAATGAGTGACATGCTATGAATTTTGCTCCCTATGACTCAGCGCCACTGGAAGCATTAGAGAAGTTAAGAGACTAATGCACGCTGAGACCACTAAAGACTATGCCATAGCTATGTGGAAGGTCCCTCTTACCCTTAAATGGAATGGCCCAGACCCAGTTCTCATATGGGGCTGAGGACTGATATGCCTGTTTGATACCACAGAAGGCACAGCTAAATGCTGCCAAAAAGTTTAATGAAATAAATAGATACCCCCACAAAGCCAGGCCCAACTATAAATAAGATGAATAACAATTGACCTCCAGGAAGAGAAATCTCCCTGAGAATTCCCTTCTTTTTCCTTTCCAGGTAAAAATGAAACACCCATGATGTCTGCTGGTAGAAGCTAATCCTGATGCTGGCCTCCAGACTTCTACTACTCAGAATCTTTGATGGGCCATTAACAAGGACACCAAACAGCTAGAGATTGACATCACTAATTTGAAGAAATTCCTCCTTCGATGTCTGAAATGGTCTCCAAAAATTGCAAAGAACTTTATTGGACTTGATTTACTCTTCTACAATAGAAAAGACTGTACAGCTCTTGACTGTGTACAGCCCTTAAAGAAGAATGTTGCCCTTACATAGACAAGACAGGAATGATTAAAGAGAACATGAAAAAGGTCAGAGAAGGCCCAGAGAAAAGACAGAAAGAGAAAGAGAAAGATGAGAGCTGGTACAAGGACTGGTTTTTAACCTCTCCATGGTTGTCAACCCACTTCCTCCCATCTTGGGACCATTAATTGGGTTATTTTTGCTGATTTCTTTTACTCCCAGGCCTTAAATAGCTGACTAACTTTGTGATACAACAGATAGATAATTTGGTAGCAAATTATCTATCAGATATTCAGATATATTCAGATACACTATCATAAGTTAGCTATGAATATATATGATATATATGATATATATTCAGATACACTATCATAAGTTAGCTATGGAGGACCACGAGACTCAAGATGAGGTTGTTACTTTATCCAGGGTGTTCCTCAAACCCATCTCCACCCAACCTAAAAGAGGGGACTTCCACCCCTAGCCCAAGCAGAGAGGGGCCACCCAGAACCCCCTCTGACTAGCGATCTGAATTCTTGCTTAGGCTGCGAGGCTAAGCACTGCAAGGGAATATAAATAAAACTTAAAAATATCTACCTGGGTTCCCTGAGGGACAAGCCTGACTGCATAGGGGTTGATGTCAAAAGTATCCCCTCTCCAGGAAAAAGACATCGGGATGGGTATGGCCCTCATGCCTCACTGGACAAGACAGGAGGACCGGAGCCATTACAAGGTCCCCTTCAATTATTGGAGGTCAGGCCTCTATCCCCACCTTCACAAGATTAGAATCGCCAAGGCCCTTCTATACTTAGAGAAGGGAGGAGATGTCAAGAGCAGCCCTGCTTATACACTAAAGGCCTAAAATCAGCCATAGGCCTAAAATCAGCAATAGGCCTGACATACATGCATGCTAACACAAAGTCTTGGGTCTCTGTGGAAAAACACTGAAACAGAAGGCTATAAGCTATTGTAAGCAGGCAGCTTCTGTGGAAATTTACTAGCCTGAGTAGTCATAGGTCTTATAAATAGGTAGCCTCGGTGGACAGTACCAACTTAGATAAGGACAAGTAAATCATAGGCAGAGTCATAGTGACCTGTCACCTGAACCTACACCCAGCTGATACCCTGTTCTGAAAGGTATCTGTACTCCCCCTGAACACCTATGCTCCGGTGTTATTCCCTTCTCCACATCCTGCCTCTTTTATAATCTCTTTGTAAATAAGTAAATTATGATTGATTTAAATAACTAAATAAAGAAAGAAAGAAAAGAAAAAAAAGAAAAAATGAAAAAAAAGAGGACTAATGCAGTTATTTGGATCAGAAAGAATGGCTTAGGAAAAAATGTAAAAAATGGTAATCTTTCAATGTACTTAGAAAAAGGTGCCAAGAAGATTGGTAATGGTATTAAATAAAATAAATAAAATAATGAAGGAAGATGTCCAATTTCTGACTCAAACTAGAGAGTGTGATTAGAAAATGATTAGTACTTAGAAATATGGGGAAACCTAAGGAGTGAGTAGTTTGACCAAATGCATGCCACTTTTGAACATGGCAACTTACATGTGGTTTTAGATAATCAAGGAAAGTACCAAACAAACCATTGAGGTGGGTTTTAGGTATTTAAACAGAGCTTCCAAGAAAAGAGGTCAGAGGTGTTGACAGAAATGTAGCAGCCATCCCCCAGAGCACACCCTTGTCAGTCATGGTCAGATGGATGCTCAAGGCAGTAGAGAAACAGAGAAGAAAAAAGTCCTATGGCAGAGGCTGGAAAAATTATTGTCATTCATTGTCAGGGAAATATGTTTTATTGATACATTAATGATAAAATTTATTGCTGCTTATGCATATATTATGTAAATCAAACTTCATATTGAGGAAAGAAGAAAAATTCATGGGTTAGTGCATTACTTGGATATATGAAGGTACGTGCACATCTCATGAAGAATCATGAACACACAACTAACAGAACATCTGTACCATTGCTGTCTGCTCTGCCTGGCTGCTGCAAATATACTGTTGCAGCTAAAACTCAAAATCCTTAAGCCTACTTTCAACATCATAAACACCTGGGGACAAAAGATTGGACTTTCTTTGCTGTGTTTTTCCCTCCTGGCATAAATACATGGAATTAATGAAGTGTTAAAAAAAAAAGACATTGTTATAACCAAAAATACTTCATGAAGTTATAGGGAAAGAGTAGCAGGGTCTTTCAAAAGTCATATAGATATATTTTAGAAATGGTCATTTCCAATCAGATAAATGGCCTAAATTGAAAACATAAAAAAATAAAAACAATAAAAAAGTTTAAAAGCATTTCAGATATTTGTAAAAATAGTCTTTGAGAAATGTAAAAAATCCTATAATAAAAGCCCCATTGTCCTCCAGTGTTCTCCAATCAAATCAAGAAGGTAATAATGTAAATGGTATGTACAACAGACTGAAAACCCAAGTTATCTAAAACTTTGAAAAAATCTCTAGTATACTTCTCTATAAGTGATGAAATGCATTGGTTGAAAACAGCAAATATTTTCTCTTTCACTACCCATTTATTTTTGGTCCACCATCTTCTGATTTATCCTCAATGGCTTTACTGTTTTTCTAACACTCAGATCTGAAGCTACAAATGGATATGCTAAGGCAATGGTAGCACAAAGCTTGTAGGAGTAATCAACCAATGTATGTTTTGACTTAATGACACTCCACAAAATGGAACCCATACCCAGTACTGCTTGGGTAGCCAAAAACCAGAGACTAGATAGCCCAGAGGCCTAGGGTAAAACAAAATACTACTGGTCTAAAAAGCAAAGTAACAATAAAAATAATGTTTAACGATATTATTGCTATTGTCATAGATCATACTTATCCAGGATCAGAAACCTTCCTGCTGCAGCAGATGGGAACAAATCCAGAGACTAATAGCCAGAAATTACACAGAACTTGAGACCTTGGAACACTCAGCTCTAAATGGAATGTCTCCATCAAATCCCTCCCCTCTGAGCTCAGGGAACCCCATGAAAGAGAATGAAGAAAGAGTGAAGAGTCAGGAGAGATAGAGGACACCAGGAGGACAAGAGCCTCTGAATCAACTTAGCAAAGATCTTATGAATTCAGAGAGTGCAGCAGCAAGCACAGGGCCCACACAGGTCTGCACCAGGTCCTCTATGAATATATTATAGCTTTCAGTTTAGTATTTTTATGGGATTCCTGAGTGTGTGAGTGGGTCTCTGATTCTTGTGACTACTCCTGGGGCTCTTTTCCTTTTGTTGGCTTGCCTTGTTCAACTTCATTGTGTTTTTTTTTTATTTTATTATATTTTATTATACAACATAACTTTTATTGCAAAAAAAAAAAAACTGGTCTGGGCTCTCTCTCTCTCTCTTCTCTCTCTCTCTCTTGTGTGTGTTGTGTGTGTGTGTGTGTGTGTGTGTGTGTGTATTTGCTTGTCTTTATGAGCATCCTGTGCACAGAGGTGCCTGTAGAAGTCGAAGGAGAGTGTTAGCTTGCCTGGACCTGGAATTACAAGTAGTAGTGAGTTCTGTGAGTGTGTGGGTGCTGAGAGCCAAATCCAGATCCTCTGCAGCAATGCTCCAACATTCTGAGTCAGCTCTCCAACCCTCAGATTGGATTTAGATTTCAACAATTTCTCATTTGACCTACAAAAACTTAGATTCTCATTTTTGTGTTAAAATACAGATGGGTTTTTATATACTTTCATGAAGAAAAATGTCGTATAACTATCAGGGCCATGTTTTCCAGTATAACTTAAATTCTACATTAAATAGCTCCCTCCTTAAAATAGAGAAAAGCTTCTCCAGTTGCCCACAGTTACTCCATAGTCTGTCCTTTATCTATGTTAACTGCATGGGCTCCCTTCTCATCTAAACTCATAACCTCAAAGATTTACTGTTGATTTTTAATCTAAAATGTTTATTTAGCTGATTGCCATTTATTATGTACAGTGTTGACCAAAGACTCTGCCTGCCATCATAACCAAGGAAATATTCTAATCAATGTTTGGCTGCTTTAGAATCCCAAAGGTAAATGAATGTTGAAAGTATCACTAATACACCTAAATGTTTTTACAAGAAAATACAGATCAGCAAAATAGAGCTAAATCTTGCTTTAAAACATATATGTTGTATATAGAACACACACACACACAAAGATAACACACATATTTCAATAATTTTTCATTTGACCTACAAAATGTTAGATTCTCATTTTTATGTTAAAATACAGCTCTGTGTGTGTGTGTGTGTCAACCAAGGCAGTAAAAAAAGCATCAAGATTCTTACAACTAAAGCTCTACTGAATGTGAGAACACAATCCAAATCCATAAAAGACAAGGGAAAAATTCCACCATAGCCAGAGAAAGCAAACACACAATAATAGCGCTGGACTTCCTACTGGGAGGTTGCAACAGAACAGTGATGCAGACTGAAAATAAAGATGCTCTAATGATTACATTTGAAACACAGGAAGAAAGGAACATGCAGTAATAAAAACAAAAAATCAGGGAATCTTAGTTGAAAATGTTTAAATGTAAATAAATTTATTGAACTATATCAGTAGTGAAGCTAAGTTGGAATAAAAAAGAAATAGATAGATGATAGATAGATAGATATAGATAGATAGATAGATAGATAGATAGAGCAAGTATAGAGGACATTATAGACATGTAAACAGAAATATGAGAGGGAAAGAAAGAAATATGGAGGATAAAATTAGATGACTTAATACTGCATTTTAAAGCATTTTGATGAGCAAATAAATTATTGGGTGAGATATTTGAAATGTTTAACCACAAAAACATAACAAAAAGCAAAAATCCCTGAAGTTTGGGAGCTCAGTGCATCCCAAGAATGAGCTTACACATTGCACCATGTTAAAACCATGAAACTGGAACGGTAAGGAGAAAATATTGACAAATATTGACAACATCTGGGAGAAGAGGCACATTATCTACTAAAAAATAATGTATAGTCCAGTCTCATTCCACTCAATAACAACAATGTAAATTTTAAAATAATGAAATAATACATTAAGTGTTGAGAAAGAGTAACTCTCCACTTATTTCCATATCCAACTAAACTACCAGTTAAGAACAATGAAGAACTAAATGTTTTCTGGGGGTTTATCATTAAAATGCCCTTCCTGAAGGAATTCTAAGCATATGACTGGAAAGAAAATTTCAATCTAGAAGGAAAAGAAGTATAAGCAAAGAGATTGAAAAAGAACAGGAAGTGTAAGAAGCCAGTTAACTGCGTGATGTAATCACAATAATTACTAACTTTAGAAAGACACAAGCCAAATGAAACTAAACTATGTAAGGCAGAATGATACGTGATTAGATTTCCAGCTTTCCAAGATCATCTTTCCAGTGGAGAGATGGTGATTAATTGTAAACTTTCTTTAAAAAAAAAAAAATAAAGTGTATACACTGGAATTTTAAGAACATTATTCAAATAAAAATTATGACTACAAATGGAATATGCATGGAAGAGATTACCAAGATGCATGATCTTAGTAGAACCAAGGACCATGAAAATCAATTATTAGTAAGGCCATGTGTTCCTGATCCACTGCTGAGTCAGACATACACATACATGCACACCATCACCGGATATCCTCCCTGGCCTGCAGGGCGCTCACAGCTAAGACTAACTACAAATGCAACCCAAGACTACAAATAAAGCATTATAGCATTATGAGGTGGGGGTGTTTTTTGCAATTACGTTTTGTAACTCAATTATACAGTTCTAGAGTATGAACTTTGTAGATGATGACATTGTGCCACAACAGTTTTATCAGGTCTCAAGTTTAGAAAGCAAGTGGCTTACACAACCAGCATCTCTATCCAGGCAGCCCTATTTTGTCCCCCACATCTGTGAACTTGTGGAGAATTCTGACAGTATTTTGAGTGTTATTTGCAGACGATTTAGCATGATATAAGCAAAATGTCACACAGAGACACTTCTGGAGGTTAGTGGGAAATAGAAATCCTTCTAATGCAACTAGCTTGAAATGGTTTAACTTGTAGCTTGTCTGAAGGTCGAAAGTCTGTTAAATAATTATCTGAGTCTACTGGCCAGGTTCCTCAGAGGAACCAAGCAAGGTTGTTACTAATAGTAACATGAAGGAAAGTCCTATACAGAGACCTCTTAGAATGGTGCCTAGAAACAAAATTTTAGTTTCATATGTGATGTAAAAACTGAATCAAAGTATTACCCTATGGAAAATTATTCTTTAAAACCAAGTAGGTGGGATAACCCATGTTGAGAATACTAACCAGTCTCTTTAGCCACCCTAGAGTTTATTTATATGCAAATAAGTCTCTCTGTAATTACACATGTAATTTGAACCATCTATCACCACAGCTGAACATCCAATTTTCCAACTACTACATTTAATTCTAGCCAATCAATATGGTACCCTACAGTTGTGGATCAAACTGCTAAATGGTAACACATTCATCTCATTATGTATGCAAAGGGAAACAATTTTACTTCAATAGAATGGAGTTCATTACTTGAATATGATTTTCCTACTTTCTACTCATCCTAGGTAGGACGCTGATAATAAATTAAGAAACTTATTCTTGCAAAGTCAAATTAGTAAACTAAAAATGTATTGGAGTTTGGATAAGAAATTACTTGCATCCAGGAAAATCGATGACTCAGAGACAGCTATGTCATTGAAAAGTAAACCCAGTCTGGATAACTCATAAAAGTTACACCTCTGCATTACTTGACTTACCGGCAAATTCACAGGTCCTCTTTAAATAATAATCTCCTCTCCCCAACTATTCTTGCTTTTATATGGCCTGGGGCTATGGCTTATGCATCATGCAAATCTCAGGAATGTCCTGAGACTTGTCAGTTGTTTGTATTCTTGAGCCTTGTACGATGTGTCTACTTCCTGAGTTTTAATGAGGATCACTCCAGGATGGGACTGTTTTAATTTAGAGGAATTGCTACACAATACTTACACAGTATTCTTCTGCTAGATCCAATGTGTATTTGTTGAATGTTAATAGAAAAATGGCAATAACCACACAGCTAGTACTGCAGGGGATTAAAGTTAGGTGTGTTCAACCAGGTTAAATCCCATGCCATATAAAACTTAAGTAAGTAAGGGAAAATGAAATTAGGTAGTCCAAAAGACAAATAAAAATTCATAAATTAACTATATTAGTTCCTTTGTTCATTTAAACCAACAGACACTTGAATCTTCATGGCACAAGGATTATTTCACTGTCTTTCTCTCAACAAAGTTCTTTCATTATAAAAGGATTTTCTTTTCTGTAAAATATATTTTAGCTTGATTATGCTTTTCATATGTGTATGTTTTCCCAAATAAAGCCACATGCCTCCTTTGCATGGAGAGAATGGCAATTAGCACTTCTGTGCCAATGCTAGGTTAAAATGCAGCTACTTTTGTGGGCTATAGAAGGGGAGTGTTTCATCGGGACAAAGGCCGTGTGAATCAGTCTGTTCTGTTCTTAATGATCATGAAAATTCCTGAGTACTTCTAAACCAACAAACATTCAGAATCAAAGAAAGGCTTCTACCTAACTCTTATGTTCATTTCTATATTTAATGGTAGTTGTGCATAAAAACTATTCTATTCAAGAGGGAACCGTCACATTAAGTAAAATATACGTGTAGATTCCCACAACTGAAAATGATGTCATTTTAAGAAACAATGCTAAAGTGTTACTGGATAGTGTGGCAAGACATATGATAGGCTAATAGCCATTTGAAAGGCAATAACGAGAAGGGAAAAGTTGGGGTGAAGGAAATAAGATTGATTCAGGGACCACACCCTAAAAACTGGGGATAAGACAGACAGCAAACCCACTATCAAGAAAGCCTAATCCATCTTAGGAAACCTAAAAGTTAATAACCTCAAAGCATTTGGACATTTGGGTCACTGGGTCACAAGGTACATGTTGACCTGCTTTTTGCTGTACAAGGTCTCTCTCTCTCTCTCTCTCTCTCTCTCTCTCTCTCTCTCTCTCTCTCTCTCTCATTCTACTAGCCAGAACAAGGAATCAATGTTGACACTATAAAAATGTCCAATTGTGGCTAAAATATATTTCTTGATTTGAAATAAAATCATTATACGATATAAACTTGTGGAACAAAAGATTAATGAAATACTCTTGGCTAGTAAGACTAGCTTCTGTAGCAACTTAGGCAAAAATATTATTTTTTTCAAATCAAACTTCATAGCAATGTGCATGCTTTGTATCTGTTTTACATAAAACTGAAGAATAAGATAGACCATTACAGATTCTGATGTAATTCCAAGATCTCAGGATATTCTTGTAAAAAAGAATTTTGTAAATGAAGGAAAGATCCTTTTCTTAAGACTTAAAATCTTATTATTTTGCTTCAGCTTTTCTTTAGAATTTAGAATGTTGGGCAAAGGGGAAGCAGGGAACATAAAGGTGTGGCGATGTTATAATATCTAATTTGAAATCTTGTTATCTTTCTTCCAGGAATAGTTTTCATTTGTTATTCCTAGCAACCAAATTCAAATTGACCTTCATGTAAAGACAGATAAAATCACAAGGTAATAGGGAGAGGTGATCCTGAGTAGGTCCCAGGCATCATTCATAAAATAATTATGCACTTTCTGGACACTGTTTAATGATGCCAGTAAATGTTGCTATGCCCTCCTCTTCTCTGTAAGATTTATCGAGCTCCATGCTCTACCATGCTTTTCATGTTGATTGGGGGCTATATTGTTACCAGAGTCAAATAAACACAAATCAATCAGCCTAAAATGTAAGTGGACAACAGAATTAAATCTATTATTGCCCATTAAAGGATAAGAAGAAATCAGAAACCAATAACTCAATACTTCAAGCATAAGTGCCAGGAAGAAAATGTTACCAATTTGCTAACATGAGTTTTGAACACAAGAGGAAATATCTGTCCTGTGAGGAATACAGAGGCAGAACTAAGAGTGGGCACTAACCAGCAGTTTACAATCTGTACAGGATGTATGCACATACTTGATTGATTGTGGGGTGGGGACTGGGCAGAGAGAGGGAGTGGAAGAAAGAACCATTGATAAATGTATTTTTGTCGTTGTGGTTCTGCCACAACTTCAGTTGATTGCTACGGTCGATGCAAGCAATCCTCAAACTTTCATGTGTCGCCGTGGTCTGGGTTCATACACCCAGTGTTTCTATGATTTCGAACTAGGCTTTGGTAACTCTCTCCTTATCATCCAGGTTTCCATTGCCCGCAAAGTCATCCTTCAAAATCTTCCTCACATGTGTAGAGAGACCAAATGAGCACACATCTAATTTAAAGATCTTAATAGTCTTTACAGTTTCTACTAGAGCTGAGGGGCTTTCTGTTCTGTAAATAGAGTAAGCGTTGTGATAAGCCAGACAGAAGAAGCTCATTGTTTTTAAAAAATTGGGGTTGGGGTCAGAAAGGTAGAAACAAAGAACAAAAAGCAGAGAATAGTAACCAGTAATTCCAAAGTTGCTTTGCTTGTAAGATGAGGGATGAGGGCAAGGAAACAGAATGGAGGACTGACAGCAAGTTACTTCATAAAGTAATTTTTTAATGTTGTTACTGGTCCTATGTAAACTGAACGGTTCAGGGAAGTGTGATTATCTCTATACTGTGATTTCTCAGAAGGGCAGATACAACTTGCTTTCTGTTTAATGACATGGAACTTAAGTGTAAGTGACTCTGTTTTTAGTTATACGTATTTAGGACCAAATGAAAGAGCATGGAAAACAGTGGCTTCCTATAATCGTAATTTGATATTTGTATGCAGGCATGGACAGAGTTAACGCATACACACACTGATGTGCATTCAGACTGTCATGTATGTGCATTGCATTCCTCACCCATGGCCCTCCTCTTTCTTACCAAATGATCTTGCTTTTTTACTTCACAGGAAAAAATAAAAACCACAAATTGAAAATGCCGTCTTTGCTCTTCGCCTAACCCCACCTGCATCTAGTAGTTCCTAGCTCTGCCTCACTGCCCAGCCGATGCCAAACTCCTGTTTCTCCAGCTGTCTGCGGACTTCTTTGCCTGCCCCTAGGTCTCGTACCCTCTAGCTCCTCTTAGGTGAATAGGTCTCTTCATAATGAAAACAGGCAATGGGATGATTTTTTTTATACTCAGTAGCTTGATCGTTTGAGCACTACCTCCATCAGTGTATTCACAATCCCCTCACCCCCCTTGAAACAAACAGAGTGGGACAGATATGGAATGTATGCTATGAAATGCAATTCAAGATAGAAACTTCTTAAGTTCCACAAATAAAGTACAGATAAAGCACAGACTTTGTTCAAAAGAGGAACACTTAGTGCAAACCATGTCAGGGAGGATTTCTTAAAGGGACACAATTCCCACAGAAGTAGGTAAGGTTTAGAGCCATGGAGACAGATTTAAGGGACAGAGAGTGGGAAAGGGATGGCTCTAAGCACAAAGCCTGGGAAAGGCTTCCAAACTTTCTAGCTTTTTAGGGACCTCTTCTCTTCACATCTCCCTGTATTTGCTCTACTCTGAGTCTCTTGAATCCCAGGTTAAGAAGTTCTGACCTTGTTGATTAGATTGCAGAGTTTGCAAAACTCTTTTCATGTGTGTTCCATCTCTAACCAAGAGTGAGAAATTCAGGGCTGATTTGAAAGAGGGCAAATCTGATGGCGTGGCTAGATAAAGCTAGGAAACTGTGGAGTCAAAGAGTCGTATGACAAATTTTGTCAGGAGTTTGTGTAATTGTGAAGTTTTTCAATCAATATGAAAGAATATTTTAAATGACTTGAAAAATGTCATTGGGTACAAGAATACTACTTGGTACAGTTTATACTGTTGACATTTCAAAAAAATGAAAGCTATGTCCTCTGGTTTTATAAATCTCATAACCTTATTTTTTAAATTAAGATATTAAAGTACAAATAACACTATAAAACCAAAAATATGCATAAATAATAAAAATACAGAGACCAGCAATGCAGAGAAAATGAATTATGCCTCAGCTAGATTTTAATTACAAAGACAATTGTTAAAATCAAGCTTGTAAGAGGAAGAGTTGGCAAGCTTTCTGTAAATAATTCAGAGAGTAAATAATTCAGGCTCTGAGGAATACTCAATCTCCTGCAAATATTCAGCACTTCCATCGTTGCTAAGGAGCAGCCACAGAAAACACATAATCATTATGGTTGTGTCTCTGTGTTGTTTTATTTACAGAAGCATTCCATGACTATTGTTTTTTGTTTTTTTGTATTGAATGGGAGCTGCAGCTACTGGTTGGAACGGTGAAGACAAACAGGGTACATAATATAGTGCTGCAGTCTCTAGTGAGGACCCAGTAGATCATCATATGGCAGAGAGGCACAAAGAGAAACGCTGCCTTCCAAGTGGCCATGCGTGGAAGGCTGCCTTGCTGGGTGGCTACCAACTCCACAAAGAGCTGGTGCGTTCGCCAGCATAACTCTCTTCTAGGACAGCTCTCCCAGTGATTCAAGGGCCCCGTTGCTCTAAAGACTTGTCACCTCAAAAGCACACAATGAGGATCAAGCCCTAGTGCATAAGCCTTTGGGGGTAAAAACCCACATCCAGAGTGTGGCACACTTCACCAATGGCACAAAAGAACGTTCAAATTCCTGAGAGTGAATGAAAAGAATTTGAAGACAATGGGAGTCTGGTTCAACCAACTTGTTTAATGGGCAGAACATCAACTCATCAAAATGTTCCAGCTCATTTGGAAAAGAAGCTTTTAAACTTACAGTGTGTGATTTAATAAAAAAAAAAAAAAAAACCAACAACCCCCCTAGCTCATTCCAATAGAAAATGCAGATGAAAGCATGTCGCCGTTCTTCATTGTGCTTTAGAATAATGTCATCAGTATGCACAGACTTCTAACCAGTTCTGGCGTGGGTGACAAGGACACCAAACCACTGGGATGGCAGATATTACCGTCAGTGGCTGAGCATTGCCACCTCAGAATGTAACTTGAAAAGCAACACGTCTAAGATTTAAGAAAATCACGTGGAACTGAACCCCAAATCTTTTCCTAGGAAAACTAATAAAAAATGTTTACTAGTAAGTTAGGTATAATGTTCCATTGCCATCTAGGCACTGTATATGCTAGGGAGTTACATATGAACATCTTCATGTAAGTATATTATGTACATTGAGTATTTATTTAAAAAAAAAAAAGCAAATCTGAGAAAGAAAAATTTTTTAAGGTGATAAATAATCTGGAAAAATTACTAACTAGGTACTTGGCATATCTTTTTTGGATATAAAATCCTGGATTTTATAGAAGCACATTCCTCAATTGCCTCCCATGTGACAAATTTTGTAATATTTACTTATACAGAGAAAGGAAAATTCTTGTGCAAGTGAAAACCTTTAACACATCTAATTTGCTCCATGAATGAAATACTTCCTGACCCTTGTCTAGCAACTCCTCCTCTTTCCCCTCCTCGTCCTTCCCCTCCCTCATGTCCTCTCCCTCCTCCTTCCTCCTCCTCACATCCTCTTCCACCTCCTTTTCCCCATCCCTGTCTTCTGTTTCTCCCTTTGTAGTACTGAGGACTGTACCTATGGCTTCAGGCATACAGCAGTCAACCACTGTACGGGAGACTGAGGCAGAAGGACTCCCAAGTTTAAGGTGTGCCAGAGCTACAGAGTAAGTTCAAAAACCAACATGGGCAACTTAGAAAAACCTGCCTCAAAACAAAAACTACAAAAAGGGTAGGTTTGCAGTCCAGAGAAATGCACTTGCCTAGCATGTGTGAGGCCTTGAGATCAAACCCATTAAACAAACCAAAAAGTTATTACTGTAAATACTAAGAGCATTAAAAATGATTTATGAGCAGATAAAGGCATGGGTGAATTACAAGTCCAGGTGCTATTGCAAGCCAACCTAGTATGTGAACTTTTGAAGAGCTTTATAGGATGTAAAGGTGAACAAGTTAAAAAATACACTCTTGAAATACATAACAATCCACTGCTGTTTGTGTGTAAGAGTAACGGAGAATACTGTCTATGGATCCCACATTTGGGCCATGGGACTTGGAAAGGCCAAGCTGGCACTGACCTAGCAGTTTCCACTCTATTGGCTAGCTTTCATAGTTTATGTAAACTGCTGGGAAAGAAAGCTCATCAACAAAGTCTGACCAGTTGAGAATGCTGCAAGTTATAATAATGCCTAGCCTAGAAAGGCATGCTCAGAGAGCAATAGTGAGATGAATGCTATGCTACACAATGCTTTGTGGGTAAACATGTTTCTGATTGGATTTGAGGCCTGCTGTACAGAAAATACTCATACCCCGTACTGTAAGTTTGGTCAAGAATCTTTGGTGAGGGAGCTCAGAAGCCCCAGGAGTAAACCTACTTCTATAATTTTGCTAAATAGATATAATATTAAACTGCCTTCTAAATATCAGTCTCTGTGCTTACACATTATGGTGGTTCTCATCAGAGTCCTCATCAGAGAATGTTTCTGTACACTAGATGGTAGTTAATATAGAAACTTATCAAAATGCAGAGTCTAATGTCTGTGTAGTGCACAGCCATAGATGGAAAATTTTTATTACATGTCCCCTCTCCCTCACAAAGTATCACAGAAGAGGGCTCAGGCAGAATGTAAGAGCTGAGGTTAGGCAAGACTAGGTCAAAACAGTTTCTTCCGGCTAAGACAAACAGCTGGACTCAGAACTTACAGCAACTGTGTCTACCTGCCAAAGATCAAAACAGCACTCCAACCAGATAAGGGAGGGGCTCAAGAGACTCTGGCACTAGATAAGGCATATTGACAGCTGATGGCTGAGAGAAAAGGGTCAGTTAGTTCTCTTTAAGGATATGGCCCTTGGTAGACCTGAGCAGATGGGCCCACAGCCAGAGATTCATGGACAAAACTAACTGGACTCAGTAGGTTAAAAATAAAGAGAAGAGGACATGAAGTTGGGGGTGGGGAGGATGTGAACTGGGACTTGAAAGGAGTTAAAAAGAAATTGCAGAGGTTAAATATGATTGGAATATATCATATGCATATGTGAAATTCTCAAAGAATAAATAGAGAGATATTAAATAAAAGGATAAGGTCTAGAGAGATTGTTCATCAGTTAAGACTACTTCCTGCTCTTCCAGAGGACCAAAGTTCTGTTCCCAGCACACAGGTCAGCTCACAATCACCTGTAGCTTGAACTTCAGTGGATCTAGTGCCCTCTTCTGGCTTCTGCAGTCACTTGCACTCACGAGGACATACCCAGAAGTGCACTTACATATAAGTAAAAATAAAATAAGTTATTTTCTTTAAAGAATTCAATCTATGGTTAACTAAGCCTAAAAGAATTCTCTTCATCTGGATACAAATATTCTTGATATAGAAAATTGGCGCTGTTTATTTGCAGTAATATGTTACATAAAGCCTTGGTGTATCTAATGACCAGCAGGATCTTCGATTTAGTACCATTCAGAAACTTCATTTTGTTCCTTTACTGGTTATTAATCAGTCCAGCTGAACGTTTCAGAATTTAGGATTGCTCAAACAAAGCATTTACCACAAACCTGCTAGACCAGAGCCTGGCTTAAGTCCTAGTTTGCTTTCTATGGCTATGATAAACATCATGAACAAAGAAACTTAGAGAGGATAGAGTATTTGACTTACTTATCCTGATCAGAGTCCATCACAGAGAGAAGTTGGTGCAGGAACAGAAGCAGGAAACTAGAAGCAGGAACCTGGAAGCAGGAACTGAAGAAGAGGCCATGGAGAGACACTGCTGACTGCCTTGTTCCCCTGTATAGTCCATGACCATCTGCCCAGAGGTGATCCATTTAGAACAGCTAGGATTTGATCTGAACCAAGTGGACCTGGACTAAAACCTATTAAAGGTACAAAATGAGAATGCTAATTACAAAGCAGAAGTAAAATGATTAAGAGTGGGCAGATAGAACATGGAGAGTGTCAGGAACCACACTAGTGATTCAGTGTTGCCTTAACTATTCTACCTGACACACTCCTTCCATCTGTGGCTCCGAGATGCAGCTGGAAATCATCTACCATACTGCAATTAGCTAAAGGAAGCATACCTTTTAATGAGATAAGGCAGAAGTGAAGCGTTAGAACCACTGTCAGACTTAAGTGCTGCAATAACAGGAGAGGAGGCATTCTGCACTACCCCATATAGTAAACAAAGACCAACAAGAAATTTACAAACAAGCAGGCTCTGAACCCTAAGTACGAGGCCTCCAGTGGAACTTTTGAACCTTCATCTACTAACTTAAAAGATATCTGGGACATTCTAAATTATTTTTTAAATGAATAAAAATAAGAAGGAACTATACATAAGCAGTTAATTCCACTTTTCTGAGAAGGCAACTGAAACAAAGAGCAATTAAATCACCTGCCCCACGATGTCATTCAACAGAAGAATTTGAATCAGAGACCCAATTCTGGAGTCTCTGACTCAACAACCCCACCATGCTGTGGGGCATGGAAGGCAGAGCTGGAGTTGAGCCAGCACCACGGGAGAGGCCATTTAAATGTTCTTTTTTACATGGTATGAGTCTCCATCAAGTCGGATATCAGTTTTCGTTGTTATCAGATTACTTATTTGGACTACCTTAATCTTTGTGTTGGCAAAGCTAAACATTCTAACCATATTTGTTAAGTGTCTTTAAAGTGTCACAGCACAAGGTGTAGACACTTTATAGGAGAAATAACAAACCCTTTTGACGCAAAATATTACACAAACCACTTTAAGAAAGTCTTGGCCTCTTCTTCCAAGTTTTCTACCTCATCAGAAAGAACTCTGTGCTTGCCTGCGTGGCTCGCAAGGGCTTGGAGAGTCCATCAGTCCTCACCCAGGCTCCATTAGGAACGGTTCATTAGCTCCCACTTCAGCCAAATGCTAAGCAATCTTCTGTTTATTCTCTGCAGTCACTTGGAGTTGTGCTGGTGGGACAGATAATCCAGAGCAGATTCTGGTGACTGACAAGTGCAGTGGAGCAAACTAACCAAGAATGTTCCTAGCAAAGAGCGTCTCTCCAAGGGGGCTGTGGATGATAATTATGCTGTAAGAAAATGCACAGTGGCAACTGTGTTAAATAACATGATACCAAAAAAAAAAAATCGATTTTTAGCCAAGGTAAGAAAACCTGTTGCTTCGTGCTTACCAGAGAATCTTGGGAATTATAATTTAAGACTTGATTTGAGACTGGAGAAGTGAACAACTCACAGGCCTCAAGAAATTCTTGAAATGTAGAAGATTCACAAGGCCCTCCTTCTCCAGGTTATAGAAGTAGGACTTCCTGCTTATATAGAGAGAGACTCTCCAACCTCCTGGTGCCTGCTGGTCCTGCAGAGAGAGCTCTGGGATGTACAGCTTTTGTGAGCTGTCACTCATGCTGGCATGGGCTTTTTGGTGGTACAGCTTCCTTTAGTTGTCTATTCTCTAGTAAGTAACCACAATAAACTCACTAGTTTGCTAACCTAGATTTTGGTGAAATCATTATTTTGGTCTGTCATTGGTTCCCTATCTGGGATGACGTAACCATTTGTTCATGTCTCCCCAGAAAGTGTTAACACAACAGTTGGCAGAGAAAACACCAGTAGATAAGTACCCTTGCCCCCTGCCTTCCAGTCATTCTTGCCCTCAGCCTCCGTTCTGGTCTACTCTCCAATGTCATCTGGATTATCCTTTCCTTCATGTCTATGATGGTATCTGACTTCAAACCCTTCAAGCCTGTTCTCAGGGTCTGTGCAAGTTTGGACCAGAAGTTGACTCACTGTTGCCTCAAGTATTCCATTCCTAACACTGCTGTAACAAGGGTTAGGAAATGACACAAAATTATTATCTCAGTTTTGAAGGTCAGAGATCTGGGGCAGGTGACAATGGGATGAAATAGGGTGTTGGAGATAACCATTTCTTTCTTGAAACTCCACAAAAGAACATTCCCTTGCTTTTTCTAGGTATTAGTTGGAACCCATGTTCCTTGGCTCATAGACTCTTGCTCCACCATCAAAGCCCACACTGGTACACTGAGTTCTTCCCACTTTGAATCACTGTCTCCCTTCCTGATTGTTTAAGGAACCTCGTGACTTTGTTGGAGCCTTCAGATAATTCATGATAATCTCTTTATTTTAAACTAAGTGATTTAACAAAGTTAATTGTATTTTCAACATTAGTTACTCTTACCTTTGCAATACATCTCACAGACAGCTTATGAACATGGCAAGGAGGCCATTTCCCTACTTCACTTTATTCCTAAGAGTATTTACAATGTTTAGTCTGACAGATAGAAAAGTCTCCAACTGCTAAAAGAGCCTGTGAGAATCATCTGATCTTGGCCAGGTTAAAGGGGGTGTCTTTTGGCAATAAAGCTTCATTTTAAAGGGGCATAAATTTTGAAATCAAATGACCCTATGATTAAATCCTAGATTTTGCAACCTACAAGTTTTGTAGCATTGATAAACCTACCTCAATTTCTCTAAATCTCCATTCCCTCAGCACTAATTTGAGTATATTTACTCTGCAGTCTTTCTCAATGCTGAAGTAAAATAATTGCAGGAGAGAGTCTGGCTCATAGGTTCCCTATAGATGCCAAATTTCCTTCTTCCACAAAATATACTAGTTTCCACCTCCCATTGGAGAGACCACTGTACCTCACAGCCACTTGCATTGAGATCCAATCAATCAGTCAACATGCACTGAGAACTTATGTCATACAAGGGTCAATGGAGAATCTGAGGATGACATACAGCACATGATATCAACTTGATTAGGGAATCTGTACGTGAATGCATGAAAGATTAAGTCACAGTAGCAGATGGTTGTCACCCCTGAAGTCATAAAGCTCCCACTAATGAACTGCCCCATGTTTAATATTAATGGAGTTCTAGAGGTGAAGATTCTACACTAGACCGAAAGGAGATGATACCGCAACAGGCAGCAGGAGGATTTTCAAGGACTTGGAAAAAAGAGCCGTGGTTAGGAAACCTGTGAGCTACAGGGAGGTGTTTGCACTGAGCAAATCCCTCAGGATTCTCTCCTCAGCGACCTTCAAAGGTCTTGTTTACTTGTTGGGAAGTGTCTAGTCTGAGGCAGGGTAAGTAAGTCACAAAAATACCATCCCTAAATACTGCCATCTCCCACCTCCTCCCTCTGACAGCCTACCCTCCTTGCCAAGTTCCTCCCTCCTCCCTCCCCTATCTCAACATGATACAAAACAGCCTTTCTTCTTTCTGGGATTAGTTAGAAGCAATGCCCTATAATTATAGCCATCTTATCTCCTTTGAATTCACCAAAATTACCCCTTTCCTTTAGCTTGGCATCATTGCCACATGATAGATGTTATTGGTAAGCTTTGTGCAATGGCAAAATGTTGTTTTCTTAAAGTGACATCTGCTCTAATAGACTAATGTTCCTATCTGACTGACTCATTTGTTGGGAACACGTCCACATGCCAATGTGAATGGGCGTGAGGGGAGGGACACAGGATGAGTGAAGCATCTGGCAGAATAATTTTTTAGGGTTTTGGATGAAAAATAAGACTATTCACTTTCCTATGGAAGAACGGTAGACAGTTGTCACAGCAGGGATAATATCTAACCATTCCATGATGCCTGAAGTGTACCAGGTCTCAGGGATAGAGACATGCCCTGTTTCCCAAAAGAATTTTGACTCACCAAGGCATCCTCATCCATGGTCCCTTACCCTGCATGTCCTGCATCAACCTCTGTTGTCTCTACCTGCGCTCTCTTCCAGACCTGGGATCCATATTGGAATTCATGTCCATAGAAGACTGCAGCCCTGCAGTGACAAGTGTTACTTCCTTTATGATGTCACCTCTAGATAAAGCTGAGCTCTGATTTCTCACATTAATTTCTTATAATTAATACAAGAGAATAATTTCAGGCAGTGAAAGAGGCAAATCCAAGAGCATGGTAAAGCAACTCAGGAGCCAAATAATATTCAAGGAGCTGGTACCACCTATGGACTGAAAAGACAAAAGAGGCAGAGTCCCTAGATCCTCTAGGGCATTGAGGGTTGGGGCACACACATAATATAGCCACCACTACAGTCATAACGTGAAGCAAAAGTGGATGGAAGAAAATGTCCCAGCTTCTCCCTTCCTCTAGTCTGCCATCTTCCATGGGGTGAATCCTTGAAAACATGCAGACAGCCTACAGGACTCAGCTGTATGACAGAGAAACAAAAGAAATGGGAATAGATCTAAAGTCAAGGCTGCCCAAGGCCAACAGTATCCCTGAGTTGTGGATGCACGTTCTCTATGGCTGTGACCACACTGTCTTATCATTACTTGTGGTGTGGGTGAGAAATGCCCCCCATAGGCTACGTAATTGAATACTTCATCTTCAGTTGGTGGCTGATTAGGAAAGTTATGGAACTTTAAGAAGGCAGAGCTTTGCTGGAGGAAGTAAATACATCAATGGGAACTGGCTCTGAGTTTTTATAGCCTGGACTTCTGCTCTTTCTCTGTCTCTGTCTGTCTCTCTATCTCTCTCTGTGTGTTTCTCTGTCTTTGTGTCTCTGTGTGTGTGTGTGTCTCTCTCTCTCTCTCTCTCTGTCTCTGTTTCTCTGTGTGTCTCTCTATCTGTGTGTGCGTGTGTGTGTGTGTTTCCCCTTGTGTACAGATGAAATGTGACTGTTGAGGTACATTGTGTAAAGATATTTCTGTATTGTCAATTGTTGATTGCTGTTCTAACAGAGAGCTAAGTTCTAGCAGAATCTTGGTATTGTTGTTATTGTTGTTCATATGGCTCATCACCAGCCTCATGTTTTGTAAACACTCTTCCTCCCTCACCTGTCGATTGCCTTAATAAAATCTGTCAGTCAATAGTTAGGCAGGAAAGGGAAGGCAGGACTTCCATTCTGAGAGAGGATCTCTGAGAGATGATCTCTAGGAGATGGAGGGGGTCAGGCATCCTGTGACTGAGAGAGAAGTTCAAAGGTTAAACTCTGATGTGTTTTCCCAAATATTTTGCTGAAATTATAATTTCAAAATACTACAAAAAAAAATCACGCTTCTGAGCAATGAAAAGGTACCACTGTCCATTTGATGAAGCCAAGAATGTAATCTCCCACTAGTGACAGAATGAAAATCTTATTTGCATTTCTGGGAAGAACTTATAAGAAAGAAAAAAGGCTACAATATAGAGTTGGGGAACATGGGAGGCACTAAGGAAAGGGCAGCAGGAATAGACTGGAGGGGGAAAGTAATGTACTTTTATTTCAATTAAAATCATATTTCAATGTTAAAAAAAAAAGAGAGAGAACTAGCCACATGATGGGTTGTGGGCTAGGATAATAAGATTAAGTTAGATGAGCTAGCTGGGAGGTAGCCCAAGCTAAAGGCCTAAACTTTTATTAATAAGTTTCTACATCATTACTTAACCATTGGCAGGTCCAGACAGTCTCACTATATGTCACCACTGTTTTTCCTGTCTGCCAGGCAGGTTTCTGACTCCTGCTGTCACACCTTTACTGAATAATGAGTTGTCTGGAACTTTAAACCAAAATAAAGCCTTTCTTTAACTTATTTTTGTCAGGGCATTTTATTACAGCAACAGCAAGTAACTAATACTCACTAGTGTAAGTGTGCTTTATCTTTCTTCCCTTCCCTCCAGCTGGGTGGAATACAGATGTGATGGTGAGAGCTGAAGCAACCATCCTGAACCACAAAATTCAAGATGTGTTTTAAGGATGAAGAACAAAACAGAGGGAACCCGGGTTCCTGGAGATCATGCGGCTGTCTGTGACACTTACCTAGGCACCAAAGGGAAATCAACTTTTTCTATGACCAATCCATTCCCATTATTCCTTTGAGAGTTTCTTTTTTTTTTTTTTTTTTTCCACAAACCCCTTTTTCATGAGGCTTGGTGCCTTGAGATTACTGAAGACTGTCATTCATTTATTCAGTCACGTGGAAACAAGAACAGACTGCCCGCAGCATCTTGCCTAACATTTTTGAGCATATGAAACTCCAGGACCCCAATATTCCTTGTGTGGAATGGAATTAATTTTTTCATTTCTGCATTCAGAAATAGATTTATCTGAATAATAAACATCCAGTAATTCTTATTAACTCTGTTTAACATTAACAGTATGGAATGAGGAAGAGATTGTGATAAGCTGAGTTCCTAAGAATAATGTTACTCAAACTTCTGCAGGAGGGCAAATAGCCTGAAGAAGTTGTTGAAACAGGGATTACTGGGTCCTAGGCTCAGAGACTTTGAGTCAGTACACCAGGGCTCTGAGACGTTGCATCCTTACTAAGTTCCAGAGGGACAATGCGGCTGCTGGTTAGGATAGACGGCGCCATAGTTAGAGGACAGAGGCAAGTCGTTGTCCTCTCTGCTTACACATGCATAGATGCCGCTAAAACTACGTAAGCAGGGCTGGGGACATGGCTCAGTGGGTAAGAGTCCTTGCTGCCCAAGCATGAGGATTTGAATTCAGATCGCCAGCACCTATGTAAAAAGGTCTAGGTGTGGGTTTGTACAACGATAACCCCAGTGCTGGGAGTCAAGAGGATGTCTGATGCTTGCCCCAAAATGACAAGCTCTTGTTCAATGAGAGACGGTGTCAGTAGGGATTAAGGTAAAAAGCAATAGAGGAGGTAGAGGGGGCCAGCTGATCGCCTCCTCTTGCCTGTGTATGCTCACATGGATACAAACCTGCCTGGGTGTGTATATGCAGCCCCACAAGTGCACACACAAACTCACAGAAGTGAAATGTAAAAACCCGAGTCTCTCCACATCCCCACAGCAGGAAAGATCAGTAAAGAAGATACCCTGAATTGGAGTTGGGAGCTTGGGTGGATCCAAGTGATTGGCTAGAAGGGCAATGTGAAACATCCACAAGCAGCTGATAGCTGCCAGATTGTGATCAGTGTACAGTGAGTCCAAGGTTGCTTGTCCACATGGCCCAGGGACATGCTGTGACCTCACAATAGTGGCACTGTAGTGGCCTCTTCTAAGCTGAGACCGCTGAGCCATAGGCAAATGAGAGCAATTCGGGAGACTTTCTGCTTTCTTAGTTGTCACAAATAAGTATACAATGAAGGTTCCAAAAAAGAAGGAACCAAAGAAACGAAATGGGAGCTTGCCATTCAAGCACAGTCTCAATGCACGTCTGCTAGCTTATCACCCTCCTCCAACTAAATTACTACCCCTGTGTGCCTCCCACGCAGAGATACTGGTGTTGCCAAGGAGCGTGGGTTAAAATGCAACCCCGGTGATCTAATCCACTTCAGTGAAATGTGTATGAGATTTCATGTCGACAGCAGGGCAGAATAAGTGCTTTTGCAAGCCTGGAAATAAATTATTGGCTGTCTAAACATCTACTAAATTTAGATGCCAGCGGAACTAAAGACTTCTCCCTCCTTTCTTTTCCTGTTCCTCCTTCTTTCTCCCTTTTCTCTTCCTCTGCCCATGCTGTCGCCTTCCCCCTCATCCCCACCCCTCGGGACAATCAGAGCTTTTTAAGCACAGCTTGGCCTCATCTTCAGCATCATTCCCTCTCCACGGCAGAGACAGAACCACAAAGATGCTCACAATGCTCTCCCGGGGCCACTAGCTCGCTGAGGCCTTTTATTTCCTGAGCTTCATTGATCTGTAAGGGCTGATGCTCTTCTGGACATCACTGCTTCAGCATCTGAACGACTCCATCCATGGACTCAGGCCAAGACTGGCTTCTCGTCCAGGTCTTCAGGGCTGTGTGCTTATGATGTGTAAATACTGACCATAGTCCCTCAACTGCCCCCAAGAGAAAGCCACATAAAGTCTTTATTTCATGAGTTTTCATGTTTAATAAAAAATCATTTTATCTATTATCTAATCTATATCTTTATTTACATAAACATGTATGTAGTCTCAAAATCATGGTTCATATAGATGCTGTTAATACAAGCCAACCCTTTGACATTTTTCCTTGCCTACCCCTTTCCATATATGTTCTTTGACCACAATGAGTTACATTAGTTCTCAGAAAATGCATAGTGACTCATATTCTTAGTCCTTAATATATCAAAAGCAGATTCAGACTTCTTTGTCCATCCAACTAGAAGAAGAAATTCTATTCGGTTTAGAATCTTTTAGCTTCTCTCCTCTGTTCAAGACTTAGGATATATTTATAAATGCCATGTTCATAATTAGCTGGCTTGCTCATTCTTTTTCTCATTCTGTGTGGTTATACAACTTATTTAAAGTGTCCTGAAGGTTCGTTTGTTTCAGCTTTCTCTCGAAGTAAGGTCCTTTCTCCTTCCAATCCTGTTTGCTTCACTGTTTGGTTGTTTGTTTGTTTGTTTGTTTATTTTCTTATTGGTTGATTGGTTGGTTGGTTGAATTTTTGAGTCAGGGTTTCTCTGTTTAACAGCCTTAGCTGTCCTGGAACTTGCTTTATAGACCAGTCTGGCTTCAAACTCAGAGATCTGTCGACTTCTGCCTCCGAAGCACTGGGATTAAAGGCATGTGCCACCACTGCCCAGCTTCAGCTGTATATATTTTAAGATAGAACATACAAGTTCTTTCAAATAACAAAACTGCACACAAAGCTATTTGTAAAGACCACCCCTTCCCACATCCACTTTGTTTCCTTTCCAGCCCCATCATTTAATATTTTCTGGTTCATTCGTATTTTCTTTTATAAAGAAAAGTATGTGCATTTTCAAGCATCTTCTTCTTTCTTACCAAAAGGAAGGATGCTGCATATGTTCCTTTGGCTTTGCTTTCTTGATCTTTAACAGTATGACTTGATACATGTTCCACTGTAGTTTGTAGATACCTTTCTTATTTTTTAATATTTAATACACACACACACACACACAACACACACACACACACATATATATATATATATATAATTCTGTGATTAATGTTTGGCATTTTTAATGTTAGAGATACATAATTAATATGGAACCTTGGGTGAAAAAGGAGTGCTAACATTGTCAAAATTACCTCCCCAAAACTTGCAACAGTGTATGAAAATGCAGCTCTCTGTCCTAGTGATGGAGTACACTGGCACTCTCATAAAGTGTTAGTAGTGACTGGCACGAGATCTGACCCTCCAGGTTCACTGCGTTATTGTGAGTGACGTTACACTTGTTGAAACAAGACAGACAGAAGAAGAAAGTGCTGTGTGATCTTGTTTATGTGTGGAAACGTCTAAAAGGCAAGTGCATAAAAACAGGAAGAATAGTGACTATCAGGAGCAGAGAAGGAGAAAGAAGATGAGACAAAGGATAAACATGATTATTGTTATATTGCAGGATAACTATGTATAGAACAGCAACATACATGTGTTTTAAAAAGAAAATATATTTCAGCTATGCATATTATATAAACATCTAGAGGAAAAAATTACATCTTATGAAGAGAACAGGAATGCTACCCAAGTAAACAGAAGCCACCAAACTAGAAAACACATTGCTTATTATATCTGAATTGTGGATCCCAGACCTGCCCATAAAAGAATCAATACCTTCCTTGAAAGTCTTGCTGACTACTATTTACAATATGCTTTGGTTACTTTCCTGTTGCTTTGATGAAATTTCAACTCATAGAAGAAAGAGTTTCTTTAGGCTTATGGGTCCAGAGGAATGGGAATCCATCAAGACAGGGAAGCATGACAGTAAGCAGCAGGCATGGATGCTCAACCTCAAGCAAGAAGCAGAGAAGACATACTAGAAGTGAAGTGAGACCATACGCCTTCTCTATACATCCCCACCACTACCCAGGGACCTGACACTTGACTTCACTCCATCAAGGCTACATTTCCTGAAGCTCCCAAAACAGCGCCATCTATTGGGAAACCAAGTATTCAAACACATGAGCCTATAGGGGACATTTTTTCATTCATATTTTCAGAAATCAAATCTATTTGCTGCAACTGAGGTATTGCCACAATTACATGTCCAAATTTGTGACTATGACTTTGTATAATTCTTTAATAATCTGTTTCAGTCCTGTTGCCTGTTTAAGCTTGTTAGGGCCTAGGTAAAATGTTAAGGATACCTATCTAACCTGCCATTTTGTGCTGTTACACTCACTTATAAGGAAACTGTCTCAGATGTTGTTACTGCTGTTACTAAGAAACTGTCTCAAGCCTAAGTTGATTGCATATTCTGTTATATTCTGTGCTCTTGGAAAACAATCACAATAGTAGTCAATCAGAACTGCTTTGTATAGTTAGCCACAATAAGTTTGGACCAGAACCAACTACCCAGCAGGACTTCCTGTGCCTGTGTATAAGCTTTTGTGGTATTTGCCTTTATAAGTTGCTCCTGGGATAGACTTCAACATAAGAGAGACCCCTGAATGTATTTAGAATAAGACTTGTATTTTGAGTAAGGGTCAAGTAAAGTTTAAGTGCCCAAGACCTCCCTGGGAACTGACCTTCTACTTGGCAGAAAGAGACATGTATGTGGGTAACTGACATCCTGGTTGATAAGTTAAGACATGAATGTTAGACAAGGCAAGTCCCCTGCCACAGTTGAACACCACAACCAATGCAAGCAGGATAAGTATACAGCAACCATGTTCCTAAGGAAATCCCTTATCCCTAAATCCTGATTGGTGAAATAACTTGGCCCAGATGTTTGTAGATCTCAGGCTTTAAAAACCCTATAAGATCTTGACTTAACATCACAACCAGCTCCTGAGTCTGGGTGGTGGGCTTGATCAATCAGTTCTGGGGCATATGTTTAATAAACTCTTCTTGTCTGATTGAGATCGGTGTTCATGTGGTTTGTGGGGCAATTCCTGGACACCAACAATATTCCAGGTTCTTCTAAGTGAATGCAGCATTTAGCTGATTCAACTAGTAGATTGACCACAGTACTATATATGATAGTTAGTATTAATGGTCAACTTGACAAAATCTAAAATCTGGGAGACAAGGCTCTGGGCATGCCAATGAAGGATGATTTTATTTCATTGGTTGAGATAGGAAAAGCCTTCCTGCTGTGGGCAACACTATTCCCTGTTTGAGACATTGGACTGGAAACAGGACAGCAGAATGTGTTTCTGATTGTGGATGTGATTTGATCAACTAATTCAAGCTCCAGCCATCTTGATTTCCCTATATGATAGTTGGTAGCCTTGAAGTGTAAACCAGAATGAACCTTTTTCTTTTCTTAATTAGCTTATCATAGCAACAGGAAAAGAAAACCAAGGCACTGTCCTAGAATATTTTGCATCTTTCTTCTTTCTAAGGACTTTATTTCTACAAGTAGACAAATAGACAAATATATGATTGTATTCTATATGATTAATACATTCATAGCTACTACAATAATGTATAGTATATAAGACCCCAACTTACCTTTTAAAATATCCCATTTTCTTCTACAAGTTAGTATGCCATTGTGAGGAAATCCTGATAATTAAGGTCGAAGTCTACCATGACCAGATAGCTTTTCTGAGCTCAGTGAAAAATGGAGCAGGGCTTCCCTTTCTCTGACTTGTCTGGGGACCCTGAACCCCCATGTGCTCTTCTTAGAGAAGGTGGACTAGTCCTTGGCAAACCTAAAAGCTCAACTTTCTCTTTCCCAATAAGAACCCTCCCATCAAGTACCTGGGATTCTTAGAATGCCTCTCCATGCAAATAAGGCATCCCCAGTACTTTAAATTCTATCCAATGAAACTTCACCTTAAAAAGAACACCTTCGCACTCTCCAAGGACCATATATACCACTGGTTCACCTGAGATAAAGTGTATAAGTACAAGCCCACTCCAATAAAGGTATGTGCACAAGCTAAGGTTGTAGAAGAGAGTTTTTTCATTGAAGATTGTCGGAGAAGTCCTTTGCCTAAAAGAGCTGTAACACTAAAATCCTACCATCCCCCTTTCTCCACCCCCACTAGACCAGGATCCTGCAGAACCCCACCAGTTCCTCAGGACTGCACTTCATCCATCCAGCCTGGTGTTCAAGTATCTGAAAACCCTGAGAGGGAAGAAGGGGAGGACAAGGAACCACAGCTGGACCCCAAACACACATAACACATGCCATGTCATGGGATTTCAATTTTTAAAAATGAAACTCAATATACGTATGCTTATCATATGTAAGATATATATTATTATATATAAATTTATACAAAATACACATTAGAGAATAGTCAGTTGTTATACAAAATTGTTTTAATTTTTTTATTTTTAGGACTTCCTATATGTGCTATTTAAGATTAGCTTTCTTGAAATTGATAAAGATCTGTGGAGCTGAATGATAAACATGAGCATGGTATTTGTATTTCAGTATATATTTGAGCATCAATTTTGTATAAACAGCATCCCTTGCAATTTTAGTCTTTTCTTCAATTCAAACATATGAACAACTACATTTCACTAGTATCATATAGTAATTGTAGGAATTCCTTATCATGAATATAAAGGTTGCATAAGTCAAACATAAAACATGAAAGTAAACATTAGGTATAACATATACTCACGATGTTGTATGTTTTCTATTACTTTGTCATTGTACCACTGATATGTTGCCTAGACATAAATATATTATTATAATAAATGACACTGATTTTATTGCTGCATAGATATATATTATAAATTTATATTTATGAATATATAATTAAATCTTTAATAATTAATTTTACTATTTATATTTATTATATAATATATATTATATATTATTATATATATACTATTTATATTTATTCTATTTAAGTATGTGTGTGTTTGGTAGGCACTACGTTGGGCGCCAATTTGTAACGGTAATTATTTAAACTGCCAAATTTGTTGCTGTAAGATCTCCTACCCGAATGAGACCAGTAAAGGAAGACACAACTCAATAATTATGAGTATAAATTGCACTCCTAGATTGGGCAGATTTATCACTACACTATTCTAATTCCTGGCTATGAGATCCCTTATAACTTGCTGTTCATCCAGGCCGCGTGGTTGTCCTTCCGGCTCCAGCTCCTCTGTCATCGGCTTCCTTCTACTGCCGCTTCCTCCTGCTTCTACCTCTGCCTACCTTCTGCTCTACCTTTTATATCAAATTCCTCTCACTCTCCTCCCCTAAGCCTTTTTCTCCGCCTCCCTTCTACTGCCCAATCTCTGGCTCTAGCCTTTATTTTACAGGTTTTAATTGGACAGAAGGTTTACAAGACGTCATCTGTGTACAGATTCAATCATCCTCTGCAGCCCCTCCCAGGAAAGTGAAACTAGGATCAAAACACAAGGCTGGGGCTATCCACTGGGAGCTAGGATCAAAATACAAGGCTGAGGCTATCCACAACAAGTATAGGTGACTGAAGAGTCTAGAAGAGGGTGTTAGATCCCCTAATCTGGAATTACAAGCAGTTGTAAGGTACCCAATGTGGGTGTTGGGAACCAAATTTAGGTCCTCTGCAAAAGCAGTTTGAGCTCTTATCCACTGATCCATCGCTCTAGCCACAATAATTAATTTTAAAAGCCCATAGTTAATCATGTTATATAGCAAATTGGACATTTTAGAATATATGAATTACATATACATGTATAATACATACAAATTATATATACATAGATGCACACCCACACATACATAAATGTCTTTTGCCATCTTGCAGTGTGTGTTGCTAAAGTTAAGTGCCTTTCAGATATCCTTCCATCAAGGCTCATAGCAAGCCCATCAGGTAGATGACTAGCATTGTTCCTGTCAGGCTTGAAGGGTTTAGTAACTGGCTGAAAGGACTTAGCTCCTCAGCATGGAGCTCAAACATCAGTCTAACTCTGATTCTCTACTGACATTTTACCCAGAATTCCCCATTCACAATCACCTGTAGCGTCTGTCTGCAATGTTCTCAAGGATCTCAACAAACTGGAGAAAGGCAGTTAAGTATATGGAAACATTAGTTATAAACAAATACAAAATATGAAATTTTTGATTTAATACTAACTGAAAGACGCACATTCTTTGCAAAATAATGATTCTACATATAAATAAAAACTCCCTGAATACATCTAAAATATTACTCAGTTTGCCATAAAACAAGTCACAAATGACTTTCCAGTTTTAATGTGTCTTGTGCTTATGAGCTAATGCTTTAGATTTTTGTATTGGCCTCTCTTATTTCTGAGCTAAGCCAAAGACCCTGCAATGGCCCCTGCTTCCTAATGTTTATACTCCTGTATTGTCAGACAGACTCAAAATGAAGGAAGAGATACCAGACTTTCATACTGCCTTAGTTGTTGTGTGGGCCAACTGTGAAGCCAATGCATTTTTAGAAAAGACAGCTTCTAAAAGTCTGTAGGTTTTTCCCCCCTTCCTCTTCAGAATAGAGTAAATTTAGCTGTTTTACATTATCTTATAATTGTTTTTCCTCACCTATCTGTGACTTGCCTTCAGAGACAATTTCAAGATTCTTGTATATGGAAACTCTGTGTGGGCAAGCAGAGCATGTGCGTGAGTACATACAATGTAACTGACAGAATCCCCATACAAGCTCTCCTGCCCAGGGATCCTACCACTGCTAACCTTGGCTGACCCACCATGGCAGACATTGAACCAAAAGGCCTATAATGAGAATACCATCCTGGAATAAATATTCATTTAGACTCCCAACAGTATCTATCTAGCTCATCTTTCCCAACAAGATAGGCAGTTCTAACACTCCCACAGAATGCAGCTCCTTCAGTCTGGCCAAATACTCAGCTACTCTTTGCTGAGGAAGATAAATCTTATAGGTGAATCACACTGAAAGATATTCAAGATTTGATGAACAAACAAAAGAATACTAAAAAAAAAAAAAAAAAAAAAAAATGTTCTTTCTAGAAGACTTTCTTCTTCTGACTCTTTTATTTTCCGAAGCCCCAGAGTAAGAATTTGTTCATTTGTGTCTCATTTAGTACAATTTTAACTTGTACTGGGCCTTTATCAGGGTACAGTTCAATCAGAAATAACCCTGTTTGCTTTATCTCCTAATACCCCAGTGCAGCACCTACAACCTGCATGTGCTATTTCCTCCCCCAAGTAGCACCTGATACACTATAGCAGGTGACCTGGGTGTAAGCCTCAACTAACTGTGCTAGAATTTTAGCTTTCAAGTTGGATTTTTTGTATCTGCATAAGTTTGGTAGGAGGGAGAAGGTCAGAGAGCAGAGAAGAGGAGGAGGAGGAGGAGGAAGCAGAGAGAAGGGTGGATGTTGGCCTAGTGTTGAAGAGACACAGGACTGTACAAAAACTTACTGATATATAAGCATGGGGCTTGTAAACACCAAACAGCAAGAATCCGTCATCAGCAACAGGAGGAACCTTTTCAGGAGAGAAGCGTCGACAATTCCAGGAAGCACATATTCAAAGCCTGTTTCCTAGGCAGCTGAAGCCACCCACCATCCCTTGAACAAACGGAGGCCGATTCAGTTCTCAAATGTGCTGTTTGCCTAGGCTTTCAAAATAATTCTCAGTTCTCTTGCCTTCTGAAAGCAGCCTGTTAGAGAAAGATTTCATGATGTTCTCTATCTGGCCATGGACATACTTTAATTGCATGTCTCATTCTCTTACAATACATGTTCCACTTGTATAGTGTCTTTAACCTGAGCTTCAGCATCAGTAGCTACAAAGATAGGGTCTTTCAATCTTTTAAGTCCTTGAAAATGAACAGAGTAAAACCTTTATTACTGTATCTGAAACCCAACACTAGCTGTTTAAGTCTGGCTGGACTTCAGGGAAATGCAAATTAAAACCGCTTTGAGATTCTGTCTCACCCCAGTCCGAGTGGCTATTATCAAGAAAATAAAAGACATCAAATGCCTGGGGAAAAGGGAGAACCTTATTCACTGCTGGGAGAAGTGGAAACTGGCGCAGCCATTATGGAAATCACTATGGTGGTTTCTCAAACCGTTTAAAATGAAGCTATTGTAGGACCCTGCTGTCCCACTCCCGAACATATACATAAAGGACTTCATAGCTTTCCACAGAGATTCCTCCACACTGTTTATTGCTTCTCTATTCACAATAGCAAGGAAATAACCAGCTAGATGTCATGGACAGGTATGGATAATGAAAGATGGTCAAGACACAATGGAATTTATTGCACACCCCCAAAGGGCCCCAACGAATCCCTGAGTTGTGGATGACGTTCTCTATGGCTGGGGGACCACCCCTTTTCTTATCAAAAACTTGTGGTTTTGGGTGGAAATCCCCCCCATGGGGCTACTTTAATTGAATACTTCATTTCGGGTTGGTGGCTGATTAGGAAAGTTATGGAATTTTAAGAGGCAGGCTTTGCGGGGGAGGAAAAAAATACATCAATGGGAACGGGCTTGAGTTTTTTTTACCCGGGCTTTTTGGCTTTTTCTCTGCCTGTTGTCTCTCAAACCCTCTCTCTGTGTTTTTTCTCTGTCTTTGTGTCTCTGTGTTTTGTGTGTGTTCTCTCTCTTTTCTCCCCTGTCTCTGTTTCTCTGTGTGTCTTTTCTATCTTTTGTGTGCGTGTGTGTGGGGTTTCCCCTTGTGTACAGAAAAAAATGTGATGTTGAGGTACTTTTTTAAAAAGATATTTCGGGTATTTTTCCAATTTTTTGATTCCCTGTTTAACAGAGAGAAAAGTTTTTGGGCAAAATTTTGGTATTGTTGTTATTGTTGTTCATATGGCTCATCCCCAACCCTTTTTTTGGTTTTGTAAACTCTTCCTCCCTAAACCTTTTCGTTTTCCCCTTAAAAAAAATCTGTCAGTAAATTTAGTTGGCAGGAAAGGGAAGGCAGGACTTCCATTCGAGGGAGGAAATCTCTGAGAGATGATCTCTAGGAGATGGGGGGGGGGGTCGGCACCCTGTGATGAGAGAGAATTTCGGGGGTTTTAAACTCTGGGGGGTTTTTCCCAAATTTTTTTGCTGAAATTATTTTTTTCAAAAAACAAAAAAAAAACCCACGTTTCTGAGCAATAAAAAGGGAAAACCCTGCCCTTTTGATGAACCCAAAGGGAATGTAATCTCCCACTAGTGACGAATGAAAATTTTTATTTGTTTTTCGGGGAAGTAATTAAAGAAAAAAAAAAAGGCTACAAATAGAGTTGGGGAACAGGGGGAGGCACTAAGGAAAGGGCGCGGAATAGACTGGGGGGGGAAAGAAATTTTTACTTTTTTTTTCAAAAAAAATTTCATATTTCAAGGGTTTAAAAAAAAAAAAGAGAGAAAAACTAGCCCCAATGATGGGTTGGGGGTTTGGTTTAATAAAAATTAAGTTAGATGAGCTAGCTGGGAGGGTCCCCAAAGCTAAAGGCCTAAACTTTTTTTAATTTAATTTTTCCTTCTTTAAACTTAATTTTTGGGCGGGCCCAAAGCATTTCTCACTATAGGGCCCACCACTGTTTTTCCTGTCTGCCGGGGCGGGTTTTCTGATTCCTGCTGTCACCCCTTTTAAAGGAAATTTAATGAGTTGTCTGGAATTTTTAACCCCTAAAAAAACCCTTTCTTTTTTTTTTTGTCAGGGCATTTTTTTTACAGCAACAGAAAGAAACCCTAAAAAATCATATTTGTAAGTTTTTGCTTTTATTTTCTTCCCCTTCCCTCCAGGGGGGGAAATACAAAATGTGAGGGTTGAGAGCTAAAAAGCAACCACCCCTAAACCCACAAAATTCAAGATGTGTTTTTAAGGATGAAGAACAAAAACGGGGGAACCCCGGGTTCCTGGGATCATGCGGCTGTCTGTGACACTTACCTGGGGCCCCAAAAGGGAAATAAATTTTTTCCCTATCCCCAAATCCATTCCCTTTATTCCTTTGGGGAGTTTTTTTTTTTTTTTTTTTTTTTTTCCAAAAAACCCCTTTTTTCAGGGGGTTTGGGTTTCCTTGGATTCTGAAGCTTTTTCATTAAATTTTATTCATTTCACGGGGGAAACAAAAAACGGGGACGGGCCCCGCAGCTTCTTCCCAAAATTTTTTTGGCATTTGAAAACTCCAGGCCCCAATTTTTCCTTGTGTAAAAAGGGAAATTAATTTTTTCATTTTGCATTCGGGAAATATTTTATCTAATAAAAAACATCCATTTAATTTTTTTTAAAACCCTTTTTCCCTTTAACAGTATGGAATGAGGAAAAAGATTGGTTTAAGCGGGTTTTCCCTTAAGAAAAATGTTACTAAAAACTTCTGCAGGAGGGAAATACCCTGAAAAAAGGTTTTTTTGAAACGGGGGTTTACTGGGTTTGGCTCAGGGGATTTTGAGTTCATACACCGGGGTCTGGGGAATTGACCCTTTTTTACAAATTTTCCGGGGGGAAATGGGGCTGCTGGTATAGGTTACCCCGGGGGGCCATATTTAGAGGACAGGGAAAGTCGTTGTCCTCTCTGCTTAAAATGCTTAGGATGCCGTTTTAAAAATACGTAAGCAGGGCTGGGGGGGGGCCCTCAGTGGGTTTAAGAGCCCTTTGCTGCCCAAGCATGGGATTTTAAAATTTCAGTTCGCCGCACCTTTGAAAAAAGGTCTGGGTTGTGGGTTTTTTACAACGTTTAACCCCAGTGCTGGGAGTAAAGGGATGTCTTTGCTTCCCCCAAAATGAAAAGCTCTGTTCAATGAGAGACGGGGGTAGTGGGGTTAAAGGGGTTAAAAAGCTTTTAAGGAGGTAGGGGGGGCCAGCTGATCCCCCTTTTTTGGCCTGTGTATGCTCACTTGGATACAAACCTCCCTGGGTGTGTATTTGCCCCCCCAAAAGTGCACACAAAAACTCACGAGTGAAATTTTAAAAACCCGGTCTCCCCCTTTCCCCCCCACAGCAGGAAAGTTCAGTAAAGAAGATCCCTTTGAATTGGGGTTGGGGAAAGTTGGGGGGGACCCAAAGTGATTGGTAAAAGGGCAATTTTGAAAAATCCAAGGCAGCTGTTAGCTCCCAAAAATTGTGATCAGGGGTACGTGAGCCAATTTTGTTTGTCCACATGGCCAGGGACTTTGCTGTGCCCCAACAATAGGGGCCCTGTAGTGGTTTCTTTTTAAGCTAAGGAACCCCCGGGAGCCATAGGAAAAGGGAGAGCAATTCGGGAGTTTTTTCTGTTTTCTTAGTTGTCACAAAAAAGTATACTATAAAGGGGGTTTCCAAAAAAAAAGGAAACCCAAAAAAACGAAATGGGGTTTTCCCATTCAAGCACAGTCTCAATGCACTTTCTGCTAGCTTATAAACCTCCCCCAACAAAATTTTTACCCCCCTTTGTGTGCCCCCCGCAGAGAAAATGGTTTTCCCCAAGGAGGGGGGGGGTTAAAAATGCAAACCCCGGTGTTCTAACCCCACTTCGGAAATGTGTATGAAAATTTCATTTTCGCAGCGGGGGCAAAATAAGGCTTTTGAAAGCTGGGAAATAAATTATTGGCTGTCTAAAAATTTTACAAAATTTGGGATGCCAGGGGAAAACTAAAGATTTTCCCCCCTCCTTTCTTTTCCTGTTCCCCCTTTTTTTTTCTCCCTTTTCTCTTCCTCGGGCCCATGCTGTCCCCTTCCCCCTCTCCCCCCCCCTCGGGACAATCAGGTTTTTTAAAGCCAGTTCCCTTTTTCATTTTTCATTCCCTTTTCCAGGGGCAGGGGCAAAAACCCAAAAAAGATGTAAACAATGTTTCCCGGGGCCATTTGCTCGCTGGGGCCTTTTTTTTCCCTGGCTCTTTGATCTGAAAAGGGCGGGATGCTCTTTGGACTTACTGCTTCAGAAATTTTAAACCCGGACCCCCTTCCATGGACCGGGCCCAAAAAAGGGCCTTTTTCTTTCCGGGTTCTTCGGGGTTGTGTGCTTTTGTTGTGTAAAACTGCCCCTTTTTTCCCTCAACTGCCCCAAGGAAACCCAAATTTAAAGTTTTTATTTAAGGGTTTTCATTTTTAATAAAAAATCTTTTTATCTTTTTTCTAATTATATCTTTATTTACTTTTTAACTTGTATGTAGTCTCAAAATCATGGTTCATTTAGAGGGCTTTTAATAAAAGCCAACCCTTTGACTTTTTCCCTTCCCTTCCCCTTTCCATATAGTTCTTTGCCACAATGGTTACATTTTTCTCAAAAAATTTGCTTAGTGACCTTTTCCCTTAGTCCTTTAATATTTTCAAAAGCAGTTTTCGACTTCTTTGTCCCCCAAACAAAAGAAGAAATTCATTTGGGTTTTTTAAAATCTTTTAGTTCTCTCCTTTTTTCAAGACTTGGATTTATTATAAATCCCAAATGTTCTTTAATTAGCTGGTTTGGGCTCTTTTTTTTCTCTTTCCCGTGGGGTTTTAACAACTTATTTAAAGTTTTCCTGGGGGTTCGTTTTTTTTCCCGTTTTTCTCTCAAAGGGATGGTTTTCCCCTTTCCCAAATTTCCTGTTTCCCTTTCATTTTTGGGTTTGTTTGTTTGTTTGTTTTTTTTTATTTTCTTATTGGTTGATTGGTTGGTGGTTAAATTTTTTGAGTCGGGTTTCCTGTTTAACACCCTTTTGCTGTCCTGGAACTTGTTTTTATAGACCAGTCTGGTTTCAAACTCAGAAAATCTGTCGATTTCTGCCCCAAAGAAAGGGATTAAAAGGGCTTGTGCCCCCACTGCCCAGCTTCAGTTTGTTTTTATTTTAAGTTTGAACTTACAAGTTCTTTCAAATAACAAAACTGCACAAAAAGCTTTTTGTAAAGCCCCACCCCTTCCCACATCCACTTTTTTTCCCTTTTCCACCCCCATCATTTAATTTTTTTCTGGTTCTTTGGGTATTTTTTTTTATAAAGAAAAGAAATGTCCCTTTTTTAAGCTTTTTTCTTCTTTCTTCCCAAAAAGGGAAGGATGCTGAAATATTTTCCCTTTTGGGGCTTTGTTTCTTGTTTTTAACGTATAAACTTAAATAATTTTCCCCAACTGTAGTTTGTAGTTTCCCTTTCTTATTTTTTAATTTTAATACAACCACACACAAAACAACACCCACACACACACATATATATATATATATAAAATTTCTGTGTTTAAATGTTTGGGTTTTTTTTAATGTTAAAAGATCAAAATTTTAATAGGGAACCCTTGGGTAAAAAAGGAAAAGTGTTTAACATTGTCAAAAATTACCCCCCCAAAAAATTTTGAAACATTTGTTTAAAAAAATGCAGCTTCTGTCCTATTTGATGGGGGTTACACTGGAAATTTCCATAAGGGTGTTATTTGTGACTGGCCGAGATTGACCCCCCAAGGTTAAATGCGTTATTGTGAGTGACGTTACTTTTTTAAAACCCAAACAGCAGAAAAAGAAAGTGCTGGTGATCTTGTTTATTTTGTGGAAAACGTTTTTAAAAGGAAAAAGGTGCAAAAAAACAAAAAAGAAAGTGACTATCAGGAGCGGGAGAAGGAGAAAGAAGATGAGAAAAAAGGAAAAACAGGATTATTGTTATATTGCAGGAAAACTATGTTTAGAACAGAACTTTCATGTTTTTTTTAAAAAAGAAAATTATTTCAGTATGAATATTATATAACTTTCTAGAGGAAAAAAATTTCATTTTAAGAGAACGGGAAATGCTACCCAAGAAAAACAAAAGCCCCCAAAAACAAAAAAAACACATTGTTTTTATATCTGAATTGTGGACCCCCGGGCCCTCCCAAAAAAAAGAACAATCCCTTCCCTTGAAAGTCTTGCTGATTTCTATTTAAAATTTGTTTTGGGTTTTAACTTTCCTGTTGCTTTGATTAAAATTTTTCAACTCTTTGAAAAAAAAAGAGTTTCTTTAGGCTTAGGGGGCCCAGGGAAATTTGGGGAATCCATAAAGACGGGGGAACATGACAGTAAGCAGCAGGCATGGTGTAAACCCTTTCAAGAAAAGAAGCAGGGGAAGACATACTAGAAGTAAAAGTTGGGGCCCATAGGGCCTTTCTATACTTTCCCCCCCCAAACCCCAAGGGCCCTGACACTTGATTTCACCCCTTAAAGGGGCAAATTTTTCCGGGAAGTCCCAAAACAGGCCATTTTTTGGGGGAAAACCAAGTATTCAAACAAGGGCCTATAGGGGACATTTTTTCATTCATTTTTTTCAGAAATAAAATTCTTTTTGTGCAACGGAGGTTTTCCCCAAAATTTTCATGCCCAAATTTGGGTGACTAGGACTTTGTTTAATTTTTAATAATCTGTTTCGTCCTGTTCCCTTTTTAAACTTTTTTGGGGCCTAGGTAAATTGTTAAGGAAAACCCTTTTAAACCTTTGCCATTTTGTGGGGTTTACACTCATTAAAAGGGAAAACTTCTCAGATTTTTGGGTTACTCTGTTACAAAAAAATGTTCAAGCCAAAGTTGTTTGGGTTTATTCTGTTAAAATTTGTGCTCTTGGAAAAACAATCCTTTTATTTGTCAATCAGAATGCTTTGTATTTTTGGCCCAAAAGTTTGGCCCGGGAAACCCAACTCCCCAGAGACTTCCTGTGCCCGTGTATAAGTTTTTTTGGATTTGTTTTAAAAGTTGCTGGGGGATAGACTTAAAACATAAGAAAAGCCCCCTTGAATGTTTTTAGAATAAGACTTGTTTTTGGAAAGGGTCAAGAAAAATTTTTAAGTCCCCAAGCCCTCCTGGGACGGCCCTTTACTTGGCGGAAAGAGAAAATGTATGGGGGTTTGACATCCTGGTGATAATTTAAAAGCCCATGAATTTTTAAGAAAGGCAAGCCCCCTCCCAAAGTTGAACCCAAAAACCAATGAAAGCAGGATAAGTTTACAGAAACCCAAATTTTCCCAAAGGGAAACCCCTTTATCCCTAAATCCTGTTTGGGTGAAAATTAATTTGGCCCGATGTTTGTAGATTCAGGTTTTAAAAAACCCTTTTGGGTTTTTGGATTTAAACATCAAAACCAGCTCCTGAGTTTGGGGGGGGCCCTTGGGATAAATCAGTTCTGGGGCATATTTTTAAAAAAAATCTTTTGTTGTTTTGAGATCGGGTTTTCTTTTGGTTTGTGGGGAAATTTCTGGACCCCAAAACAATTTTTCCCGGGTTTCCCTTCTAAGTGTTGCAGCATTTAGTAAATTTAATAGAAAGTTTGACCACGGGTATTTATATATGTTAGTTAGTTTTAAGGGTTTTAAAAAACTTGACAAAATCAAAAATTCTGGGAGAAATGGCTCGGGGGCATGCCAATGAAGGATGATTTTATTTCTTTGGGTTTGGTTGGAAAAACCCTTTCCTGCTGGGGGGCAACATTTTCCCCCGGTTTGAGACATTGGATGGAAACGGGGGACAGCAAAATTTTTGTTTCTAAATTGTGGATGTGTTTTGATAAAATTTAATTCAAGCCAGCCATCTTGTTTCCCCTTTTTGATATTTGGGGAAAGCCTTAAAGTGTTAAACCGGGAATTAAAACCTTTTTCTTTTTTAAATTTTGCTTATCTTTGAAAAGGGAAAAAAAAACCAAAGGGCATTTGTCCTAAAAATATTTTGCATCTTTCTTTTTTTCAAGGCCCTTTTTTTTTCAAGTAAAAATAATAGACAAATAATATGATTTTATTTTTTTGGGTTTAAATACTTTTCAAAAGTACTAAAATTAATGTATTTTTTATAAGCCCCCAAACTTACCTTTTAAAAAAAATCCCTTTTTTCTTCTACAATTTTGGGGATGCCATTGTGAGGAAATCCTGAAAAATTAAAGGGTTCGAAGTTCCCCCAGGGCCCAGAAAAAGTTTTCTGGCTCAGTGAAAAATGGAGCAGGGTTCCCTTTTTTTGGATTGTCTGGGGACCCTAAACCCCCCTTGTGTTTCTTTTTTGGGAAAAGGTGGACTAGCCCTTGGAAAACCCTTTAAAAGCTCAATTTTTCTCTTTCCCAATAAAAACCCTCCCTTCAAGTCCCTGGGATTCTTAAAATTCCCTCTCCAGGGCAAAAAGGGGCACCCCCAGTATTTTAAAATTTCTACCCAAATTTAAAATTCCCCTTAAAAAGAAAACCTTGCACTCTCCAAGGACCATTTTTTCCACGGGTTTCACTGGGGATAAAGTGTATAAGTAAAAACCCCCCAACCCCAAATTAAAGGTATTTTGCCAAAGCTAAGGTTGTAGAAGAGGTTTTTTCATTGAATTTGTGGGAAAAGGCCCTTTCCCTAAAAGAGCTGTAACCTAAAATCCTACCTTCCCCTTTCTCCCCCCACTAGACCAGGTTTGCGGGAACCCCACCTTTTCCCCTCGGGGAGGGCATTCTTCCATCCAGCCTGGTGTTCAATTATTGAAAACCCTGAGGGGAAGAAGGGGAGGACAAGGAACCACAGGGGGACCCCAAACAAACATAACACTTGCCTTTGCCTGGGATTTAAAATTTTTTAAAAATGAAACCTCAATATTTTTTTTGTTATCATTTGAAGATATATTTTAAATTAAATATTTAAATTTATAAAAAATTTTACACTTTAGAAAAATAGTCAGTTTTTTTCCAAAATTTTTTTAATTTTTTTTATTTTTGGGGATTTCCCTTTTATGTGTTTTTAAGATTAGCTTTCTTGAAATTGATAAAAAATCTGTGGGCTAAAATGATAAACATGAGCATGGTATTTGTATTTCAGTATATTTTTGGAATCAATTTTTTTATAAAAAAGGCATCCCTTGAAATTTTTTTGTCTTTTCTTCAATTCAAAAATTATGAACAACTACTTTTTTCACTAGTTTTCTTATAGTAATTGGGGGAATTCCCTTTTCATGGGTTTTAAAGGTTGCATTTAAATCAAACATAAAACATGAAAGTAAACAGTAGGTATAACATATCTCACGATGTTGTATGTTTTCTTTTACTTTGGGCATTTTTACCACTGATATGTTGCCTAGCTTTAAAAATATTATTTTAAAAAAGGGCAAATGATTTTTTTCCTTTTAAAATTTTTTATTTTTAAAATTTTTTTTTTTGAAAAATTATAAAATTTAAATTTTTTTAATTTTAATTTTATTTTTATATTTATTTTATTAAAATAATTATATATTTTTTATATATACTATTTTTTATTTATTCTATTTAAGTATGTGTGTGTTTTGGGAGGCACTACGTTGGGGGGCCAATTTTTAACGGGGAATTTTTTTAAACTGCCCCAAAATTTTTTGCTGGTAAGTTTTCCTACCCGAATGGACCAGTAAAGGGGGACACAACTCAATAATTAAAGGGGGTATAAATTGCAAACCCCGTTTTGGGGAGATTTATCACTACATATTTTAATTCCTGGCTAGGGGAAACCCTTATAACTTGCTGTTAAACCAGGGCCCCGTGGTTTTCCCCTTTGGCTCCCGTCCTTTGTCATGGGGTTCCTTTACTGCCCCTTCCTCCCGCTTTACCTCGCCACCTTCTGCTTCCTTTTATAAACAAATTTTCCCCTTTACTCTTCCCCCCCTAAGGGCCTTTTTTTTCCGCCCCCCCCTTCTACTGCCCAAACTCTGGCTCTAAACCTTTATTTTTAAAGGTTTTTTTTGGACAGAAGGTTTACAAAAAACGGATCTGTGTACAGATTCAATTCCTCGCCCGCCCCCCCCAGGGAAAAAGAAAAATAGGATCAAAACCCCAAGGGCCCGGGGGGTTTCCCCTGGGAGCTAGGATCAAAATACAAAGGGTGAGGGGTATCCCCAACAAGTATTGGTGACGAAGAGTCTAGAAAAGAGGGTGTTTGGGTCCCCTTAAAACGGGAAATTTCAAAAAAGTTTTAAGGTACCCTTTTTGGGTGTTGGGGCCCAAAATTTTGGTCCTTGCAAAAGCAGTTTTAGCTCTTATCCAAGAAACCATTTCCCCTTTTTTGCCACAATAATTTTAAATTTTTAAAAACCCATTGTTAAACATGTTATATAGAAAAAGGGGCATTTTTGAATTTTGAATTTAAAAAATTTTCATGTATATACATTTAAAATTTTTTTATTCAAAATGCACACCCCCAAAACATAAATGTCTTTTGGATCTTGCAGTTGTTGTAAAGTTTTTAAATGCCTTTGATATCCCTTTCCCTCAAGGGTCTTGCAAACCCATCGGTTTGATGCAGCATTTTTCCGCAGGCTTGAAGGGGTTTTGTTAAAAGGTGAAAAGGGTTAGCCCCCTCAGTTTGGGGCTCAAACATCAGTCCCAACTCTTTATTCCCCTTTCGGGCATTTTTCCCAGAATTTCCCCCTTCACAATACCTTAGGTCCGTCTGCAATGTTCTCAAGGATTCAAAAAACTGGGAAAGGGCAGTTAAGTATATGGAAAAATTGTTTTAAACAAAAAAAAAAATATGAAAATTTTTTATTTAATTTCTAACGAAAAACGCACATTCTTTGCCCAAAAATTTTGGGTTCTACATATAAATTAAAAAATCCCCGAAAACATTAAAATATTTTCGTTTGCCATAAAACAAGTCCCAAAATGACTTTTCCCGTTTTTTTAAAGTGTCCCTTTTGCTTAGGGTAATGCTTTAGATTTTTGTATTGGCTTCTTATTTTGGCTAAACCAAAAACCCTGCTAGGGCCCCCGCTTCCTAATGTTTATACCCTGTTTTGTCTGCAACTCCCTTTGGGAAAGGGAATGGGTTCCAACTTTCTACTGCCTTTGTTGTTGTTTGGGCCAATGTGAACCAATGATTTTTAAAAAAAAGAAGCTTCTAAAAAACTGTTGGGTTTTTTCCCCCCCCCCTTCCCGAATTGAAATTAAAATTTTGTGTTTTAAATTTTCTTTTTAATTTTTTTTTCCCACCCATCTGTGACTTGCCCTTTAGGGGCCCAAATTTTAAGGGTTCTTTTATATGGAAAATCCCGTGGGGCAAGAAAAGCATGTGGTGAGTACATCCCCCGTAACTGACCCGGGGGCCCCCAAAAAGTCTCCTGCCCAGGGAAACCCACCACTGCTAACCTTGGGGTGCCCACCATGGGACATTGAACCAAAAAAGGGCCCTTTAAAGAGGGGAAAACCCTCCTGGAAATTAAAAAATTATTTTGACTCCCAAAAGTTTCTATCTAGCTCATCTTTTTCCCCAAAAAGATAGGGAAATTCTAACACTCCCACAGAATGCAGCTCCCTTTAGTCTGGCCAAATAAATCACTTTCTCTTTTGGGTGGGAAGATAAATCTTATAGGGGAAATTTACACTGAAAGGGTATTTAAGTTTGGAACAAACAAAAAAATTCTTAAAAAAAAAAAAAAAAAAAAAAAAAAAAAGTTCTTTTCTAAGAAGACTTTTTTTCTTCTGACCCCTTTTTTTTTTCGAAGCCCCGAGTTTAAAAATTTGTTCATTTGTGTCTTTTAGTACAAATTTTTAAATTGTTAAATGGGCCTTTTTCAGGGTAAAAGTTCAATCAGAAAATTAAAAACCCGTTTTTCTTTATTTTCCTAATACCCCAGTGCAGACCTACAACCTGCATGTGCCTTTTTTCCCCCCAAGTAGGCCCCCCCCCCCCCCCTGATACACTATAGCAGGTGGGCTGGGTGTAAGCCTCAACTAACTGTGCTAGAATTTTAGTTTTAAAATTGGATTTTTTGTATTGATAAGTTTTGGGAGGAGGGGGGGGAAAGGTTTAAGAGGAAAAGAAGGGGGAGGGGAGGAGGAGGAAGGGAAACAGAGAAGGGTGGATGTTGGCCCAGGTTTTAAAAGAAAACAGGATGACAAAAACTTACTGTTTTTTAAGGGTTGGGGCTTGTAAAAAAACCAAACAGCAAGAATCGTCCCTCAGCAACAGGAGGGCCCTTTTTTTGGGGAGAAGCGTCGGGCAATTCCCGGAAGCACATATTCAAAGCCTGTTTCCAGGCAGTGAAGCCACCCCCCATCCCCTTTAACAAAAAGGGGGCCGATTTTGTTCTCAAAAAAGTGCTGTTTGCCCGGTTTCAAAATAATTTCAGTTCTTTGCCTTTGAAAGAAAACCCGTTTGGAAAAATTTCATGTGGGTTTTCCCATTGGCCCTGGCATACTTTAAAATTTCATGTCTCATTCTCTTAAAAAACTTTTTCCACTTTATAGGGTCTTTAACCTGAAACTTTCAGCAAACGTTTGCTACAAAAATAGGGTCTTTCAAACTTTTAAAAACCTTTTAAAATGAACAGGTAAAAACCTTTTTTTACTGTATCTAAACCCAACAAAGTGTTTAAGTCTGGCTGGACTTCAGGGAAATGCAAAATTTAAAAAACCCCTTTGAGATTCTGTTAACCCCAGTCCGAGGGGCTATTATCAAAATAAAAAGGGCTTAAAAAGCCTGGGGAAAAGGGAGGAGAACCTTATTCCCCCGCTGGGAGGGAAAGGGGGTAAAATGGCGCAGCCTTTTTGGTATTTACTATGGTGGTTTCTCAAAACCCTTTTAAAATGGGTATTGTAGGAACCCCGCTTTTCCCACTCCCGAAATATACATAAAGGAAATTAAAAGCTTTTTAAAAGAGATTCCTCCCCTGTTTTTGCTTTCTATTTTACCTTAGCAAGGAAATTAAAAACCAGGCCCCAGGGGTGCTTTATGGACAGGTGAATGGATAAAGAAAAGGGCTTTGGTTTCATAGACCCAAGGGAATTTTTTCAGCTATAAAAAAAAATAAAAATTATGAAAAATTTTAAAGAAAATTTTTAAGGGGAAACTGGAAATTATTTTTAATATGTAGGAAGGGTTAAAAAATTTTCTTAAATGAAAATAAAAATATACAGGAAAGTTTAGGGAAAAGAAATTTTTGTCGTTATTACAAAGATGGAAATGGAACCAGGTCTTTGTGCAAAAACTGCAAATACTCTCCTTTTCCCCAAATACACCCCCCGGAAAAAAAGTATTTTTTTGAAAATAAAAAAAAAAAAAAAAAAAAAAAAAAAAAAAAAAAATAAATTTTTCCCGACAAAGTAAAAAATTTTTGAGGGCCGGAAAAAAAAGAGCCCAAAATGTTAATTACTTTAAAAAATTTAAAAAAAAAATTATACAAAGTTAAAACCACAGGGGCTTGGTGGAAACCCCCAAGGTGGGTACCCCGTTAACCCCCCCCCCGGCCCCGGAAAGCTTAAAGGGATTGGTTTGGGCCAATCCACCGTTTTAAAAAAAAGTTTCCACAGGGTCTTTTTGTGATCTCAAACCCCTTTTGCTGACTTTTCCTCCCCAACCCCAAAGCACCCGGCCTTTTCCTCAAAAAGCCAACCCTTTTTTTCTGTACTGTCCAAAGGGCCTGGCAGCTCTTTGAATGCTGTCCTGGGTTTTACTAGACTTTTTGTTTTCCCCTTGTACATTAAACACCCACCTTGATACTAGCACTGAACTGCACCCCAGAGGTATTGGTTTTAATAGCTGCCCGCAGAGCCAAAGTCATTGAGAGGCAAAGGGGGGAATGCGGGATAGAAAAAGTGAAGTTTTAAAAAACCAAGATAATAGTTTTGGATGGGAAGGGGGGTTTTTTTTTAAGCCTTTGTATTTTCTGGAGGGGAAAGGGGGGCTTTCTTTCTGAAAGATGTTTAATTTGGAAAAAAAAAACTCGCTCCCCTGTGTGTGTGGGGGGTGATTGTCTGTCTTTTTATGTTTATATGAAAAAGAAAAAGGGGGAAACCCGAGGCACAGACACACAACACACAGAGAGAGAGGGGAAATTCACAATAGAATCCCCTTTGCAAGTGACTTAAAAATTTTTGGGATTTATTGTAAATAGACTTGAGTTTTAAAAAAGCAAACACCACTCCCCCGCCGAATGTGCCAAACCCCTTCCAACACAAACCCTAAAATGAGGTTAGAGGGGCAAAAGGAAAAGGGCCAACCCAAGCCCCTTCACAAACCTAAAATTTGGGGAAACCTTTAGAAGAAAGGAATCGCAGAAGCCCCTTTTAGGGAGAACCATTTTTTAAAACCCATACCAAAACCGTTTTATTAAGTTTCCCAAAAGACCAGGCCTTGTCACCCCCTTCCCTGAGTACACAGCAAAACCCGTCCTTTTTGTAGGGCTGGAAAGTCTTTCAGGGTTTGGGGATTTTTGAAAAAGGGTTAAAGGGAAAAAAAGCCTTTTTTTAAACTAACTCACATTTCCCGCAGCCAATGTTTTTTTGTTTTTTTGACTTGTTTTGGCTTTGGGCTCTGGTTTTGTTGTGTTTTATAAATTTCTTTGACCCCAAAGGGTTTTCAGGTGTTCTCCCGGTTTTTCCCAGACCCCCCCCCCCCCCCCCCTTCCCAGTCCCCTTTTCCCCCGTGTCTTGTAAATTAAAATTGGCATTTTAAAATTCCCCTAGAAATACAGCCCCTGGGAACAAAAAGGAAAAATTAAAATGCGGGGGAAGAGTACCCGTTTTTAAAAAAGGGGAATTTTTTGCAAACATCCCGTTTTGTGCGCTGTTGTACTGGGGGCTAAACCTTAAAAGGGGTTTTTATGCAGATAACATTGAAAAATTCCATTTCAGGTTGAGGCCTCTGCTGCAGGGATCCTGTCCTGGCCCCTTTGACCCTTTCTGCTTTGGCTGCATGCCTTAAAAATTTGGTATTTAGAACTTTTTTCAAATGACTGGGGCCCAAGGAAACTGGAAACCTTTGTAATTTTCTAATTTCCCAAACCCCCCCTTTCCCTTTTATGATATTGGTTAAGGTTTGTTTAATTGTAAGTTTACACCCCCCCCACACACAATTAGGCTGGGACTTGCCCCCGAAAGCCTCCCCCCCAATGGACTTCTCCTGTTTTACACACTTGCTTAAATTTTATTGCACATATAAAACATCAAAAACCAAAATTAACCCTTTAAAATACAGATTCTAACCCAAAAAGTAAGTTAGAGGGAAAAAGATCAATTTTGAGCTTCGGTGGGCTTCCTAATGGTGTGCTAAGGGCATGAGCCTATGAAAAACATTTTTTCCAAGGACAGGGTTTGGGTTTTTTTAGACATTATTGTGGGCTCCCCTTTCTTTTTCCCCTTAAAATTTATGGGAAACTAAAGGGCTTTTCCTGGGGGAAACTACATTTCACGAAGGAGTGAGATCAAAGAAGCCAGCCCATGTGGTTAAAAAGGGAAAACCCTTTAACCGGGTGATGTTGGGGTTTTTCCCTGTTTCTTATGAAACCAACAAATGGGTCCCCTTATTTAACATCTTGACCAAAAAAAAAAAAAAAAAAAAAAAAAACCCCTGAAAAGTTAGTTTTTTTGTTTTTGTTCCAAATTTTTTTAAACAAATACAAAGAAAGAGTCCCTATGTTCACAAAATTTCCCAAATAAATCAATTGCAACCCACTTTGTTCAAAGTCCTGAGGCCCGACTTTAATTTAACCAAACCAAAGAGGGTTTGTTGGACAGTTTCACCCCTGGGAAATTATTTCTTGAGGCTACAGCCATGGTTTTCCATAAAAAATTTTGTGAAGTAGGGCTCTCACTTTTCCCAGGCTTGCTCTGACCAGGAAAAGGAGGACTCTTTCCCGGGGATTTGAAGCATCTTTTGAAAAATTTATCAGGTCTGTGTTTTTTTTGTCATCCTTAAAATTCCCCCAACAAAACGCGAAACCCCGCCCCTTTTGCATCCCCCTTAAGTTAATTAATTAAATTTTTTTTCCCTGTTTTCATGGGTTTTTTAATGCAGTTGGTACAAATGTGAGTTAATGATTTGGGCAGAATTTTTAAAAGGTGAGATTCCTTAGGGGGGTCACCAAAAAAAAGTAATCAACAAAAAAAAAGAGAGAGACAGAGGGAGAGGGGAAGGGGGAGAAGGGAGGAGAGAGGGGAGAGAGAGAGGAATTTTTTAAGAAGCCTTAAATTTTTTATTCTAAATTCCTTCCCTCATCTTTTAGAAAAATCAAACATCTCAATTCCCTTTATTTAATTTTCTTCTTTGCTTCCCCCTTTTTTCCAAAAAACATCCCCGCATTTTTTCCCCTTTCAATTTTTTAGACCTTTTTTTTGCCTCCCCCTCTTTGGAAAAATTTTAAAAGGGAAAATTTCTTTGCTTTTTATTTTTTTTTTTTTAGTGGGTTTAAACATCTTGAAATTTGTTTTTGGTGATCAAAAAACACTTATTATGTTTCCAAAAGTTGAACAAATTACAGAAAACCCTTTCCCCTACATTTGTTTCATCGGGCAGTGCTTCTTTTAAAGGGTTCCCTTTTGGTTTTTTTTCCTAATTACTTAGTTGAAACTGGTTTTTAAACAAAACCTTTTGGCTGAAATCTGTGGTGGTCAGTTTTTGGTCCCTTCCTTATCACAGATACCCGGATGATATTGAAAACCTAGCTTGTAACCTCCACAAGGCAGGAGCATTTCTATGTTTTTTGGGCAGTTAAAGGAAAAGTAATTTTTCCCCCCAGGGGGAGGCCAAAAAAACGGTAAGCGTCAAGATGCCCGAAAAAGAAAAAAAAAGGGGAGCGAAATGGGAAAAAGAGCTTTCAGAAAAACTAACGCAGACAACCAAAGAAACGGCAAAGATAATTAGCCCAAAGATGCTTAAACTGAGAAAAAAAAGGTTTAAAAATTTCTCAAATCCCGAAAGGGAAACTTACGCTTTAGGTTGTAGCTGCCTTTTTTTTTCCTCTTTGCCCCGTGTTTGTTCCTCTTGGGTTGTCCCGCCAAATGTTTTTTGCTGTGTTTCTTTAATTTACATCCGGGAAAAGGGCTTGGGTTAACGCATTTTTCTCTTATTTTCCCTTTGGCGTCCTCTCCCTTGGGACTTTTTCCCCCCAAAGTCCTCAGGGGCCCTTTTATAATTTACTTCAGTCCGTGGAAAAATAGCATTGCTATCCCCGCAGGGAAAACTCCCCAAGGCCTTCCTTACTGAGTGGGTTTTTTTGTCACCCTTCACTCTTACTTTTCCATTTTACCCGACTACTGTCCCCCTCTTAAATTTAATGGGGCAGTTAGGGCTTTCCTTTTTTCATAAATCTATATCCAAAAGCAACTGGGAAAAAAAAAAAAAATGGTAAAGGAAAAAAAAAAAGAAAGGGGATAGGGAGGGGAATGATCAAAATTTCATTTGGGCATCCATGAAAATGTATAACCCAAAAAAACCCAATGCCCTTTTTAATTTTTATGCCAATTTTTTTTTTAAAGAAAAGGAAAAAGCCAAAAGGTTTTGGTGAGGGAAAAAATTTTGGAAAGTGTTGATGTTTCCCGAAAAAGGTTTTTAGGGTATTGATGCTTTTAAAAAAAGAAGTTTTTAAAAGGTTAAATATTGTTGGGAAAAAAATGTTTTCAAACTTTCTTTCGTGACTAAAAATTAAAAATCACTTTGTGATTAAACATCTAGCTTCCAAGTGAAGTCGTTGTGTTTTTTTTCAGTGTAGAGGGTTTCTTAAAGGGAACCAAAATTTGTGGTTTTCAAAGATTTGGGATAAAATTTTACATTTACCAAAACAAAAGGGAAAAATAAAAATAGGAGAATAAAAAGCACCCTGAATGTAAGTACTTTAAACTGTTGTTTGAAACCACTGAGGGGAAACCCCCAAACCCTTTAAAGGGAGCCAACTGGGTTCCTAATTTAAAAGACTTTTGGGCAGAAAAAAAAAGTCCCCCCAGGTGAAGCCTTTGAAGTAAATAAATTACATCAGAAGGGGGTAGCATCATCAATGGGGGCCCTTTCACTTTTTTCAGGGAAAAAGTGAGGGAAAGGCCCTGTCAGGCTGTGAGTGAAAATTCCCATTTTGGGAAACCAGGCCCCGAGCAGAGCACAGCATTCCCAAAAATGAAGGGAAAAAAAACAATTAGCAACAGACAGAGGCACGTCAGGTCAATGATTCCCCGGGGAAAAAGGACAGGGAAAATTGAGGGGAAAATGGCAAGAATTTTTATAAAATTTTCCTCCATGGCTGAACTTTTGGGGCTTTTTCTTTCCCATGTGGGAACCCTTTTTTATTACAGGATTTAAAATTTAGTAACAGTGTTGGAAAAAGGGTTTTCCCTTTTGCTGTTCTTAAGGGCCCCAGTTGTTACTTGGGTTTTTTTTTTTTGTTTTGGTTTTTTTGGTGGTGGTTTGGGGAATTTGATGGCCCCTATCAGGGGCACTTTCTGTAACAATAAACATCCCTGTACCCAGTTCCTAGCTGCTGAGTTCTGAATCCACGAAGGAGAAGTCCTCAGTTCCCCGTACGGCCACCATATGTCGCGTCCGCCTTGGCCAGCAAGTAAGACGTGACACGGTCGGATCCTTCTCAGTCAGCTTTATTCCAGGAACGGCTCTTGACTTAGGACGGGGAACTGGACGAGGGACTAGGATAGGGATGTATGGCCGGGGACCGGACCGGAAGGCCCGGGAAGGGAAGGCAAGGGAAGGGCAGGGAAGGAAGGGAAGGGAAGCGAAGCGAAGGCCAAAAGGCGCAGGCCAAAAAAGGGCGCAGCAGCAGAAGCGAGCTGCTTATCTAGCTGCCCTAGGCGCGCTGGTGACGTGTCCTCTCAGGATAGGTTAAGCTGCCAATACCTCATTATCATGAGCCCGCTCAGGAGGGGCACGAGGCCGACGCATGCTCAAAGGACTTGTTTACCAGTTTCTGAGCTGGCCACTGTGGAAGCCAGCTGCCTGCCTTGTCAGGTGCTAGTCATATGACTTTGCAACTGTACAGATACACTCTGGGAAGTTATTTCTTGAGGCTACAGCCATGGTTTTCCATAAATATATGTGAAGTAGGGCACTCACTTTTTCCAGGCTTGCTCTGACCAGAGAAAGGCAGGACTCTTCCTGGCTGATTTGAAGCATCTTTTGAATTTCATCAGGCTCTGTGTTTTAATGTCATCCTTAAAATGTCCCCCAACAAGCGCAGCCACGCCTCTCTGCATCCTCCTTAAGTTAATTAATTATTTGTTTTCCCTGTTTACATCTGGATTCTTAATGCAGTTGGTACAAATGTGAGTTAAATGATTAGTCAGAATTTCAAAAGGCTGAGATTCCATTAGGAGGTCACCAAAATAAGTCACAACAACAGAGAGAGACAGAGAGAGAGAGAGAGAGAGAGAGAGAGAGAGAGAGAGAGAGAGATTATTAAGAAGCCTTAAATTTTTCTATTCTACCTTCCTTCCATCATCTATTAGAACAATCAAACATCTCAAATCCTTCATAATTGCTTCTTTGCTTCCCTTCCTTCCAAAAGCATCACGCATCTTTGTCCTTGCACTTACAGACCATTTTGTTAGCCTCCGTCTAAGAAAACTTAAAGGAAATCTACTTTGCTTTTTATTTTTATTTTTTTAGTGGATAATCATCTTGAAATTTGTTTATGGTGATCATAACACTTATTATGTTTCCATAGTTGAACAGTTACAGAAGACAATGCCCCTACATTTGTTTCATCGGTCAGTGACTTCTTTAATGATCCATTGGTTTTTCTCCTAATCTACTTAGTTGAAGCTGGTATTAAACAAATCCTGTGGCTGAAATCTGTGGTGGTCAGTTTAGGTCCATCTCCTTATCACAGATACCAGTGATGATATTGAAAACCTAGCTTGTAACCTCCACAAGGCAGGAGACATTTCTATGCTTTAGGACAGTTAACGGAAGTACCCCACCCAGAGGAGGCATAAACAGGTAAGCGTCAAGATGCAGAACAGAAAAACGAGAGCGAAATGGGAAACGAGCTGCAGAAAGCTAACGCAGACAACCAAAGAAACGGCAAAGATAATTAGCTAAAGATGCTAAGCTGAGAAAAAAAAGGTTAAAATTGCTCAACTCTGAAAGAGAAACTCTACGCTTCAGTGTTGTAGCTGCCTTTTCTTCCTCTTTGCCAGCTGTTTGTTCCTCTTGCTCTGTCCAGCCACACTGTTCTATGCTGTGTTTCTCAATCACATCCAGCAGTCTCTGCTTAACAGCATTTTTCTCTTATTTCTCCTTAGACAGTCCTCTCCATAGGACTTTGCTCCCCAATGTCCTCAGGCCCTTCATAATCATCTACAGTCCGTGGAACATAGCATTGCTATCCCTGCAGAACACTCCCTAAGGCCTTCCTTACTGAGTGCTTCATAGTCACCCTTCACTCTTACTGCTCCATTTTACAGACTACTGTCCCCCTCTAATTGAATGGACAGTTAGGGCTGCCTCTATCACTCACTACTATATCCACAGCAACTAGAAAAAAAAAATAATGGTAAAGGAAAAAAAAAAAGAGGGTCATAGGGAGTGGATATGATCAAAATACATTGTCATCCATGAAAATGTCATAACAAAATCCACTGCAATTAATATATATGCCAATTCATTTTTAAAGAAGGAAATGCCAAAGGAATGGCTGAGGAAACGTATGGAAAGTGTTGATGTCCTGAACAGGTATTAGGGTATTGATGCTTAATGCAGAAGATTTAAACGGTAATATTGTGAAAGAAATGTTTGCAGAACTTTCTTTCGTGATCTAAACTCTAAACTCACTTTGTGACTTAGCATCTCAGCTTCCACAGTGAAGTCGTGTGTTTTATACAGTGTAGAGGGTACTCTAAGGCAACCATATTTGTGGTTTTCAAATGAGTGAGTATAAGTATACAGTGATCCAAAGCCAAAGAATAATAAGAATAGAGAGATAATAAGACACCATGAATGTAAGTACTTGAAACTGCTAGTAGAAACCACTGAGGAAGCCCCAACCTTAAGGCAGCCAACTGAGGTTCCTAATTGAAAAGACTGGACAGAACAAAATGTCCCTCAGGTGAGCCTTTGAAGTAAATAAATTACATCAGAGAGGTAGCATCATCAACTGGGGACTTACACATTTATCAGAAACCAGTGAGGAAAGGCCCTGTCAGGCTGTGAGCTGAAGTTCCTAATTGGAAGTCCAGGCAGAGCAGAGCACAGCATTCCAAATATGAAGCAAAAGAACAATTAGCAACAGACAGAGGCACGATCAGGTCAATGATTCCCGGCAGAAATGGACTAGGGAAATTGAGGCAACTGGCAAGAATTCTCATCACATTTTCCCTCCATGGCTGAACTTGGAGCTTCTCTTTCCCAATGTGGAACTTTTCTATTACAGGATAAACTATAGTAACAGCTGTTGGAAAGAGTTTACCTTTAGCTGTTCTTAAGGCCACAGTGTGTTACTTGGGTTTTTTGTTTTGTTTTGGTTTTTGGTGGTGGTGGTTGGGAGTTGTTGTTTGGTTTTTGGTTTTGTTTGTTTGTTTGTTTGTTTTTTCTATTACTGTCCTTCCTTATCACAGAATTAGCCTAGCCCTAACCTTGGACAACACTTGGGATAAACTTAGGTCTGAAGTGGGAGTGGAAGGGGCAACGTTCCACCCAGAGCCAGCGTCTTAGTGATTTACAGACTATACATTATGAAGGAAAATGCTAGTTTGTGTCTAAAGGATGATCTGAATCATCTTAAAGGTAGTGACCTTCCCCACCAGTGAGTAACTCAAGGCTGCTCCATGATCTAAACGCGGATTACCTACTTCAGAGGTGACAAGATGGGTAGCAGAGGGGAGGACAGTAGTCACTCTCATAGACTGATCACTCTGTGGGATGCCATCACAAGATCTGGATTCAGTTCCTTATTCTATTTAATAACTGAAGGAGAGGAAAACGTTCCCTTCCTGAATCTAGGGTTCTCTTCCTTTCAGTGTATGTAAAAATAACCATCATTTCCCAATGCTTTTGCTTTATGTGCAAGTTTCATTTATAAGAAATGAGGCCATGCACCTGAAATTTCTGCAAACTCTTAATCTGTACACAGGGGCAGGAGGTTTGTATTATTCTTCAGTGAGAAGGCACTATCAGGTCTCTTGACCTCAAAAGTATGCCACTTAATCATTTGTACAAGATTTTTACTTTAAGGTGTTAGGTTTATCTGGCAAGTTCATTCCCTGTCTGTGACTTTCCTCACTTGAGGTTTTGGTAACTGTCTGACACATTCGCTTTCATAGTCAGATGGTTCTCCTCCAGAGACTCAAGCTGCTCCACAGACAGTTCTTGTTTTCATCTTTGCAACCTGAGAGAGAAGGGGAAAAATCGTCCTTTGAGTCTGGTGAACTAGAGAAGAGCAGAATCAAGAAACCCACACTGTTTTTATCCATGCGTCCTCTTATTTAAATCTTATGCCCACTTCCTGGCCCCCTACATCTCTACCAGGCATCCATCCTAGGGTTCTATCCAAGACATCAGTGAAGGAGAGGCAAGTGAGTATTTAACAGAGCTTTGTGAAAGACTGAGCAAAATGGTGTCCCTCTTGTTGGCCATCCAACTATCCAATACAATGCCTCAAAGTCCTGGTCACATTTGATAGAGAAGCTTGGTCTTTGCTTCGACCTACATATTTCTTGGAAAAATATTTTATAGTCAGCCTGGTTCTGATTTTCTGCTTCCACTAAACTACTTCACACTGTAAGTCTTTGGCCCAGTCTCTATTTGCAATCTCATTTCTCTTCTACCTCACACTAGCTCATACTGTGAAGTAGCACCCCAACTAACCCCAGAAAACCACCAACCCAAGTATGTGTTGTTTAATACTTTTGTTTCAAGGTTTAAGAAAGTGAAAAGTTTTAATGTGACAGCCTTACCACAAAGCAAGGTGGAGGGCACTGGAAAGATGTCTCAGTGGGTAAAGGTATTTGCCATTAACCCTGATGGCTTAAGTTCAATACCCATGACTTACCTGTTGGAAGGAGATAACCAAGTCCCCAGAATTCTCTTCTGATCTCCATATATATGTCAGGACAGATGTATGCCCACACATGGGTACACATGCACACACACATGAAAAACACATACACATGTGCACACATGCATGCACATATAGACACCATTATAAAATACATACATAAAAACAAAACTAAATGTAATAACTTTTTAGTGGAAAAAAAAGTATCATGAACACATGTAAGTCTTTCGGTAGTCTTCCTCTGAAGGTTTCCCACAGGTCTCCACAGCTGGGTCTCCCAGCCTGTGCCCAACTTTCTCCAGACTCTTCTGGCTTCCTGATTCCATCAGTCCCAGGCATCTGTTACCTTCCTGGGCATGAAGGCCTAGTGATCAGTGTCAAGATCTGGTCTTCATTTGCTTTCCCAATATATTTGAGCAGGATGGTTTTTTCAGGTTATCTATTTCAGAGAAGTGTTACAGTTCTCAACTAGGAAGCAAAAGTGTCTGGCAGTGGGTGGGGTCTCTAAAAAGACTGTTTATATTTTATTTTATGGTGTTTGAACACTCTGTTCTTTATTCTTTAATTTTATTATGAGTGTACATTCTTTGCACAAAAATGATGATGTTCAGTACAATATTTCATGTGTATCGTGTGCTTTGTTCACATTTACTTCCCATTTACCGCCCTCTTCCAAATGGTCTCCTTACTCTTCACAAATAGTCCCCCTTTTACTTTAGAATCATAGATACACACACACACACACACAGACATACACACAGAGAGATCTACATTTCACATGTGAGGGAAAATGTAACTTTTATCTTTCTGATTCTGGCTTATCTCACTTAACATAATCTACAGTTCTATTTATGCAAATGGCACAATTTCGTGTGTGTGTGTGTGTGTGTGTGTGTGTGTGTGTGTGTGCGCGTGTGTGTGTTCCATCCATCATGGGTTCTGGAACCAATTAAGGCTATTAGGCTTGAAGGAAAGTACCTTCATCTGTTAAGCTCTCTCTCTGGCTCCTTAAGGAGTCCTTATTTTAGTAAAATCTGACTTCTAACACAAGTTCAAGACATGCCTAAGCTATAGAGGTAGTTCAAACCCAACCTGGGCAACTTAATTAGATTTGAGATTCTGTCTTAAAACCGAAAGATAAACAGAGCAGGGAATGTGGCTCACTCATTAAGAGCTTGGCTCAAATATGTGAGGCCCTGGGTTCAATTCTTAGTATCTGGGGGAAAACTCCTTATCCTATGTCTTCTTGCTAAAATTGCAGGTTTTTAAATATTTAAACACACACACAAAATTCAGTCAACAAATGGACAAATGAATGGTGCCCATTAAGAGACATTGACTAAAGAAAACACACAGACACACCCATGCACACACATCCAAACACACACATATATACATGCAGTGTAGATACGAGACATACATTCACAATGGAACTGTGCCATTTGCATGGGTAGAACTGTATATCATCATGTTAAATGACATAAGCCAGACCCAGGATGACAAATGGAACATTTTCCTCTCGATATTTGGAATTTACATTTAAGTAGAGGAGGACAGGAAGGGACTCACTGTAGTCAGGGGATGCTTAGATTAGGGAGAATATTGCCTTAGAGCCCAGCGCCCATGCCTAGGAACTCAGAGGCACAAAGGGCTCTTGTAAGGCTGGAAAGGAAGAATGTGAGAATGTGTGCAGAAAGAGTATATACTGAGTGCCACTTTTATCACCAAGGGTGGATAACTCTTATTTATATTTTTCTTTTCTCTGGTCTGAATATTTTAAGAGACCTTTTCCTACTAGAGGAGAAACCATAAACACACATTTTCTTCAAGTCAAACATCACAGTGATTTATATGCTTTTGGGTAGCTGCTGCACAAACTTGAAGAATGAGGAAGAGCATGGTATAGTGTGATAAAATCTACAGGTCTCCAGAATTACAGACCTTGATCATCTAAGGGATGCTTTAGCAGCTGTGGCCAAATCATCATTCAGCTGTGCTCTTTTAAAATGTAAGGTGGGCAAAGGAGGAAGACTTCTCACAAGAGTTAAAGGGAAATGATGTAACACTTCAAAGGGAAGTGGAAAGGTACCATACTGGAGAGCCACTGTCAGGGCTTCCCAGTTCCAACAACCCATCTGGACCTTCACCACATCTGTGCCTTTGCCAACATCCACTCCTGGTTCCACTACCTGCAAGAGCATTACCACTTCATTAGCTACAGCTGGAACTTTCTTTCTCCTCAAACCGTCCCTCAGTCACATTTACCACACAGTTGATACCAGCATTTGCCTTCCTAGATTTTATTTTTCCTCCCTTTGTAACACTTGTATCTGTGATTGATTGTCTGTCTGTCTCTTTGCTTATTGTCTATCTCATCATACCAGAAGTCTATAAATGTTTTCAGAAGTTGCTAGTTTGCTGGTTGGTTTTGATTTTGAAGTTTGTACCCAACAGGCCTCAAACTCATATGACTCCTGCATTAGCTCTCAAGTATTGAGACAGCAGATAGGTACATCTAGCTGGCAAATGCTTTCTGGCAAGAGCAGAAAATGAATACTTTAGTTTTTTTTTCCATTCAGCTTCTGCTGTTACTATTCAACTCCACTGCTAGATATAAAAGAAGCCATAGACAGGACCCCATACAGCTGTGTCCTAGTAATGATTTTTATATTCCATGCATGTGTCATGAAATTTTATTCTTATTTTATTACATTTTAAAATATAAAAATCACTCTTAGCTTGCAGGTGACAGACTGTAGTTGGCCAGGGAGCTGTAGTTTAGTGAGTCCTGGAATAGACCAGAATGTCCAGGAAGTAAAATGGGTTTGGTTCATTCACTGTTGAATCTCTAACACAAAGCACAATGTTTGGCATGTAATGGATGATGTGTATTGTCAAGCTCAAAGCAAAAGACTTATTGACTTGTTGGAAGGCCAAAGGAATGAAAAAATCGTAGTAGAATCTGAACTCAGGAAACCACACAGGCAAAAGCTGAAGACAGGCTACTACTCAAATGTGCCCTGTCTGAAGCAAAATTCCATTGCTCTGCAATATGATGAGAGCCCAAAGGCTCGGAGCAGTCTTCTGCAAGCATTAGCACCTATGAGGCTTAAAACCTGTGCTACCATGGGATGAGTTGTACTGTTTCCATGGTTTGGAGAAGGGAGTGGTTCGTTTGTTAGTAGTGGGGTGGGGGATAGGAATAGTCCATGTGCTGGTAAAGGGGAAGTTGCTGCTTTATACAACTCACTGGGGCTGTCGGGATTTGGGGAGTGTAAATGATACGTTTTAGAGGTAGAGTTTAGCTATTACATTAAAATGCTTTACTTTTACTGAGAGAATTTGAAAAATGGCTCAGTCAGTGTAGTACCTTTCACAAAACCATGAGTTCAGATAACCATGAACTGCATAAAAGCCTGGTATATGGCAGGCAGCATACGCCTTTGTTAACCTAGTGCTGGCGGAAGAGTGGGAGTGGAGACAGGGTAAACCCTGGGAACTGTTCATCAGCCAGCCTAGACTAATCCATACACTCCAGGTTCACTGAAAGACTCTGCCTTAAAAATAAGATAGAGAATAATTAAGGAACACACTCAACATTGACTTCTGGCTTACTTGTGCCTCCATATCTACTCATACATACTCACAGATACATACACACACCAGATAGATAGATAGATAGATAGATAGATAGATAGATAGATGATAGATAGATAGACAGACAGAATTTCTATCTTTATTTTATTATTTTATTATTTATTTTGAATTGTTGATTCAAAATGTGGATAATTTAGGTTTTTTTAATAGTCATATTCATTTTTAATGTAAATAGCAGTGAGTCATAAGAAAGGCACAGAATTTATGTGTTTGTGTGGGTACATTTTACATCCTCAGAGTCAACTTTCACAAATAACTCTGGTGTTTTGATTACTTTGAAGTTGAGTTGCCCTTCAAATTTTTATCATTGCCTTAAACATCTAACTTGTTCTTGACGCATCTATTGCTGAAGGCTTTTGTACTCAATTCTAATGAGGCCTTTGTATTTCTAGTATGTAGGGAGACCTCTTAATTTTCAAATCTCATGTTTTGGTCAAGATATTTCCCTTTGAGAAAGGAGTCTTTGCCTAAATCCCACTGGGCCTGGAAAATCATGGGGGCTGCATTTGAACTCAATGAAGAAAATCATATTCAGTTTTGTTATATTCATATTTACTCAGTACCTGTTGGGCATCCCTCCATCTCTAGATATAGGCTTCAACATTAACGGTATCTATGACTCTGCTGCCAACAGAAATGATAAATAGTTTTTTATATCCCATTGTATATACTGAACTGTGCTTCGTGGCCACTGCAAGTTGATACCACCACTAGTTATGAGATTTGCTGTTAAGCTCACTATGAGGTAATTAATTTAAGAAAAGAAGGAAGGTGGATTTATTTTTCTAAGCCTCCAAAACATTGAAATACTTTTTTAATTGAATTTTAATACAATTTCTTTTTTGTGATTCTATGCACCTCATTAAATGAATTTTTAAAATAATTCCGAGAAAAGAGTCTACAAGTGTCACCAGGCTACCAGTGTGTTCTATGCTCCAAAAATTAAAAATTCCTACTCTGAAATAACACTCATGGCCTCTCTTACTCTTAAAAAATTCCTGCCCTGAAATAATACCTGTGGCCTCTCTTAATCTTCCTTAGAGGGAAAGACCATTGTAGTTTAGAATGAAGTGTCTTTCCATAGGCCCATGCTTTGAGTGCTTATTTCTAGCTATTTGGGCATTTTGGAAGGCTATGGGACCCGGCCTCTAAGGAGATGCTTGAGAAAGTGACAGCCTAGCCTCTGATTCTAACCTGTTCCCTGATTTCCTGGTCCTCCATGATGTACGAAGCCTTTACCACAGGCTCCACCTTTCTACCTTCCACACCCTGACAGATGGAGACACTCTGAAGCTCTGAGTGAAGTACCTCTTTCCATCAGATATTCCTCCCAGGCATTTCGTCAGGAGAGCATGAAAGTAACCAATGTAACCTTAATGAGCTACTTTTCTGTGGAATTAAGCGCAGGCGGGGCCTGCAGCCCCAGGCCTCCCGCATGGCGGTGGAAGAGGCCCGGCTGCCATGGGGTCTCGCAGGATTTGGGCCCACGGGCCGATGAGGCAGCAAAGGCGGAGTAGGAGTCCCACGGGGTCAGAGCACTTCCTGCCACGTTGGTTCCCACATGGTTGAGACGGTCACAGAGTTGTGGAAGTAGGTCTAAGAAGACACGTGGACTGGGCTTCCATGAAGTAGTTTTATTGACAAGAATGGTGAATCTAGATGAAATGCGCTCCCCACCCCCAAAAGCCAGGAGGAGGTTCCTTATATTGAAAAGGGGCAGGACTAGGGAGGAGAAAATTAGCTATGTCCCCTGGCCTCATTAATATGCAAATCTCAAGGCTGAGCGCTCTTAGCCATGCCCCTTACCCATGTCTTACGTGACTTAGGGCCCTGGGTTCTGGGGACGTGGCCACCCACCTTCAATCTCAGGGTTCCAAGCCAGTGGCAACCCTTTCATGGTCCAACACTTTTCCATTGCTGTGATAAAAGACTATGGGTAAAAGCCCGTTAGATGTGATTTAGCTTATAGTTTGAGGGGAACAATCCATCGTGGCATGGAAGACAGGGCAGAAGGTGAGGCCAGCCTGACGCTGTGCCCACCAGAAGCTAAGAAGACAAAAGGAAGTTAGGACCCCAGTGACTTCCCTCCTCCACTAAGGCTCCACCTCCTAAAGCTTCAGCTCTCCCTATCAGTGCCACCAACTGAGGACCAAGTGTTTAAAAATATGAACCTATAGGTGACATTTCTTATGCAAACCACCACACAAACCTACTCACCTAATGCAATATATATATATATATATATATAACACACACACACACATATATATATGGATAGGCATAGCAACACATTCCTTTAATCCCAGGACTTGGGGGAGGCAGAGGCAGACAGGTATCTGTGAGTTCATTACCAGCCTGGTCTATATACTGAGTTCCAGGACAGCCAGGGCTACTTGCAGAGACCCAGTCTCAAAACAAACAAACAGAGAAAAGAATAAAAAGAAAGGGAAGGAAGGAGGGAGAGAGGGAAGGAAGAAAAGAGATGGGGAAGAAATGAAATTATTGAATGGTCAAAATGTTTTCAGCACACCCCTCTTTTGTCTGTCTGGTGGGAGCTTGTACTCACTGACTCCTCTTCTTCCTCCCTTCTATCTCCTTTGTACTTCTCATGTCTGCTCTCTACTTAGGAGTAAAGAACTCGAGGCAGGCTATGACTGTGGGGAGGCCGATAGTCATCTTGCTCTGCCTGGGACAAAGGAGACAACTTTACCCCTGGGATGTGGTACTAGGAAAGTCACCACAAGCTTAATTTAAACTGATCCATATTTGATTATCCAAAAAGTGATGTTTTTACTTTATATTGGCCTCATTTCTCTGTTTAACCTAAACTTGTTCTTAACTTGAAAAGAAAACAAAAAATATTAATTATGAGCCTCCTAAAACCAACATAGTAACTTTGAAAACATAATTCCAAATTTATCTTCCTTTTTCCCTTTTTTCTTTCTTTCTTTCTTTCTTCATTTTTTTTTTAATTACAGAAGCTTTCACATTTTGGGTCAGTTTATCATTTCCTTTTAATTTCACCCACTGCCTTATGTTAGGAATATCTAATATGTTTTCCAGTCTTCTTAAAATTATTTTACTTTAAAATCATAATTAACCTGAAATTCATCTCACTATATGCTGTAACATAATGGTCCTCTAAATGGATTGTTTTCTAGCTTCAAACAGCTAACAGAATAAGATTATATTCATGTATATAATAAAATAATGATCCCTTATGTTCTTTGATTTTATGGAAATTTTTGCTGCATGCTTACTGGGTGCCAAGGATAGTTCCTCACAGTGTAACTTCAACACGGAAGAAAACTAACTCTCCTCCCAGGCATATGCAAGGTCTGATACATTATATTGGCTCATCTTTTTATGTAAGTCCCATATGAACTTTGCTACTATAATCTGATAAGATACATTAATATACATTACAGTTTGGATCAATAAGTTTTTTTCTGTGTAAGAAGACATCTCAACACTTGGTGGCTTAAAACTATAAATAGCAGAAGCTAGGGAAATGACTCAGTTGGTAAAGTGCTTGCCTTGCAAGAAGAACCCTAGCTCAATTCCCAAAACCCACATTTTTCTTTAAAGCTAGGCAAAGTAGCATGCCTTTATAATCCCAGGGCTGAGGAGGCAGATAGGTAGATCCAAGGCTCACTAATCAGCTTCCCTAACCTAGCTGGAGAGTTTCAGGACAGTAAAAGACCATCTCATTTAACAAATGAACAAACAAAAGGACAATGGGTTACACTTTGGAAATTATACCCCAAGATCCTCTGACCTTTACAAGTGTGCGCACATATGTGCACATTCACACACAAACACACACACACACACACACACACACACACACATACACACACACTACAATATTTGCTATTTTTCATGACTGCATAGGCTAGCTAGACATCTGTTCTAAAAACAAAAATCCAGAACAGGAAAATCCATAATGGATTCTTTCATTCACAGGATCAGTTCCATGAATGACCCTGTCGGTTGTCACATTGTTTCATCTTCAGGGAAACACCCCAGCTTTGTTCCTATGATGCTTTTCAGATCCATGCAGCAAGAGGAACAAGTGTCTGTGGACAAGCATTTTTGAAACCCTGCTGTATCATATTTCCTTTTATTCCACTGGCCGGGACCAATCATGTGACCTGGTGCAGACCGAGTCCACACAAAGGATGATACCCATAGATCTGCTGGGCAGAGATCTATGCGAACCTTTTTCAAACAAACTACATGGTAGATCTCTAAAAAATGTTCCAGACACTTCTAACCTTTCTTCTCTCAAATATAATTTTACCCAAATCTTCAAAGCTTCTGAAAATAATACCAATGGCATTTTTATGTGATAAGTCTATAAATTAGTAGAGATATAACTGAATCTTATTTAGCATCATATGTATCCTTACTTAATTAAATATTCTTTTGACATTTTTATCTACATCCTCCCTCATGTTTCTAATTATAGTTAGTCTATGTGCGTTATATTTTTCTGCTATCTGCATTATTCTCAATTATGAATCCAGTTACATTTTGAGTGTATGATCTAAGGAAAGAGAAATAAATACACACAAAACCAGTCTATTCCTGCTCCTGTCCATATATGTCTATGAAATGGAATAACCCTTCAGTAAGACAATGGAACAAGCCTGGCAAATGGTTCACATCTTCAACGAGATAGAATCAAATGGCTCTAATGAGAAATGGATTTCTGTGGTTGGTTTGTTTGTTTGTTTGTTTGTTTGTGTTTGTTTCCTGCCCTTCTAGACTAAAATGACGGAGAGCCGGTGTAACTGCCTAGGCAAAGAGGCTGCAGAGAAAGAATTGCCTGATGACACCTCAGCAAAATCACTGAGTGAAAAAGAAGGAAATCTGCAGCTGGGAAATGGGCATTAACATGAAATGACTGTATGACCAGAAGTCAGCCAAGGTGACTGGGCTCAGGAGGGAGAGTTAAAGGCCACATGTAGGTGACTGGATGCCAGTTAGTGAGGGGTGCATTTCACAAACTTTGTTTCTTTCTGGCATCATGAGTGATATGAGCAAAAGACAATCCAGTTAGAATCTGAGGCAGAGGAGATGTCCGAATGCAGCCCTAGGTCTTCTAGTCGAGACTGACATTGACCTTCACCAACAGGAGCCCATTGCTAATTCTACTCTACTCAGACTGCCCCACAGGACTCATGCTGGAACATGCTGGCAGGTCACTGCAAGTTTGCTGTAGCATTTCAAGCCACATGTGATCTACCTGAGAGGAGCTTCAGGCGATAGTTAGCCTGTCCCCACACCATCTGTCAAGGATCTCACAGAAGACCAAACCAGGTCTCTTGCTGTTGCCACACCATTCCTAAATCTATTCACAGCTTCATGTGGGTGTCACATGGGTTATTATGGTAACACACACACACACACACACACACACTCATGCACACATGTCCAAAAGAACCATATAGCCCCAGCTCGGCCATGCCCTACTCTCTTTTCAGCCTCTGGTCCACTTTCCTCTGGCTTGAGGCCATTCTCAGTCATTGAACTCATGACTCCCATGTGCTCTGTACCAATCAAATGACCTCCACTCACCACGGCCACTTCCTTTCATCTACTTCTTTCTATGTTTGCAGCTTGTGTCTGTCACTCCAACTAAGTTCTTACAAGTTCTTCATTGTGCATGTCTGTGTGCTGATATTAACTTCTGAGTCTGAGAGATGTATTGCCAGCTCTAGAATGTTCCAGAAAATAAATGCAGCCTTCGATGCATTACCCTTGAAGGAAGAACCCCATAGGAGTTCTCCCAAGCGTTTATGTAGATCCTACTGGAGGTTGGGGAAAGACCTCTCCAAAATAACTTCTTGATTGTCTCAGGCCTGATCTAGAGTGTGTAAATCTTGGAGTGTCTATGCATCTACTGTACATATATCATGGAGAGACAATCTGCATTCTGATTCACATCCAACTGCTTAACACAAGGCACCTACCCTAAGCTGCTTGCATGCCTGCCCAGCCTTAGCAAGGAGGTGCACACAGATAACAACACAGACAGTAGCCAGTGGCAAATACAATTGGTATTCTTGTAGTGGATAATCCTCTGCCTCAGTTCTCCTAATCAACATAAGGCTACACCATACTTCCATCATTCACAGAGCCTCTGACTGTAATACTCAACTGTACCTCCTCCCATTCTAACTGTCTTTAGCCCCTAAATGATGGTTGAGCTTCAGACATTGCCCTTGGACACTACCCTGTTCTCCCATTCTAGGTATTCTCATTTACTCCAGGTCACTTTAGTTAAGAAAAGATACCACACAGAAAAATAATATTGCTGAAATGTCTAGACTACCCAATGTGATTTACAGAGACAATGCCATCTCTAGCAAATTTAATTTTTCACAGAAAGAGAAAAAAAGTTCATACCAAAACACAAAGAAAATACAAATTAAAACCACAGTGAAATAGCATCTTACTTTAATGAAAATGAATATTATTTTAAAACTAACAAATACTGGTGAGAACACAGAGAAAAGATGTAACTCTTAAACATTGTTGGTGGGAATTAAATTGGTAGAGCCATTATGAAGAACTATATGGAGGTACCTCAAAAATTTAAGAGCAAATCTACCATATGATTCAACTATCCTACTGATGGACTTAAACCCATAGAACATGAAGTCACTATAACAATTAGATGACCAAAGTTCTGGACTTACTGTGACTTTATTCACAATACCCAAGGTACAGAATTAACTTAGATTATACACTCACAAATGTGAGTGCTAGTCAACCATAAAAAGAGTGAAATCCTCTCACTTGAAAAAGTCCACAATACTGGAGGGATTATATTGAATGATATTAGCCAAATATAATAAAATAAGCACTGAACATTCACTTTTCTGTGTGGGCCCTAGAAAAGGTTCCCCTGAAGGTTGTTTCTAGAATCTGGAAAGGGTGAGGAAGAGAGGAGATAGAGAAAAGTTTGGACAGTGGATACTATAACACAGCTAAGTAGAAAGACTAAATTACAATGTTTCATACCATCATAATTTGGTGTGATAGGGTGACTACCATTCTCAGTAACCTATTATAGACTGGGTAGGGGCTAGAGAAGAGCTCAATAGCTATAAACATAAGAAAGTCAAATAGAAGTAAATCAAAATTATCCTGATTTAACCACAGCACCTTCTATGAATGTGTTTAACTTAATGTAACCTTAGTATGTACAATTAATACTTGTTAATAAAAATAATACTTAATTCAAACCCTATATTATAATGCTATAGTAATCAAAACAGCATGACATTGGAATAAAACAAACATATAAATGAATGGAAAAGAACAAAGTACCCAGAAATTGATAATTTACAGTCGGGCATTATTTAATGGAAGTTGAGAACACGCAATGAATAAAGGACAGTGTCTTTGATGATGTTGGAAAACTAGATATCTCTAGGCAGAAGAATTGGACCTATTTTACTTACAAAACTGTCTCAAAATGGATTGGATATTTCTAGGATGAAAAAAAATCACGAAATTTCTCTATAGAAAATGTAAGATAAATTGGTTTTAACAGTTACTTTTTTGAAATGACATCAAATTTGTAGGCCACAGAAACAAAACTAAACAAGTTGGACAGCAATGAAGTTTCTGCACAACAAACATCTCTGCCAGCCAAATGCTGGGCAGTAAGCAGAACTGCAGGAAGTATCTGCAAGCCAAATGCTGGTAAGGAGTCAACACTCAAAATACATGGAAAAATCATACAACTCAAAGGCAAAATATGTCATTATCCAATTAGAACTGAGCAAAGTACCTGAAGAGCTATTTTACCAAAGAAGATATACAAACAGTCAATGGGTACCTTCAAGGGTGACTCAACATGACTCACCAGGGAAATGCTAGAACACACCAATAACCACGGAATAGTGCATATTATGAGTAGATAACTGCATAAGCCACAATAACTAGAAGTCAAAGGAAAGATGGCATGATGAATAACCAAGAAGCCATGAAAAATGCTGACATTTCATTTAGCTTATAATGGCCCAACAGGAACAGAGGCTATTAAAAGGGACATGCCCTCTGTCTCTCTCTCTCTTCCTCCCCCCACTTACATACACACACACATACATTTTTGCACAGTTGGTGATCAAACACATGCCCAGCCCTGAAACGGGACATAACCTTTATTTTTATAGACTTGTGGATGACTGTATGCAGGGCAATAGAGCTTATTTTGAGAGCAAATATATATATATATATATATATATATATATATATATATATATATATATATATATTTTTAAAGTTACAGGGAGGTGTTTTCACCTCAGGATAAAAGAATTCTTCACTAAGAGTCTGAGTGGCTTGAAAGAGAGCATGTGTCACATGAAGTAGAGAGATATTGGAGATTCTCATGTAGGATCTCAAAACCCTTGCTACAGAAGACATCTACACTGAGGAGTTGTAATGGACCAGATAATCTCTGAATGTTCCACCACACTAATACAGAATCATCACATCTAGAAGGGGAAATGGACCCACAAGTAGCCTTCATTGAACTCCACTGCAGTCTATGGCTTTGTGGTTATTAAGCCAACTTCTGTGTGAAGTTCTAGAATTCTTGGGCTTATTCTTGTCATGTTGTTCTTTTTAGGGCAATAAGCAAACTTTTACTTCTTTTCAGCCTCACATAGAATTATTAAGTACATGTTTTATAATTTTCCACCATTTGCTACCTGTACTTCTCCTGTCATTTACTCATTCATTCAAAAAGACTTCATGGAGCACTGTGAGCAAAACAAAAACAGACAAAACATACTTGTCTTAGTTAGGGTTTTACTGCTGTGAAGAGACACCATGACCAAGGCTACTCTTATAAGGATAACAAACCATCACAATACTAGACTCTCTATTTATTTCTTGCTTTCCCTCCTCTGGATGTACTCTATCTGTATGCTCAAAGCACAACACACTTGGAAAGCTATTTCTAGCAATACTTGAATGGTGCTTTGACGAAATACCAGTTGAGGATAGTTGAACTTCTCATCATTGTAATTTATAAGCAATTATATTTTTGCTATGTGCATAAATTACTTTTCTCAATGTTGTGTCAAACTACAAAGCAATTCAGGGAGGGTAGGTTTATTTAGGTTGGTGGTATGAGGAGATTCAGCCCATCATGAGAAGGGGAATGTGAGATGACTGGTCATACTGCAGTTAGACAGGAAACACAGAGAGATGAATGGTGTGTTTAGCTTGCTTTCTATTTTTGCTCTTTTTATTCAGTCTGGGAACCCAGCCCACAGGTTGGTGCCTACAGTTCAGTGTGTGTCTTCCCTCGACAATTACAATTCTCTAGAAACATTCTCACGGACCACATGCAGGGCTACATCTCCAAGGTGATTCAGAATCCAATCAAGCTTAAAATGAAGGTTAACTGCTACAGTCCATTTCTAGGATCATTAAATCATTTGACTGCCTTGATCAGTTGATTACTAAAGATAATTGTCTTCATTTGACCCTAGTGATGCCCAGCCTCTACTTAACAGCCAGACAGAAATGGCTCTGGTTTGCATGTGCTTGAGTCAGGCAGCTCCCAGTCTGTTAACAGGACTCTGACTTCTTCCTTAACCTCTGTGTCTCCATGTTTTGTCTGTGAGAGCATGACACATGGTGATAGCTCGTGCACGGGAGTGGGTCCTGTTGGGCTGTGTAGCTCCTGTGTGTCTGCCACCACTCAGGGAGGCAGAAGGAATTTGACTGAGTTTCCTCCAGGAAGCACTAGCTCTATCCAGGCATGGAGAGGTCTCAGCCTGAAGTCCTTTGGGGGCAGAGCTCCTGGGTGGGGTCTCCAGGCTGAGGCAGCTGACCAGGAGACCAGTGATCTCTTTCCTTGGGCTCCCAGACGCCACTGGGAAGGAGACTCTTGTTTACAGCACTCACTTGGCTGGGTTGGCTAGCTTGGTTGAGTTGGCAACCTATGCAGCAGGAACATAGAGGAATCCTCAGTGGGAGATTAAGCAGCGGCTTGGTAGTCTAAGGCCCCCTCCACGGTTTTCCACAGCAGGCCCCAAAGACACGAGGAAGTCCATGGTTTTAAAAGGTTTATTGTCATGGCAGAAAGTGGATAAAGGTGTCACACACACACACACACCACAGCCACCATTTCTCAGGTCAGACCTGAGTTAAATAGGGAGGGAGGAGGGTCTGGGAAGGAATGCTTAATTGGCTATGCCCTCTGGCCTTTAGGTATCTCATTCATATGGAGATCTCTTGAGGCTGAGGCCTGAAGTCACGCCCTATACCTGTGCTGGGTGACCCAAACCTCTCTTTGGGAGGGGCTGTAGGGGTGTTGCCCTACGTGACTGAAAGGTGTGGATCAATGGAGGTCTTTCGGCCTTGTGTCAGAAGCTTGGAGTCTGGGAATGTGATGAAATGTATACTGTCCTTGTAGGGTCTCCGGCCATCTCTAGCCAGTGCTTTACCAGAAACCAAGCTATCCTTTCACAGTCCCACAAGAGTGCACAACCAATGCAATGGCAAGCAGGATTGCACTGGTGACCAAGTGGCCTGAACTTGGGGAGTGCCTTAAGAATGAGTGAATGCCACTTCCTAAAGATGCCTTCCACCCCCAACTCCTGCCAGCTGCAGATTTCCATTCTTCTCCTAGCCCTCTGGTCCTCTCTCCACACCTAATCTTGCCAGAGAAGTAAGATGGAGGAGGTTCCCAGGAGTCTATGAGGGTGACTTTAGCTGAGACTCAGAGCAGTGGGGATGTGGAACCTGAAATGGCCACCTCCTGTAGCCAGGCAGGACCCCCAGTGGAGGGATAAGGACACCAACCCACCCACAAAACTTTCAACCCAAAATTTGTTCTGTCAGAAAGAAATGCAGGGACAAAGATGGAGCAGATACTGAAGGAATGACCCTCCAATAACCAACCAAACTTGAGACCCATCCCATGGGCAAGCATCAATCCTTGACATTATTTTTGATACTCTGTTATGCTTGCAGATAGGACCCTAGCATAACTGTTCTCTGATAGGATAGCCAACAGAAAGAGATGCAGAGACCCACAGACAAATATTGGAGTGAGCTAGGAAACACTTATGGAAAAGTTGGGGGAGGACTTTCAGGCCCTAAAGGGAATAGAAACTTCACAGGAAAATCAACAGAATTAACTAACCTGGACCCTTGGAAGCTCTCAGAGACTGAGCCACCAACCAAAGACATATATGCATATATGTGGTGGACCTAGGGATGGATGGATAGATAGATAGATAGATAGATAGATAGATAGATAGATAGATAGATATCACATATGCAGTTCAGCCTTCATGTAGGTCCTGAACAACTGGAGCAGGGGTTATTCCAAAAACTGTTGCCTGTTTGTTCCTCTAACTGTACTGCCTTGTCTGTCCTCAGTGGAGAGGATACACCAAGGCCTGTGGAAACTTGATGGGCCAGGGTGGGAGAATGGGGGGGGGGCGGGGGAGGCTCTTATCCTCTCAGAGGAGAAGAGGAGGGAGTATGGAGGAGAGACTCTATGAGGGAGAAATCAGGAGGTGGCAGCAATCAGGACGTAAAGTGAATAAACAAACAAACAAATGGAGAAAGAACACAAGAATGAGTGAACAGAGCATTTGCTAACTCTCAGTGTTGCTGCGTCCTCACGCCACTTGCCTGTCCTGTGACTTTATTCTCTCAGTCTGAAGAATGCCAAGTACAGTGCCTGACCCACAGAAGACATTCCATAAACAGCATATGAAGTCATTAATAAATCAGCATAGGAAACATGAGTCCATCCTCAAGGATCAGTCAGACAGCTGATCCCTCTGCAGATGGGAAGTGACTTATTCAGCTGGGACGTTGCAAAAAGTGAACCACAAATCTACAAGATCACCTCTAAAACATGCACTGTCTGTTCCATCCCCCTACACACACACATGCTTGTCACACATGCTTGCACACACATGCACACACACATGCACACACACAAGCGTACACACACACTCAGGTATCCTTCTGACACTGTATTTGTTTGATGCCTGTTGAGAAGGGTTAATGAGTACCATGTGTGTCCAAAGACAAGTTATGGATACCAAGCCTCAAATTCACCAAACCTGTCTCATCCAAAGATCATACTCCCTCGTAAGGCTCTCAGATGAGTCACCGACCTTCTGCTCAAATCACACAGCAGAGTGTCTCCCTCCTGCCAGGTGACACTTTGTGCTCTCACTGATAAGATACTGGTAAATATAACTCTCTAAGCCTAGTCTCGTATCTGGACATGTTTAAAGCCCCCCATCAGTTCCTGCCTCCTGGGAACATCTTTTTATACCATTTTATACCCACTACATATATCACTTAATCCCACTGTAGAGAGGGGGTGTTCACAGCTAGGGAACACAATAAGTAATGGTTAGGGCCATTTCCTAGGTAAACATAGTATATTCCTGGGGGTTGGCTTTTTCATATGACAAATTTTTAGGAACTAGAAGAAAGATCTCTTTCATCCCATACAGGACAAAGTTATGTGTGGTCAGGATTAATTTATCAGTTATCAAAGTATTTTGAAGTACGGCGATATTGCTCTGTACTAGAGCACTTGTATAACGTTCACAAGGTCCTGGGTTCAATACCTGGTACTGAATAAAGAAAAGAAGGAATGGAGGTGGTTGTTAATGGAGGATAAGAAAAAGCTCCCAAACACCAGCAAAGGAAACATCAATAGTGGGCACAGTGAAACCACAGGGATGCCGGTTACAAAGAAGAAGATTGCTGTGCTCTCTGCATCCAAACGCTCAAACCCGAAACATCTCGAAATCAGTGTGATGAACATGGCTCCAAGGAGACCTCTCTTTCTAGACAGGTTTGTACACAGAAATGGAGGCAGCTCTGGCCAACACAAATCTGTCAGCCTCCTCTGGGCTGAGATAGACAGTCAGTAATTTCCCCTGGGCCTCAGCAGCAATCGGTACAGTGGTGGCAGCAGCAGGGCCTATGTGTGCTTCTCTGAAGGCTGTATGACATCCCATTTGATTATTTTTACAGCATTGCTCCCAGGGGCCTGAAGGCTATGCCCAATTTTCTTTGTTCTGACACTTAAGAGATTTCCCATTGCTGCCTTTCCAAGTGCTGAGTCAAAGCCGCACAGGAACCAGGTAAACAGGTCTTATGTGGAACTGCTCTCTACATTGAGTGAGAGGGGCATCCAGAGTTCAAGGACATTTTGAAGGTCACAGCTTGAAAAGGACTCTGACTCAAACTCCTCAGTTCCTCCAAAATGTCCTTCTAGGAGGAAACTTTCCAGCATCCTTTTTATTCATTCCCAGGTGTCAAAACGAGGTTAGCTACAGGGAAGGATAGGTGTTGGAAAGTACTGTTTATGGGCGCAGCGGGAGGAAAATGTAGAATGTGTACACCTTCCCTTTCCGGGCCTTCCTCGCTGGTCCTTGCACAGAGTGTGCCCATTAGGAGCCCAGAGGAAATAAAATGCTTGTGTGGCCTAGAGGGAGGGCATGCAGGCGTAACAGGAGCAGAGCGTGAGGGTGAGTGCCAATAACTGAATCTTAAAATGGGTTCACGCTTATGATGTAACATTTTAGCAAACACTTCAAAGAGATGAGTTTGAATCTTGCAGGACCCTGGTGAATGAAGAGAGGAACAATAGATGCAGAGACTCTGAGAGGCAAACTAGAAAAAATAGAACCAGGGGCTAGAAAGAATGCGTTAAGGACAATAGGGACAGTGGACAATGACAATCTGACATGCAGTGGAGTGACCAAAATACATGATGTAGAACTTCAAAGGACAGTCTAAGTATGCCAACACGGGGTCATTTGAACACAAGTTATTTTATGCTTTAACTAGATCAATATGGGCGGTTGTACTGAGACTAGACAGAAGAGGCCAGAGCAGAGGGGGAGGGAGCACTCTGGAGACTATCATAACTATCCTTGTGAGACATTACAGTGATGCCACCAAGGTGATGTCAAGGCAATGACCAGAGAATGACAGAACTTGCTTCAAAATGAGCAGAGGAAAGCATGACAAACTTCAGGGAAACTGATCCCTGAATCGGGTGAAAGGCACTCAGGATCTCTGTTCTCTTCTCTCTCCCTTTGTATGTTACAAGAAAGTTTTTAAACAAGCACACACAATAATGAACGACCCGAGAAAATCATTGAAGAAGTAAAGCACCAGCCAAGCAGCACAGAGCATGGCTGTGGGGTGTGGGTCAGGCTTTAGTCTTTCTCAATAGGAAAGAATAAAGGATGGATTACAGTGGGGAGCAGGGGCCAAGGGTCATGCTTAGAGGCAGAGCAGGAAAGGAAGAAATAAAAGAGGGAGGGCCTCATTCAAGGACCTCAAAATTCTCACAAAACTGAACTCCCTACCTTGGGCCCACGCAGTGGAATAAACAGGAAGTTGGGTTAAGGTTTGAAGAAGAGAAGTTTATGATGCAACCATTGCACAAGACGCCAGAGAAGACAGACAGCAGGGACAGCAGGCTGCAGGTTCGTGTGGCATCTCGGTGTCTCAGAAGAGCGATGTGTTCTGAGATCTCACCATTGCCATTTCTAGGCACTTCAGTGCCTCAGAATGTATTATGCTAGAAGGTCAAACATTTTCCTTTGTTCCTCGGTTTTTTCAAGGTTGTGGAGATTCTTTCTTCCTACAACTCTCTGCAGCCAGCTCCCAGAACTCTGGGTTGGGGTGGAGTGGGGTGCAGGATAGTGGTACTCAAACAGTAGATGAACTTTCTTAAGAACCTTAGTCATTAGTCAGAAAAACATTTGCTCTGCAGTGGCCTTCAGGATTTGGAGAAATTAATAAGTGAGTCCTAGTGGGGAAGAGAACACATAAGCCAGCTGTTTCCATCCAGGGAGAAGGACACGTGACAAAAGCCTAAGGCTAGCACTAGCACTTTAGTGTCTGGCACAGCCATTCAGGGACACCGCCACCTCCCGATTCTTTTCACGGGCTGTGAGACCTGGTGCATCATGGAAACTTACTGTGCCTGTGGAAAATTTCCAGGAATGCAAACTGTAAGAGTTCTATCTAAGCTGGGCTGCAGGGTACTTGTCTGGCCATCTGAAAAAAACGGGAATGCTTGCAAGTTAAATGACAAATGTCAGCTAGAGTCCCTTAGGAATAATTCAACATACCTTGATGAACTTTCTTAGACCTTAGTCATTAGTCAGAGAAACATTCACTCTGTGGTGGCCTTTAGGATTCGAAGAAATTACTATGGGGGTGGGGATATGGTTAAAATGATAGGGCATCTTTAAAAGACTTAACAGTGAGGCTAGCACATACCCAGTTCTAGAAAATACTGGTCCTCTTAACTGGTGTTCACTGATTGGAAGGGGATATGAGTAGAGCTACTAGGGACCAAGCAACACACTGTCCCTTCACTGAGGTTCTGGCTGAAGACGTAAGTTCAATTTATAAAAAATCCTCAATCTACATTCATAGCATTTCCATACTGTTATTTATGCTGTCTGAATTAAAAGTTATTAAATGTTTATGGGCTAGAAAGAGAGTTCTTCAGTTAAGGGGACTTGCTGTGCAAACATGGGGACCAGAGTTCAGATCCCAAGCACCTTGTATTCTACATATACCTGTAGCTCCATCTTTGAAGGGAATGGAAACAAGAGAATCACTAGGGCTCACTGGCTTCCAGCCTAGGTAAACACACACACACACACACACACACACAACACACGCACACACGTATACCATACCTAACATATATACATACACACTGTATACACACATACATACACATATACATACATATCATGTACACATATACACACATACATACACACTCATACACACACACTCATACACACACCATTTACACACATACACACACACCATATACACATATAGGCATACAGTGTATACACATATATACACACATACTGTATACACACATACATACACATATACATACATAATATACACATATACACACACTCATACACACACCATTTACACACATACATATACACACTCACACATACATACATACTCATACACACATACACACACCATATACACACATACACACACACTCATATACATACACACACACTCATACACATACACACACCATTTACATACATACACACACTCATACATACATACACAGTCATATACACACCATATACACACATACACACACTCATAGACATACACATACACACACCATTTACACACATAAACATACCCACACACCATATACACACACTCATACACACCATATATACACACACATACACACACCATTTACACACATACACATACCCACACACCATATACACACACACACATACTCACACATACATACACACTCCTAAACACACCATATACACACATATACACAGTCATACACACATATACATGCACATACATACACATACAGACACACACACACATCACAGGGAAAGGAGAGATCTTGCATCAGAGGAACAAGCAAGAGTCCATGCTTGCACACAGGCACCTGTACCTTCCTCATACATGTACGTGTTCATATGCTCACACACAGAAACACATAGACAAAGAAATAAATAAAAATTTTGAAGTAATTAAACTAAACAAAAATACTGTCAATCACAGGTGACTGGTTGGTCTATTAAGTCAGGACCACCTCTACTTGAGTTAATTAAAATATTTGAAATATCTAAATTTTAATATTTTTCAAATACTTATAATTTGACATTCCCTTTTATGTAGACATACATACACTGATAAAATTAGGGAAGATTCCTCAACTTTATATATGTATGTGTGTATGTATATGTATGTACATATGTGTGTGCATATGTAAATATGTACATATGTGTGTTTGATATTTACCTTTTTCATTTTCCTTCTTTCAGCCCTAGTCACTATTGTTTAGAAACTTATTTAGCAGGTAAGAATAAATGAAAGCAAGGACCAAAGAATATATGTATACATACACATATACATGTGTATGTTAAAACCATTCTTGCTTTATAACACATTATAATTTTAATTACTTACTTATTTGAAATTTATGTCTGCTTCCTATCTGCCTCTCCTCCTAATATGTGCTGTGAGAGACACACGGGCTCTCATTCCTTATATTCCCTGAAGCCAACAGGGTGCCTAGTTCATAGGCAAACACTCAGCAGTTGTCGAATGAACAAATGAAAAAGTTGAATCAATGAATAAATGAGAAATCTCATATTTGTTTTAGTTGAGCAAGTTCTTTGAACAAGCCCTGGATAAGACATGAGCCCGTGTCCCTGCTGCCATAAAGAACCATGATAATGTAAAGAAACAGAAGGGCCTTTCAAGGAGTCTCTCAAGTTTTTTGGGGGGAAAAATTTTTCAGATTTTTTAAAAAAAATTTTTTTGGAAACCCCCCCCCGGAAAAAAATGGGGGGGCCTGTTTAAACCCTTTTTTGGAATCCCACCCCCCCAAAAAAATTTTCCCCTTTTTTAAAAAACTTTTAAACTTTTAAAAACCCAAAACTTTTTTAATTTTCCCAATTGTGAGCAAAATTGCCCCGGGTTTTTTTAATTTTTTTAATTAACTTTTCCGGCCCCTATTCCCCCCCAAAAATTTCTTAATCCCTTTAGGAAAAAATTAAAAACCCATTCCTTCCCCCTTTTCATATTGGATTAAAAATATTCTTTAAAAACTTTTTTTCTTTTCCAGAAAAAATCTTAAAAAAATTTTTTTTAAAAGAAATTAAAATTAAAAAAATTTTTTTGGGAGAAAAATTTAAAAAATGAAAATTTTTAAAAAAAAAAGAAAATTTTAAAAACCCAAAAAAGAAATTTTTTTTAAAAAGGAAAAATATTAGGGTTTTCCCCGCCCTTTTTTTAAAAGAAAGGAAGAATGTTTTGGGGATTTGGGGTTTTAAACCCCCCCAAGGGGTTTTTTCCCATTTTAAAATTTTTTTTAATTTTTTTCCAAATTTTAAAGGTATTTTTAAAACCCCCCTTTTTTCTTTAAAGGGACAAGAAGTTTGGATTTTTTCACAGGGGTTTAAAAAAAAAAATTTTTAAAAAGGCCCGGCAAAAAAAAAAAAAAATTTTAAAAGGGGTAAAAAAAAAAAAAAAAAAGGAAAAAACAAAGGGGAAAAATTTTTTCCCCCGAAAGAAAATTTTTTTTTTTCCCCCTGCCACCAATTCCCCCCTTTTTCTTTTTGGAACGGGAATCCTCTTTTTTTTAAGTATTGTCCCTTTAAGAATTTCGGGGAAAATTCTGGAGAAGGGTTGAAAGGATCCCAAAAAGGGGGTCAAAGATCCGGGGAAATTTTTTTGGGAAATTTTTTAACCCAAAACCCCCAAGCTTTAAACCCTCGGGCCCCAAAATGCAAAGGTTTCGGGAAATGGGGAAATTTGAGCCTTTTAAAATTTGAAGGAAGGAAAGGGAATTTTGGGGGGGGGGAGGGGAAACAACCCCCCCTTTTTTTTTCCCCAAAATTTTTTTGGGTTAAAGGGGCCCCCAAAACCCCCCCAAAACCCCCCCTCCCCCCTTTTCGGGAACCCGGGTTCCCAAAACCTTTTGGGGTTTTAAGCTCAAAAAATTGGGGCTGAAAACTTAAAAAAAAAGGGAAAATCAAATCCCCTTTAACCCAGCCCATTAAAAAAAAGGGGGAAATTAGGGTTGTGTGGGGCGGGATTATCCCCACTTTTTTTTCAGCAGGGTGCATTCCCTTTTTTAAATTTTTCTGCCAAAATTTTTAATCCAAAAATTAAAAAAAGGGGCCCCGGTTTTAAAAAGGTCAACCATCTGGGGGCCCTTTTTCAAAATTACTAATTTTTTTTAAATTTTGATATTTTTTTTGGGGTTAGTTGATTTTTGTAAAAGGGGAATCAAAATTTTAACAGGCCCAAAAGTTCAAACAAACAAATTTTAGCAAAAAAAGGTTAAAACATTGTTGGGGAAGCCCCCTGTTCACTTTTTTCCCCCCACCCTTTTTTTTTCCCTTAGAGTAGATTTTTTTGAAAAAATTTTTATACTACAACAGGGAAAAAATTTTTCACTTTTTAAGGGGGACCATCTTGGGGGGTTCTTTTTTTTCCTTTTGTACTCCTTTTGGGAACGGAGTGCCCCCCCCAAATGTTTTTTGGTTAAAAATTCCTTTTTCCCCAGGTTTTGGAATGAGGTTAAAAAAAATGAGATTTAGTCGGGGACTTCAATATTTCCCCAGGAAGCTTTTAAGACAAAGGGGGCCTCGGGGGGAAAGGATTCTTCCATTTCCCCCTTCTGTCCTTTTGGACCTGACCCTTGCCAAAAGCTCCCCTTTTTTCCCCAAATTTTCCCCCCCGGAAAAGAGAGCACATCTCCGGGGTGCTCCCCCAAAACCTGGGGAGCACAGGGGGGGCCCCCAATTCCCCCCCTTAAAATTCCCCTGGCCCAAGGGGGGGGGGCCCCCCATAGTTTTTGGGGGGCCCAACGGAAAAACCACAGGACCTTTCCCCAGTTTCGGTCGGGCCTGGAGCTCCCCCCTGCCCCAACCAATTTTTACAGTCAGAGATCAAGCCAATTAACCCCACAGATTTTAAATAGATGGAAGGGGAGGCAAAAGGGGCAAAAAACAAAAAAAAAAGGGGAAAACCCAAGGCCCCCCTTGGGGACAAAAATAAAAAACCCTTTTTCTCCCACCACAGCGACCCTTTTGGGATGCCCCATGACACTGGGAAAAAAAAAAGACTTTTTTTTTTAAAAACCCCCATCTCATGGTGATGATGGGGGGTTTTTTTAAAAAAGGGGGTTTTAAAATTAACTTTTTTAAAGGGAAAATACGGAGAACAGGGGAAAAACTGGTAGAAGTTCTTGGGGGAAAACCCCAAAAAATCCCCAAAGGGGAAATTAAAAAAAAAACCACAACCAAACAGGAAAAAGGAAATTAAAAAAAAACCACCCGGGGGATCTAAAAGTGGAAATAGAAACAATAAAAAAAAAATCACAAATGGAGATAACCCTGGAGTTAGAAAACCTAGGAAAGAAATCAGGAGTCATAGATGCAAGCATCACCAACAGAATACAAGAGTAGAAGACAGAATCTCAGGTGCAGAAGATACCATAGAAACATTGATACCACAGTCAAGAAAATGCAAAATGCAAAAAGCTCCTAACTCAAAACATCCAGGAAATCCAAAAACACAATGAAAAGGACCAAACCTAAGGAATAGGTATAGAAGGGGAGTAAAGATTCTCAAAGGACCAGTATTTATCTTCAACATACTTATAGAAGAAAAACTTCCCAAACCCTAAAGAAGGAGATGCCCATTAAACATACAAGAAGCCTACAGAACCCAAATGGATTGGCCCAGAAAAAAAAAATTCCTCCTGTCACACCAAATGCACAAAACAAAGAAAAATATTAAAAGCAGTAAGGGGAAAAAGGTCAAGTAACATAATAAAGGCAAACCTATCAGAATTACACCAGACTTTTCAACAGAGACTATGAAAGCTAGAAGATCCTGGGAAAATGTCATATGGGACCCTAAGAGAACACAAATGCCCACCCCAGGCTACTTTACCCAGCAAAAACTCTCATTACCATTAGATGGAGACACCAAGATATTCCTGACAAAAACCAAATTTACACAATATCTTTCCATAAATCCAGCCCTACAAAGGATAATAGATGGAAAAACTCCAACACAAGGAGAGAAACTAAACCCTTGAAAAAGCAAGAAATTAATCTTTCAACAAACCCCAAAAGAAGATAGCTAACAGTTATGCTGATATCAAAACCACACAAAGACCCAACAAAGAAAGAGAACTTCGGACCATTTTCCCTTAGGGAATAGGGGGGGCAAAAAATACTCAATAAAATTTCTAACAAAAACCGAATCCAAGAACACATAAAAAACAATCATTCCCCACAATCAAGTAGGCTTCATCCCAGAGATGCATGGATGGTTCAATATATGGAAATTCATCAATGTAATCCACTACATAAACAAATTCAAAGGAAAAAAACACTGATCATTTTATTAGATGCAGAAAAAGCATTTGACAAAATCCAACATCACTTCATGTTAAAAGTCTAGAAAGATCAGGAATTCAAGGCCATTCCTAAATATAGTAAAAGCAATAGGGCAGCAAACCAGTAGCCAGAATCAAACTAATGGAGAGAAATTTGAAGTAATCCCACTAAAGTCAGGTATAGACAAGACTGCCCACTCTCTCCCTACCTATTCAATATAGTACTTGAAGTTCTAGCTAGAGCAATTAGACAACAAAAGGAGATTAAAGGGATACAATTTGGAAATGAAGAAGTCAAAATATCACTATTTGCAGATGATATGATAGTATATGTAAGTGACCCCAAAATTCCACCAGAGAACTCCAACAGCTGATATACAACTTCAGCAAAGTGGCTGGATATAAAATTAACTCCAAACAAATCAGTAGCCTTCCCTACTCAAAGGATAAAAACAGGCTGAGAAAGAAATTAGGGAAATGACACCCTTCACAATTAGTCGTACACAATATAAAATATCTTGGTGTCACTCTAACAAAACATGTGAAAAATCTGTAACAACAAGAACTTCAAGTCTCTGAAGAAAGAAATCGAAGAAGACCTCAGAAGATGGAAAGATCTCCCACGCTTAAGGATTGGCAGGATTTAATATAGTAAAAATGGCCATCTTGCCAAAAGCAATATACAGATTCAATGCAATCCCCATCAAAATTCCAACTCAATTCTTCATAGAGTTAGAAAGAGCAATTCTAAAAATTCATTTGGAATAACAAAAAACCCAGGATAGTGAAAACTGTTCTCAACAATAAAGCACTTCTAGAGGAATCACCATCCCTGACCTCAAGCTGTACTACAGAACAATAGTGATAAAAAAAAACTGCATGGTACTGGTACAGAGACAGACAGGAAGATCAGTGGAATAGAGTTTGAAGACCCAGAAATGAACCCACATACCTATGGTCACTTGATCTTTGACAAAGAAGGTAAAACAATCCAGTGGAAAAAAAGACAGCATTTTCAACAAATGGTGCTGGTTCAACTGGAAGTCAACATGTAAAAGAATGCAAATTGTCCATTCTTATCTCCCTGTACAAAGTCAAGTCCAAGTGGGATCAAGGCCCTCCACATAAACCCAGATACACTGAATCTAAAAGAAGAGAAAGTGGGGAAAGCCTTGAACAAATGGACACAGGGGGAAAGTTCCTGAACAGAACACCAATGGCTTATGCTCTAAGATCAAGCATTGACAAATGGGACCTCATAAAACTGCAAAGTTTCGTAAGGCAAAGGACACTGTCAATAGGACAAAAACAGCAACCAACAGAATGGGAGAAGATCTTTACCAATCCTACATCCTATAGAGGGCTAATATTCAATATATACAAAGAATTCAGAAGTTAGACTCCATAGAACCAAATAACCCTATTAAAAATGGGGAACAGAGCTAAACAGGAAATTCTCAACTGAGGAAACTCAAATGGTTGAGAAGCACTAAAGAAATGTTAACATCCTTAGTCATCAGGGAAATGCAAATCAAAATGACCCTGAGATTCAACCTCACACCAGTCAGAATGGTTAAGATCAAAAACTCAGGTGACAGCAGATGTGGTGAGGATGTGGAGAAGAGAGGAACACTCCTCCATTGCTAGTGGGATTGCAAGCTGGTACAACCACTCTGGAAATCAGTCTGGTGGTTCCTCAGAAAATACTAGTACTAATACATAGTATTACCTGAGGACCCAGCTATACCGCTCCTGGGCATAACCCAAAAGATGCTCCAAATGTAATAAGGACATATGCTCCACTTGTTCATAGCAGACATATTTATAATAGCCAGAAGCTGGAAAAACCCAGATGTCCCTCAACAGAAAAATGGTTACAGAAAATGTGGTACATTTACACAATGGAATACTACTCAGAGATTAAAAAATGACTTCATGAAAATCACAGGCAAATGGATAGAACTAGAAAATTCATCTGAGTAACTCAGTCACAAAAGACCATACATTGCATGCACTCACTGATAAGTGGATATTAGGCAAAAAACATGGAATACCCATGATACAACTCACAGACCACTGAGGCTCAAGAGGAAGGAAGACCAAAGAGTGGATGCTTTAGTTCTACTTAGAAGGGAGAACTAAAACAATCAAGGAAAGTAGAGGGTGGTAGGGACTTGGGAGGAAGAGAAGAGGGGGAGGGGAAAAAGAGGGGAAGAATCAGGTATGGAAGGAGATAGAGATGTACAGGAAATTAATTGAACAGAGGTGTGTAGCAATGGGGGATGGGGAACTGGGGGTAGCAACCAGAAAGTCCAGATGCCAGGAAAGCAAGAGCCTGCCAGGATCCCACAGGGATGACATTAGCTGAAATCCCCCCACAAACAGGAGGGGGAACCTGTCAAGACCATATCCAGAGGTTAGGCGTGGCCACCACCCATCTTCAAAATTTTAACCCAGAATTGCTCCTGCCTAAAGGAATACAGGGACAAAGAGTGGAGCAGAGATTGAAGGAAAGGCCATCTAGGACTGTCCCACCTGGGGATCCATCCCACATGCAGACACCAAACCCAGATACTATGGTGGATGCCAAGAAGAGCTTATGACAAGAGCCTGATAAAAGCTGTTCCTGAGAGGCTCTGCCAGATCCCGACCAATACAGAGACAGATGCTTGCAGCCATCCATTGGACTGAGCACAGGGACCTCAGTGGAGGAGTTAGGGGAAGGGCTGAAGGAGGTGTCTGGCATCAATGGCATCAATGGGGAGGGGAGGGACCTTGGTCTGTGAAGGCTTCATGCCCCAGTGTAGAGAAATGGTAGGGCAGGGAGGCAGGAGTGGGTGGGTGGATGGGGGAGCACCCTCGTAGAAGCGGGTAAGGGGGGATGGGATAAGGGATTTGCAGAAGGGAAAACTGGGAAAGGGGATAACATTTGAAATGTAAATAAATAAAATATCCAATTAAAAAAAGAGAAAGAACAGCCTCTCAACCTTGGTCTCTGAACCACAGGGGTTTTTTGTTTTGTTTTGTTTTGGCTTTTGTTTTTTTGGTTTTTTGGTTTTGGGAGTTTTTGTTTTGTTTTGTGTGTTTGTGTGTGTGTGTGTGTGTGTGTGTGTGTGTGTGTGTGTGTGTGTGTGTGTGTGTGTGTTTCGTCTTGCTTTGCTTTGTTGTTTTGTTTTAGGAGACAGGGTTTCACTATGTAGCAAAGGCTGGCCAGGAACTTGCTATGGAAATCAAGCTGACTCAGAGCTGCCAGCATCTTCTAGCTTCTATTTACTGAACACTGGATTACAGGTACTCACTACTGTGACCAGGCTATGGAGCGTGGTGTGTGGTGTGTGGTGTGTGTGTGTGTGTGTGTGTGTGTGTATGTGTGTTGGAGACTGAACCCAGGACCTCATGCATATTAGGCAACTCTTCTAACACTAAATTATATCTCCAGCCCCAGCTAAGGAACTTTTCCTTGCAGGAGCGTTGACCACATTTTCTAGGGTCACAGAACACAAGAGCTCATAATGGGTTTTCAGCTGGACTCACTCCCAGAGAGCGCCGCATCCCTTCATCTCATCGACAGTAGCACAGTGACTAGAAAAAAACGCTTCATTTGCAAACTACATGATTCAAATGTGCAAAACTAAAAATGTGAGCTCTTTTATTCATCTCTAACTCCACTTCTATTTCAGGCACCAATTTTCTTCTTGTTGGTAGAAAACTTGATCCAGTCAATTGAGATAAAAACAGTAGTCATATTTAAATGTGGTCATTTCCATAGTCCCTACTCTTTAAGGAGCATCAAGGGTTGGGAGATTTCCATGGTAGATGATCTGGAGTGAACGGGGCCTGTGGTAGTTTTGCTCACTCTATCAGAGACATCTGTAGCCACCAGCACTTCCTGGAACATCTGAGATTCTATCTAGTTTCCAGCCTTGGTCCACATTGGTTCCTCTGCTTCTGCGTCATCCAGATCTCTACATACAGAGGCCAACACTTGGATAATTCTGAGTTTCCCTCTACCTTCTGATAGGGCATTTGCACCCTACCTCCTAAAAGATCATCTAGGCAGTAAGAGACCCAGGGTTTAGTCCTTTGTCTATAGTACACATAGACACACACATACATACACACACAGAGACATACACAGATACATGCACACATACATACATACATACACACAGTCCCACCCACAGAGACAGACATACACATATACTCACAAACACAAACATATACACAGACACACACACTTATGCATACTCACACATACACACAGTCACACTCACAGAGACAGACATACACACATATAAGCACACATACACACACTCTCACAGAGACATATATACATGTACACATATGCACTCACAGACACACATATACATGCACACATACTTACACACACTCACACAGAGACACACACATGCACACAAACACACACACTCATGCATACACACACACTCACACAGAGACACACACATGCACACAAACACACACACTCATGCACACACACACAAAACATACTCACACACACTGAGGATCAATGTAGTTGGGATAAAAAATAATAATAGTAAAATCTGTCTGGGAAAAAATAAATGTCAAGAATTTTTAGGTGGAGTCAGTAAGACATCCATTTGTATGAGAGAAAAGAAAGAAGCAGCATCTGTTGGGGCTCAGTCAGGTAGAGATAAGTCAGCATCGAAACCCAAGGCATGTGCACCACTATTGTGGGGCCCTGCTGTAATCCAGGAGACTCTGTTGCAAGAGCCTAGTTCCTTAAACTCCTTCCTGCAACTCCTCTCTCCTTCTCTACTCCCACAGCAAGAGATGACCTTGACTCCAACTCTCAGTTCCTAGCCCTATCCCTGCCTGAACAGAGGCACATTCAAAGCCCCTTAAATAAAGCATCGATGCCTCCTCCCTCAGCTTCCTTTCCTCCTTTCTTGGGAAAGGGTCTGTGGCCCTTGATTCTTCCCTGAAGAATCTCAGGTTTGAACAGATTTAGATAAGACCAATGTTTTTTGCTTTCAGTTCAAGAATTTCTAAGCTCCTGCTTTTTCCCTTAAGTGACGTCATTATCTTGCTTCTATAAGGGAACATTAGTGAAGCAAGCTTATGGGGAACACAAGAGCCAAGAACATGACTTGGTACTGCCTGTGTTTTATGAATCCTTGCCCTATATAACACACTGCCAAGTAAACAGAGACAAGCTCAGAGGTGACAAGGAATTGAAGAGAGAGAAAACTGCTCCAGTGTTTGTTCTGTTCTTAATGTCACCTCTTCAAGTGAGACCATTCCTGTCCCTTCTCCCTCAGCAGGCCCTCCCCCACACCCATCACGTTTGTAATCCTCTTATCAGCTGTCTTCTACTTGTTTCACCCATTTATATTGTTGTCTCTCTGCTCTTCTTTACCCATTACACACACACACACACACACACACACACACACACACACACACACACGGGGGTGGGGGGGAGGGAGAGAGAGAGAGAGGAGGACGTAAGCTTAGGAGTGAGTAGGCTCCTAATGATTACAGTATGTCATGTATGACTTCAGTATTAACTATAGGAAGCATTAAGGGATGAAGAGGCATAGGGGACTGTTGTCTGGTCATTCCTCTCCCACCCCAGCTTTCCAAACTTCCTGAGGCACCAAGAGTCTCAAAACGCATTACCCAAAGCTTGTCATCTTACTTCTTTCAGGAGCCATGTTTGTATGCTCTGCTTTTCTCCCAGCCCTTAGCTGACTCCTGACCCAGGCTGTTCTTCCGAGGCCATAGGCCTGTCATCAAGGCTTTGCTTAGCATGGGGCATCCTACAGGGAGAGCCAATGTTCCGTATGGCATATGCTTCTCGGACACCAGCCAGGATCACCCCAAAACCTTCTCTCCTCTGCTCACCCCACAACAATGTGTGGGAGAAGAGAGTATTGTTAACCAGGACTAGGAGTCATGGAACAGACAGCTCTTCACTTTCTTCAGTCAGGGTTACACTCTGAGGTCTCTATGGTGGCCCGTATTCCTGCCACAGGGACAGCCAGTCTCCACCTGAGGCTGCCTATTCCGTGGTCCTCCCTGGCATGGGCTCTGCCATGGCCATGCTTCCACTCATCTCCTCTCTGAGCTTATAAGGATGATGCTGAGGCATTCCCACCTCACCCCTCCAATGCCCGCTGTATCTCGTTTACCAGGCAGACTTCCTTTCTTCTTTTTTTTTTTTTTTTACTTTAAAAAAAAAAACTTTATTAAGAATTTTTTTCCTTCACAAAGCAAATAATATTGAAATAGTGAAATCAAGTGTAAACCCAACAAAAATATATAAATTATAGTCAGTATCCCTCATGAGTATACATACAAAATTCTCAATGAAGTAGTTGCAAACTGAATACAAGAGATATAAAAAATAATATTCCATGAATAACTGAATAACTGTTTTTTTTTTTAGAAGACCATACTCCATATACAGGCTGCATGTTTTGGATAGCCCCACTCCAGATGTTTGAGACCTACATGAAAACCAAGCTGCCATTTACAACATATGTGCAGGGAGGCCTAGGTTCAGCCCATGGAGGTAGATCTGTGTAGACTAGGTATGCTCCACAGTTGGTGATTCAGTCTCTGAGAGCTCCAAGGGTTCAGGTTCGTTTACTCTGTTGATCTTCCTGTGCAGTTCCTATCTCCTTAGGGCCACAATCCTTCCCCCTATTCTTCTTTTTTTTTTTTTTTTCCCCCTATTCTTCTATAAGAGTCCTCAAGCTCCATCCACTGTTTGGCTCTGGATGTCTGTATCTGTCTGACTCAGCTGCTGGTTAGAGCCTCTCAGAGGCGCTTGCCGTTGTTTCAGCTGGAGTTTAGATTCTGGAGCTCTGTCAACTTTTACATTCTAAAAAGACAAGACCTCCCACCTTCCTTTCAGCTTGCTTATACCAACTTCCTGATCCACCTCCTTCTCATCTTCTCTTTCTTCCTTCCTCCTCCTCCTCTCCTCCTTCTCTTCTTCCTCCTTCTTCCTCTACCTCCCCCTCTCTTTTCCCTGTATTTCTTCCTCTTCTCCCTCCCCACCACTGCTTGGGAGGTGCTATTGAAAACAGAATTCTATCTCCGTACTGGGCTGGCCCGTCTTCAAACAGAAGTCAGTCTATTATAATGAGATGTTTGGACATATTGCACTGCCTCATTACTAAAGAGCACTATGGACATTGATAAGCATCCCAGGCATGACTCTGAAGCCCCTAAGGTCTAAGCATAAACTGCAGTGAGGAGTGTGTCACAGGAGAGGGCAGTACCTAAGTATTGACTGGTATAGTGTAAGTCAGAGGGAATAAACTAGATTGCTGTATAATAAGTTCTATAAGAAATATCAGGAAAATTGCAGGATAATAGAGTGGTGGTGTTAGAAGGATGGAGGAATGCAGGAGGATGGAGGATGTGGATAGTAGCACATGATGAAGTGTGGGATGAGGAACAGCCTAATCTACAGTCCGTATCTTGGGAGAGTCATGCTAGTCCTCAGATTCAACTGCAGAGAGATTCTTCACTGGATTATAAGGCACAGGATAAGCTGCTAATTTGCACGGAAGCTCCTTTTAGATATCTTCTGGGTCAGTAGAGACGTGGGTGAAGATTCTGGTAAGATCAGAAAGGAAAGACTCAGTTACTGAGAGCTCTCAGTGCTAGAGCCTAAAGGCAGGCCCTGGAGACAGCATTAAAAATGCATGGAGTTCCTTCCCTAGGCAAGCATCTGGGAGCATAGGTGTAAACACCTCAAGCTGATCCACCGAACAGTCACAGGACAGAGAACATGAGACTACAGAAACTTTTAGGATGGACAGAAAACAGGAGGCAGACAGATAAGGGGAGCTGCGACTTCTTTTGAACTCCGCTGGTTGGAAAGATTAAAAGAAGGAGCACTGGCAAGAATGGCTCACAGGAATGAGAAAGCAGAAACAGAGAAGCAGGGAGGACATGTAGGAGGAGGCCAGGTGTGACTGGCGCTATAGTGTGGAGGTGGAGAGAGGAGGAAAAGGAAGAGGTTTGGTCCAGCCCAAGTGTGCTCAGGCAACGCAGGAATGTCAGGGCCTCCTTCATGCTTCTCGAAGACAGCTTGCAAAAGATCAGGAAATTCACATTCAAATTCAGAGTCTGTATCTGTAGGAAATATCAAGTAATGACTCCCACCTTCAGGGCAGGGATAGCAGGAAGGCCCTGCTCCCAGGGCTAACCCTAACCCTAAGGAATACACACTTCTGGGTGAGGGTTGGTGGGCATAGAATCTCTGGGGAAACTGGGACTCTAAAGGAAGTAAGATGAACCAGATGCCTGACTCCTTCAGGCACAGACAATAATCTCGAGTTTGGGCTCCAGCAGCTCCCAGATCTTCAGCACTGCTCAGGAAGGGTTGGTCGTGGGATCCTCTTGGACCGCTTGCCTGGGGATTTGTTGATGAGCCACCTGTCCCTAGAGCAAGTACAGGGCACTGCCAAATAAAGCCTTTAAGACCAGTCATGCATCCTGGATTCTGACAACCCTGCTTGCATCCAGGAAGGATGGCACCTGTACTCTCTTGCCCCTGGTTTTCCTTTGAGGGTTTCTGACAGAAAGACCTCCTTGCAAGGGGTCTCATAAAGGCCAAACCTAGTGCCTTGTGGGAAATGATGGGCAGTAGAGGCATACAGAAGATACAAGATTGTTTTCCAATAAGTAAGCTTGAGTATGCACAAAGCACTTATGTGTGCCAGAATCCGGGTATACACATAAGCACCAAGCCTCTAAGCATTGGTTAGATTATATTGCACAAACAAAACCATCTTTCTTCTCAGTTGATGCTGCATTTTGCCTTGGGCATTCTCAGTGGGAATCCTGACTTCTACAACTCTGCATATGAGGAAGGTCTGAGGAAAGCCCACAGGTCCTACAGGACTAAGGACTTTTCTTCTCTGGGATTTACTGAGTGCTTCCTTTAAGTCTAGAGTCTAAAAGTGGAGGTTTCAGAGCCTTAGAGCAAGCACTTGGGAAAATATGTCTAGGGAGGTGGCTAGGCAACAGCTCACACTCGTAACTTAGTTGATTATTAGCTCACCCACACACAGATCCCAGGGAAGACAGAGGACAGGTGTATGCAAGGTTGTATGTCACGCCCTGCCCTGCCTTGGCCATCCACTTGGGCTCCTAGATCTACTTCCTCCTGAAATTTCTTGTATCATCTGACCCTCCCTCCTCCCACCCACTCCCACTACAACCCCACCCTTGTCCTGTGGCATCTTCTGTCATCCCGGGGCAGCTTCCAGTCTAGAGATCCCCAGGTGTGCCCTGGGCGGTTTGAGCTGTCCTTGGATCAAAGCTTTGTTTTCTGAACACTTAAGCTCAATGTACTTCACACTCTGTAGCTGACACTCCACCCATGTTGCTTTACCATGGAGTGGGGTGGGGTGGGGGGCAGGAAGTAGAGCCAACCATCAGCAGGTTTTGTTTGTTTGTTGTTTTTTCTTTCAAAAATAGAAAGCAGAGGACTAAGGAAAAGGAGCTAGCCATAAAGGCACCCAAGAAACGAGAAGAGAAGATAGTGGGAAAACGCCCTGTCAATGCAAAGGTGGTAAGGGCCAAATGGCACAGAAAGGAAAGCTTGCAAGAAGGAAGCTAAAGCTGCCTTCCATGCACTGGGCTGAAGACTGAAGATGATGGATCGAGGAAGCCAAAAAAGGAAGATGGGTTGGAAAAGGCAGCTGTAAATGATGGTTTAAGCAATCATAACTTGTCCTGGGATAGTGATCTTCAAAAATCAGTGGATATAAAAGTCATATGGGATGCTTGTTTTAATATAGGGCACCAGGATTAGGTATGTAATACAGTGGGCACAGTGCTTGCCTTGTATACACAAAATCCTCAGTCAAACTCCAGCATGTAAAACAGTAGACATGGAAGCACATGCACATAATCTCAGTATTCTGAAGGTCGAGGCAGAAGGATTAAAAGTTTTAGATCATTTTCTACCATATAGTAAGTTGAAAACCAGGCTGGGCTACACTGAGCACTTTGGAACTGTCCTTAGAGGGAGCAACATGGTGTGTGAAACTTTGAAGCACTTATCCTCCAAATCTGAAACTTTAAATGCTCAATTTTGAGATTCATCTACTTTCTTTGGCCATAGATGCAAAAACTGGGCTTGGTGGCATCTGATTGTGTTCGCCAGGTGCCTATCTGAGTCTGACAGTGGGGCAGGTGCTGGCTTACAACAATCTTCTTGGCTGTGACATCGGAGGTGAGGTTAGAGGAATTTCAAGGACCGTTTTTTGAAAAACAAAAATTCCAGGATTTCTGAGATTTGGTACTCATTTTGGTCGGCTTTGACAAATGTGTATATTCTGAAGCTAAACCCAACCAGATGCTTATCCTTGGCCCGGTTTTCAAGGTCACTCAATCCTGTCTTCAACAGCCTGGCCTGCCCAGGTCACTGTAACATTCCCCCTCATGTTACCTTAGCTCTGCCTCTTTGCATTTGTTCACACTGATCACCCACCCAGAGTTCTTTTTCCCTTTAAACCCCATTCTATTCAAAAGGTGGCCTGCATCCTGGCATTTCCACAAAAAACAGCTCTCTCAAACTCATGCTGCCTCTCCTCCAGATTCTCACAGAGTAAACACTGCGTTGTATCATTTTCTGTCTCAGGAAGTATGCTATCTAATTTCTACCTGGTCACCTGTTAGTTTTCACATCTGTTAGTCTTTTTTTCCTATGAAAAATATAAATGTTTGAAGAGGATGCCTGCGTCTTCCTGTTTCATCCAAAGGACCTTTCAAAGAGAAGGTAAACTGGACACAACCCCAAATGAACTGTGTTTCTACATGCTTCACCCAGGGATGGCATTACAAAATACCACAGACTGGTTGGGTTAAATATTAGAAATATATTTCTTACTGTACTAGAGATTTGACATCCAAGATCAAAGTAGCAGCATGCTGGGTTTTCTTGGAGGCCTCTCTTAGCAGCTTTTCGATAGTCACTTTCTCCATCCATATTTCCTTTTCTTCTAAGGAAACCAATCAGAATAGAGTTCACAGGAATTTTCTCATTTTTAACTTAATCACCTTTGTAAAGACTGTATCTCCAGATACATGCCGTATCATAAAGAAATAGGAGTTAAGGATGAACTTAGAAGATTCCTGTCCCCTAAACTACAGTTTAGAGTATGGGTAGAGTATGGGTGTATTCCCAGCACACAGAATGACTCACAGCAGTCTGTAACCCTGGTTCCAGAGGATCCAATGGCCTCTTCTGGCTTTGATGGGCACCCCCACCCCACCCCCAGTTATACAATAGTTCAACATAACTATGACAGACACTCCTGTTCATCAAGGAAGGATGCATGAGGTGCATGCCCCAAAGGTGGCTGTGGTGGTTTGAATAGGTATGACCCCATGGACTCATGTGTTTGACTACTTGGCTATAGGGAGTGGCACTATTAGGCGATAGGGCCTTGTAGGAGGAGGTGTGTCACTGTGGAGGTGGACTTTGAGGTCTTCTATGCTCAAGCTATGCTTGGTGAGGCACATAGTCTCCTTAGAGGGTTAAGATGTAGAACTCTCAGCCCCTTTTCCAGCACCATGTCTGCTTGCATGCCGCCATCTTTCCTACCATGACTAAACAGACCTCTGAAACTGTAAGCCAGCCCCAACTAAACATTTTCCTTTATAGAAACTGCCATAGTGAGGTTGTCTTTTCACAGCAATAAAACTGTAAGACAGCAGACAATCCATACCCAAGTATTCTGCAAGAACAAGTGCTCTTAACCACTGAGCTTCTCTCCCACTACAATAGAAAGGTTTTTAAATAGAGACTCATATAGTCCAGGCTAGCTTCAAACTCCAGTGGGGTGGGGCCAAGCTGAGGATGACTTTGAACTCTTGATCTCCTTTCACCTCCCAGGTCCTGGGGATAACTAGTAATCTGTCACATGGCTTTATGCAAAAAACTCTCTCGAGCAAGATACAATGGTAATTGCCTAGAAAAGTTATTTTCTTTCCCAAGAACTTGAAATGGAGAACATAAAGAAAAGCAGCCTGTTGTTCGCAGGTAAAGGCAGAAATGTTAATATTGTGTGTTCTTCAGTCAATCACACTTGCCTCCTGTTAGTACCCCAGTTGTTCAGTGTATACCCATTGAGTATGGTTTGGTGGAGACAGATTCTATCAGAGGTCTACATTTCAAAGCATAATTTTACCTTTGGGCACTAATAGCACTCTAATTCATCTCTAAACACCTAGTCTTTGCCTCAAAGTTTTCCCATGCTTACCTGCAAAACTGGCTTCTATAGCCAGTTATGGTGGCTCACCCTTGTATCCCAGGACCTGTGGAGGTGAAAATTGATGAAGAGTTCAAAATCACCCTCAGCTTGACCCCATTGGAAGTCTGAAGCTAGCCTGTACATCAGACTCTGTTTTTAAAAACCTTTCTATTGTGGCTGGAGAGAGAGCTCAGTGGTTGAGAGCATTTGTTGTTCTTGCTGTTCTTGCAGAACACTGGGTTTGATTCCCAGCACACAGAGTGACTCACAGCAGTCTGTAGTCCCGGTTCCAGAGGAGCCAATGGCCTCTTCTGGCTTTGATGGGCACCAGGCATGCACATAGTACCTGAATATACATACAAGCGTGAGTTAGCCATACTCATAAAATAAAATGCTTCTATTTGAAGGCAACTGCAGATATAAATTTATGTATTCTCAAGGACTCCAAAATTCTACATCAGATACAAACCTACCCTGTACTGATCTATACTTAATACAAAAAACAAATACAATAACCCCTAAAAAAAACCACTTTTCCAGGCCTACATAGTCATTCTGTGAATTATAAATTCAGAAACGGACAGCTTGTCTCTATGCAAAACTATAAACTACTAGGTGGATGACTTGATCCCTGAGGATTATTTGATGGTAAGAGAATGGGATCTTGTAAGGGATCACTCACTCAAAGTGGTGGTCCACAGAGGACTGGTGGCTAGGAGGACCTTAGCCATGGCAGTCCATGGAACTCACATATCACCTCTCCTCATTACCTCTCCACAAGGAGAAAATCCTAAGTGTTAAGAACAGTCATCTCAAGGGAACTAGGTAGGATGCTACCCTAGTTTCAGCAGAGTTTCTTTTCTGCCATAGTTCCACATGTGCTCAGTTTCAAAGAAAGAGGGTAGAGTCTCTGTCTCTCAATGAGTCAAGACCGCACTACAAAAGCAAAAGGTATTGTTGGGGCTTTAACTGGAAGTACAATTGTTTAGTCATTTATCCTTCTAACCTGATAAACACTTGCCTCTAAGACCACCAAATCTCACTCTATCATGACATCAGGCCATTGTTTAAACCAAGCACCTCAGATACATCAATTTGAGTACCATTCCTCCACTATTAAGAGTAAGCTAAAGTTACTGAACGTACTCTCCACCCCCACCTTTCACCCCCACCCCCACCCCCAGTTATACAATAGTTCAACATAACTATGACAGAACTCCTGTTCACCAAGGAAGGATGCATGTGGTGCGTAGCAGTCACAGGTCCAGATATCTTTCTGAAGCCCAGAGGGGCACATACTGCCCGGTGTTCACTGAGGCTCTTGGGTCTGCTGCTTGTTCTGAAGCTCTTGGCACTGCCTGCTGAGTCCTTGGCTCTGCCACTAAGTAATTATCTCAGCCAGCTCATTACATGTATCAAGGAGTCCAAATGTCCCATTTCATTTGTGCTGGTTGTGAGCCTTTCAGTGTAAGCTGATACAATCCCTTTGAAAGCTTTGCGAACTTTTAGGGTTATCAATTTATAATTTATTCTGCCAGACTTTTAAAAGCCTGACCACAAATCTCCTTGTGACTGACTTTGCTCTCTCTGCTTTGGGGTCCCTGTGATATTTTATAAGACAATAATAATATCCTTAAGGCTCTTTTTACTTCTTTTAACTACATTTATTTATTTGTTTGAGGTGGGTGCACTTGTGCCAGGGCCCTCATGTGTTGGTCAGAGGACAGCTAGCAGACATTGGTTCTCTCCTTCTGCCATGCAGGTCCCTGAGGGCCAAACAAAGTCATCAGGCTTGGTGGCAAGTGCCTTCACCTGCTGAGCCGTCTATCTTACCAGCATCCCACCCTTTCTCTTTCTTTTTCTTTTCTTTTGAGAAAGGGTCTTCCTACATAGTCTTCAGGGTGACTTTGAAGTCATGATACTCCTTCCTCAGCCTTGTAAGCTCTGGAATTGTTGGAGTAAACCATGGCCACTGGCTCTACATCTTTAGAAACCCTATTGCCAAACAAAAGAGGAGGTCAGAGGTTACCAGCTTTACTGGAGTATCTGAGACAACAGTGAGGTAGGGTGCTAAACCTATTCGTGCTCTAAGTCAAAAGCTACTACTGAAGGCTGGAATTCTGTTTGAAAAACTCAAAGGCAAACTGTCTTTGGGAACAGAACCACAGGATTCCAAAATCATTAAACTCAAGTTGGGAACTCATGATGATGGTCAAGCAAACAAGAGGGCAAACTTGTGACAACATACTTAGTCAACTAACAATTGCAAATATTGGGACTGTCAAATTGAGAGAGAGAGAGAGAGAGAGGCAGAGACAGAAAGACAGAGACAGAGAGAGACAGAGACAGCACAGGCTGGCTTCCAACTTGCTACTTCTGATCATCCTACCTATATCTCCCAAGTGGTTGGATTACAGGAGTATGCCAGTATATTCAACTTCCTTCCTTCCTTCCTTCCTTCCTTCCTTCCTTCCTTCCTTCCTCTCTCTCTCTCTCTCTCTCTCTCTCTCTCTCTCTCTCTCTCTTGATTATATATATATATATATATATCTTATCTTTCTTTCTTTCTTTCTTTCTTTCTTTTCTTTTTCTTTTTTCTTCTTCTTTCCTTCCTCTCTCTCTCTCTCTCTCTCCTCTCTTTCTTTCTTTCTAAAATGCTAGATGTCAAGTTCAGGCCCTTTGCATACTAGGCTGTCACTCTACCAACTGAACTCTCTGACCCAGAAAATGAAATTTCATAAATAAAATATTTAAGGATAGGTAATTTCAAATAACAGCATTCAAGAAACCAGCGGCAGTGGAACGGCATTCGCTGTCACCCCACAAATATCTTCTTCACTAACAGCAGGAAGGAGGGGGAAGTGAAATGGAAAAATGTGTGTGGTGCCAGCTGTGCCTCTGTCGGGATACACTGGGGAGCACCCAACATCACATATGCAACATTCCTTCCACAATTATTAATCGGGTTCACATCATGAAGAAATGCTTAGAAAAATCCCCATTGGAGAAGCAGCTTAGCGTGGGGTCTTCGGAACATCAAGATTAGGACAGAGTTTTGTAAGTGGAACTCGGAAAATACCCGTGTGTGATAAAACACCAACCTAAAGCAACTTGGGGAGGAAAGGGTTTATTTCCACTAAAGAGTCACAGTTCATGGCTGAGGGAAGTCAGGGCAGGAGCCTACAAACAGGAATTGAAGCAGAGACTAGAGACAAGTGTGGCTTCCTGGCTGGCTTTCATGGTTTGCTCACCTTACTTTCTATACAACCAAGGACTCCGGGGAGGTATCACCCACAGTGATCTGGCCCTCCCATATCAACCATAAATCAAGAAGGGATTCCATAGACATGCCCAGTGGAGGCAATTCCTCAGTTGTCTTCCCTCTTCTCAACTGACTCTAGTTTTTGCCAAGTTGACAAAGGAAGGTTTTAAAAATAAAAATGTTTTTTTACATTATTGGAGCAGGGACCTAGGGAGATGGCTCACTGGGTAAGCACCTCCCTTGCAAGTGTGAGGACTTGAATTCATGTCTCCAGAATGTAGAGCTGGATACTGTCGTGTTTGTCTGTAATTCCAGAGCTCCTGTGGTGAAATGAGAACCAGAGCAGGAGCATCTTTGCAAGTTCTTGGGCCAGTGAACAGCAAGTGATCCTGTCTCTACATAACTACACCCAGGCTAGGGCTTGTGCACACCTACACTTAGACACACAAATGTGCATGCATACACACACACCCATAAACATACATCCTACACTGCACACACATAAGCAATTCATGAAAACAGTCAAAGACACTCAAATTTGCCCTACATGTCCGATAATATTGTGTTTTCCATGGGGAACTTTCTGAATCTGCCATGTGTGTTTCTGTTACATCAGAGAATGCCCTTGCTCTTCGGAGACATGTACTAAGATATTCCAGGTAACAGTAATTGAATTCTGTGTGAAAGGACTTTTCAGTGGTACATCAGAAATCGGTGTGAACATGCAAGTGTGAGAGGAAAACAGAAAGGCTAGTGTGGAAAATGCTGGAAGCTGGTGCTAGGTCAGTGGTCTCAACCTGCCAGTGATGACCCCTTCGGAGGGACAAATGACCCTTTCACAGGGGTCACCTAAGACCATCAAGAAAACGCAGATGTTTACATTCCAATTCATAACAGTGGCGAAATTACAGATATGAAGTAGCAATGAAAATAATCTTATGGTCAGAGTTCACCACAGCACGAGGAACTGTATTAGAAGTGTTAGGGACTGTATTAAAGGGTCACAGTGTTAGGAACTGTGTTAAAGGGTCACAGCATTAAGAAGGTTGAGAACCACTGCTCTAGATAAACACTGAGCAGAATGGGCAAGTGCAACTTTTCCATGGGTTTGGATTATAAAGCACATAAAATAATAGATTGAAGAAAACATTAGCCACAAAGAAAAAGCAGAAGACGCTGCATTAGTTACCATCAGGATCTCCTGCACCTGAGAGGGCCATTCCTCTCTGCCTGGCAAAGCAAGACCTTTTATTGCCCTCTTTTGAAAAGGCCTGGCATGATGAGGTAACTCCCCACAGTCTCAGAGAAAAGTGTTAAATATCATGTTGAACAAGCAGAGACTACAAAGCTGGACTTCAGACACATCTTTGCACACATATCCTGCAAACATGAAAATACTCTTAGCTAATTGGTCATGTAAATTGGAGATGAGCTTGAGTAGAGAACATACAGACAAACACAATGGCACTGGGTGTGCTGGGGCAGTGGCATCGAGCTGATGTTCTGTGGGCTTTCCTTTGGCAAAGGTTTGAAAAGTTTAGCCAGGGAAGAGAAGAAAGAAGGATGAACGCTGCCTTGGGTAAATGTTAGTAAAACTGCTTTAGCCCACTATGGGGCAGAGCCCATCTCAGATTGCAGAGTCTCTTAGCTCCCCAACCATCTTTCTCTTGCCACCATCTCCTGTAAGTCCAGCAGACTGGCCTGCTCAGTCACTGCTCAATGGCAAGTCACAGTGCCACTTGAAAGCCTGGGAGGCCACTCAAGGACAGCCCACTGTGAAGCCAGAAGAGTATAGTACGTAGTCTATTCACACGGCCTTAAGGCTCAGAGGACTGATAGTGTATGCTTGCTTTCTTCTTCCTCAGTAATGCCGCACCTCCATTAAGTTTTCCCAGACTCCAGGTTCATACTTGACCACTTTCCTTTGTGATCCACCTTTTTTTGATCAGAGGTGACTGCCTTCGCGCTGTGCTTCTGTAGATCGTGGCGGGTGTGTTATCTTGTGTATGGCATATCAGTTAGCACTTTTAGAATCATCCGTTATGCTTTCTGGTATCCTAAAATGGCTTGTTAGGGGAGAGCTGCCCGCCATCTTAGGAAACAGTCTGGTATGTACTGATATTTTATAATTCCAAAGTCTTGTCAGAAGCAAGTTGCAAACTGCAGAAGGATGCCTACAGCATTCACAGGAGCTTCCAGATCTTTCCAACTAGATCTCGGGGAGACCACTAGGACTGACAAAGAGGGGGTGGCTCTGCAGAGGCTTGCAACATGGAGACGGTAGCTCTGTTGCTGCTTCCACCTTGTGGAAAATTTGGGCTCTAGAATGACAAGGGAAATAACGGCCTAGATGTGAGCCTATGTCTGGAATCCCAGCACTCCAGGAGCTGAGGCAGGCTTGCCCCAAGTCACAGGCCAGCCAGGGCTACATTAGTGAATAGCAGAGTACCTAGCCAGTCAGGGGTTTCTAGCAAGACACTACTTCAAATAGTAGTAGTTGTGGTTGTAAAAGTAGTAAAAAGAAGTTGGGTGATAGTGGCACATGCTTTTAATCCCAGCACTGGAGAGAGAGAGGATGGTAGATCTCTGCAAGTTCAAGGCTACATAGAGATATCATGTTTCGAAAAACCACTACCACCATCACTACCACCACCACCACCAACAGTAACAACAACAACAACAATAGAATTCCTGGTCTCCTCCCCTCTTTCTCCTCCCCTCCATCCCCCAAGCTAAGGACAATCTCTATGACTGCACAGAAGGGAAAAAAGCCAAGTCATTGGTATCTTCACACAGGGACTTCAGCACTCAGGGGACTGTGCAATCTGGTCAGGGTCAATGTTCCTTTACTGTTGATGCAAGAGACACAACTCTTACCTCAAAAGGGATAAGAAATCATTTATTCTGGAGCCAAACATGAGTGATTATGGCCTGGGAACACGGATTTGGGTTGCCCAAAATTTCATGTTCTGATGAGGTAGCAATTTCATGAGATTTTATAGGAACAGAACAAAAAAAAGGTCATAAATCAATACATTTCCCAAGACAGTGGTGGGAACATCAGGTAACCAGGTTGCAATCAACCAGAGAAACCTTTGCTTTAGGTCCCCAATGCTGTCTAATGGCATACTTAGCTTTGGGGTTAGTGGAAGCGAGAGGTCTATTAGTACATTCCCAATGATTTATTTAATAGTCACAAGGATGTTAGGTCACAGAAGTGGTCACTAGATGGCTATTAAGGGAATGAAGACAGCCCAGGATAGTTTGCAACATTCTACCCATTCCACATCATTAAATCCTAAACAGTCAATCAGCCTTTATTGACACTGCTTCTTTCCAGGAACTTTTGTTCATGTTATCTAGAGTGAAGAAATAAAAGAAGAAGTAAAAGAAAATAAAAGTTTATTGTTGTTGTTGCTATAACAACTATTATTATTATGGAGATAGCAAAGTAGCTAAAACGCTTGCCTCTCAGGCATGAGGGCCTGAGATAACCCCTAGCACCCATGTAAAAAAAAAAGTTGAGTGTGATAATCCCAGTGTTTTGTAATCCCAATGCTGGAGAAACAGGGATAGGTGGACGGACCCTGAGCCTGCTCATCAGTCAACCTAGACTACTTAGCAAGTTCTAGGCTAGTAAAAGAGCTTATCTTTTAAAATTCAAATCAAATTATATTAAATTTAACATTTGTCTAAAGATGGGCAATGCCTGAGGAGCAACAGCCTAGATTGTTCTCTGACCTCTGCACATATATACACATACACACATACACATCACCTACACACATACACACATATATACATATATACATATACACATATATACATATATACATATACACATATATACACATACACACATATACACATATATACATATACACACATATATACATATATACACATATATACATATATATACATATACACATATATACACATATACATACATATATGTATTCACTCATACAACATGAACATGCTCTGACCTCTGCACATATATACACATACATACATACACACATACACACATACACACATACATACATACACACATATACACATACACACATATACACATATACACATACATATATGTATTCACTCATACAACATGAACATGCTCTGACCTCTGCACATATATACACATACATACATACACACATATACACATACACACATACATACATACACACATATACACATACACACATATACACATATACACATACATATATGTATTCACTCATACAACATGAACATGCTCTGACCTCTGCACATATATACACATACACATACACACATACATATATGTATTCACCCATACAACATGAACATGCTCTGACCTCTGCACATATATACACATACACATACACATACATATATGTATTCACTCATACAACATGAACATGCACACACAAAACATGCAGAGTTAAAGTCATCATTTCATCCTTTATGGTATACTACATAGATTGGGGATACAAAAATAATAGTCCCTCCTCCCAAGTGACTCAGAGTAGAGTGGAGATCAGCCTGCATGAAACTACAGAACCCTTAGACGGGAAGAGACCAATCCAGGGAAAAGGGAAGATAAATCAAGATGAATCATCCCAGGAAGGATGAAAAGAGAGGCCCCTACTCAGGCCAGAGAACAGAGGGAAGGAAGAGGGCAGATGACTTGTAGCACAGTGCACAGCAAAATTGTCAACATGACAACTCCAAGTTTGCAACAAAATGACTTTGAGTCATGATGAGTTGATAATCTCAGAAACCTTCAAAACGGATGGCTTGGGTAGAGGGAGAAGCAGTAACATGTGAAAATCATCTGGTTAAGGATCTGTGGGAAACATTCTTAATTACAGTGCTAGCAGTCTGAGTGGTCCATCTCCGGGCATGCTTTCTCTTAAGTCTGGGGACTAACACACCTCTAACATTTACTTTTAGACAAAAGCCCAATGTTTTGTGCTAAGTGAAAAAAGCCAGGCACAAGAAGGTGACTACACATGACCTCCCTCCCATGAGAACGCTTGCATCTAATGCATAGAAAGAGAAGAGAAGAGAAGTTACCAAAAGCAGGGTGCTGGGGAGAAGGAAGCTGCTGATCAAAGAACATACATTTCAATTAAACTAGAGGAATAAGTTTGCGACATTTAGTGTGGCATCATGGTGACTGAGAGTTGATAATATCATATCTGACCTTAAAACTACTAATAGTATACACTTTAGTTGTTCTCAGCACACATATCAAAGGTGTGTAAATGGATGTATAAGTTAAATAGCTTGATTTTGCCACCCCAAAATGCTTATATTTCAAATCTAATGTTATACCTCATAAATATATACAATTGTAGGTCAACTAACATTATAAATATTTTAATTAAAAATAAATATTCTAAATATGTTAATAAAAACAATTTTAAAACCATAAATAATTATTAATATATTAATATAAAGACAATAAAATATTTAAGTCATTTTCAAAATACAAACAGAGAGATAAACCTAAAGAATAGATTAAGAAATATAAGTACCTGGTCAAATGCCTTTTGTCAATGTTGACTAATTTAACTATGATTTAGTTAAGGCGCATGGGCTACAGCCAGATGGGCTTTGAGCCTGATGGGACATCTAGGCTACTGTTGGCTTTCTTGCAAGTGTTAGAAGCATTGAATATATTGTTACATCAGCTCTGTATTAGCCGCCTCCACTAGAATTAAGGTACTGGTAGACTAGTACTGTCTAGAACAGTCTGTCCATCCTAGTGAAGCCCCTCCTCCTGAGGCAAGTGTTAGGGAAATACAAAGAGCCTAGAGTCAGATAGGCAGGATCTCTCCCAAACTGTGTCACACATGAAAGATTATTTTTGGTGACTAAATTTTTCTCTTATTTCTATCCCCCTTGATTCCTTCTCCCTTCCAGATTATTAACACTTAAGCATTTTTCTGTCTCTTTGAAGTATCTTAAAGGGCTTTTGATCTTTTTTAATCCAAAAATGTTTAAGAAATTCAATTCAAATTTTGACCAAAGTTGGGCAAAGTTTTTAAAGTGAATTGCAAAATAAACTCTCAATGATGTCTGACTTTCCTCTTCCACAAAATCTCTAGCCATTGGATCTCATTTGAAGAAAAACAAACAAACAAATAAAAAAAACTAGCAGGGGTTTCATGGTACTTTCTGGCCAAGCAACTTCTATCTCTGGTAGTTAACACCTAGTTAGAAAATTTCCTACTGAGCAGGTCACATTGGAAAGGCTGATAGTTTATTTGTTCACAAGTCTATTGTTAAGCAACGTAGCCATTGCAGATGGCACACTCATGGGCAACCTCTGGAGTTCAGCTTCCTTGGTTAGGTTCCAGTTCTGTGACTTACCAGGGGCATGGCCACCTGAGCTCTTCCGTGCCTCAGATTTCCCATCTCTGAGATGGGAGAGGTGGTGACAACACCCTGGTGCAGATGTGAAATCTGTTCACACATGGAGGTGACAGTGAGAACATAAGATATGGGAAGAACAAACCTGGATGTGATGACAGAATCTTATAATGTTAACACCTGGGAGACTGGCCTGGACAACATGGCAAGTACCAAGCCAACCAGAACTACATGGAAAAGTCCTATCTCAAGAAATCAAAACAAAAACAAAACAAAATCAACATTACTAATTCCCCCCCTCCCCTAAAGAACTGTAGAGATTGATGGCTTTGCTTCTGCCTCTCTTTGTTTCAACTCTCTTCAAAAGCTGTTTTCTTTTTTGTCTTTCTTATTTCTACTGCATACAAATTTATAAGAGTCCATGTCTTAGAGACTCTGGATTTTTCTATAAATCAAAGTTATAACCCTGTTACCTAAATAGTGTAACAAGTAAGTCAGCATAAGCCTGTAATGTCAAAGTACTATAAACACTATACCTTTAGGGTGTTTGTTTGTTTGTCATTCGTTGGTTGGTTTGTTTTTTGTTGTTTCATTTTTTGTTTGTTTGTTTTATTTTGTTTTGTTTTGTTTGCCTCACTTTGCTTTCAAAGAGACAGAGAGAGGCGGGAGCAAGCAAACCCTCACGATATACAATGGCTAACAGACAAATGCTTCTACCTTCTGTGGGCCAGAGCTCGATGTCTTAACTCTGACGCATGGCTTTGTCATCCAAAACCAGTAAGTTGAAAAGTCTTAAGCAGAGTATGTTCACAGAGTATGCAAAGAGTTAAAAAAAAAAAAATACCTGTGCCCAAAAAAGTGCTTAGCCAATAAATAGATGGACAATGAATGACTGTATTGAGTGTGCAAAGGCCAGATACTTTGGCAAACACTATGCATATCATTGCTGATATATAAAACAATAGTAGCCCCCAAAATGCAGCATTATTCTCTGCACTTTGTGAAAAAAGGAAGTGACTCAGACTGATTAAATAACCTGCCCAAGAGGCAAAGCCATGAGCAGAACTCCCAGTCACAGTGATTCTAAAGCCTTCCTTTGCCAGAATCCATAGCAGAAGGTCTGGCATTTGCATGGAGTGTTGTACTAAATAGAAGGGGCAGACCAAGGTCTGACATTCCACTGTAGCTCCGTGGCCCTGGCAGTTCACAGAAGCACTAGAAGAGCCTCTGGCTGGAGAAGAGGCACCAGGTGTCTGGCCAGTATGAGAGGAAGCCTGGAGGACTGTCCTAGGTTGTCCCAGCAACACCACAGCAAAAGCTTGAGCCTGTTGTCCTAGACTAGCAGCCTCAACAGTCACTTGTCAGCTTTGATGCAAATCAAGTCTATCACCCCTACTTACCAGAAAGTAGGTATGTACATTTAAAATTATCCATATCTTCTGAGGTTAGGAAGTGGGTTTCTATTCAAAATTAAAAGTACTTAATTCTTTCTACAGTCTTACCTGCTGGCATGTTGATAAGGATCACCTAAAGTAAAGACAATGCAGATTTGCACTTATTTTAAAATACTCTGTTACATATTCACCTGAAAACATACTGGCCTAAAATTTTGTAAAGCACACTGATAAAGGCCTGGTACAATATTTTGTTTATTAGAGATTCATGACAGCCCTGGTTTCAGATGTAAGGCTTCCTAAAATATCTAATATGTATCAAATATGTATTGATTTAAAAAATCAATAACCATAATTTTTGTACTTGTTAGAGAAAATATGCTTATTGTTTTCCTCTGGTTGTTCTTGTTAAATAGAGTTTTTTGTTTTGGTTTGTTTTTTTTGTTGAACCTCAGCAAGTAGTGCTTATAAATGTGCTCATATACCCAGGGAAGGCATGGTAAACACCTTCTGAAGTAGACTGACCTTGGCAAGATGGTGACCCTGATGGAAACATATCAAGCCAACATTAACAAGAGATGACAGCTTATTTCACAGACTGGTTTCCAAGAGGTAGACTGCTCCTGATCCCAAGTTCACAGTTCCAAAATCTACTGCTAACTAACTTGGAGCCTTAAGTTGGTGTAAAATTGGGAATTAACCACACTCACTCTGTTGTGACAGTAAGCATGGAAGCAGTAAGGTGTGCTCAATAACCCAAAGATGTTCTGTTTATCCATGTGTGTTCACCTTCCTTGCTTGGCCTTCATTACAATGCCATGTATACTCAAATCTACAGAGAACACAAAGACCAGGTTCCTGCCAATTGTTAGGCATTGTCAAACACTGGGTAAATCCTTTATTTACTTTGTTATTTAACCTTTAAGCAACTTGGTGTGGTAGAATTTCTTAATCCTATTTTTAAAAGAAGGAAACCAGGATTTAGGTTGTTTTTGTTGAGTGCCACAAACCTAGAAAGTCCTCTCTCTAAAGAAAAAGGGGAAAGGAGTTGTCTCAGATCAGGTTCTTGTGACAGACTAGCCTTGGAGGCCTATAATCATGATAAAGTTATTTCCCAGTTTGGAAGCCAGCAAGTCAGAGATCAAGACTCTTGCCTTTTTTAGTGTCTGGTGACAGCCTAGCTCATAGGTAGTCATCTTACCATGTCTACATAGTAGATAAGATGAGGAACTCTCTGAAGTCTCTTTGCTAAGGGACTAATCGACCTACAAGAACTCCACTCTCAAGAACTGATCATCTCCCAAAGGCCCAGTTCCAAGTACGATCAGGTTAGGGGTTAAATTTCAATCTATGACTGGAAGGGGGAGCATAAACACTTTGTCTATTGTCTATATTTAAATGCCTACATAACTATGCATTTACCTAACACATGCAAGCCAAATAAGTTCTATCTAAATATGTATAATACCAAGTGTTGGTCAGGGACTCTCATAAAAGTCATAAATACAAATGACATATAATGCATGTGCATTTTAACTCAAGAACTACATCTGATACCCTATATCTCCTGGGAGAAATGTCAGAATGAAAGTACCATGATAGGGTGCTGGAAAGACAGTTTAGTAGTTGAGAGAGCATATAGCTCTTACAGAAGAGCGAGGTCCCATTCCCAGCACCCACATTTAGGAGACTCACAACCACAGATAACTCTAGCCCCAGGGGATCAAACACCCTGTTCTGGCCTCTTCTTCAGGCAACTGTAGGCACATGGTATACACCCATACACTCAGGCACACAAACAAAACAAAATAAATCTAAACCAACATTTAACATATGATATTCATAACAATAGTGTTTATAACATCTTTTGATAACAACATAAAAGCCTTTCAGCAGGGAACTAAGCAAATCAAGCAACACTAATAATACAAATAATAAGATGCAATAAAACATTTAAAGGGAAGAGGTAGCAACATAGGAAAACAGTATCCAAGATATGTATCCTGTATGTGATTGTAACCTTATATTAAACAAACAAACAAAAAATCTTTATGGGCAGGCAGTTTCTAAGAGGAAAGGAGGTTCAATATGTCAGATGACAAAGGGAATTTTGGAGGACAGGATGTAAAGGATGAGAAAAATCTCCCAGGATAGAATAACCATTGACTAGCCGGGCGGTGGTGGCGCACGCTTTTAATCCTAGCACTTGGGAGGCAGAGGCAGGCGGATTTCTGAGTTCGAGGCCAGCCTGGTCTACAGAGTGAGTTCCAGGACAGCCCGAGCTACACAGAGAAACCCTGTCTCGAAAAACCAAAAAAAAAAAAAAAGAATAACCATTGACTAGGCAACCACAGTAGAAATACCAACAGATGTAGCTTCAAAACCCTGTCCATGGAGTGACCTCCTAGAACTAACCAAGGCTCTACCCTAACTGCCCAGACTACAGCCAAGAGGGCACCTCTCTTGTGACACTGACTTGGGCTATCGACTCTGATTTCCCTGAGCCCAACAAATTCAGAAAGCCCGCTGAACTGGACAGAGCTGAAGTACCATGTCTGCTTCAGCGTCTAGATACTCTGCTTTACCTTCTTACTATCTTAGTTTGGATTTTACTGCTGTGAACAGATACCATGACCAAGGCAACTCTTACAAGAACAACATTTAATTGGGCTGGCTTACAGATTCAGAGGATCAGTCCATTATCATCAAGGTGGGAGCATTGCAGCACCCAAGCAGGGATGATCCAGGAGGAGTTGAAAGTCCTACATTTTCATCTGAAGGCTACTACAGAATACTGACTTCCAGCCAGCTAGGATGAGGGTCTTTAAGCCTATGCCCACAGTGACACACCTACTCCAACAAGGCTACACCTCCAAATAACGCCACTCCCTGGGCCATGCATATTCAAACCATGACACTGGCACAATTTTTCAGAGAACTGAACTTTGATAATCATACAGCAATAAATCCTGGGACATAGGCACTAAGAATACTGTTATTGTTTATTGTTTATTTGTCAAAGAAAACTTTTTAATTAATTAATGTGATAGATATGTCTGTAAGTTTATGTAGCTGTGTGTAGGCATGCCCCCCATGCACACATGGAGGCCAGACAGAGATCATATGCACTGCTCTATCACTCACTATCTAGTCTTCTGAACTAGAATGTCTCTCTGAACCTAGGGCTTGAATTTTGTTGGCTACAAGCTCCAGGGATTCTCTTATCTCTGCCCCCTCTCAGAGCTGGGACTACAGGCATGTGGGAGGCTCGCCTTGTTATACGGGTGCTAGGATTCGAACTCTGATCCTTTCGGTTGTTCAACAAGCACTCTTAACTGCTGAGTTACCTCTCCAGTCCATTTTTTAAAATTTTGACTATTAGTAGTTTATGGTATATCTAATTTTTCAAGTACATTGATTGGTAGCCCTCTAGCTGGTACCAAGGAAGGTCCTCCCACCTCAGAATTACCTGAATTATTTTGTAATCATAGATACAATATTATTTGAAAAGCATATGTATTCCTTGAAAGAAAAATGTTAGCCGGGCGGTGGTGGCGCACGCCTTTAATCCCAGCACTTGGTAGGCAGAGGCAGGCGGATTTCTGAGTTCGAGGCCAGCCTGGTCTACAGAGTGAGTTCAGGACAGCCCGGGCTACATAGAGAAACCCTGTCTCGAAAAACCAAAAAAAAAAAAAAAGAAAAATGTTTTAAAATCACAGTTTGAGAATCTAGCTGTTGAAATTCTAGAAGAAATCCACTGGATTGCTTAAAATGTCTCCTCCCATATGTAATTAAGACAAACAAAACAGAAACAAATACCTACAATAGTCCACATTTGCTACTAAGGAGGAAACACGCCATATTTACTAGTAAAGAACTTTATAAGGGGATAGGGAAATAGGTCAGTCAGGAAAACGTTTGCATAAGAATCTCAGTTGCATCCCCAGAAGCCACATTTTTAAATAGCCAACTGTAGTAGTATACACGTGTAATCCCAACACTCAGAAGACAGTGACAGAGGGCTCCCGGGAGCTCACTATCCAGCCAGCCAACCTAGGTTAATTAGCCAGTGAGAGACTCTGTCCCCAAATCAAAGTGAACAGCTTCCCGAGGTTGTTGTCTGGGCTCCACACATACCAGTCAACACATAAACACACACAAGAATGTTTGAGTAAAGATATGCACTAAAAATACATAGGAAATTCTTAAGACCTTCCCTCACTGGGCCCGTGTCTGGAAAGTATCATGGAGAAATGGCACAAACAGAAACTACACTGGGGGAAAAATGGACTCTGGAATCAGGTAGGCCCGGGTGTCACAGGCAACACGACTGTCGCTGCAAAGAGCAGGAAGCAATGCTTGCTTCGTGAGGCTGTTTCAGAACAGGCTGTGGTACACTTGCCAGGCTCAGAGGGATAGAATTGCTGGTTATTAATAGGTAAACCACTTAATTCTGAACACAGTTTTTTTTACATATTAAAGGAAGAAAGTGGCAGGGCTGGAAACAGAGATCAACGATAGAGTACTTGCCTAGCACGTGTGTCACCCTAGGTTCAGTCCCCAGTACTGGGGAGCAAGAGGCCTCTTTGGGACTGATGGCCTGGAGAACGGTATGCCTAGACCTCTATAGAGGACAGTAGTGTGTGATGTGAGGCATGCCATGGAACACCGTGCATTGACGCATCTTCGACACAAGCAGTGAGAACTATAAAAGGAGTTTTGAGTAGAGGAAGAGTAGGCAGGACCTGACTCCATTTTAGAAGGATGACTGGTTATATAGTACCCAATACCAAAGGTAGAAGCAGGAAGAAGGACTCAAGCAAAAGCCATGGCATGAATCTAGGAGGCCACCATGGGCAAAAGCCTAATTAGAGGGAGCATGAAAGAAAATGACTCAACTCAGATCTTAGCTGATTAACATAATTTTTTATCTTGAAGAAAGGGCCTCCTTATGAGGTCCAGTCTAGCACTGAACCTGAGAGCATCCTGTTTCATCATCGCTGCGTGGGTGCAGTAATGGAACTCAGCACTCCCGAACCACAGCGCGCGTTCCACATGACTCCCAGGATTGCCTTTCTGAAGAGCAGATCTGACCAGTGTTTGCCCATGCCCACAGAGTGCAGAACCCCATAACCCAGCCAAGTCTGTCTCTCCAGGTCCACTTCCTTTCATTCTCTCCCTCTGACTGTGCCCACAATGCCCTCTTTCTGTGAGACTCCTTTTCCTCCATCACAGCCCAAATCTAATGACTTCTGTGAAATCACATCCCTTCCCCGGAGTTCATTCAATGCAGACCGGACGACTTCCCTCTGCAGACTTAAGTTCTCTGTACACAGTTCCATTAAACCGCCATAGAAATATAATTATGAACCCATAAGCCTTAAAGTCAGGGTGTACAGGGGAATAACTGTGAGCTTTAAAATTAGATTAATCTGAGTTAAAACCCAAGCTCTCGGTTGCCATATATAACTTTAAGCCAGTTATTTGATTTCTCCACACTCCATTTCTTGTAAAGATAATAATTCCTCCTTTATAGCATTGTGTCAAGAATAAATGAATTAAGTTCATAATCCACTATAGGACCTAACCTTCAATAAGTCACTAAAAAGTATTAATCCCTTCCAGACTTCAATATTCTTGAGGTCATAAAATGTTTTATTTATACTATGGATTCCTATCGTTAACTGATCCCTGAGGTTTTATAGACATTGGACAGGTGTTGAGCTAAATGAATAGGCTTTGTCTTCCCGGAAATATTTATTATTGTATTTTAGAAGTACATAGTACATCTGCTAAGAGGTTGGAAGGCAAGTGTGTGTGTGTGTTGTGTGTTGTTGTGTGTGTTGTATGTGTTAGGCAGGGGTTGGATACGAGGGGGGAAAATGGGGAGTTTACCCATGGTGCCAGGCAACATGGATACGGATGACCAAGCCACTTGGCCACTCACTGGTCATAAAAGAGTGTCATTTGTCAGGCTGGAGAGGTGGCTCAGCAGTTAAGAGCACTGATTGCTCTTCCAGAGGTCTTGAGTTCAATTCCCAGCAACCACATGGTGACTCACAACCATCTGTAATAGGATCTGATGTCCTCTTCTGGTGTGTCTGAAGAGAGCAAAGTGTACTTATATAGACACAGGTGCTGAGAACAAACTTCAGTCCTAGGGAGCTGCAAGAGCTCTTACCTACTCTGTAGTCCCAGTAAGAAGTGGGCTTTGACAGAGCATCGTGTGGTGCACCTGCAGAAGACCTCCATTGTTTATCTCTTCAGAGTCTGCAGTCATCGCCAGTGTTTTCCTCCTTGTTCTATTGGGACGTCTGTAACTGCACTGTTTCTCATTTCCTCCTCAGCTGCTCTCCCACTCCTTGGCCTTGTTTGTTCCCTCTGCCTTCGCCATTTTCCACCACACACCATATGGTTCTTTCTGGTCTGCCTTGAGCTTGGGATTCACAGCCCTCTCCAGATCTCACCAGGGCAGCCAGGGATCCCTGGCCCACCATCCACCCCCTCCAACTAGCTAGCACTGTCTGGGGCTCATGGTACAACAGCCCTGTTCCCAATGAGATACACGCTAACCAATTACCCTTCTGGGTCTGCTGTTGCCAGTTAACTCACAGCCTAGTTAGTGACTGTGAGCAGATATTCCTCATCCAAACACAAAAGAATTCTCTGATTAATCCCAGATTATCAAAAGACTACAGGGCAGATACAGATAGGCACATAGTTACTCCTTCCCAATCTTATACAGGATCAAGGTGTGTTGTCATGGTTTGCATATGCTGGGCCCAGGGAGTAGCACATTTGGAGGTGTGGCCTTGTTGGAGGTGTGTGTGGCCTTGTTGGAGTAGGTGTGTCACTGTGGGTGTAGGCTTTAAGACCTTACTTTTAGCTGCCTGGAAGCCAGTCTTAGCAGCCTTCAGATGAAGATGTAGAACTCTCAGTTCCTTCTGTACCCTGCCTGCCTGGGTGCTGTTATGTTCCCACCTTGATGATAATGGACTGAACCTCTGAACCTGTAAGCCAGCCCCAATTAAATGTTGTCCTTGTAAGAGTCGTCTTGGTCACGGTGTCTGTTTACAAGTATAAAACCCTAAGACAGGTTCTGTGGTTGAAGCATGAACACATGCTTGTACCCAAGCTCTGTGTCTCCATTACGACAGCACATGTGTTTGACGAGAGAGTCTACTTTCCACATTGGTGAAGCAGAGATCGTGGCACCTGTCTGTCACAGAGGTCGTTGCAAACATGTGCTTGTTATCTGTTAAAATCATAACAAGTCAGCCCAAATCTGTGGTGCAAAGACAAGAGTTCATTTTGTTAGTTCTTATAGTTCATGATTTTTCCAGGTCATGAGTCTTGAGAGTAGCTGACTTGGGAGGTTGTCTTGGGGCTGACATGAGACTGCAGGCAATTGGTGGCCAGAATGAGCATCAATTTCAAACACATCTGCCTTTGATGGGATAAAAGTATGTATCAATTTATTGGGGAAGGGAATTAAAAGAATGAAAAAGATACACAAAGATAGTGTTGGCACTTGCTATGTACCATGCCCAGTGTTAAATGCTTAGTACTCACTATCAATTTTAATCCTCAGAACAACTCTCTATCAACTCTTTTCTGAAGGAGAACTTTGGAGACTACAAATACTAAATTTATTACCCAGGATTAGAGAGTTATTAAAGACAGAAACCAGAATAAAAACACATGACCAGACTTGAGATCCTTTGAGCCTAATCACTGCATACCCTACAAAGGCCACCCTAGCTGGGAGACAAACAGCTCAGAAACCTGTGACTTAATCTGGACTTCTGCCCCCTTGGTTTTCCTAATTTGAGAGGTGGGCTATCAGCATAAGCCAATGGAAAGGAATCTAAAAATGTAAGAAGCCCCTGAACCCTGAAAGATGTTGCTTATGGAGGAAGAAAAGAGAGATGGGGAGTTCTACCCATGATGCCCAGCAACAGGGATGCAGGATGATCGTGCCACTTGGCCACTCGCTGGCTCTCCTCACCTGTTTAGCACCCAGTGCCCATGAAAAAGGTCTAACCAGAGTCCCTTCCACCAGCACCATGCCAGATTAGCTAACTCAAGCACTGCTTCCCACCAGGGATTTCCCCACAGTTTCTCCTCCAAAAGAAGGAAAGCATCTCCCTTTGAATTGATAGGTATCTTGGGACTGAGCAGAACTGGAGGAAAATATTCCCATTTGGATTCATCTTCATAGCATCTCTTGGACTCAAACACTGAGATAGAGTAGAGTTCTAGCCAGGGCCAATCAGGAATTTCCTGGTCTAGCCTCTGAACCCTGACACACTGAGGTTGAAACAAAAGCTCTAACAAGCTACAGTTTTTCCACAGTTCCTGAGACATAGCTCCTGAGAAGGCATGCATCGCCTCTTGCAGTGACCCCTTCAGGTTGACACAACCTTGCTCCTTCATGCCCCACTTCCTCAGACGCCCGCCCTCTGACAATATCCGTGCATGTCTGGCAGTCTGCCTTCATTGGTTCCTCTCCATCCCTCTGTGTTTTAGTCTGGACTCCACTCACACCGATGCTTTCCATTCTTCAACTTCAGTGAAGTATTCAAAACACTCCTAGTTCTAAGTCTACAAAGTCATCCATTAAAAAAATATTTAAGAAGTGCATGCCCCATGTGTCAGACATTGTTCTAGAACCGGAGAGTAAGCAAAGAGGGGAGTACAAGAGGTCCCCCTTCCCTGAGCTTAGAAGGAATTTTCACAAAAGAAGTTTTACCCTTCAAAAACAAAAACAAACAAAAAACAAGAAAAATCTAGGTGGGTAGAGATAAGACAAGAGGAACTTCCTCAAAATATTATCTGCAAGTTCCTGTCACAGCTCACTGAAAGCACTTTCTGCCTCCGTCTATGAAACAAAGACAGTGCCCTTGGTACTGAGCGGTGGCTTGTAGGAGGTCACTTGAAATCTCAGCATGGTGACAGCCTTTTGACCTGTACAGCGGGGGAATTAATTTTATCTGTGGCAGGAATGTCTGGTCTGTGCTCACCCTGGAGTTTCCAGCTAGAGGATCAGAGGTAGGGAAGTTGCTACATCCACCCAAGGTATTTCCCTTGCTTTGGCCTCTTCCGTCTTGGCAGCAGTGATCTTTTTCAAGTTCTGTCCATAGACTGCTTCTGGAAACAGGTGCTGGCCAGTTGGCATCATGTGGGGGTAAAACCTTGCCAGGGATTGATGTAGTGTCACTTCCAATAGAAAATTTGCAGCATAAAAGGAGTTAAATAATTTAACTGGTAAGGTTTTGTTTTTTTTTTTTTTTTTTTAATGAATTTTACATTAAGAAAAAGATATTTTAGAAATCAGAATAAAATTTTCACACGAATTTCAAAGTTAAAGACATATGAAGTCTTTTGGCCTGGCAGCTCTAGATACCCAGCCCTACACATACACACATGCACACGCACACACACATACACACACCACACACATACATACACACATGTTGTACATGTATTAATTAATTGATAAATCCGGTCAGCATGGTTCACTACCTGCCTCAATGGTTTATGTTCCCAAATGAGAGAGACATACACAGCCTTAATATTTTAATATGTCTTAAACAGCACAATAGTGTGTAAACAGTTTTGGGGGGAAACATGATTAGCATTTGTAATACAAGCAGCAACACACATACACACACACATACACAGCACATACACATAACACACACACACATACCACACAATATGCAAACACACACATACCACATACACACATACACATATGTGCACACACCACACATGCATATTATACACACACATGCACACACATATACACACACACATGCACACACCACACACACACACACCACATCCAGTTCTCAAGGGCTTCCCCTCCTCCCTCCCTAATACCTGTAGGTGACTGAAAGGCTCTGCAGTGTGCCTGCCTTGTCTTCTCCCAGAAGTCCCCCAAGCAGAGAGAGGCGAGCAGGCCAGCCAGACAATCAGACAGCCAGATAGCTGCCTCCCCCAGGTGTTCACTTGCTTTCACAATAGTAACCCAACCAGAAGAACCCTCTGCAGCTGGCACAAACAATTCTCTCTCAGAGCAGGATCTTCCAAACAAGAAAAGTTCCGGGGCTGTGTAAAAGGCCAGCTTTGAAAAGGCACCCAGGACCCAGACCCTCCTCCATTTTCTCTCTCTGCCAATCTGAGTTTGTTTGAGCTCATGACATCAAGATAGCTGCAACGGTTCCAACCACAGTCAATTTGCATAATGGAACAGGGTAACAGGGAGCATTCTTAGCCTGTATTGCTTTCTTAAGAGTAAGAAAGAAATTCCTAACAGCTTCCTCACACTAACAGATTTTCCCTCAGATCTGAACAGATAGAATTATAGCAAAATCTAGTAGACATGAAGAATGAGATATACATGAGAGGAATATCTGGTCCTGGAGCAAGAGGGGGACCTAGCCTTCCCTAAAGGATGCAGTCACTTGTAACTGAACCAATCAAGGGTTCTAGTTGTGTCTCTCATCTCCTATCTCCCCTCACCCACCAGCAGAGATAGCGCTGTGGGAAGATGCAGTAATTAATTTGAAAAAAGTCATGTCAGTTGGCATTACTCTTCTGAGAGGGAGGAGCTTCATTTCTGGTTTTGCTTTTCGTCATCTGACTCACACTTCACCAGGTGAATTCATCAGTTGCTTTCAACTTGAAGAGTTTTCAGCTTGGAAGGAAGGAGCAGGCCGAGCCCAGGCTGAAGCAGGATCTTTCACGAGCAGGTTTTCGAGCTTCTGCTGAGCCGTACACCTACATCGCCGGGGTCAGGACATGAATGCTCAGAAGCACTGAACACGAATGCTGGGTCCTGTGGGTAACACTCCTTAGACAAGGTAAAAGCAGGCAGGACAGGGCTTCCCAAGCCCAGATGTGTGTGTGTGTGTGTGTGTGTGTGTGTGTGTGTGTGTGTGTGTGTGTGTTTGTGGGTGTGTGGATGTGGGTGTGTGTGGGTGTGGGTGGCAGAGGACAACCTCGGGTATCCTCAGAGACAACATCCACCTCCTTTGAAACAGGTTCTCTCATCACCTATAGCTCTCCAATTAGGCTATGCTGGCTGGCAGGTCAGTCCCAGGGATCCCACTGTCTCTGTCTCCCAAGTACAAGTTTACAAGGGTGTTCCACCACACGGCATCCTCACATGGTATCTGAGACTTGGATAATCATGCATGCAAGCCAAATGCTTTACCAACTGAACTGTCTCTTCAGGCCCACAAGGAACCTTTGACAGACAAGCCCGTCATTGCTGGCAAATAAATAGACTCCTGTGACACAGACCAGAGACAGAGCTAAGGCTGCTGCTGTGGGAAGGAAACAGAGAGTGGCCTTCCTGGCATATAGAAAGCAGGTCTCTTTAATCTTTTAGTCGAATACAATAAGCCAGCTCATTTTAAATAGGTTAACATCAAAGGAAGGAAAAAATTAAAACAACCATTTACATGAAATGGTGAAAATAAACACAATGTTTGACTTCAACCAGTGGACTCAGGTTTAAACTGCAGACAGAGCAAATACCTTTGTGGCTTACTGATGTTCTTCACAGATATTCAGAACTACTCAAACACCTCACTGGCCCTGAGAACTTCCTTTGGAAGTCTCAAGCTTCATCAGATCAAAGATGCAATTGCCCATACATTTAAAATAAACTCAGTAAAATCCCAGTTATATATTTATGCTGACTAATTGAAAAAGAAGCATTTAATAAATCTTAAGTGTTTATTTCTCTTTGAGACATTAGGGTTCATGGTTTGCACTTACCTGCTTGCCTTGTCTCAAATATTGAAAGTACTCTCAAAAAGTTCTGAGCCAGGCCCTGTGTTTACCATATCAAATGAGTAAAATAAGAAGCTAGGAAGTGTTCGAGACTGAGAAACCTTAAGGGAGCGGTGGCGGGTGATCTCCAGAAGGGTGTTACTCAATCACCTCCTTCAGCAGTCTACCTAGGACGGCTCAGTCATACGGATAATACTTTGTGAATTATCTTTCAGGCTACTAGAATTTCTTGAATAGATCCGAATATAAACAGTTAAATTCATCTTATTAATTAAAAAATTTTTCCTGTTAGAGAACTAGTATCCAGAATACACAAAGAACTCACAAAGCATTCCTTGGCATACGCCCAAAGGACTGGACATCCTACCTCACAGATACTTGCTCAGCCATGTTCCTCAGTGCTCTGTTCACAAGAGTTAGCGGAAATGACACAAATGTCCTTTAACTGATGAATGGATAATGAAATGAACCACAGGCTACATAAATGAGTAGAACTGAAAACATTATGCTGAGTGAGGCAACCCGGATCCAGAAAAGCAAACACTACATGACCTCTCCTATTTGTGGACCCTAGTTCCAAATCTTCAAATGTGAGCGTAGAACCTGGAGTGACCACAGAAACCAAGAAAGTAAAAAAGGATTGTGAGCAGAGTGCTCTGGGGAGGGGAACAGCAGGACATAGGCGGTATGAAAGGGGAAATGGGGAAAACCAGGTAAGGGGCTGTGACTGTAAAGGGGAGATGGGGGCAATAACAGGGAGTGGGAGGGTACTAAGGATGTTTATAAAAGCCATAGGAAATACTGTATAGTAAATGTGTGTATATATGCATAAAGTTTACATAGAGTAAGACTACTTGGGGAGACAATACTCCTACAAGAGCCATGGACTATTTTACAAAAACACCAGTGCCGGGAATAGAAAAACCTCCTATCTAGAGGTGTTCAAGGGAGTTCAAGAAACTCCCTAAGCAGTAGAAGCTATTGTCATTGCCCTTGGTTATCTACCAGAATTTGAAGTTAGGACCCGATTGCTGAAGGCATCACACATTTCAGACACAGGACTTGATGGAATCAAGGTAGAAGTATCTGAACTTGCTATGCAAGCCATCAAGGGAGAAACATCGATCAGTAGTCCTACCCAATAGAGCCTATGACCCACAACAATGACCAGCCAAGGCAAGATATGCCCAGTGGTGAATTGGGGGCATTTATATCTTTGGGGTAAGCAATAGTTGTCTAACTGGACTTACATTCCTCTCAAAAGGAGGAGATTCATGCCTGGTACTATAAACCTAGCCAACTACCTATGGCCTGGGATGTAATAGGCCTGGAGAAGAACCTACTACTGCCACTTTCTTGAGCCAGTATATTTCCTAACCACCTGTCAATATGATGGTCTTGTAGTGGGTTGTCCCTTTGTTTGTTATCCCAGTTTGCCTGCCTAAAAATCCTAGTCTTTCCATTCTACTACACCTGCTATACATAGGACTGATGAATAGATTATTCATTAACCTCTCACCTGTCATCTTAACCCTGTAAAACTTACTCATCTCTGAATGCCTCATACAGTAAAGTTAATTGTTATTAAGTGAAGTGCTATATGGAAATCTACTGCTTAATAAATGCTACTGAAATGACTAATTGTGTTGCATCATTATGCATCGTGAACTCCTGGAAGGGAAGGATTCAAACTGGTTTATTCCTGTGTCCTAGGAACTTAATTCAATACTTGTTACAGTGAAATACTGAATAAAAATAAAGTGATAAATTGAGTCACATTTCCCTAGCACTTGTAGCATGCACCATTCAAACGCTTTTTGCCATCCAGTTGCTTGCTCTGACTTAGAGTATGCAGGGCACTTAACTTCAACTGACCCTTGTTTTACAAATGTTCATGATATCTTAGTCGCTTTGGTAGCTTTGGTATGCTCCCTACCCTCTGCCTGCTCATAGTAGGTGTTCAAGATCTCTTCACAGTCTTAAAGTAACTTCATTTCTGAATCTTAGTAACAAGGAAGTCACATGGAATGTGAGAGAGAGCAGATGGCATACATAATTTATACCCCAGCAACGCTATCATTTAAGAGTGGGAGGAGATGTCCAGATTATCAGGGCACCAAGACTGGGGCTGACAGACAGGAGTGGGAAGAGAGGGGCTGCCTGAAGTCTGGCCTATGCAGTAAACTATGTGTTCCTCATTGGAATGATCTTGTTTCCTTGTTTCTCAGGCACCTGGTGCAGTAGCTGACACACACTGTGCACAATGACTGGCATAGAAAGTCATGAACTATGTCATGTTCGAGCTCACACCCCAGTATCAGAGCTGTTCTTATCAGCATTCCCTTGTACCTAAGTACAAAGCTCCTGCCCCACGCACGCTCTTTCCATTGCTACCAGATATTCCAGATCTCTGATCAAGTCCTCACTCAAGCCCAATTTGGCATGATTAGTCATGCTCTGAGATTGTGCTTATGCAAAGCAACTCCAAGCCACTAATGCACACTCAAATCACTCTTTGCTGTCCATAAGGTATCAACAGTGAATCTTACATTCTGTCAGAGAGGAGAAAGTTCTTCTTATAAACCTCTTGATTGTACTCTTCTTGAACTAGATCAGTCTTTAGAAATAAGGGCCTCTCTCATAATGACCAGATCTTTGAAGAATTAAAGCATCTTTAGGAGAAAGACCAGCCAGAGCCACTAGTCAGATATGCCTGCCTTGTTTTTTTTTTTTTTCTCTTTTCATATGCAAGAGAGAAAAGAGTTTGTCAACTCAGCTTCTTCAATCAATATTAACTTGGCAAACAGAAGCCCTGTTGGATACTTTATCCAGCAAATGATATGAGAATAGCAGCTTAAAAAATAAGATTTAAAACATTTGTGTATAATGGGAAGTCTTGAGCTAGAGCCTCAAGTCTTGAGTCAAAGGGGATTCATTTGACATAGAAATATTACAAATCAACTCTATCTTGCAGTTCTTTCTGCATTTCCAAGACATGCTATGAGTCAAGTCTTACATACTGTCAAAAAACATGATGATGAAAGGTAATGTCCTTACCTTGTACCTCTCCATCACAAGTCTCCTTGTGTCTCTTTAGTCAGTATTCACATAAACTGCCCATGATGAAGTAACCATTAGGCCAAGGGAAGCCACATTTGTCGGCCTTGACCAATGAGGATATACCTGTGATCATATAGAAGGTCGAGTTTTTTTTAAAAGGGTTTGCATCTTCAGAGGAGGGCAACTAAATTCAGATCTTAGTATCAAAGAAGAAAAGGGTGGTGGGAGATAGTTTCCTGGTAGGTAGCCAATGGTGTCTGCGATAGATAAAGTTGACTAGGTTAGCTCTAAGTAAGGAAGTGAGTAAAATTTGAATAATGTCGGTCTTGGGAACATCAAGTATAACACGACGAACCTGCTGGACTCAGAGCTACCACCTAGTAAGAACTAAAGCCCTCCGGAGAGCAATAGCTGAAGATGGCTTTACAGCCATTCTGTGACAGGATAGAACTAACTCTCCAGTGAACAAAGGAGGAAATTCTCCTGCAATGGCAAGTCATGAGGTCTGCACACGTCTGTGCCCCCTGTACAAGTTACCACTGTTACAGGAGAGGTTCCCAGGAAGAAGGTGCTGCTACTTCTCATGGGAAACCCCAGTGTGGTTTTTGTAAAGATTCTTTTGGAAAGACTTGAAAACTTCTAACTCCTTGCGGGGGGGGGGGGGGGGAATACAGACATATATATGAGAAATGTCGGATCCTGAGGACATGTTTGTTGGTTTCCTTCTCTAAGATTTATATTAAGCACAATATATGAGGATCAAGTTGCTGCTTTGCTGAGGACTCATTCCTTCTCTCAGCCTTAGGCCCTCTCGTCTCCTTCCTGTTTATACTCTCAGGAGAGCTCTCTGAAGCACAGGTGCTGAGTGCCTGGTTCTCTACCACTGATCATTCGCAGAAGAGCTACCAGGCGTATCTCCCTCCAATACATATGTGTGATGTGCCTCAGAATGTGACTGTGTCTGGAAACATAATCCTTAAGGAGACAATTAAGTTAAAAGGGAGTTTCCTGCAGAGGAGATAGGGACTCTACAAGAAGATCAACAGGGTCAACTATCCTGGACCATTGGGGATCCCAGAGACTGAACCACCAACCAAAGAACATAACGGGCTGGTCCTAGGCCACCCATACATATGAAGCAGATGTGCAGCTTGCTCTTCATGCAAGTCCCCAACAACTGAAGGGCTGACCCTGACTCTGTTGCCTGCTGTGGTCCTGTCCCTCTAACTGGGCTGTCTTGGTTCGCCTCAATGGGAGAGGATGTGTCTAGTCCTGGAGTGACTTGAGGTGTCAGGGTGGGTTGGTACCCAGGCAGAAACTCAACTTTTTCAGAGATGAAAGGGAGGAAAGGATGGGGGAGGGGCCATGAGAGGGGAGACTGGGAGAAGATGTAAAGTGAATAAACAAATTAATGGGGAAAAATGGGTTTCCTGGAGTATACTCTAATTTATTTTGACTGAAATCCTTATAAAAAAGAGAAAATTAGAGAAAAAAAATTGGAAAAAAAAATTGAGGGGAAAAAAAAAAAGGCCCTAAGGGGTGCACACATACAAAGGAAAGTAGGTAGCCAACTTCAAACCAAGCAAAGATGCCACAGGAAAAATCGAGCCCCAAACCACCTTGATCTTAGACTTTTGACATCTAGTGGTATGTTTAAGTCACCTTGTCTGTGGAATTTTGTTATGGTAGACTTAGCAAATGAATACCGGGAGCTTACTCTGATTTTCCCCACCCCCTCCCTCTGTGGGAAGTCCCCACACTGCCTTCCCCACCTGCAGGGCCCTCCACCCACAAGACAAATGCAAACCTACTCGGATTCTTCAGCAATGAACAGAGTACTATTTTGTTGTGAAATCCCTTCCTCCTCTAACTCCTCTCTCCAGGAATGACTAAGGATCAGACTCTAGGGTCAGACACGGAAGCGCTTTCCTCAGGAAAAGAGTCGTTGCTGTGATCCTACAGAATGCACGGAAACCTCACCGGAGAAAACCCACAAGGATCTTTTCAGCCTGCTTCACTGAGCACTTTAGTTTGCTGGGCTGCCTGAGAGCATGAGGCTCTAGAGTTAGCAGAAACTGGCTGAAAGCAGACGCAACGGGTTGTAAACTGTCGGGAGGACAGTTTCAGATGTTTGACCTTGCCAGACCAGAGTACATGTCTTCTAGCAGGTAACCTACCTTGTAAACCAGAGCTTAGGCTGTATTCAGAAGAGAAGTAAAAACACTCCACAGCTTAAGAGCTGGGGGTTAAGATGAGAGACAAGACCACCCTGTGTTTAAAGTTGAAGACATGACTAGGGTTTAAATTCCTGCTCCATTGCTTACTAACTACATGTGAACACATTGTTGAACTCTCTTAAACCACCATCCACTCACCTCTAAAGTGAGAGCTCATAAAACAGCTGGATGGAACTAAGATAAGGCAGTAAAGCAACTAATAAAACAGAGGACCAAGCAGAAGAATGCAGTGTTTCATGAGCCCTGACTCAGGGCTCAACTCTGCACTTCTTGGTTGGTTATCTAAGTGGAAATGGAGGGTACAGAGATGAAGGTGGAAAGCCGGTGGCCAGAACGTGGCATCCTTTGGAGATGGAGGAGCACAGAGTGAGTCAAGGTTAGATGGGATCTTAAGACTGAGGTAGAGGCTATGTGGAAACTTTCTGTGGTTCTGGAGTTTACCACTTCTTTTGACCAAGTATGTTCATCAAAGGCAGTTAATGTTTTCCCCAGTAGAAATAGTCCAACAGTCAAGTTACCTCATCCAGAAACAATAGTCCCCAAGAGCTATCCCACTGAGAAACAACAGGTCCTCTTCAGTTATATACCAAGGCAACAACCCAGAGCATGCAACTCTGCCGGTCAGTCGTGGGAGAGCCTGCTATTTTAAGAAGTAGATTAAAAAGTAGAAACCCCTCTAAATTAGGTCAACAACCAGGCCTCATGTCACAGTGCCTGTTCATCGAAAAAGACAGTCCAAAAAGCAAGGTGGGATGCTGGCTGCTTCTCAGATGGCAAGGTGGACATAACTGGGGCAGTCTACTTTTACTACAGGAGGAAGGAAGAGTTCTGGAAGGAAGAGGAGGAAGGAAACTGAGAGAAGAGTGAAAGGTCTTACACTTTTCCTCCATCTCTCCATCAACAGAATAAACATTCACACAGACTCTGGTATCTGCAAACATTAATGCTCACCAATGAAAGCGTGATGAGATCATTTACTAGGTGAAAACTTCAAATTGACCCTCATTGAATCTATATAAAATTATTTTCTGAGGTAGATTATGGAATTGGTGCTTACTTTAAAAAAAAATAAGAAGAAAGAGGAAAAGGAGAAGGAAATAAGTGAAAGAACATAATTTCAGGCTGGAGAGGTGGCTCAGTGGTTAGCGCTGTCTGCTCTTCCATAGAACCCAGGGTTAAATCTCAGCACCCACATCACAGATCACAACTGCAGACAACTCTAGCTTCAAGAGATTTAGGTCCCTCTTCTGGCCTCCAAGGACATCTGGCATGTACACAGTGCACACACATACATGCAGGCACTCAACTATACACATAAAACAAAAATAAGTAAATCTTTGTTGTTGTTGTTGTTATTAAGAATATAAATTAAGCCAGGCAGTGGTAGCACATGCCTTTAATCCCAGCACTTGGAAGGCAAAGACAGATGGATCTCTGAGTTTGAGGTCAGCCTGGACTATACAAAGAAACCCTGTCTCAAACAAACCAAAACACAACAACAGAAAAAGAATATAAACTAGAAGAGAATAGGCATGTACCCTTGAGATAGTATGAAATCTTATACATTCTACAGCACGCCCTCCTTTCAGCTTAAATGTGTGTGGGCTTGAAACTGTTTTGATCAAGCAAATAGCCAATCCAAGCCCATGTCATAGAGTGACTTCCGGTTTCCACTTGTTTTCTGGAATGTCCCCTTTGGACTTCTAAGCTGTCCTGTGAGAATTCTAACTATTCCCAGGCTGTCATGCTACTTGGACCACATAAAATACTTAGTGGAAAGTCCCTTCTGAGGGTAGCCTCCGCCCCAAGGCCTGAGACATAAACGACTCCATCTTGGATTCTTCAAAGGGACTAAGCCATAAACTGCTCGTTGCACAATGATGTACAAAAATTACCAACTAAACCATACCCAAACCCCTAAACTACATAAAAAGAGTGTATAATAAAATAGTTGTTGTTTTATGAGATTTCATTAAATCTTGAGGTTGTTTGATATAAGAAATGGATAACTGGACCAATATAGAAGGCCTTTGAAGCATAGAAGCTTGGCAGGAATCCCAAGACTGTCATAAATCTGAATTTTTAAACTTCTCTGTCAGGTAGCATCACAAACAATATTTAAAAAGCAGTGATGAACTGGAAAGATGTTCTTATAAAACATGTAAGAAAAAGAATAAGACAATGGGGAATGCTGAGAACAAAGAAGTAGTTCTCAGAACAAACTTTAAAAGGTAAAAAAGAGAAAAGACATCTCCTACTATTTGTGGCATAATAGATGCAAATTAGATAATGAGACTGCTTTTTTGCCATAGAATTTGCAAGGAGTCTAAAAAAACCAGTAACACTCATGCCTCCAAGCCACAGTGAAGCCAGGAGCTTTCCTCAGAGCCTATAAGGATGTGCACTGGTAACCTTTGAGGAGGTCAATTTAATGATATAAGTTAAATTCTCCTGGTTCCAGTGATCATAATCTAGAAGCCAATGACAAATGGTAAAAAGACTCTACCATGAATTGTTGATGAATTTTGCATCATGGAACACCAGAAGCCAACTACAACAATGTTTTTCAAAATATTCAAAACCAGGGAGATATATTTTTGATAGAATTGAAGTGGAGGAAAAAAGTAGTAAAAAGTATAGGAGAAAACTGAACAAGGTAGTAAACACCTGTAATTCCAGCATTCAGGAAGGCGAGGCAGTAGGATTGAGAGTTCCAGATCAGTTAGTTGGCCTACACAATGATCTTGTATTTGGAAAAAAGGAAGAAGGAAGGAAGGAAGGAAGGAAGGAAGGAAGGAAGGAAAGGAAGGAAGGAAGGAAGGAAGGAAGAAGGAAGGAAGGAAAGAGCTTGGTACAGTGGACCATGCCAGGGAACTGGTAAGACTGAGTGGGTCCGAGACCCGGTACCTAGGCATCCACCTGAGACAGTAGTTGCCCCCCACCCCTGCCCTTACTAGATTCCTGGCCTGGAACACGTGACCACACTTCCATATTAGTCATGTAACCCAGAGCAGAGTTCTCCATGCTGATGAGGTATCTAGAGGACTCTGAGGGTTTAGCCAATAAACTTCCTTTCCTGAACATTCCTTCCTGAAAACGTATTTAATCTCTGGTCCACCCTGACAGGGCAGTATGCACCCATTGGCTGGGCAGGGAGACAGAAGCAGGACTTTCGGATTCCCAGGCAAGGGACTGAGGAAGAGAGAAGAGAGATAGCCACCATGCCTGGAAAGGGGTAGAGGCCACACCTGGAAGGTGCCGGACAGAGAACATAGCCTCATGAAGGTGCTGGAGAACTCAGCTGGAGAGGGCTGTGGGTCTGGGTCCTGGGCAGCCAAGATGGAAAGTAGGTTTTAGTAAATAATAACTCAGGAATACTGGAGGGGAGAGTGTTAACTACATGGTTGAAGGTTTTGAAGTGGTCTAGCCATTGAGTTATTTAAGGCATATCAAAATGTAAGGCTGTGTGTGTGTGTGTGTGTGTGTGTGCGTGTGCATGTGCATGTCTGTGTATGTGTGTCTTTCATTCAAGAACCCAAAACATTGGGGTGGGTAGTAAGAAACACCACTACCCTCAGGGTTGATTGGAGTAGCATTAACTGGGAGCTGCTACAGAAATATTTAAGTGGTAGGATTTGAGATTGTATTTATTTATTTATTTATTTATTTATTTATTTATTTATTTTATTCTTGATGAAAGTAAAAACAAAGAAAAGAAAAAATGGCTTTGTTAAAATTGTTTTCATTTCCTTTGCTATAGAGGGCAGAAAGTTAAACTACAGAAGTGAGAAAATGCATGCAAATTAAATATCTAACAAAAGACTAGAATCTAGAATAATAAAAAAATTAAAATTCTCTAAACTCTAAGTGAACAATAGTTAGAAAATAGACAAACTATATGGACAGTCATTTTACTAAGGACAATATTCAAATAGCAAATAAAACATGAATAGATAGACATTCAACACCATAAGCCATTAGGGACGTACAAATTAAAACCACAAAAAGAAGTCCTGACACACCTGTCAGGATGGCTAAAGCAAAAATCATGAGAGCACTAAACACGGGTGAGGATGCAGAGAAGTTGGGTGATGCCACTTATAGAACATTTTAGAAATGATACAATTATATAAATAAAGAGAAAATTAACAGCTGTCAAGGAGGTAGTGGGGATGGCCACATGGGTGACAACAAGGGGACAATCTGTACCACCCTTATATTGTTAGAAATGCCCTTTCTTTTGACTGTATTGGTGTTAAATCCTGATTATAGCACGGCAAGGTGTGTTAGTGATGGGAGAGAACAACAAATGGACTCTTTAGGCCTGAAAAAATGGGTCAACATAGACCATTTTAATGCACTTTCACATAAAAACCTAGGTCCCTTGTTGGAGATTGGTTTGAATGCTTTGATTAATTGGGAATTTGCGTGTCCAAACACTGAAGGTCCTTGTCCCCAATTGGTTTTTGATCAATCAATAAAGATGCCAGCAACCAATGGTTAAGCAAAGAGAGATGGGGCAGGACTTTTAGATTTGTGAGAGCTACGAACTAGAAAAAAGGAGACAGAGAGTCGCCATGACTCAGTGGAGAAGAATGGGATATAGGAGCTGCAGGAGAGAAAGCCAACCAGACATGTGAGAATTCAGGTGGGCTGGCCACTGGCCACTTCCCTGATCAGGCCTGGAGTAGCAGGGGAAGGATTAGGAGTGCCCAGTCTTTGAGCTAGCCAAGGCATTTTAAAATTAGTTTGTGTGTGTGTGTGTGTGTGTGTGTGTGTGTGTGTGTGTGTAGCCCTTCACTGCTACTGTCCCTACCTTCTTGAGGAACTGACAAGATTTGATTCACTTCCATATGTGGTTCTCGTGGGCTGAACTAGATGGGCAGGTGTGCTTTTAGCTTGCCCATATTGTCTATCATGTCCACTGTGCTGTGTTTTATAAAAAGAAAAGGAAGCCAGGGATATGTTTGGTAGAGGTGCGGTATGGTGCAGGGGATGGATGTGCCTCTGTGGGCCTATACTGAGGCATCCCTTCCCCCTGAGGTACCAGTCACATGACAGGTATTCACAGAATAGAGTTTATTTAGGGCATGGGGAGGAGAGTGGAGTGGATAGTAGAGACAGAGAGGAGAGAGAGAGAGAAAGAGAGAGAGAGACAGAGAGAGAGAGAGAGAGAGAGAGAGAGTGAGGTAGAGGAGGCCAACCATGATCACGTGCAGAGAGAGGGGAGAAGGGAATGGGGAGAGAAGGGACAGAGAGGGAAGAGGGGAAGAGAGCAAGAGAGAAAGGGGGGCACAAACATCCCCTTTTATAGTGAGTCAGGCATACCTGGCTGTTGCCAGGTAATAGTGGGGTGGTGCCTAGAAGGAATACTAACACACTGGAGTTTCTCTCCTAGATATCACCCAGCTCTCCTGCTCTGTCTCTGTCTTCCCACCCCTCTCCCCTCTCCTTCTCCGTCTCCATCCCCTGCCAAGTCTCTGTAAAGTAAAACATTTGAAATTTCTACTTTCATACAAAATAGCTTGTTAATACCACCAGTTGAGAATAAAGCCTCTACCACAATTTTTTGAGCCAAATTCAAAGCAAGCTTTATTAAATACCAGCCAGGAAGATGGACACTGGCCAGGTCCATACCCAGGATTCCCAGAGAATGGCTGAGAATTATGTTTGTCAGGTGCTTATAAAGGCAAACCCCACAAGGCTATGTACTTCCTACCTTCACCCAATGGGGGCAAGCATACATTCTGACGTACTTCCTATGTACATATCGTCTGCCTGTGTGTGATCAAGCTCATCCTGTGCTGTTGAGACAACCAACCTTGTTTACAGAAGTGAAAACAGGTGGCTTGTTATCTTACAAGAGCAGCCTCCAGCATTCCAGAAAGTCATCTGTCCTTGGGCACGTGGGGCTCACAGGCTAAAGGCTCTTTTGTTTTAAGGATTGCTAAAACACAATACTTTAAACTTGAAACATAACTTTAGCTCTTACATTTCCTTATTCCAAAGGAGGCTGCAAAGCACAGTGATGCTATGCAGGGCACTCATGAAAATATACATGGCCTTAAGTCTGGAAAATAAAGACCTAGAACACTGTGCTACCCTGCTGCAGTCTCCAGCTGCCTGGATTTCCTACCTAAGGATCTACCTAAGCCTATTTCTTCTCATCTTTGAAGATAGGATGCCTGTGAGCCAGAAGGTCCTCTTCAGGCAGCTTATCAAAGCCAGTTAGAACTAAGATGGCTGCCAGAGTAAAGAGAGACAACATCACAATGTCATTTACATGTCAAATGTCCTCCCCACCCTAGGACCACAAGGCTAACAACTGCTGTGAAGGTGACTGGGAAGAGCTATGCCAGGAGCAAATAGTAAAACAAGCACTAGGCACTGCCGGAATACTTGGGATTCTTTGTCCTTTCACAGAGGAGATGTGAATATTCACAGACACACACACACACACACACACACACACACACACACACACACACACACACCCTTGTTAGCCTGTCCCTCTCCACTCTGCTAACTTAAATCTGAAACTACCCAACCCCCAACAGATTGCTCTGGAGGCTTATTATCTCTTTGTCTCCTATTTTGGGCCAAGAATAGCAGTTTTCCATGTTGCTCAGTCTTGTCAGCCAGCCTCCAACTTTAAAAGAGAACATGGACCCAGTTTGAGGTCTTAAGTTTGCAAACAACTACACCATTTGGCGAAATCTCTTACAATTCAGAACGGCTTGGGTTAAGATTTCCCCACCTGTTCTTGGACAGATTAACTCTATTTCCACAGGTGCACTTATAAAACAGAGATAATAATACCTAACTCAGTCACTGTGTACTCACCTGCATAAAGACGTGCTTGCTAATACATCTTTCTGTAATGGAGTAGCTCCTCCCTGCCTAACCAACAGTTTTGTGCTGCACAAATTGTTTCCTGCTGGACTTTTATACACATGTTTATCACTAGTGGAAACGTAGTTTTCATTTTAGTAAACACCTTATAGAATGATCTTGCAATCTTCACAAATAATCTGCCAAAGCAGGTTCTTACTTGTACCCTGCTCTCCTTTCAGATGAGGAATTTGAGACACAGAGCTGTTTGACTATGGATGGCATAAGCCAGTAGGTCTGACTCTTGGGTCTGTGCATTTAGTTCTTTTCCTACAATCTCTTGTGGGTTTGGGCTTTCACACAGCTTGATAGAACTTTCCTTCCCAGACTCTGTCCAGGGACCAACTGGCTTCTCATTCTAGAGTGAGACAAAGTCAGGAATAGTGACTTCCAGCCAGCCTTGCTTGACAGCCTTCAGGAACCTGTCCTCCTTTTACGCTTCACCTTCTCTCCTAGGAATGGGAAATCTCTTTAGAGGTGAGCCTGTGACTCGGGATCCTCCATGTTGTCGCTTGTTTGCATTGTTTTAGATGCCATGTCCCCACACAGAGAATATCGTTGTTATTGGGAGCTATCTTCCTGTGCTAGCTTTATTGGCATCTCCTCCATGAGCTAGACTCTCTCATTGGCACTGACTTATGTTGGCAAAGAGAAAGAGACAAAAAACAATCAACAAAGAGAGTGAAATACCATCTCTCCCTGAGAATTGGTTGCTGGCCAAGATGCTCAGAAGTGTCACTCACCGGACATGAGGACACGCAAGAACAGCAGGATACTCCCTGCCTCTTGAAGAGTGTCCAAGGCTTTCCCAGGAAACAAGAAAAGAGAAAAGTTTCAGGCCTAGTGTCTCATTAGAACCTGGGCTTGAGGCTCAACTCTTACATTTCAGCCATAGGTATTTGAGTAAGGTAATAATCATTCTTCCTAGGTCTGCTTTGTTCATTTTGTAAATGAAATTGGTGGTCATACAGTCCTTCCTTGGTCTTTGAAAGATGCACATGAGGTGAGACGGCACAGGTACCTGCCACAGTACCTCACCAGCAATGAGCAGCCAACAACACTGCTGGTATATTCCTTGGGATTTGTGATAAGCCAGGGAGATGGTAGGATGATGATGTGATGATGATATTTTAATTATTATCTTCAAAATCATCAGAGATAAAAGCTTAAGCTTCAAAAGGCACTCAGAGAAGTTAGTCTACCAGAAAAATTATAGGCTTCAAATTCTCTGGGCTTGAATAGTTGAAAATTAAACCAGCCAGGTATGGCGGTACATGCTATTAATCTAAGCTCTCCAGAGGCAGAGGCAGGGGGATCTCTGTGAGTTTTGAGGCCACCCTGGTCTACATAGTAAGTTCAAGGCTATATAGTATGATCCTGTCTAAAAAAAAAAAAGAAAAGAAAAGAAAGAAAGAAGAAAGAAGAAAGAAGAAAGAAAGAAAGAAAGAAAGAAAGAAAGAAAGAAAAAGATAAGAAATATTAAGCCATATTTTCCACTTAAGTTAGTATATAACCATAGAAATGTTTTCTTTTCGGTGTGATGGGTTTAACCCTTTTATTTTTGAAGCTCTTAGAATTAAATCCAGCTAGGTAAGTAGTCTACTCTTAAGACACAACTCTGCTTCTTAACTATTCTGTTGCTGCTTTGGGGCTATAGGCTTTTGTGTTTGCTTGTTTGTGCTTTAAATAAAGAGTATGTCTCACATTTCTAACTTTGCAACTTGACCAACATTATAATATTATTCACCTTTTAAAATATTATCAGTTCCTTAGCTATAAAATTGGGCTCTAGATCACCCATGATAACACATGCAACGGTATTTTACGAAACAGTAAAACAACCTTAGATGCTAAGTTTCAATGGCTCCTCCAGGGTGGGTGTACCTGCGCTCTCTGCTTAGGGCATTCATAAAATGAAGAATACTTCCAATCTGAAAGTAAGAGTAACCAAATTTGTCCTTCTACATTTACATGTTATTTTCTGAGAGAAGATGAAGCTGTGGGAAAGTATGCTGATGAGAGAGGAATAGGTCACGTGAGGAAAAGTATGTGGAAAACTGATATGTCAGAAACTTGATGAAGCCCTCCCTGCTTCGCAGAGAGACAGATGGTGAAGGACTATCACAGGCCCCATCACAAACTCGGGTCTCTTAGATCCCAGACAGTGAACTATTTCTGAGTCAACAGAGATCACAGTCTGGTATTTTAGCTCACTGCTCCCCTGCTCCAGAATTCCCTAAGTGTCTGTACACAGCGTGTGGTTCAGCTTCTGGTGTGGAGCTGTCATCTTTATCAGGAAATGGCACGGTTCCCACGGCCCTTCTCCAGCAGGTCTCTGCCTGTCCCTGTAATGTCTGCAGGCCAACGCGAGCATCTCTCCTACTGCAAATACTCACTCAGCCCTCATTTCTCCTGTCCTTTATTTTTTCATCTCTTTTATTCCTACCTGGCTCTGGTTTTTTGGTTTTTGGTTTTCTCCTTCTACCTGCCTACTTTACCTGTTGTCTTAGCACCCAGGAATACCTATTTAAATCTTCATTGTTGTTAGTCACAGGCTCCCAGGATCCCTCCTTCAATGTCCAGGTGCCTTTGGCTCTTCAGCTGTGGTTACTTCTGCACCAAGTGGAGCAGTTAGCTTCCTTGTAGGACTACAGTGTAGATGAGTTCCCAGCTGGGCTGTTCCTGCTGGAGAACCAAAATTATTCAGTTTTTGTTTGTTTGTTTGGTTGGTTGGTTGATTGGTTGGGTTTTTTTTATTTATTATTTTTTAAATTTCTGGTGCATTGGGTTTTGTTTGTTCTGTGACTTTTTCCAGAAAGGCTTGAAGGCAGCTTACAATAAAAATATCACACAGAAGAAAGCACACACACACACACACACACCACACAGAGAGAGAGAAGAGAGAGAGAGAGAGAGAGAAGAGAGAGAGAGAGAGAGGCACGCAGGCACGCACGCTCGCACTTGCACACACATGGAAATCTAAATAATCTGTATTCTGCTTGGTTCCAGTTTCTCTCAGTCCCAGGTTTTCATTCTAAAGATTCCCAGACTGTCAAGGATCAGTGTCCCCATGTCCACATTAGGCCCTTAGTTTGCAGCAACATAGCAAGGACAGAATATGGTATTAACCCTCCATGTTGTTAAAAAAAAAAAAAAGAAGTAAACATATACTATACTTGTTAAATGTAAGTTACAAGAAGGTATTGTTTTGTACTAACCTCCTATACTCATGGACAGATCAAGGCAAGAATCAAAATGCACTCAAGTAAAGTTCCATATCACCAAACCAAGGTAAGTTAATGCTACCTACCAAGAAATCAGAAGAGATAAAGACCGAATTCCTCAAACTGTTCTTTGTTTTAACATTTACAGAAGGCAACCTGCAGTAGTTAATGTTAACCACACCATTGTTTCATTGTTTCTCTATCATCTCTCACCTGCCTTAGTAAGGCCAATCCCCTGGTAATTCTTCCTTGCTTTTCTGTCTTTCCTTGTTTACAAAAAAAAAAAAAAAAAAAAACCAAAAAAACAAAATAAAACAAAACAAAAACCCTCTTCTTTGGCTCAGTCCATCAGGACAGATTTTTTTGGGTTTTGTTGTTTGTTTTGTTTTGTTTTTTTTTAATGGACTGGATTCAAAAGTTGGAAACAAAGTTAAGATCTTTGAACTAATGTAGTTCTAGTCTTGTTCTTCTACATTCCTGTGCTGTACACTGCTTGCATAGCTCATCCCAGAGCTGAAATTCCCTTCACCCATCTGACCTATTCATTAAATAATGAAATTGAAATTGAAGGGGGAAATTCAACTCCTTTTCCTTCTCTACCAACATACGATAAATTTGAAGGAAAGCAAAACAAATTGGACTCAGTATGTTAGAAAGAAAGAAAGGAAAAAAGAAAGACAACACACAAAGCTAGGAGGGGGTAAAGATGGGTCTGGGAGGACTTGAGGGAAGTAGTTTTGGTAAATAGACAGGATCAAAATACACTGTATTCATGTATAAAATTTTCAAAAATAATAAAAAAATATTACATTAAAAACAGAGATCAGAATCTAGAAACAGGATGGTAAACATACTATGACATACTTAAATTGTATAATAATACTCAGCAATACAATGTAACAAACTCTTAACATATGAAACAAGATGGTTAAGCTTCAAAAAGATTCTACACATAGTGCATTGTATTTATTTGAAACAGGAAGTGCAGTGACAGACATCAGATCTCTGGTTGCTCCTGTGAGGGGAGAATTGACTGAGAATAGCCACCAGAGCACATTCCAGAATGTCTGTATATCTCACCTTTTGATATATACCCAGAAAAATGTATTCAAAACCTACCCATTACACCACCTTCAGTTATATATTCACAAACAATTAAGCTCCAAAAGCTGCTGCCTAAAGAATGTCTTGAAACTAGACAGTGTTGGCAGTTGTGTAATGTCTGGCTGAAACTCACTGAACTGTTTCCTAACTGTGAGTGGATTTCATGACTTATCAAGTATATCTCAATAAATTGTGAAATGAAAAGATAGTACATGTGGGATTGTAAAGATAAGCACTCATGGATTGGGGGGACATCTTTTCTTCAGGGCAATTTAGTGATGTGTGATAAGACACTTAAAAGAAGTGTGCCTTCTGGACAAACAATTCTACTTCAGAAATTTTTGACAGGAAAGCATTTGAGGACATTCACAGAAATTTATTTTGACAGATATATGCTGACGTGCCATTTGTTATAGATGAAACTTGAAGGCAAGTTAACATCTACAGTAACCCACTAGTGAAATATGTATGAATGTGTGTGCACACACAGATATAAAATAATGTTGTAAACTAATAATAGTCAATATTCAAAACTATCACAAGACATTGGTAAAAATACACGTTGCAAAATATGTAGAAAACAGGATAAATAATCTTATTATAGATCACATAGTGCCTTCAGTATTATGCTGTCATTGTTACACATATGTTCTTTTTTTTTTTTTTTTTTTTTTTTTTTGAGACAGGGTTTCTCTGTGTAGCCCTGGCTGTCCTGGAACTCACTCGACAGGCTAGCCTCGAACTCAGAAATTCGCCTGCCTCTGCCTCCCAAGTGCTGGGATTAAAGTCGTGTACCCCCACTGCCTGGCTATACATATATTCTAATACTACACTTATCTGGAATAGGGATTAAATGGGGCATGAGTTTAGATAGTACATTTGTATCTGTTTTTCCTGATTATGTGTTCCTTTGAAAAGTCATATTTCATTTTTAAAATAATGTTTACAGGCCTAGAGAGATGACTCAGCAGTTAAGAGCACTGTCTGCTCTTCCAGAGGATGTGGTTCAGTTCCCAGTACCCACAGGCAGCTCACACCTTCCGTTTTCAGGGGACTAATGCCGTCTTCCGGCGTCTGGCACCATGTGTGCAAGTGATACACAGACATACATGCAAGTGAAATAACCCATACTCAGGAAGTAAAATTTAATCTAATGTGAGTTAATAATAGGAGAAGTAAGAGATCTTTAGAATTGGTATTCACTTGTGGTGAATAAGATAATATAGTATAAAGAGATTCATATACTATGACTTTAATGGGTTCTGAAAACTTGGTCCAACTCATGAGTAAATTGAATCATGTAGTCTGATGCTAATAAAATTCTACAAGGAAAGGAATCGCTTCAGTGCACCTATTGCCTATGTTTCTGTCCTCAACATTCACAACACTTCAGCACTAGATTAAATCAATCAGAAAGCACTAAAGCCTGTGTAGACACATGTAACCGCTTGTACATGTAGAGGTCAGGGGCCAAAGTCAAGTGTTTTCCTCAGTGTCTATCTTATTTTCTGAGACAGGGTCTGTCACTGGACCTGCAGCTCAGTGATTTGGCCAAACTGGCTGGCCAGCAAGTTCCATAGATTCACCTATGTCCATCTTCTCAGCTGCTATTATAGACAAATACCAACTTTTTATGTGAGTGCTTAAGGAGCCAAACAGAGGCCCTTATCCTTGTGTGGCAAGCGCTGGCTAAGCCATTACAGACCCAGAAGTGATGCTTGATTTTGTATTTTTGTATTGTATTGATGGAATTCTTAAACTCAGTCATGTTAGGGAAGCCTGGCTCTTTGTCCTGATTTTTCCTTTTCCGTTTTAAGGAGCAACCACCTACCTGCTCAGCCACTTTAAGAACCAACTGAAAGAGATCAGCTCAAATGCTTAAGGAATTGTGCTGCTCAACTGAGGACATAGAGGTAGAGTGCTTGCCTGGTATACTCAGTCCTTGGTTTAGATGCCAGTGTGCATAAACTAGATGTAGGGGTACATGCCTATTAGTCCATCATTTTGGAGAATCAGGAATTCAAGGTAATCCTTGACTATATTGTGAATTTAAGGCCTTGGTTTCATAAGTACCTATTTAACAAAAAAGAAAAAAAAAGGAAAAAAGAAAAGAAGAAAGAAAGAAAGAAAATAATCTGCCTTCTTTCTAGAGATGTTAAACTGTGCATGCAGCTGCCCTTATAGACTATGGACAGGAAGTAAAACTGCCTACAGGTCAAGAACCAAGAACCTAAGCAACATACAGAACCCCCCATAGGAGAAAAGACATTCCTATCCAGAAACGGCATTCCTTCTAGAAGTACCCAACACTCACCTTTCTCTGGGAAACATGAGCTCTTAGAGAAAGGTCACCTTAGCCAGGTGCTGTGCCCTCTGTGGAGAGTGAAACTGTAGCTCAAGGTCAGCCAGAAGTCAGGAGCAAAGCTATGGTTTGGGTCCTTTGTCTCCTAACAAGGTCCAAAGCTCTAGGTGAAAGAAGACAATGAGATTTGATGCTAAACTTCAGGATGGGAAGTCAGGACACCTGTGCGCTGGCATTGGCTTTGCTCCTAACTGGCCACATTCTCTAGCGCAGCCTTCTCCTGGTTTTAGCTGCTGTACCTGCTTACCCAAAAAATATATGCTCATGGGGAAAGCTCCTGCAGGTCAGGCAGCCTATGGTTTCAGAAATCCATACCTTTCCCCAACCGCCTCAGATCTAATCCCAACAGGCATCTGTGCCCTCCTTACCCTTCACCATTCCTGTTCCCCTGGGCACCTCTGTCTTGTCTCCTTCAAGCTTTGAAAGGTCAAAGGATTGTCCTATGAGTTGCTCAAGCAAGTGTTGAAACATTTTCACCCACTCACCCACTGCAGGATCTTTTTAGCTAGAGCTGTGTAACATTTTTTCCCCCTACAAACTGGATTAACTGGATACACATATGTCTGTAGACAAATACTATTTATTGACCATACTCTACAGAGTAAATAGAAGTTCTCTTTTCCTTATATGGACACTAAGTGCCTGGATGTATACAGCCAAGACAAATGGCATCCTCAGGCAGCTGGCCTCTCCTCTGGTAGGGGCTGTTCAGGTCCTGACCCAGACACGAGTGGGGAATGAATTTGGAAAAAAGAGAGGTTTTGCCACATCCATTCAGATCAAACTATGAACCAAGCAAGAGAGAGGCAGAGGGATCTGGGTTGTGTTACTAATTCAGTTTTCAATGCCAGTTAACTTCATTGGCCTAACAAGATAGAGACGCTGCCAAAGTCAATAGTGCCGATCTGTGTGCCTCAGGCAAGCTTTGGTGCTAAAGGAGGTTTTTATCCCAGACGTCTGTCCTCTGAATGTTAGTTAACGTCCATTTTAGTCTCTAGTTTCTGCATGTAGTTATGAATCTCATATTGAAATTCACAGGACTAAATTTTGAGTGTTCAAGTCAAACTTTTAGTAAAGTCTCCTAGATGCCATTTTCACACATGCCAACTTGTATGGCCTTTTAAACATATAATACAAAATGATTTTTAAAATAACAAGTATTTCCAGACAGGATTAAAATCATTCATTTCCTAGGCAGAATTAATTGTTATTAACCACTAAAAAAAAATCCCTACCGTTTCCATATTAAAATGTCTTTTTAACAGTATTTATTTTATTTTTACTTGTGTGTGTGTGTGTATGTGAGTCTATGACACATGTGAGAGTTCTCAGGGAGGCCAGAAGCATTGTATGCGAGTTACAGGCGGTTGTGAGCCACCTGACGTGGGTGCTTCTGGGCCACTGCCCCATTTCCCCAGCCCTACTCTAGTGGTATATCTATCGGTGTTCTGGGGGACAGAAGAAAAAAGAACAGAGAGCCACTGCAGGATGCATTTAGGTTTCTCAGCAGCAGGGGATGATGGTTCAAGCCCTGACAGCTTTGTAGAAGCTCTTTCTATTGTTACACAAAAGCAACTTTAGTAAGTCAATCTTCACATACCAAACTTCTTATCTGATCTTGTGGTTGTCTTGAAAGACCAATTATCTAAGCAAATCTCAGCCTAGGCGTACTTCCTGGTTTGCCAGGTCTGTCTCCAGACTTAGTTAAGCAAAGGCTCTGAGAATCCTTCAAATGAATAACCCCATAAAATCTCAGATAACATGCCGGGCAGTGGTGGCACATGCCTTTAATCCCAGCACTTGGGAGGCAGAGGCAGGTGGATTTTGAGTTCAAGGCCAGCCTGGTCTACAAAGTGAGTTCCAGGACAGCCAGGACTACACAGAGAAACCCTGTCTAGAAAAAACAAAAAACAAAAAACAAAAACAAAAAAAAAAAATCTCAGAGAACAATCACTGATAAAAGGCTATTTCAAAGCTTAGGTGCCATCACTCCAGATTCATGCTAGATACAACAGTTCTGCTAATATTCTGCTACATACGTTTCTGGTAACAATGTAGCTAAACTGCTAAGATCTGTGATCAGGCCAACTCCACCTCTAGGAGAGGAAGGGAAATGACCTTTAGGGCTGGGCAAGGTTTCATTTCATGGTCTCTCTACCAGCAGAATCACTGAGCCAAGAAGCCATAGAGATAGAATTCTGATCTCAGGCATCCTGACACATGGAGAAATCAAGACCATGACTATGGTCACTGAGGATGTAATCACTGCCAAGCTGAATATTTAAAGCAATATTTGTTTTAAAGAGATTCAGTGAGGCATGACATAGAGTACCATCTGGGACATGTGACCTGTAGACAATCAGTCTCATCTGGGAGTGGTAGGCACTAGTTACATAGTTACTATTTTTCTTTGGCCTTCCTGCCTTAGGTGACTGAATACATTTGTAGCCATACATCTGGACTATTTAAGTTATAGGAAACCTACAATGTTAACTGGGCTAATTGCAAAGCACTGAGGTCCCGACATGTTTATCTCCCTATGCTGGCTGAAGGGCAGCTTCTAATAACACAGATGATGCTAGAGTTGTCTCTTTGTGCTCAGAACAGATCATGTTCCTTCCTGCTGAAAGCCTATGTAACACCTGGAGTCTGTACTTTGCCTTCAACATATTCATATAAAAGTTAAACTTTAAATCTATAAAAAGGCCAATGTTCACCAACAATAAATCTTACTTACTTTTCCATTCCCTTTCGCAGCGTGATTGTTCACTTCAATAGTTTTTGTAAAGAAAGGTTATTTGAAGTTTCAATTTTTGCTAAAGATATCTCATAATTGACTTGATAAAGTTAAGCCTTCTTTAAAGCATAGGTTTGCTAAGTATTTACAAGGGAAGATCATAAGTTCCTTAAGATAAGAGATGTCTGCATACCTATACTCATATTCATCAGCATTGTTAAAGGGGCTCTTCCCTTGGCAGCTTTTTACAAATTTAATGTTATTCTATGTGTGTTGGTGTTTTGCCTCCATGTATATCTGTGTGAGGGTGTTGGAATACCTGGAACTGGAATTACAGACAGTTTTGAACTTCCGTGGGGGTGCTGGGAATTGAACCTGGGTCCTCTGGAAGAGCACCCAGGGACCTAAGCTAGGCAGCTTCCTAAAAGAAAAATGCTACTGACAAATCCACTGAAAATTTTTTTTATCAAAACATTTGCTCTTGTGTATAAATATGATTATCTTACTTTATGCCTTTAAAACATTTGAGTATTTCATCAAACGTTACACTTTTTTAAGTACACACCATAATCCCAGTGTGGAGGAAGCTAAAATGGGAGAGGATAAGAGCAGAGAGGGTTGCAGAGTGAGTTCTGGGCCAGCTTGATAGGATAGTAATATCCTGTCTCTATAGATCATACACACACACGCGCACACAAATGTTGTTTTATACAGGGTCTCATATATTCCAGACTGGCCTAAAACTCTCTACATAGGCAAGGGTACATTTGGGCTTTTGAACTCCCATTTCCACCTCCTAATTGCTAGAATTACAGGGATGTACTACAGTCTTCTTTTCGTTAGATGCTAGCAATCGAATCCAAGGCTTTGTGCATGATAGGTGAGTGTTCTGCCAACTGAGCTACTTCTCCAGACTCCAAGGTCTTTCGCTTATATGAATGTTCTTGGTTTTGGAGCCTTTACTAGATTTTAAAGGTATTCAAATCCCTTGAAGCAGAAGAAAATCAGGACCTGCGACCAGTCACTTAGAAACTGTCAGCCAGAAGAACAGCACATCCTACTTTGATCAGGAAAATTAAAATATCTTTCCAAGAAATTCTATTTGTAAAATATTTTCCAAAACGAGGTCCAGTGGCAGGAATATTTTTGGTAACAAAGCAGCAGGGGGCTGAGAACCTGGTCTGTACCAACTAACTCCAGTGACCAGAGGGCTGCAAAATCTGGCTTAGAGAATGATATTCTGAAACTCACAGGGCTCAGCCCATGTAAGAAACGACATGTGTGTGCTAGGCAGCAGCACTTTAGCCACTGGAGCTGGTCAGCTCCTCAGTACCCAGGGCATGCAATGCTGTGACACTGAACGGTACATAAAGGAGAGAATACCTTGGGAGGAAGAGATTCTGACGCTTGACATAACCTGCTATCTACACGTAGTAAATCTGAAAGACACATGCGCCTGGCTGAACTGAAGTATCCTAAGGTCCGCATGGACTCAGAACCTTTTTAAATGAGATGCCAGGGGCATTTGGGGCATAGGGCTTGGCTGGCTGTTTTAAGCCTGGCAGTGAGGAGGGCAAGGCTTACAGGAAAATACTCATATAAAACAATACAGAGGGATCTCAAAATAACCCTGGCAAGAAAAAGCCAGGTGCTTTTAAAATGAGTTTATACTCCATGATTACATTTATGTAAAACTCTAGCAAGTGCAAGCTAATCTATCCTGACACAAAGCCAATGTTGCTTGCATGAGAGACAGAAAGAAAGATTATAAAGAATAAATAAATATATTTACTCTCTTGATTATAATGATGAGCCAGGGGTGTTTACATACATAAACCTTAATTAATTATATAATTTGGATATGGAAAACATCTTGTAAGTCAGCTATATATCCATGGAAAAGAGACTGAAATTATGCCGGGCGGTGGTGGCGCACGCCTTTAATCCCAGCACTTGGGAGGCAGAGGCAGGCGGATTTCTGAGTTCGAGGCCAGCCTGGTCTACAGAGTGAGTTCCAGGACAGCCAGGGCTATACAGAGAAACCCTGTCTCGAAAAACCAAAAAAAAAAAAAAAAAAAAAAGAGAGACTGAAATTGTATTTGACTTACAGAAATTCTGACTCCAGAGGTTGAGGTGGAACCTGGCATCATCACTATCTTTATGTGCTACCCAAATGATTAGGGATGTACAGGCTGACAGTGTGAGCCACAGTGAGGTGTGTGGTGAGACTGAAGGGCATTGAACTCATCATTGCAGAGATCCAAGTCAAACACCTCTCCTGCCAGGTATGGTTCCTTTGGAGAACATGGAACCCATGTAGATACAGTTCTTCTACTGAGCTTATTGTAGCACTGTGGTCAGTTGGGTCTTTTACATTCTGAGAAAATCTATCATGCCTGGGCATAGTCTGGTTATTTGGTTTGGTTTGTTTGTTTTCACGCTGCCAGGTAACAAACGATTGTAGTTTCCAGCTGCCAAGCCAGTCAAGGTGACTGCTATGACCACGTTTGCAAGTTCAGGTTCCCAGGCACCCACCAAGGCATCCCACCCTGTGTTCTCCTCAATCAATAGGGTTTCATGATAAGTCAAGCAAAACCCAACAGAGTATCATGTTAAATTTCCCCGAGGTACAAACACAAAAGAACCCAAACTACTACCAAGGTCAACTCTATTTATTAGTAGCAAGAAGGTATGTTGACACTGGTAGCTGGAAATACCTTTAATCCCAGCACTCAAGAGGCAGAGGCAGATGGATCTCTGTGATCTTACAGGCCAGCCTGGTCTTCATAGTGACTTTCAGGACAGTTCAGGCTACATAGTGAAATCCTGCTCAAAAAAAAAAAAAAAAAAAGAAAGAAAGAAAGGAAGGAAGAAAAAAGAGAGACAAAGGAAAGAAGGAAGGAAGGAAGGAAGGAAGGAAGGAAGCAAGGAAGGAAGAAATTTTTTTTTATATATTTCTACTTTCTATATTTGTAATTTTTAAAATTAGGCCTATAGACCTTTAGGTTAATACCTATATAGTTTCAGTTTAAAATACTTTGAGAAATTTATGTGAAATTTTGAGTTCTTGCTGAGTTTATCAGAATGTGGCAGAATAATTTTAGGAACCAGTATTTACATATTCGTGGATTTAAATTTATATAAATATTGAAATATGTTAGAAGGTTTTGTTCCTTGGTAAAAGTAGTTTGTCTACCCCATTCTTTGGTTCACAGATACAGAATGGGGTGGGGAGAGTAACCACAAAATAACCACAACTTAAACTATTTTAAAATATTACTCTTTATTTATGGGCCTATAACAAGAAACCATTAGGCTCTGCTAGACTAAAAATGTACCCACACATAAAACCAAAATGGAGCTAACAACACTTTTGTAATTTTTACTTTACTAATATCATTAATTTTTTTTTTTTTTTTTTTTTTTTTTTTTTGCAGGGGTAGAGGTTTGGATTGGTTTCAGTTTTGGTTCTTGGGACACGTTCTTGCTGTGTAACTTAGGCTGACCTCAGACTTGGAAGCTGACCTCACTCAGTCTTTGAGTACTAGGATTATAGGTACATGCCAGCACACCAGGCCAGACTGTTTATTTTCTTCATGTGTATGTGTGTACTGTGTGTATGTGTATACATGTTCACGTGTGAGAGTGCACACACATGTGGAGAACTGAGGTTGACATCAAGAATCTTCCTCACTCTGTCCCCACCTTAGTTTTTGAGGTGTGGTCTCTCAGTTGAACCCAGGGCTTGCTGATACCGGCAGTGCTGTGGACATGTGGGCATCTCCCATCTCTAGAACTACAAGCAGCTGCTGTGCCCACCCAGCATTTATGATAGTATTAGGGATCTGAACTCTGTTCTTCACACTTGCATCACAAGCTCTGCCTACTGAGCCATCTTCCCAAGCCTAGACTATTCATTTTTAATCTAAAGGTAAACTTCAGGGTAGGTTTTTCCCTATATTCAAGAAGCATCTTCAATTATATCTAGAAACTTCTTTCCACATAAGGAACTACCACTGAGTGTGTCCAATGTTGTGTTGGGGAAAGATGAACAAGCCGGAGGATGAGATTTGAGGATGGCCAAGAGAGTCCTTAAGGGTTAGGAATCAGTAAAGCAAGAACATGCTTTGAGTGTGAGCAGGGGAGAACCACAGAGAGTTTGGCCACTCAACAGAGATGATTACTGTGGAAGATGAAACAGGACTCTGTCTTTCTCCTTCTCAGAGTCCAAGGCCAGAAACTGAGAGGGAGCTGGCCTCTTGGAGGAACAGTAAGATCTTTAGTGTGACTACAGTCTACTTGGACAGTGAAGGGGAGACCTGCTCTCTCTGGATGGCTGAATTTCTGGGAACTGGTAAAGCAGATCTAGTGTCGTGTGATGGAGGACCAGAAGACCTGCTGCAAAGCCTTCCCTCTTCAACATGTCCTTTGGCTCAGTAATTTTGTGGGAGGAATCATATGTCTTCAGAGAACAGACATTTAAATTTCCTGGGATTTAACTACTCAGATAACCAAGGCTTTAGTTCAGTGTGTCTGACGCCTAAACGGACACACGACAACTGCACAGCTCCGTTTTGGCAAAACCATGAGGTCACTGGCCCCTGAAACAGTGTGATTTGTTCATGGCAAACGACCACAGAGGATCTACAGCAGAAAGGATCATGTCTCTCAGCGTTGCCATGGGGACTGTTGGCTAGGTTAACTGAATGCTCTGTGGAGAATAACTCTCCTTTTAAAGAGAAAATAGCTTCTCTATTCTAAAGACTAAATGGTAGAGCAGGTAAGTAGAAATTCTAGGAGGGCAAGAAGTGGGGAACAGTTGGAAGTCTGACTATTGCAGCAGGAGCAGCCTCTGGTTAGGAAACTGGAGTCATTCAATCCACCCCGCAAGGGTGAGATCTCCGCCAGAGGATGTGGGCTTTTCTCAGTTAACATCTGTATAAGCACAAGAGTAGACATGAGGTTTGTAAGGCTCACTTTTAGTTCCATCAACTGCAGCCTTCAAATAACTCTGAGCCTCCTCACACGTCTCATGGATCAGGAATAAGCCAGAGGAAGGGAGACCCAAGAAGCATTTTTTTTCTAAGGTGTTGAAGGCACTCTGAAACAAAGCCATTTGCAGCAGTGCATGCATGTCTGTGAAAAACTTTTCATGCTAAGTTATAAGGACACCTAGGCCTCACATCCCTGCGCTTGCCTGATGGCTACCTTACTGTTAGGACTTCAGACCTTATCACCAAATCTCCGTAGAACAAGTGTCCCTGTACATTCCATCAATAGTTAAGAGAAATGCCTTTGATGTTCCCAGAGCTATCTCATCGCCCACACAATACTGAATGGAGCTGGATGATTGTGAGATAGTAACTCAGCCCTGACATCTGTCCCAGGCTGGCAGCAAGGGTTTTAGGAGGTCTATGAACTATCGTGTCCATCCAACCTGCCATCTGTCACTGGTTTACCATGACACGTTCGGTCAATGACGTCCCAAGTCTGTGCCATCTGTGAAATGTGGATAACAGCACATCACATCCGCTGTCTAGTCTGTCCTTTGTCCACATCTGTCTCTCCCTCCCTCTATCCCTCCGTTGTCATTTTCTTCTTCTTCCTCTCTCCTCCTCCTCCTCCTCTCTCCTCCTCCTCCTTCTTCTTCTTCTTCTTCTTCTTCTCCCTAAATCAGAGAGACAGTGTGTCTGTAAAGCTCTTTGAGCTCCTTGGAGATAGAAGCTCTATAAATATAAGCTGTTATCACTGTCACCATGGAAACACACAGGGAGAACCGAGCTGCATTCCTACGTGTGCTCAGCTTTATTCTGGCCTTCTTGCCTGCCGGCTGTTGAGCATCTATGGTTTTATAGAGCTGTGTGGCCAGGTAGAGGTGAGGACCTCAGATTGAACTTGCTTCCTGGTCAATTCTTCTCCATGTCACTTTAAACAAAGACATTGTATATCTCTTTGCTAAGTAGTAATCTAAGGCTGGTGGAAGGAAGAATGCAATTTATGACTGGCTTAATTTGCAGTGCACTCACCTAGGACCTAAGTTAGAAACCAGGCTCACCAGGGAGCAATTCTAATGAGCTTTAGGCATAATATTCTACACATTTCCTAAAGGTGTCCCCAATCCTTACTCCTAGACTTCAGAACTAAGGTTAGAAAAACTTTGCAGCGAAGAAGATTACAAGCCTGCATCTTTATGCCTGGGATTGGCCCCTGGAAAGCAGAACTAGACCACTGCCATCACTATCTTACTGGGCCTAGCACAGTGCCTGCCATGTAGCCAATGCTTTGCAGAGGTTTGCCAACAAAGTGAATATTTGAATGAATAAGTGGTCATCCTTTCTTGTTACATAGAAATGTATCCAGTGTTAAGTGGGACCTACAAGTCTGGAGTACATCATCTCTTCTTGAGGCTTGTCTGAGTCCCCACCCACTGTCAAATACAGGCACAGTGCCCCCCCCCCCCCCCCCCGCAAATCTAGTATCATGAGCTGCCCTGGGAAAGCCAAAAGCCTTATACAGAATGATTTCGAATAACAGTTTCACCTTGACCCCAGCTCTTCCCAAGGGTGTAACCTGTGGAGTTACATATTCCCAGCACAGAGCACCTCCAGGCTCTATTTAGTGCTAGGTTATCATCCACTTGGGCTTTAAAATTATATAACAAGTACCTCACATTTTCATTTTGTACCACACAATAGGATTTGCTTGGCTGTCTGTAGTCCTTGAGTGGCTTTTCTTCTTTCACATCCTGTAATCCCTCTTTGTGAAGAAAGGGGATCCCACCATCTTATTCTAGTGGGATGGAAACATCTCCCAGGCCTCTAGACTAAGCTCTAGTGAGTGCTTTATTCAACACAGGTAGCTTTCTTCACACAAAGTGGCAAGCTAATATGATGGAATGAGTGTACATTTACTCTTCCATGAGCTGTTCTTCGTATACTTGCTGTACTAAAGCTATTTCCTCCAGTCATGGCATGACCATAGGCCTTCATGAAGAAGAGTTGTGGAGTGACCTGTGGAGTGTCTGGCCACAGCCACATCAGCAAGGTAAGCAGAACGATAGTGCAGGCTAAGGATGTGGTGATGGAAACGTGGCTATTGACATTCCTATGGAGAAGCGGGAGGCACCCACTCAGACACCACTCAGAGGCCACTACACTCTACTCACTGCTTGCCCTTAACCCTCAACTACATGTGATCTTGGGGAACTGGGGGAGATGCTACAGAATAGGTAGAAGGTTGATTACAAGGGATTGTTGCTATGGTGATGAGCTTTCGTGAACCACGGCCATGCTAGTGTAAGGCTTTTGTGGTGATTCTGCTGCCTTTGACTTAGCCACACTCATGTAAGTGATGCCAAGAAATGTACCGGTCCACCAAACTGAACTTGGGTGAAATCATTTTCTTCTGGACTGCTAGTACCCTAGCTTGGGTGAATAGATGTTTCTTTATGTCTCCCCAAGATGCTTATGTATCCCCACGTGATACTTAATGAGTTTTGGTGAAATAATAGGAGAAAACAGATGAAATTGTAATCTCATGATACTCAGTGAAGAAGGAAGGGTGGAAAGGTAGCGGGGGACCTATCATCAGATGAATGGTTGTTATATACTAGGCACTGCTAGGTGCTTTCTATTTTCAAATTAAGTGGAAAGCAATTAGCAGAGAAAAACAAAGCCTAAGTAATTGCCCAGGCCACTGATAACTAAGAGGTGGGCGTCAGAATCTGTTTGTCTAGTTTTTTAAAGCTTGGGCTCAAACGTTAATTTCAATATATCTCGGTAAAGAAGCTTATATTAGAGTCACTCATCATTGTACCTCAGCAGAAAAGAAGAGTTCACGTGACCTGTTTTGATTATATTCTCTTTTTTTCTTATTTTTTAAAATTTTAAAACTTTTTGGTTTTTGGAGACAAGATTTTTCTGTCCTAGAACTCGTTCTGTAGAACAGGCTGGCCTCGAACTCAGAGAGAGAGATCTACCTGTCTCTGCCTCCCTCGTGATGGGATTAAAGGTGTAGGACACCATTGTCTGGCTTTTAATTATATTCTTCATTTGTAGACAGAGACTTGACGCGAATGGGGACTACCGAGGACAAATTCAATCATTAATCAAGACAGGACTTTGTTCTGTGAAACCTTACAGTGTGACACCAGGAGAATTCATTGTCTTCCTACAGCTTCCCTTTAATACTAGATGAAAAGAAACAGAGAGAATGCAGTCTGCTGTTTGAAGGGCTTAGTAAAGTGGAATGCAGATGTGCTAATGACTCTGTCTGCCATGCAGAGGAGGCCATCACCACAGGAGACAGGAGGAGGACGTGAGAGCAGGCGCTTGGAAGGACAAGGGACCTCACTTTTAGGCTGTTGTGCAAGATGATGGCTCTTTTCTTGGAGCCACTGTATATTGGGTTGCTGGGACCTCAGCTTAGTTTTAACTATACAAGAATGGCGAGTCAGTTCATGAAGGAAGCTGTCACTGAGTTGGTGTCCAGTCAGTCCAGTCTGCCGTCTGAGGCACCCTGATCATAGGCTTAGACATACTTCTAGAAACATCTGTAGATCCTGTGGTGAGGGAGGTGGCTTCAGAAGCATTTCAACGAATGCAGAGGTCATGAGCCCTGTCCTATCCTAAAATTTCCAATATGCTATATATTGTGAGTGCAAGATGTCACATTCCAATTACAGCATAGAAGAGTTTTGCTTGCACCTGGGCTTCTTAATGTATAATACCTTTAACTAAAGGACTTGTTAAAATGGGTTGCTACCCTTCTGAGGCCCAAGAATTAATTCTAATAAACTCTAGGTGCTTCTGTTGCTGCTGCTGGTGGTGGTATGGGGACCAGAGTTTGAGATCCTCTGGCACATACTGTGTACTGTCATTGCCTACTTAAAATCTATATAGCACGTGATAGTCCACAGAACATTAACTGAAGTCTGAATACTAGATTCTAATGAATACTTAATGTTAGAGCATTTTGGTATATTCAAAATACCAGGATGCGTCTCCACTTTGTAACACGGTGAGCAAACAAATACATAATTTATTTAACAAATCTCCTCAGTGCTGATTTGGAGTCACTGAGAACTAGGAGGTACAAAATAGACAGAAATGCTGGACTTGAAGGCTCTTAAATGTGAGTGGGGAATATCCTTTACCAAACTTCAGCTAAGTCCTTTTACATCAAAGAGCTCAGGTTCTCACAGGAACAATACAATATAACTGTCCTGTCCATCTCCAAGACGAGACTATGGAGACTCAAGTAGTTTAGTGACTTTCATAGCACTCGATGCCTGTGTCCTCAAAGCCCATGTGCTTTCCCCAGAATCACAGCGAAATATTTCTGGTTAAGTCTAGAAAAGGTACTTTCCATTGATGTTTCCACTGCTATAACTGGAGAGATCTCTAAGGAACCATTCATTTTAAGATCCCCAGAGCTGAGATGGGTGGATCCTGAACTGCAAGAAGACAAAGGTTATTTCTTGCCCATACCCATTCACTGAACACCTGGCCGGGTAATTTGCTATTCAGAGCTTTTATGTTTAGAGGGTTACTTTGATCAGCAACTTGGCATTTACTCAGCAGGCCCCTGGCTAAGAGTGATAATCCTTTTGTCCCTTTTGATAAATGTTGCCTAGAGTTCCTGAGTTCCAGGCACTGTGCTTGACACTGGGACATTCCCAGGCAAGTGGGATTGTCCTTTGCTCCCAGTGAGTTCAATATTTAGGCTCCTCTGCTGCTGCTTCATGGTCATCCTCTGGGTCCCCCATTTGAGCCTCTTTGGGGCTTGTTCTAGTTTGCTTCTCTATTGTTGGGATGAGACACTGACCCAAAGCAACAGGAGGTGTAGTGGGGTGGTATTTTCACTTATAGGTTATAGACTAGGAAGCTGAGGCAGGAATCTGGAGGCAGGAACTGAAGCAGAGATTATGGAAGAACATTGCTGACCAGCTTGTTCCCATAGCTAACTAGCAAGGGGTTATTCTCCTATTTCATGGTTTAACTTTTTTTATCTTTATTCATGACCACAGCTAATATATCAATTTATGGCAGTGTTATGTTTGGTTTTAGTAGAGTTATTAAATAACAAGATCGGAGCATATAGTCAGCTACTAATACAGTGATTGATTTTTAAAAGAGAGATGGCAGTGATGGGGCAGGGAGATGGGTTGCCGGTGAGAGCACTTGCTGCACAAGGAGGAGCTGAGCTGGGCTGTCCATCCTCACATCTAAGCCAGGCGTGTCCCTGTTATCCCAGCACCTTGGAGGGCAAAGACTAAAGGATGGCAAGGGCTTTCTAACTATCAGCCTATTCTAGGTGCAGTGAGAGACCAGTCTCAAGTGAATAAGATGCCTACCTCATATGTGCACGGACACACTCACCTGCCCCCAACACACACTTTGTGCAGATAATACACCCACACACAATAAATAAATAAATTGATTAAAATATGGAAAGAAATGACAGTGATTATTCCTGTCCCATAGATCCTGAGTTTTTTTTTTTTTTTTTAACATTTATTCAGTATTTAACATTTAAATATGTATGGATGAGCATATGGGAGTCAGAGAACAACTTGTGGGTGTTAGTTTTCTTCCTCAGCCTTGTGAGTCTCAGGGATTGAACTTGGGTCTTCAGCCTTGGCAGCAAGTGCTTTTACACACTAAGCCACCATGTGTACCCCTTAACTTTGCTTTTTGCATTTACTTTATGTATGTATGTATGTATGTATGTATGTATGTATGCATATGTATGTATTTGTATTTGGAGTGTGTCTGTCTGTCTGTCTGTCTTTCATGTGTATGTCAAGGGCTATGTGTGGACATGTAGAGGCAATTGGCTAGAGTCCTTCCATTATGTGGACAAACTGAGCCCAGTCACCAGTCTATTGAGAAGTTTTTTTTGTTTTTCTAAGGAGCTGGGTCACCGAGCGCTGAGAGAAGGTGGGTGGGGAGTTGGGAGAGGAATCCCTGGAAGGTAAAGAACCTTGGATCTTTAAAGGATAAGAACTAGCCTCCAAGGAAGCAGGGAGAGACAAGGAAGCTAGGAAGAGGAAGAGATCTTTGGAACTGAAGGGGGGAAATGGGGAGGGGGTAGGCAGTAAAAACCACACAGATACTGTGTGTGACTTGCTGTCAACTTTTGTGCCCCCTTTGTTAAACAGCACATGAGACCATATATATGCCCAACTTCTTGTTCTTGTTTCTGAGAAAACAAAGATTAACATTTCCCAGTGGCTTAGTTTAAATATCTTTCACAGGTAAGCTTATGTATACCTTAGTAAGTTTGGAGCTCTGAAATCAGACTCAGGGCTCCAGAGAGGACTGTGTTCCTGATTCAGAAGGCCCCAAGTGAAGAACACGGAGTCGCCGGTCTAGGGGAGATAACAAGCTGCTGATAACAAACAAGTCCACTTTTTTTTTCTTTGTTTTGTTTTTTCAAGATAGGGCTTCACTGTGTAGCCCTGACTGGCCTGGAACTCACTCTGTAGACCAGGCTGGACTCGAACTCACAGATCCAATTCCTTCTGTCTCCCAAGTGCTAGGATTAAAGGCATACTCCACCAGTGCTTGGCTCCAGGTCCACTTCCTTAAACCACTCTGTGCAACAGTGTTAAGTGAATCTGCAGGGAATACAATTTATCCTCATACTGCCGGACTCCCCAGTCTCATTTAACAGCTGCCTTCAGACTTTCCCTGCTGTTTTCAAGTCTCAGAGTGCAAAGCAGTACACTACCATTCTCTGTTCTCTCCATTTAAGCAGAGGTAGCTCTTGAATGCAACAGCCTTCAGCCTGGCTCACTCCTACATTGTTAAGTTGTCTCCTAGCTGTACCGTCTCCCCACCTTCTCTCTTACCCTACAGTGGGGCTTCTCTGATTTAGCAGTTAACGGTGTTTTAGTGGGCGTGTGGTTCAAGAGTACGTGCCTGGCATGTATGAGGTCCTGTGTGTTCAGTCCCTAACACTACCAAAAAATTAGTCTAAATAAATAAACAAATCCAGTTACCTAAAAAGCTTGTTCACGTGCTGATTTCTAAACTGCAAACATCTATTTGTAAAAGTGGGATAAGGGTCACGGAGCTGCATGGTAAGGAGGTCAGACAGGCCGATTGGAGGCAGACTGCTCATAATTTACATAGAGAATCCTTGCAGCTACCTGAGGGTTGGAGATATTCAAGGGAAGCAGCTTCGTTCATTCAGCCCAGTTAACTGAGGACACACTGTGTGCTCCCAAAGGGTACAGGAATGAACGGGGTGAAACTCATTCTTATGAATTTACAGTTTAAGCAAATGATCGTACAAGCAAGCATAGAGAGACAACAGTGACAAGTTCACAAAGAATTGCACAGCGCCTGGGAAAACCTCTGACTCAGACATTCTCCCCACCCCCACTTCCCCAGAAGTCAAGGTGTCTGTACCCCAAAGCTCTGTAAGTGTAATCCAGCCTAAAGAAAAAGGTGAATATTCCAAATGTGGAGGACCATAGGGAGTTTAGAACACCAGAGAAGCTGACAGAAATGACTTAGTGTCTTCAGTCATCCATGTCCAGCATTGGTCAGCTCTCATGCCAGCTTCCAGAGTTCTCTCCAATGCCCCCACCCTTTTAGAAGGCTAGTGGGATTGAAGAAATATCAATTTGCTGAAAGCTGCTATTAATTCACAGCTAAATGCATGCTGCTTTAAGACCCTTTGTCAGTTACACAGTTGACACTTCCGCTGGCATTCAGGTTTGAGTAGACCACACATCCTATGTCACCGCATCCGGTGCTAAGAATGGGCAACAGCTGTCTAAATCCCAGAAGCCCCCAACGAGGTTGGCAAGACTGGGATTCCTGCTGCGATGGAAGGGAGGATAGGACATCCACAGGACTGGACGTACCAACTGGCCAAGTCAGTGATGGTGCCCTGTGCCATTTGCACCTGCTTTCTGGTCTCGCTTAAGAATTCTGCCTGGCTGCTTCAAGGGCCACCTCACCTGACCCCAGCAGCCTGGACTTCTCTAATAGAATACTCTTGTATGGGATTATCTTACTTACAACAAAAAGAAAGAGATCTATTGTTTTGTGGAAGAATAAAGTATTAAACAATGCTTGCCCTCCTGGGACTTGTATTTTTAAAAAGTCTGGGTAATACTAGAGAGTTAAGGAGCCCATCAGGGTGTATCAAGTTTTCTTGTTTCCTCCTGCCCAGGCAGCAATGGGACCCCTTGTTCTTAGCTAGACATGGTACCCAGAATAAGAACCATAATTCTTACCTTCTCAGTTTCCTAAGTGTTGCCCCGTGGCTGAGTTCTGACCAGAAAGATGGAAACAGAAGTGTCCCAGGACAGTTTTGAGGACAGATGTTTCTGTAAAGGGTGGTTGGCTTCCATTTTCTTCTGTTCTCGTCCTTCCTCCAGCCAGAATATAATGACTGGTGGCCTAGACACCATCTTGGGCCATGTAGGAGGGATAGTAGGACAGCAGGAGGGGGACAGCAATCCCTGAGAACTTAGTAAATAAAGCCACTGGCTTGGCCCATCAATCTCTGAACTTGTAGAAGGAAAATAAAATCTGATGTCACCGAAGATACTTATTTCTGTTATTCACAGCTAAACACACCCTAACCTATAAAACCACAAGGTCTCCCCTCCCTCTACCTCCCTTCCATCCTTCCCTCCCTCTCCCTTACATCCCTCCCTCCCTGTTTTCCTTTCCCAACAGTATCTCTGTCTTCATACCTAGCAGTTTCTCTAGGTCAACCCAAGATGAATCCTAAAATGGAAAAATGGGCACCGATTGAGCCTGAGGCCTCTGAGAACAACAGAATGACAACTCTTCAGTCATGTTCCTCATCTGGCTTTCTTCCACTCCTCACCTGAAAACCAGCCTTCTTCTTACAAACCTGGTGATGGTGGTGGTCCAAATGTATGCTGTATGTGTGTGTGTGTTCGTGTGTTTGCACGTGCACGTATGTATGTGTGTATGTGTGTGTGTGAGCACACGAGTGCCCACGATTGGTAGAGGTAGGCAGCAGGACCTTGTGGGTAGTGTCACACTGGACAAGAAGCTGTCATATTTTCCAAATACATTTCTGTAAAAGGCACTCACTTGCTTTCCACGAGGTTGCTAGGGGAGGTATCATAGCAGGATAGGTATGAAACACTGTTACTATTTATTAATGAGAAAAAAAAAGTGTTAAGTAGCTGGTTTAGTCTGTCTGCTAAAAAGGACTTATTACTTGATGTGGTTGTCATCTATTTGATGCAAATTATTTTGCATTTTCCCATCTCCAAGTTTTTCCTTTTAAAGTCAAATGAAAGTAAAATGTTCTTGTTTTCATCACCCCCCTAAAAACTAGGCACATCAAAATGCAGTATTTCTAGAGTTGATTGGAGAGGTACAGTTCCTTAGAAAGAAAAAAAAGAGGCACATTTGAGGTGGTATTTGGGACACCCTTTGTTCTGGGTCTGCTTACCTGTGTGACTCAGCAGCCATTCAGTCCAGCAGGATGCTCAGTGCCTTGGCTACATGGGAGGGAGGAACCCAGGCCTCACGTCCAGGCTTAGGTTTCCCGGCAACCTATGACCTGCTAGGAAAATGTGCCCTGTGTCAATCTGACTCCTTCTGCCTGGAGTCCAGACTGAAAGTGAAGCCTTGCTAGCTATCAGTGGGGACTGCAGCTGCGGGATCATGAGAAAGGCAGGGCTATAAAAATTGTAGGCATCAGACGAGGACACAGGAAGTTGGGGACATGGTTAGAGGCAAACAGCAGCATTTGGGTGGACACAGCCAGTCCTATCATGGAGGAGTTCTAGAATTCATAATAGTGTTAGCTTCTCTGGACATTACATTCCTTGGAACCAGAGTAGCTTCTTAAGAAAGGCAGCAATAGATAAGAATCTGTGTGGAAGAAAGCAGCACACGTAATGTGAGAATTTAGATACCATCTCACACAAGGACTGAAGAAATGCCAGCTTTCGTTTACACTAAGTACAAAAGAACTGGGCATGGTGGAGCAAAAACTTATGTCTGTGTTCTGCAGTAGCAGAGGCAGGTGGTTATCTGTATGTTCAAGGCCAGCCTGGTCTATATAATGAGTTCCTTGCCAATCAGAGCTACATAGTATAACCTTATCTCAACAAACAAACAAAAACAGAGAAACAAAACAAAAACAAACAAACAAACAAACAAAACACCTCCAAGGAACTGGAGAGATGACTCAAACATTAACAATACTTGCTGCTTTTGCCAAGGATCTCAGTTTGGGTCTCAGCATCTATGTGGGTGCTCACAGATACCTGAAACTTGAGTTCTAGAGGATACGATGTCCACTTCTGGACTCCCTGGGCACTAGGCATACATGTAGTGCATATACATGTATGCAAACACTCACACATATACATAAAATAACTAAATATTTTAAAAATATAAGCCAAGCCAGATGGTGGTGGTGCACATTTTTTATCCCAACATCTGGCTGGTAGAGATAGGCAGATTTCTGAGTTTGGGGCCAGTCTGGTCTACAAATCGAGTTCCAAAACAGCCAGGGCTACACAGAGAAATCCAAAATCTCGAAAAGGCAACAAGCTAACAAACAAACAAATAAAAAGACCAAAAACCAAACCAAACAACCAAACCAAACAAACCACACACAAAAAAAGAATTGCAGAAAAAGAAAGAAAAGAAAGAAAAAGCCAAACCCAAATTATGTAAAATGGGGGACTGGAAGGTTCGTTTTTGATATTTATAAATTGCTGTTTGCTTCTTGTTCTTGCAAACAAGGAACTAAGATGGAACAGAAGTCACAAGGAGCTAGGGTTTAGCTTAGCCTTTCCCAAGCACAGGATGTTTTGCTCGCTCTAGGGAGCGTGTAGATAGGGAGTTGATTGTCCCCGGAGGATAGCTGACCTTGTCCCAGTAGATGGGAGCTTGAACTGGGGGACATCTCCGTGAGCACCACCACTATCTTCCAGCCTTTGTCCAAATCTGCAGTAAGAGCCTGAACATTAAGTTGACAAAAAGAGACCTCTCTTTTATCTTTAGAAGACTCCAAAGTCTTTGAGGTTAAAAAAAAAAAAAAAGCCAAAGAGGGTCATAAGATAGCCCCAGCTCTCCCTCTCAGCTTCCTTTGTCCCAGAAACTTTTCTGGAATGCTTGTAGAAGAGTCTTCCTTCTCCTTTAGATTACCCCTTCAGAAAGAAGTCCACCATTGACTTAAAAAAAAAAAGTTTATGTGTATTTCTGTTGTAGGTGTGTAAACTTAGTTCGGGACCTGCAGAGGCCAAAGATATGAGGAAGCTGGAGTTTTAGGCCATTGGGAGAGCGGCCTCATGTGGGTGATGGGCACGAGCTCAGGCTGTGTGGAAGGAGAGCATGCTATTCCTAAACACTGAGCCACCTCTCCAGCCCCTCCATTACTACTGTCTTGAAAACAGATGGAAGTTTGTGGAAATGAATTTATATATATTTATTTTGAGAAATGTATCACTCCTGCCTTAAAGCAACCCTCCTCAGTAATTGGGGCTACCTTGACACTCTTCCTGACGGACCCTCATCCTTACTTCTGGAGACTGAGTTTACATACGCATCTAGACAAGTGCTCTACCACCAAAATTTGTACTCAGGCCAACAACTTTATTTTTAAAGCTGAGAGAAGATGCCTTCTTTGGTGCAAATATTCTAAAGGAATTCAATCAATTCACCTCTGACTGGGGGTACAAAGGAGCAGCTTAGGTGGTCCAGAAGCTCCAGCAGGAGTTGGTACCAGTAGCCCACGGGACTCCCAAACATGTGGGTGAGTCATGATTCGTTGTTGACACCACTCATCTCTGTTTTGCCAGAAAAAAGCAAACACCATTCTCTATGTATTGTTTTCTCTCTGCTGCAGCCACCTCCACCATATATAACTAAGATGGAAGGAGTCGGAGAATCTTAGCTTGTCTTGATACACAGATGTCTTGTGGATTCATCAGTTAAAAAAACAGAACAGCAGAAAATTGTCTTCCAGTTTCTAAGCCAAACAGCATCCTGGTCCTCCAACTAACAGTAAGAAAAATACAACTTTCTAAGGACGGTCAGTCATAAAGGTTAAAAAGGTCTCTTTGGGGTTTTGAGGCAAGGTCTCATGTAGCCTAAGCTAGCCTCAGACTCACTTTCAGCAGGGGACGACTTTGAACTTCTGATCCTCTTGTCTGACCTTCTGGACCATTGGGCTTACCAGAGTCTTGATCCTTAGACTCCGGGGTCTCTATTTGCTATTTTCATAGTTTCCTCATATAGGTCATAGATTCAGTGACCTAGGGATATAGAAGAGTGTCAGAAAGACCACAGATGAAAGCAGTGGAGGATGGTGTCTATTAGTCTCCATTTGCCCATTCAAGGTGTCTGAAACCGGAGCTGTCGCAGAGAATAGTTTCTCTGGTAACCATGAGGCGTCCATTATAAAGCAGAGTGACACCCTGTGGACTAATCAGGAGTCCTTCTGTGATGGATGGTGAGGGTATTCAACCCTGCCTCTTGTCCACTTACACTCCAGCCACGCTGTTGACCGGTCCGCAGCCTTTCCCAAGCCTTCCAACTGCAGAACTGTACATCCGAGCCACTTTCCACACAGCCTGCCACCGAGCCATTTTCTTCTGCAGTGCACACAGCTTCTGCTGCCAGGATGAGTCACCTCCCAACTCATCCCCTCCACTCTGTACTTAAAATACTCTGGGGCTGGCCGAAAAGAACCCCGCTGTGTGTGAGCACGTGTGTGAGTGTGTGAACGTGGGGTTGGCAGCTCAGCCTTCCGCAGCCTCTGCAGAGCCTGACTGCATTCTGTTTGCCAGAGGGCTTTAGAGAGCCGGACTGCTCCAGGGAGTTCTGTTTTCGGCTCTGGTTCTCTCAAGCAGGCTGCCAAGTCACACTCTTTCCTTTGCGGGCACCTCCATTTTAGTCTCCCTGGTTTTGAGCAGAAGAATCTTATAGATGATGTATTCAGTATCTTCTCTCAACCCCGTTTCTGGATGGCCATCTTGCTAGTCAGGAATATCTATCTCATTCTGCTTTTACCTGCTGGCGCCTGTCTCTGCCCCCAGGTAACTGCTGTATCAATTACAAATGCATCTGGCTGGTTTCAGGGAGTTGGAATCTGTTATCCTCACTTGGATAACACCCTGCCCCGCTCTTGGCTGTCAATTCTGTTTAATGCTTCACCTCTGTCCACCCACACAGAATATTAACCTTGGGCAGAACCAATCACAGGATACCAGAACCATCTCTTTTCCCTAGCCAGCACAGAAAGAGATCTGATAGATGTTCTCTCCTTGAGCCCTTATACTGAGCTGAATACTCTCTTCCTCCAGTGAGCCTCCACAGGTACCTAGGGAACAGCCTGCTCTTGGTTCCCGACGGTCCACACCCAGCTGCGCACTGCACCTGCTGGAGGCACCCCTCCCTCTGGAGAAGGACACACACATTTCGATTTCAACCTGCTGGTACAGCACCCTTCACAGAAGGGGCCCTGGAACAAAAGCCCAGCCCAGTACACTCCAAAGGGACATTACGTGCTTGAGTTACTCATTACTTGAGTTACTCGAGGTCACAGAGCAGGAAGCACGTTGGGAAGAGAGGGAAAAGGTGGCATTGAGGTGGGGAATTAGTCAGGGTGACCTTCCAGGGCCCAAAGGGAACTCAGAGTCCTGGTTAAGTATCACAGTACGACGGTCGACGGTTGGTCATAAAGTCATACCAATAGCCTCAAGGTTAGGCAAGGTCACGTGGAAGGAATTATAGTTAAGCTAGCTACTTAATAGCTCTTGCTATGCACTAGGCACTGCGCTTAACGCTTTCCCACATCCTTCTTTTAATTCTGGCTACAATGTATCACTCTAATTGTACAGCCCTGGGAACAGCCCTGGAGAACAAGCGACTTGACCAAGGTGGAGAAGCTGGCCGGCCTGGAAGAGAGGACTGTGAATACCTCTCTGTCTCATCTTTCCCAGGGCTGCTCTAGGTGGCAAGATGGGGAAATGCACGAGACAGCTCCAGACGGTGGAGACTGGCTAGGCAGGTGGAGCTTATGGTGAGCCACGGACAGAAATGGTTCCCACACAAGTGGGTTGAGATCATGTTCTCCCTTGGCAACACTAGCTCTGGGTGGGAACAGGGATGATTCTCAGGAACCTGGGGGAGATGCTGCAATGGCCCTGCAAAGAACTGGGGAACTCACTTGAGAAAGGGAGAAATCTATCAGAGGAAGACCGGACAAGGGCAAGAAAGCCCGCTTGCCTCCCTCTACCTATTCCCAGTATAACTGGCATTTATCACACGTTGTCAGCTAAGGTGCAGCACTCTTTTTTTTTTTTTAAATAATAATAAAGGAAGTTCTGATTTAAAACTTGCCACTATAAACTGTTGCAAGACATGCTTCTGGAGGTTTGAGGTACACTGACTATGAGGGATGGGCACCCCAACAGCCTCAAGAGTCCTCTTATTCTCTTTTCTTTTTCTTAATTCCTCAGATTTGTAATCCTCCTGCCTATCTCCAGACTGGGATTATAGGCAGAAGCCATCAAACTCCGGTCAAGCCTCATCTCTCTTAAGGCTTACTTTATACCCTACTCTTATTCCTTATGTTTTCTTTCTTTCTTTTTTTTTTTCTGATTCTGCCCATAGGCTTTCCTCCCTCTTACAGTAGTGAATGAGGATATATATATATATATATATAATATATATATATATATATATATTTCCCAGTGGTGGTCTGGTCTGCTGGAAACCCCTCCACCATGTATGTTCTGCCTGGAGACAGTGGCATCGAATCTACAGGTACAGTCTCTTCCAATAGCTTACCAACCACAAACTTGGGGTTTTTCCAAAATAAACGCTGCAGGGGCAAAGCAGGGGTGACTTCTTTCTCAACAAGCTGCTCTCACAGTTGTCCTTGACACAGTGGGTTGGCAGCCCCTGTGGACTCGGTGGGACTAAGTTGCTATACCTCCCCTGGATTTTGGGAAATTTCAGGTTTTCTTCAGTCTTGCAAGTGGGATCAATGAGAAAAAGCTCATTTTTGCATCCCTTCGATCCTGTCCTTGGGCCTGCAAGGTTGACCTTGAAAATGACACGGTGCCTTGGGAAACCATTTCTGTGTTGGGAAGGTCTTTGATAAGAAGCTAGCTCTTTCCACAACGGGCCAGGTCGCTCCAGGGACAGGCTTTTCTGCAGCCAACTGCAGAAGCATCCCCATGTTTTCTGCTGTGTCATCCCCATAAGAGCTGTGTGGGAGACTGCTCAGGGGGCTCAGCGGATGAAAATAAGAGTGGTTTTTCAGCCAACAAGTATGGAAAGAATGGGAAGCAGGTCATGTCCAACCCTTCGCTCTGCGACATCTTGACATGTGAGCTGGGTCTTCCGAAGTGCTCAGTTATTCCAAGAATTCTACAGTATAGGGTAGGGGTGCCCCCAGTAAGATAGAACAGCAAGCCAACGGGAATACCAGCCACAGACCTGGGCCAGGAGAGTCTTAGGTGGCTGGATCACGTGCATAAATTGTTCCCCGGGGTCTAGACTGGCAGGAGCCACAACCGGTTCCCAGCTACAGTCCAGGGTGGGTTTGGCAATTGTCCGGATTGAGGTGGTTCAGGCCGCCCACAAGAAGCACAGACCAGGAGTTAGGAACCGAGGCTTCCCGCTGGGCTGGCCTGCAGAAGAGGGACGGGCCGGAACTGCAACCGCAGTGGCAGAGTACGAGGGGGCGGCAGGTGCACAAGCAGAGAGGCGGAGCAGAGCTGGGCAGAGTCACTAGTGTTCTGGAGTGACCTTCCCCCACCTAGCCAGGGCCTAAGGGAGGTGGATCTGCAGTAAACCCAGACCAGGGTACGAGGAAGGGGTTGGGGTCTCCGAGGCTCCCAGAGAGCGACGCAGGTGCAGGCCACAGGATGGGCGCGCGCGGCGGGGACGAAGTGGGTTCTCTAGAGACAGCTCGGGGAGGAGAGAGGGCCAGCAGAGCTACGGAAACACTACTCACCCACCCCCAGTCCCTCTCCGCACCCTTGCTGCGGTGCCAGCCCCTCTAGCTTAGCCGGCTCCTTTGTGCCAGCCCCGCGCCCGCCCCTTCGGGGCTCAGGTCCCGCCTTCTCGGCGCCCGCGATTGGCCTGCAGTGCCGCCGGTGGGCGGAGCTACGGATGGTAGAGGCGCGGTATATAGTAAAGGTAGGGCGTGCGCCCTCAGCCAATTTCTCGGCTCCTGGCCTGCGCGACCGTGTGCCGAGCCTGCGCTCCACTCTTCTTGTCCTTCCCGGTGACTTTCCCTCCTTGTCCCTGGTCCATCTCGCCAGAGGTCACAGCAGGCAGAGTGGTGCAGCTACAGCTTGAAGCAGCAGCTGCGGGGTCCTCTGAGCCCCCCGGAAGGCGATCGGAACGCGGGAGAGCCCGAGAGCGGCCGCGCGCCCACCTCTAGGTGCGGGGCTCGGAGCCGCCCAGCCCGCGCGCGCCCTCCTCCCTCGTCCCTCCTCCCTCCGCCCCCGCCGCACCTCCCCCTCCTCCCGCTCTGCCTAGGCTGCTCCGCGGCGCGCCTCGCATTCGGAGAGCCGCAGCGGCAGCGGCGCGTCTCGCTTTCGGAGACAGAGCCGGGCCGCGGGGACACCGAGCAGCCGCCGCGAGGACGCCAGGGCGCGCGCCGCACTCGCCCTTCCTCGGCCTCGGCCGCCACTGCTGAGCAGACACCATGGCCCGCGGAAAAGCCAAGGAGGAAGGCAGCTGGAAGAAATTCATCTGGAACTCGGAGAAAAAGGAGTTTTTGGGCAGGACCGGTGGTAGTTGGTGTAAGTACGCGCTCCGCGGCTCTCGCCGTCGGCGCCTTGGCTTTTCCTAGGAGGCGCATCCCTATACGCGGGCACTGCGGACAGTTCGGCGCCCACGGGGCTGTCCAGGGTATTAGGAATTGGGTGGTAGGTGCTGCTAGGAGCGCGCGGGCCTGGGCTTGGCATCCAGTGACAAATGTGGGGGGGGGTCCCCAGGATACGGCTCGGGTGGGAGCTGGAGCTAGCTAGACTGAGGGTTTTGGGCATGGTAGGGAATCTTCGTTTCCTAAGCCTTCCCTCCTGGGAAATTCGTTCAGGTTTCAGGAGACTATGTATGTGCCCTCCCTCTCCATCTCCCAAGACCTTAGAAAAATGAGATTTGGGGCTCCGAGCAGAACTCATGAGCTTACCTGTTCTAACGCAGACGATGCTTCGATAGCATCATTCTTCCAACCTAGAAATGTATCTAGAATGGAGAGGAACGGGGAGGAGAAATGCATCCACACTGCAGTCTTCACACACTGCAGTCATCACAGCCCAGAAATGGCCCAGTGAGCTCCATATCATGGCCCTTGTTTTTAAGCCTTGGCTAGACATGGTGTTTTTAAGATCTTCATGATACAAACGAAGAAACAGGTTATATTAGAACATTTCATGCAGCCTGTTGCTTCCTTGGCTGGAATCCCTCATACCCCATTGAAAATTAGATACCGTATTTAGTTTTTTTTAACCTCCTTACACCGGAAAGGTGGTAGGTTTTTTTTTTTAAGGTCATTTTGAAGGGCATAGTTGTAGACAAATCCATGAGTCGTGACTGCGGAAGGGAGGGAGGGAACTCCCCTCTGCTGCATCACTGCCCCCTCCTTCTCCAGTACCACCACCACCACCAGCACCTCTACTTCCTCTTTCGCCTCCTCCCTCCCTCCCCTATAGCAGCAGCATTGCAGTCACTAAGGGAACCCTGAAAACTAGCAATGCGGCGATTCTGTTTGGGGAGGGTCTATGGAAATAGGCCGGAGAATGAGTCAGGGAAACAACGCTTGGCTGACATTTTGAAAAAGAAGAAGCTGGGATATATGATTTTTTTTTTTTCCTTAATGAAAAAAAAATGAAGTTAGGGAGCCTCTCAACTGACAAAAATAAAGGGTTAATAATGCATCATACTTCAAGGTTAGTCAAGGTGAAGCCTCATTCATTTCACGGTATTACCAGGAAGCATAGGCAGTCCTGAGCCATGGGAAAATGGAGTCTTAAATTGATAGCTTTTTATTTCACTTGATGTTCCATTTTATTTGGGGAGACTGTTCTTCAGTGTCCCCGTGTGTCTGTAATATGGAAGGTGAAACCTGAAGAAATGTGAGATATGTATAGGATGAACACCCAGGGCCATTTCCTAGCAACTCCTTGTAACTCAGCTAGGAGGCCTAGGAGGTGCACTGCGGAATCGGCCCCTCCTCCCAGGTTAGCTGGGGCTGCCTTCCCTGGTGGTCTGGTCCCTGCAGCAGCATCACAGGACCTGGGGTGGCATGGACTCCAGGTACCTTGTGAAATTTGCCCTCTAGTGTTTTTCCACTTCTTAAAACATATTTCTTTCCTCATTCCAATCTCACACTCCTTCTTTGAATAATATTTGCTTTAGAGGGTAAGGAAGGCAGTATGGAACAGTTTGTTCTTTAAACCGACATTTAATGGGACAGCCCTTCCGTATCAGAAAGGGAGAAAGAATGAGCCTGTGTGGTCTTGATGATCACATCCAGCAAGGTGGTGATACCCACAGACCTAGGAAGCAGCCATCGGAACTCAGCTTCCATTTTGTGGGTGCTAAGCTCGAAACCCAGTTTGTGTTTTGTGCAATCCTATCTGTGCCCTTTTAACAATGTAAGAAATGGCAGAGTAGTTCCTACCTCATAGAGAGAGATGCTCCCTTTCCAGCTCTGGGCCCAACATGGATGCCCTTGGGACCAGGGCAGGATGCCCTTGGCTTCGTTTTTTTGCTTATAGGTAGATTTTTCACCAAGATGGACGGCAGGAGGCTCGAGCCTGTCACCTGGTGGAGAGATCACAACTTACAAATCACTTTGTGCTTTCTACCTTTTAATTAAGTTAATACATGTGTTGGCAGGTTTTTATATTTGCCATTGGTTTCCCAGGACACTTTTCAAACCTTATTTTGGCATTTTAAAGGAGATATATATATATATTTGCAAAACTGCAAAACTCCTGTGTTCCTTGTTCTTTAAATATAGAAGGAAAAGAAAATTTGTTTTAAAGGATAAAAAAAAGCCTCTAAAGCTGACACCCCAGCCCCCAACATCATGTCACCCAGCTGGTTGGTGGGACTAACCTAGCCTTTGTTTGTGCCTGTTTCTCCGTGGCACTGGTAGCCTTGGTCTTGGGGAGTTCATTGCCTGAGCCCACTAGACATGCGTGCTGCGCTCTGTCTAACCAAGTGACTTTACTGCAGTGACAGTTTTACCAAGTCTGTGTCTAGCAGCAACAGAATCCCTCCCTCAGCTTTGGTTTTCTGTGGCAGAGTGGAAAGGGTGTATATGTTCTTGAGCTTAATCACTGCACTTGTAAAATGACTAATTTTTCCATCAATTTGTCTTTTAAACAGTAGCCTCAGTCCTGTGCCTTCTTGGGTTAGGATTAGCTACCTGGAGTCCAGGGTATAAGTAGAAGGGTTGTAGTTGTTAGGAGAGGCAAATGTGGCTAAGCTGAGAGCACCCAGGGTGGCACTGGAAGGGCAGCAGGACAAGACAACAGCCAAGAAGCCAGGCTCTCAGGGGCTCTCTCGCCGACTGGGTTATACCAACTCTGTACCTCTTCGTTCGCTGGAAAAAATTTTCCAGATCCCTTGACGTCACAAGCTTGCCATTTGCCTACTGCTGCCTGGATACCAAACGCAGCTCTTAACCCTTGTCCTGCCGGGAGGAAGGAATAGAATAGGGGCTGTGGTTCTAGATGATGCAGCCTCCTCTCTTCTCATCTTTGCTTTTATCTTTTATGTAGGGGAGACTAGGGATGAGGTTCAACGTTTGTATGGGCTTTTCTGTATGTTCTGGTTTGTTTCAATAGCTCCAGAACACTGCTGTCTTGAAGTATGTACTCCTGAGGGGAAAGTTGGTATTTTTCCATGTATGGAGAGGGCTATGTGGCTCATTTCCACAACTTGTGTGTCCACTTCATTCCTGGCGCCCTCCCAGCATACACATATACACCTTTTCAATAATCCCTTCACCCTGTAGCGTTTTCTCAGAGACCCTTAGAAGGAACCTGAGCCCCCCTTTGCAGGCATGTCTCTGATAACCTTACAGGTTTCTCGCTTCCACTTTCCCCTTCTAGATGAGTTGTCTGACTGGCTCAGGACAGCCAGGCAATGCCTAGTACAGCCTGTTACTATGCTGCTAATCGGGGAGATAATCCTTGTATACCAGTAACTGATAGCTTTATTCCAGTTTACTGGCTTCATGTTGGCTCAAGGTGTTTGTTTGCTTGCTTGCTTTTTTTATTTTTAAAGTTCATTTGTAGCTATTTCAGCCTGCCTTCTGTTAACATGAGAATAAGACAATGTAGCTTACACAAGCAGTCCTTACTCTGCTAGTCAGATGATGAGGTAAAAATGGCAGCCATAGGGTTTCCTTTGTATGTTTGATTGGTTCCAGTTGCCGCCCTGTGTCCTTGAAGAAGAAGATAGTGCTTTGTAGACAGTGACTTGATAAGGAGAGTTCCACCTGTGTTTCTGAGCTGATTGTTCTTAGGGATCAGCAAGCGACGCCCCTAAGAGAACACACCACTGAGTGTCAGATGCATTGCGTAAGCGTGTGAATGCAGCTGCGGTTTGCTGCTGATTTTCTTTTCAGAAAAGGAAGTGACTTCCTGTTAGCCCTTCAGCTACCTCGAGCATTTCTCCTCTGTCTTCCAAAAAAGTGTGGCTCCCTCTTTTGATTACTGAGAGAAACAGGCTGAAGAGGAACCGGGGAGGAGCTGTCTGTGGTCATCTTTGGGAAGGTTAGGCTTTGATTCCGAGCTCGTGAGTACATCACAGCCGTCTCTGTCTGTTCTCCTCACAGTTAAGATCCTTCTGTTCTACGTGATATTTTATGGCTGCCTGGCTGGCATCTTCATTGGGACCATCCAGGTGATGCTGCTTACCATCAGTGAGCTGAAACCCACATACCAGGACCGCGTGGCCCCACCAGGTAAAACCCAGGGAGTGGCTTTTCCAGAGATAAAAGGGTTCCACATCCAGCTGAGAGGACACCTTCAGAAAACCATGGAGTAGAGCTTCAAGCTAAGCATGGGGAGGAATCAGGAGCTCTGCTGCAGCCTACGGCTCCTGCCCGCATTGCGGCTGAACTCCAGATGGCTGGCTGCAGATGTCTGTCTTATAGCTCTTGGGTGAGGGTGGTGCATGCAGCCCCACTGTGTGACTGAGCACATCAGGTCCCCTGGGGCTTCATTCTCCTTGGCCTTAACACTCAAGCGCTTGGTCATCGGGTTCACTCTAGGGCCTATTTGGTTCTTACACATTTGTTTTTTTCACTTGTGATAAATCCTTCAAATAATCATGCCCACAGAAAGGAACCATAATTTCCGGGGGTTGGGGGTGGGTGGGAGATGTCATTCTCCTGCTGATTTGACCTTGAACACAAACACCCTCTTTGCATATCTCAATAGGCCCCTTAGGGTTTTATGAGCCCTCTTTCCAGTTTGGCTGTCACTGTTCACTCTAAAAAGTTCATGGCAGGGGGGTTGGGGTGGGGTGGGGAGGGAGTCTTCATGGGAAAAGCAGTCCTCCACAAGAGTTCAGAGGGGTCTTGGACTGTTGTCAGTGTTGCACACACTGGCCCTCACACACCATGGAAGGCCACTGCCCACAAGCCTGGGGCTAAATGACAGGCTGGTGGGCAATGGTAAACACAAATTTACTATTTGGTTCTTCTGCTTGGAGGATCGAGCTGGGGGAGAAGGAAAGGGGTTCGTGTTTTGTAACTTTCAGTTCTCACTTTATAAATGACCTTGAGGTTGCAGCTGGGGGTGGCAATGTGTCTTCATGTGGGCAAGGCTACAGTTTGGAAACAGCCACCTGTAGGTGACAGTCTTGGAGGACCCGTGCAAGCACTGAGCGGTGCCTGTGGCAGACATGTCTTGCGTTCTCCTTGGGAACAAGGAAGAAGGAACTGCAGAATGCACAGGTGGCAAACAGTACCTCACAGTACTAGGTCAACAGTCCTCCGGCAGCAGGCGCGAGGAAAGACCCAGGATATTTTCAGATACATTTAGGTGGGAAGTGAAAAAAGAGAATGTGTAAGTATATGCAGTGAACTCGGCCTGCTTCCTGATGCACAGATGCCTGCAGCTCTTCTGTACAAAAGGTGGGTCTCAGGAAAGGCCAAGCGAGGTTCCGATGTGCTGACAACTTCAGGATCCTCATTGTTTTACGTGGGCTCCTGTGTCTTCCATGTCCTCTTCTGCCAGGAGACTTACATCCGCACAAGTAGTTGTAGTAATTTTATACAGAGCTCTTACCTTTTTGTTTTGCCACTAAGTTGTTCTTCAGTCATGATTCTGTTTTATAATAACTTAAACTTGAAGCAAAAGTCAACTTTATTTTAAAAAAAGACTATAAATTTTGGAGAAATAAGTCATTTATTTATTTAGTTTTTGGTTTTTTGAGACAGGGTTCCCTGTGTAGTGCTGGCTGTCCTGGAACTCACTCTGTAGCCTGGCCTGGCCTTGAAAGAATGAACTCAGATCCATCTGCAGGATTCTGCCTCCCAAGTTCTGGGATTAATGGTATGTGCCCACCAAGCCTGGCAGAAATAATGAAATAAAATTAAAAAAAACTTTCCAGGTACTTTTCTGAAAAGAAACGTTACCTTCCAAAATAAATAATCCAAGGGCCTGATGCTAAGTAAGGATTTGCAGTTGGCCTTGCCCTGATTGTCTGAGGTCCCTCCCCCACCCCGTCTCCCTCTTTCTTCCCAGCCTTTCTATGAGCACCTATATTTAGTGTGCTTGCGGCAGTTGGACTGACCTGACAAACCCTCACTTCTCCAAAGAATGTGAGTGGCTCATCTTGGAAATATGCGTTCCTGTCCTTCGGTCTGAGTCACAGGCAAAGTCTTCAGTCCTTCACCTTCCCAGTCATCTCCTCTGTGGTCTTATCTTAGTGATTTCTGTCTCTGTCTGTCCTTAGCTTTACTTGGTTACGAGTCTGCACACCACCCTGCCCTAACCCTGTGGGTTTTTCTCCACCTCTCCTGACACTTTTTCAAACATGATGGTAACGTTGAATCAGGTCAATAGAGTGAAAAATACAGCTCCTGGGCAGTCCTGAGCACTCCGCACCCCCTCAGGGACCCTAACTGGACCCCCATCTTTCAGAACAGATGTTGAGAATGCGTATTTGGGAGGTATTAATGGTTCATTAACCCTGCAGACTGAATAAATGTGTGGAAGTGTATTCTGATCATCTTTTGGCTTACACTTAATGTCTCTAAGCCTACATTTTTGTCTTGAGTTAACGGGGGAGTTCTCAGTGAGATGTAGAAGGGAAGTGTGTACAACCATAGCACTCAAAGCTACTAGGGATTATGTTGTGTGGTCCTCTGACCTTGGGGCATGGATACAAACATGGCCGGCCAGTCAGCTCTGGCATGCCTTTTACACACTGAAATACCTGTAACTAGATCTCTTCCAAATAGTGTTGTACACAGATACAGCTGTGGCAATCCTGCCCTGCTATAATTGTGTAGGTTGTATAATGATTAAGCTAATAGGACAAACGGGAAAGTCACAGAGAGAGGGAAAGATAACAAAATGGAAGAGAAATGGAAGGACAAACCAGTCATGTGATTTCTGGACCCTGAGCAGTAGCTGCTGTTCCTTCTAAGGTCCTACTGCTGTGGTTGTCAGATCTAAGCTGCTCACTCCACCCAGAAAGCAGAGTCTTGGATGAGATGTCGACACATTATAAAATAGCCATTTTCATAGCTCAAAAAAAAAAAAAAAATCGCCATTTCTAACCTTCTGTTGCCTTAATGTACTAAGTATTAAAGCAGTGTTCAAAGCTCAAAGCTATTAGCGCTTCCTGAAGTTACAAGTTAAGCCCAGCCCCCACCACTTATCACCACTGACCGTACCAAATCTCAGTTTCATTATGAGGAATATCCTATGATGGTTAGACAGGAGATCTTTACAGAACGTTAGTACTTAGCAGAGGTAAACTAAGTACAGCTGGTGGCAGCAGCCTTTGTCCTTTATGTCTCTCCTTCCACTAGAAGCAGAAGGCTCTGGATTCCCAGCCAGCCAGCTCTCGGTGATAGGGATGCTGCAGACTTAAATTTCATGGTGTCAGTCCGTGCTTAGCTTTCCCTGAAAAGGATTTGAATATCAGTGGATTAGAAAACATTTAGAGAGAGCCTCTGGTGAATCTAAATGACACAGTAGCCAGCTCTCCTCCTCCACACCTACACCTGCCATGTAGCATGTCAGCTTTTGTCCAGAGGAGAATCTCTTGCAGGGTGTGTGGCAGTGTCTCCTCTCAGCTGGATCTGGGAGAGACACTGCCATTTGCCATGCTGCAGAGAGTCAAGCCCAGTGCACAGGTACTTGCATTCATGTATTCCACGTGCATTCACTGTTGCTCACCAGGCCTTGCTCACCTGATGGCCTGCCCAGTGGTGTAATGGAAGAGTCTCTTTCCTGGGCTGTCACCCATCCCCCACCCCAGGTTATACTAGCAACTGTGCAGTGAATTCGAAGGTCACTGTGTGCATTCCCAGTCCACAGAGTTCCCACCTGGTTGCTTCCTGGAGCAAAGGTGGGAATGTATTCTCTGTTCTTCCCTCTTAAGTTGTGGGAGGTTCTTTGTTTTATTTGTAAAGATGCTTAGTGAGGCAAGAACTCAGTTTAAAGGGGTCAGATTCTTAGCACCTGGGTAACCGGAATTGAGGCAGGAAGGTGGGGTGGACTAACATGAGCAGGAGCAGCCATTTTGTGGATGGAACAAAGGTAAGCCAGTGTGTGAGGGCACAGCCATCTTAGCCCACCCCTCAGCATGCTTCAGGCTCAGAAAAACTGTGTTTTCAAACTCCATGATGATTGGTCCTCTCCGATTTCAGAGGTAGGAGTAGAACCACCTTCACCCTGTGATTTGGAGGAACTGTACCTTTAGAGTGTTAGGGGCATTTTTTTTTTAACCATTTCCTGTCAGCCAGTTGGTCTGTGATCACCTAGCTGACACATTTGGGTTTGACCTCTGCTCACTCTTCTCACCCTCCCAAAAATCCTGCCAACCTATTACCAAAGGAGATAGCCCAAGTAGTTTATTTCTAAAGTCTTATAGGTATGCAGGTAGTCCAGTGATTAACATAAAATATGTTTGGAAAGCCAGGTATAGAATGTCTTAATGTCTTTAAGCCCAGTACTCATGAGGCTGAGAAGCAGGAAGATTGTCACAAGTTTCAGGTCAGCCCAGAACTGCAGAAAAGTGGGTTTTACCCATTTGAAGATGAGTAAGTAGAGCTAGGACCTCTAAGAGGAGCTAACAAGAAATGGAAGTGGTCATGAAGGAAAAGGCAGTATGTCAGTGTCACCTCAAGCTTGTGGCATTCTCATAAGAGAACTCCACTCTGGGGGTTGGGTTCACACCTTCATTTCTGCTGATGTAGAATCAGACAGGAGAGGACAGGTCATTGGCCATTGAGGGCTCTCGTGCTAGAAGTTGCCACTTGATGTTGACCAGATCTAGAGAGGCTTGGGCAAGGAAGGGTATCCAGTGATGTATTATTACCCAAAAGCTTTGGATTAGGAAAATACCCCACATCATTCAGAGGTAGCCCCCTAGAGTATCATCCATACCAAGGCATCAGATTTCAGGGTATTTAGTTATTTAGGGAGTGCTATGTTTTGAAGTTTGACAAGTCAAGTATACACTTGTTCTTTGTTTGACCTTGGCAAAACCAAACCAACCAACCAACCAAAAACCCTTCATAAAGATGTAGTACCTTCCTTGTTGTAGGAATAAACACAATCACGAGCTAGCCAAAATATCACACTCAGTATCAATACTTTTAAAAGATACAACGTCCCTACACACCAAGGGTGGCTAACCAGCTAAGTAGACTGTAGAAAACAGGTGAGCTGCTCCTCCAAGACATTTCAAAGGGAGCAGGCCTGAGGGGTCATGGTATACCTAGACTATAGATGGGCCTGTTGCCTCAAGGCAGATCACTTACTCCGGCTAACCGGCCTCCAGTCACATGCTAATCCTGAGGCAAAAGGTAAGTGGAAGGGGACTGGTTCCCAGAATTCTGTTAGATAAGTCAATAATAACCCCACAGATAAAATAATAAAAATAAAGCACCTAGGTTGTTCAGATTGACATTTAAAGGGAGGTACTCTTCCAAATGTGTAACTGTAAATGTGCACGTGTGTATACTTAACTGGAAAGTACTTTCAGCCTGGAATGGGTAGGAGCCATGCTCACGTGAACGTTTCTCTTAGCTTCCTGTGCCCTTGGAATTTCTCTATGGAAGATGATACCTGTATAAGAGTATTTGGCTTTGAGTCATCAGAAGTATCGAATGACAGGTCCAAGCAGCCGGCTTTGGGGGCTTTGGGATTCACTGGGGAAACTGCTACAAGGTTAAAACGGCCACATTCTCCTTTAAATACTTCAGCTCTGGGAGCAGATTGACAAATCACAAACTTGCTACATTGTAGACCTAACTGGAAACAAAACGCTGGTTAATGAAAAGCCTCTTTTTTTCCTTCTTTTCATTCCCCCTACTGTGAACACCCATTAAAGCCTGAAGTGGGGGTGTTTGCCTCCTTTGTTTCACAGGAGGTAGAGTCAGGAGAGGCAGGTGCATCTGGAAAGGGCAAGTATGAAGTCAGAGGCGTGTGTGTGTGTGTGTGTGTGTGTGTGTGTGTGTTTTTTTTTTTTTTTTTTTTTTTTTTTTTTGAGACCAGGTTTCTCTGTGTAGCCCTGGTTGTCCTGTAACTCTGTAGAATAGGCTGGCCCTGAACTCAGATATGCCTGCCTCTGCCTTGATGCTGGGATGATGGCTTGTGCTACCAACTACTCAGCAAAGCCAGAGGTTTTTGTTTTTGTTTTTGTTTTTTTCATACTCCAGATCTTAATATAAAACCGAAGTACTTGTAAGAACCCCAAATTAACATTATTCAAATTATTGTTTCAGTCCCCATAAGTGACTTTGCTAGGTAACAGTAGGACTAGTTTTGACTGCTGATGCCAAAGCAAGGCTATATTGAGCTTCACCTCCTTAATGGATATTTATGCACTTAGAGTCGGGAGGTAAGATCTGCTTCAGGGCCCATAGTTTGGAACCATAGCCAGAACTTGGATGTTCTGCTCTGGCCTCTGGGAGTTACCACTGAGGTAGAACTCAGCCTTGCTCAGTTATTACCAATAGCTTTAGGAGTGGGCAAGGAAAAACCAGAAGCCAAAAGCTCCTATGCAGGTGTACCAGCTGGCAAAGACAGCAGTTGACAAGTTGGGAATGGGGGTGGGGATAGGGATTTGAGCTATGAAGTAGAAATCGGTGTGGTTCCAGCGTTTGGTTTTGTTATTTATTTGCCTTGACTAGAGAAGAATGGCCCTGATTGCATGTCACTCTTCTGGGTCAGTGGTACCACCACAGGTAACTACAGTACGTGCCGTTTTCACAGGTCAGATGGCAGGCCATGGGGAGCTGATGCACTTGCTCGTAAGGGAGACTTGCATATACATCTGGGTGAACCGGAGGTCCTGAAAAACAAGGTCTGAGTTACAGGAACTCATGTTTAGGAGTCTGGCATGTCACTCTGTCTCTTAGTGGAGACCTTGACTTGGGATGGTGAGAGAATGACAAGGACTCTGTAATCCCATGGTCCTTTGCTCTTCCGAGAAGTGGCATCCCTGTACCTCTTACAAACACCTAAGAAATGGCACCTCAAGTGGCCCCTGAAAGAGACTACAAGAGCAACAGCTGGAAAGTGAGAGGTAGTGGGGAATTCCAGATGATGCCAGGGCAGAAGGGACAGTGACAGGGGTGAGCCTGCTTTGCCACCTGGTCCTACCTACCTTGTTTATTTTAATTGTGACCCTGAGGTCATTTTAGTGGGTGCAGCTTGTCTGTCGGACTCTTGTTGCTTTGTTAGCAGGGTGGGGCTTTGCTGTGTCTCCCTCTCTGCTGGGGATCACAGCTTGCACTGCTGTTTCTTAGCATGCTGGTGGCCCTTCCTCAGCTGACTGCAGTCTCTTTTCTCCTGGCTTCCCTCCTTTCTGGAAAATAGATAGGGTTGCTCCTAGCCTTCTGACATTTGATCCCTTTCATTTCTTTACCCTTCCAGCTGCCTCCACCCTCCTCCTGGGTCTGGGAAGCTGAGTAGCCCTGTGGTAACCTTGTGTACATAGTTCTACCCTTTGTCCAGTTCTTCCCGAGAAATTCACAGGCACTTGTTCTTGGCTCTTAGGCATGACTGCCCCTCAAGAGTCCACTTTCTCTGGCTCCCAGGGCTGTTCTAGGAAAACACTTCCACTCTCCTGACTTTATTCTCTAGCACTGGTCTGTGCCCTTCACTTCCCCAGGGTCAGACAAATCACCTTGACTTATGTCTTGTTTACTACTTAGCCTAGGCGTGGGCGGCCCTCTAGCTGCCTGCCCTGTTTGTTTCCGCCCTGTCCCCTTGCTCTCCCGTGCTGGCTGCTGTTCCTGCCCTCGATGGCTTTCTCCTTGCAGAGGTCAGTGGTTCTTGTTGCTTTGCTTCATAGCACAATGGGTAAGTCACAGGGCCAGCCTCCCTTGTAATGTTAAAAAAAAAAAAAATTGTCTAGAATATATTGAGATTCATTTAGACATAAAAACAATCTTTCCTGATTTAGGAGCTTTTACAGAATATTTAGTCAAGCCAGGTGTGGTGGTGCACACCTTTGATTCTAGCGCTGAGGGAGGCAGAGGCAAGTGGATTTCTATGAGTTCTAGGCCAGCCTGGTCTACAGAATGAGTTCCAGGACAGCCAAGGCTACACAGAGGAACCTTGTCTTGAAAAATGGGATGGTGTGATGGTGAGGGAGAATGTTTAATTGTAGTACCCTTTGTTTATTTCAAGCAGAAGACTTTTTGAGCTAATTCTGAATAGAATTCCTTTTCACCTGGCCACAGCTATTTTTCCCTGTGTCCTTAGACTTTTCAAGAAGATTCATTACATTTTAAAAAAAATTACTGTTATATGCAGGGTGTATGTGCCATGGTATACACACGTGGAGGTCAGAGGACAACTTTGTGGAGTCTGTTTTCTCTTCTCTGCTTTATGTGGGTCCCAGGGATCCAGTCAGGCCAGTAGGCTTGTACAGCAAATTCTTTTCCCTGCTGAGCAACCTCACTGGCCCACCCCAAGAAGATTCTTTGTTGTTTGTTTGGTTTGAGACAAAGTCTCACTGTGTAGCTCTGGTTGGTCTAGAACTTGTTCCAGGCCTGGAACATATAGATCCATGAGTGCTGGAATTAATAGCAGAGTGCCTATGCCACCATGCTGCCCAAGAAGGCGCTTATTGTCCGTCTTGACATTGTCATCTTGAACACTCCTCTTCCCAACTCTGTTCTCACTTTCTTATCTTTATCTCCTCCCTTCTGCTATCCCTCTGGCTAGCTGTTCACCAAGCTCCTGCAGTTGGGCCACATAGCCACTATTGAAGCTCAAGGCAGTCCTTAACTAGAAAAACTAACAGCTATTGCCTTTAACTTGTGTTGAGTGCCACACATGATGGCGCTGGTAAATAATTAACTGAGTTGGTTGCACATCCACTTGAATTATGCCATTGTCTGCACTGATGTCGCTACTATTAAATTCTGATCCTTCAAGCAGTCATTCTAAAACAAGGGTGCTTTGAGCGGGGATTATGCCCAGGTAGGTCTGGAATGGATCTTATGAGGCTGCCTGTTGAACCAGCCTGTGAGGAGAGTGTTGTGGGTGCTCGTACATGCCAGGAGGAAATGGAAGGTCAGGTATAGCTCCTGACTAGCAGGCCCCTGACAGATAAGGCTGCCAGATGTCACAACAGAAAACACAGGATAGCTGATTACCTTGAAATCTGTTAGACAGAGTGTGTATTCCTACTAAAGAATTGTCCCATGTTTATTTGGAACTGGAATGTAATTGGGTATCTTTATTTGTCTTTTCTGGGGTAGAATGTCATTGTGATCACCTTTCCAATTCACTGACCTGGATGTGGAGCTATTGTGTAGTATAGTCCAGGTGCCCATTTAGAGAACACTACGAGGGCAGATGCTTGTTATGAGAGACTAACAGCAGAGAAGGCAAACCCACGTCACGTGTCTTGAATTTCACTCTGACAGGACTGACATGCTCAGACATTTGTATTGGCAACTGCATATATATATCTTAAACTCCCCATTAGAAGGTGAGAGAAGCTATCCTAGGTTACAAGAGCCAAAGGACTGTCTCTGTGGAGCGGTCTTGAGGTTAGAGAGACTGAGGTTTTTCTCACTTGTTGACATGGAACATAGGGGCAGGTGTCTGCTCCACAGTTCTGTGCTATTTCTGAAGGGAAAGCCAACTGTACACGGCTGCTAGCAACGCAACTTTAAATATGATTGCATATGAGGACACTAGAGAACCACAGGCGTTGGAGAACTTCACACCTGGGTTGAAATTCTGGTTTTCCTGCTTTCTCTGAATCCTCAGACAGAATACTCTGCCTTTCATTGCCAAGTGGTATTCTCATTCATAAAACAGGTTAATGCCTACTATGCCACCGTCATCATTACATTTAGATACCTAATCTAAATGCCATCAGAATTCACTAGGGAAGTGGGGATTTAACCCATTCCCTGAGCCAAGCTGGGGCGAGGGATGCGTGTTCGTGCAGGAAACGCCTGCTTTTGACATCTCCCGGTTGCCTTCCTACTAATGACTGTCTTTCTGACTCTTCCCTGGTGTAGGATTGACACAGATTCCTCAGATCCAAAAGACTGAAATCTCCTTCCAACCTAATAACCCCAAGACCTACGAGGAGTATGTGCTAAACATCATTAGATTCCTGGAAAAGTACAAAGATTCGGCCCAGAAGGATGACATGATTTTTGAGGATTGCGGCAGTAAGTGACTCACAGATACACGTGGTCCCACTATTGAGAAGGACTAGTGGTCACCTGGCTTCGTTGCTTTAGTAGTTTAAAGGCAATGTCACTGAGTTCTTGTTAGAATTTACACAAGGTTTTCACCTTACTTCATGATGATGAAAAAGGGACAAATGATAAGCAAGGAGAAATCATGAAGGGGAAATGATTTAATAAAATGCCCATTATGATAAGAATAGCCATACATAATATATGTCAAATATACAACAAAACATATGCATCGTTTTTGTGCAGCATGACTTAAATTCTGTATCCATTTAATTTTTCTCTGGCTTTTCCCGTGAAGCGTGAAGAACATTTCCCAGTTGAATAAGTGCTTGTAATGAAGGGAGAATGTACAGCTTCCAAAGACTCATGACTTCCATCTCCTCCTTGACCATTTACCCTCTGATTGGGAGGTGTACCTCCAGAAAATTCTGACCCAAACCTTCCAGCTCAAAAGTATTGACAGCCTTTTAAATTCAAGTCCTTGTTGTAACGTCCCTGTTTCTGAGCAAACCTGTGTGTGTCTGTGAAAATGTTGTCGCCGCTGGTGGTGCTGAAGCATGGTCTGGTTTCCGTCAGCCCTGAGTAGCTAGGCAATCCATTAGAGCAGTGGTTCGAAACCGGAGGGGTCTCTGTTCCTTAGGGTAGAATGACTCTTTCCATAGGGTTGGCCTGAGACCATTGGAAAACAGATATTCACATTACGATTCATAACAGCAAAATTATAGTTATGAAGTAGCAATGAAAATAATGTTACAGTTGGGCATCACTACAATCTGAGGAACTGTATGATCGGCTCACAGCGCGTTAGGAAGGCTGAGAATCACTGGCTTAGAACAAGAGAAAGACCAGCGGAGCCTCAGTGTCTGCTGACCATGAAGCATTGTTGGTGAGCAGGTTAGCTTTGGGGTCGTGCACCAGCAATTGCCTTTGCTAATACTAATCCATCTTTACCTTTTGAAGAGAGCAGGCAGCTTGTGGGAAGTCTTGTCTAACATAGACCACGTGTAGCCCTGTCTTCAATGGGAACTTACAAGGAACAAGAAGTTCTTTTCTTTCTTAATGGTGCAAAGCGAACGGTTGGTGCACTCTGTAAGTGTATTTGTGCTTTTAGGTGTGCCCAGTGAACCCAAGGAACGGGGAGACATCAATCACGAACGAGGAGAGCGAAAGGTGTGCAGGTTCAAGCTTGACTGGCTGGGGAACTGCTCCGGTCTCAATGATGAGTCTTACGGCTACAAAGAAGGCAAGCCCTGCATCATTATCAAGCTCAACCGAGTGCTGGGCTTCAAACCTAAGGCAAGCACTGTTTTTACACTCTCACATTTCGGGGCCTAGCTGATATGAAAAGACGGGACGTTTCAAAACATGCTCACTGGTACTTCTGAAGTGCAGTCAGTCAGTAGCATAACACCAAAATCTTTCTCTTGGATCGAGGGTAACAACCCAGGCTCTAAAGCTGCAGATTGACTGCCACAGCCAAATTTTGGTTCCTGAGGCCTTGGATTTTTGTGATTCAGGATTTCATGTAGCCCAGGCTTAACTTCAGTCACTTTGTAGCCAAGGCTGGCCTTATGATCCCCCATCCTCCTAACCCCATCTCCCCAGTGATGAGACTATGGTGTGCTCACAGCTCCGTGTTCCTATTCTTAATACTCTGCTTCGTGTCTAGATAAAAAAGTTATTTTTACATGTGAGGGTCTCCTGGTTGCTTGCTGTGATTCCAGGCTGCTTTTGGTTTGGATCCTTAAAGGAGCAACAAGGGTATTTCAGAAATGCTGTCTGTTAATCAGAAACAAGTTTTTTCCTGAATGATGATTTCATTACCAAACCGAACATACCATTTTCTCTGCCCTTTGATAACCACACAGTTTCTAACAAGTGACCATTACTTGATCAGCAAATTGCCACTGTATGATATTTTGTGAGAAATTCTTCACAAAAGGAAAGAAATACTGGTGTTGTCTCAGCTTTTCTAAAAGATAATTTCTCAGATCATGAATGAAGCAAAGCTGACCTTCCATAGGCGTGGCTTTTGTCTGCAGGTTCCTTTAAGGCTGACACCAACACTGCCCTGTATTCATACATTTAAATTCTGAGGGGATTAACATCAGTACACTGAGTTAAAGCCACTTCCTTTCTGAAGCCTGCCTTTCATTTGCTCAGTTTCTCCTGCACGTCAATTTGTATCTGTGATATTTGCTACCCAAAAGGAAATCAAATCAAAAGGCGAATTTTCTTTTTCTTTCTGTGAGATATGATATCTCTATGTCGGCAGCCCTGGCTGTCCCGGAATTCTTGAGAGCAGGGTGGCCTTGAACTCAGAGATCCACCTGCCTGAGTGCTGGTATTAAAGGTGTGTGCCACCAAACCCAGGAGGAATAGTTACCTTAAAAAATACATCAAAGCTCCTTTATGCTACCAGAGGCTGGAACAAGTTGTCAGTGGATGACTGGTTGTCTGAATGGGCTGCTGGCTTTGTTGGATCTCTTTCGAATGTTAATGTACCTTTCAACCGATTTTAAATTTTTCCCCAGAGACAAGCACGAAGTGGGAAGTATTGTGGTTGGGACCATTACCCCATGCTTGTACTTGACATTCACACGGCTAGGGTAATCTAGTAATAAGAGAAACTGGTGTGGTGTTTCTGAAGGAAGCCCGAAGCCAATTTCTGCTCTCTAGGTCATTTGCTTTTAATATCGCTCATCACACTTAAAGTGGCACATGTTAAACAGAGGCACAGCCTGGCCCACTGTGTGAGTTCTGTCTTCTACATCTGGATGTCCTGTTCTGTGATGGACATTGACTCCTGTAGTTTGGTCTCCAGTTAATACATTGCTTCTTCTCATTTGTCCCTCCTAGCCAAATCCCCAGCTGGTTTGTCAGTGGGATTTTTTTTTTTTTTTTGGTTAGAGACTGCTTTGTCTCATCATTTCCATTGGTGTGCCTGGTTCCGTATCTTCGGAGGACAGATTCTGACAACCTCTTTGATCAATAAGTGTTTTCTATTCCAAGTTTTCAAGGCAGAAACACTGGTAGCAGAAAACCCCCTCAAAGAGTCAAATCTAGATGCTCATTTTCTTATATTCCTCAGCAAGTAATGCCAAAATATGAATTTCTTACTGATATGTAGACCCTCGGCACAGCTGGTCATTAGACTCTTTGTGTGTGTGTGTGTGTGAGAGAGAGAGAGAAGAGAGAGAGAGAGAGAGAGACAGAGGAGAGACAGAGAGAGAGACAGAGAGAGAGAGAGAGAGAGAGAGAGAGACAGAGAGAGAGACAGAGAGAGAGAGAGATACATGTTCTATGTCTTATGTCCAGGCTCCGATGCAGGGCTAACCTGAGTAAGCAAATGGCTGCTTTCCAGCAATACATATTCATCAGGCACCTTTGGAGCTAGATAGGCCAGGGACGGAGGGGGAGGGCTGGGTATTTTTCTGTAACTGTCTGGTTTTTTTTCAGACTGCCCCCAGGCTTAGTGGAGGGTGAAAGCCTGTTAGAAGACTGCATTGTTGAGGAAAAGCACCGAGTATTTACTGATGGCTCAATATGGAAGTCCAACTCTTGCACTAGAGGTGCACTAGTCTCTTTATGTGGGGACTGCCATCGTAGCAAGCACCCGGTCAGCTCCTCATCGCCCGAGTCAGGGTCACAGGCGGTTAGCGCCAGGCTGTCACAGCTCATTTGTAGTGATTGTTTCAAACCAAACAGTTGTCTCAGATTCACAAGGCGGACCATGCATTTGCTTTCCTGGTGTCTTATTATTTCAGCAGCTTATTGCCAACAACGTGAATTTGTTTGGACTACAAATGAGTTTTATTTTTCAGGAAAAAAAAATACCTTTTGCTGACCAATGTGGGTTTTACTTTTAGCCTCCCAAGAATGAATCCTTGGAGACTTACCCACTGATGATGAAGTACAATCCAAACGTCCTGCCTGTCCAGTGCACTGGCAAGGTGAGAACACATTCGGGGAAAGTGGGCCAGGGTGAGGAATGGGTGGGACTCCTCACCGTTGGAAGGACAGTTTCAATACAAGAAACTGCTTTTGGGTGTTAGGCTCAAAAGATGAACCAGAATTATACAAGCTAAAGGGATAGAACTGTGACTAATAAAACCAAGTTTGTTTACTGGCACAAGAAACACAGATATCTAAATATCTGAATTTAATGTAATAGAATGTGGGTTTATGGACCCGAGAGGTAAGCTAGCCCACAGCATGTGCTAAATTCTGGGTCCAACTTTCTTCTCTCTTTTTTAATGAATGTCAAAAATTAGTGCTATGGTACCAAGCCAAGAGATGGATGTAAGAAATAAGAGGCAACTATGTAAGTCTTTGGAGAGAATATTGCTGAAGACACTGTCCATAAAGAGATAGTATCCACCAGAACAAGCCAGGAGTTCCTCTCACTACTGGCCTTCCTACAAGGCTGAGCCAGCTCGCCTCAGTGCCTCCATTTGCACAGAGCTCCCTTTTGTGGTGCTTCTTGGCTGTATGGGCTAGAACTGACCTTCATCCTGTGGTGTCACCTATCCATGTCACCCAGTGCTTGATGGGCTTAGCTTCTGAGAGGCTTGAGGTAGGCACACCACAGGGTGGTCTGTTTTCTTCTACTGCAGTTTATGATGGGGTTGAGGGTCTTGCTCGTAAGAACAAGATGAGACCCATGATGTGTGTGTGCCCTTGAAATTAAATTGCGTGTCCTTTCGGTTTGCAGCGAGATGAAGATAAGGAGAAAGTCGGAAACATTGAGTACTTTGGAATGGGTGGATTTTACGGCTTTCCTCTGCAGTATTATCCCTACTATGGGAGACTCCTGCAGCCCAAGTACCTGCAGCCCCTGCTGGCCGTACAGTTCACCAACCTCACCTTGGACACTGAAATCCGCGTTGAGTGTAAGGCGTATGGTGAGAACATTGGGTACAGTGAGAAAGACCGTTTTCAGGGACGCTTTGATGTAAAAATTGAAGTTAAGAGCTGATCACAAGCACAAATCTTTCCCACTAGCCATTTAATAAGTTAAAAAAGATACACAAACCTACTAGTCTTGAACAAACTGTCATACGTATGGGACCTACACTTAATCTCTATGCTTTACACTAGCTTCTGCATTTAATAGGTTAGAATGTAAATTTAAAGTGTAGCAATAGCAACAAAATATTTATTCTACTGTAAATGACAAAAGAAAAATAAAAATTGAGCCTTGGGACGTGCCCATTTTTACTGTAAATTAGATTCCATAACCGACTGGTAGTGAGCAGTGTTCTGGCCCTAAGTATTGCCGCCGTGTCTATTTTATTTAGTGTACAGTACTATAGGTGCGCACTCTGGTCATTTTTCAAGCCATGTTTTATCATATCTGTTTTCTACTTTCCGTGAGCAAGGTTTGCTGTCCAAGGTGTAAATACTCGATGGGAATAAAACTGGCATGGTACTTTTTCCTTTCTTCCTTATGTTCTTAGCTCTGAAATCTCAAAGGTAACGGCCCATCAATGAGCATTTTAACACACTCCATAGTCTTTTCCTGTGGTATCAGGTCTTTATTATTATTCTTTTTTCTTTATTTCCTGGGGCTGGGGGGTGGGCTGTCATGGGGGAACTGCCCTTTAAATTTTAAGTGACACTACAGACAAACAAAGGTGATGGTTTGTGTTGTGCTCCGTGCTGAATGCTGTCTCGCCATCTCTCCCCTTGTCCTCCAGTGTGTTCCGAAGCTGTGTATGAGATCTGGATCTGCCCATCACTTTGGCTAGTGATGGGACGAGTTAATTTGCTTAGTACATTTCCTTTTCCTTCTTTCCTTTCTCTGGAGGCATCATGTGCTGGTGCTGTGTCTTTATGAATGTTTTAACCATTTTCATGGTGGAAGAATTTTATATTTATGCAGTTGTACAATTTTATTTTTTTCTGCAAGAAAAAGTGTAATGTATGAAATAAAACCAAAGTCACTTGTTTGAAAATAAAAATCTTTATTTTGAACTTTATAAAAAGCAATGCAGTACCCCATAGACTGGTGTTAAATGTTGTCTACAGTGCAAATCCATGTTCTAGCATATGTAATAATTGCCAGGAGTACAGTGCTCTTGTTGATCTTGTGTCAGTCAGGTTAACACAACAGACAATAAAAGAATGAACACATTCCTCATGTGTGCGACTCCCTTGTCTGAGCGTCTCAGTCTGTGTCGTCTTTACTCTGTACGACTAATTATCCAAGATCTTGAAGAAATACTGGACCTGAAGGGCAAGCACAGGTTGTCGTTAGCTACATACAGGTCTGGGCTCCTCCACGTGCCACCTGCTGAGAGGGTGGAGGGCCCGGGGGACCTAGACGCACACCTCTTCCCCAAGAGATGACCGAGTTAACAAGAGGCAAAAGGGAAGGCTGAGGCTTGGTTTTGAGGTGTTTTACGGTGCTGTTCCACTCATTGAACACGGGAAATCTTGACTCTCGTGACAATAACCACAGCTCAACAAAGCGTGTTGGCTGTGTGTGTGCGTGTATGTGTGTGTGTGTTTGTGTGTGCGTGTTTGTGTGTGTATGTATAAACGTTTCTATCAGTTAAAAAAATAATGCTAGGTTTGAGATTCAGTAACTTAAAAAGCATGCATCTTGCTCTGGTTCAGGATTTAGTTTAAGTACTTACTTGGCCATATTTAATAATTAGTCTTAGTGTCAGAAAAGACAAAAAAAAAAAAGTATTTTCTGAACATTTTTTTGGTGTGATGGAGTTGAAGATTTGGTATTGCCAACATGGGGACATGCAAATTAAAATGATGGTGACATCTGGACCTGAAAGTCTTGCAGAAGGCTTGGGTAACCACAGGTCCACTAGCATTCCTTCCTGCCTTCAGGCTACTGAGAATGCAAGTCCACACCCGCTGGCTCTGAAAGACTAGAGCTAATTTACAAACACTAGTAACAGTTCCCACCCATTGTTCCGTACTAAAAATCCCCGCGTTTTACTCTAGGTGTGGCACACCACACCTGTGATCCCAGAACTCAATGGTCACAGAGTCAGACTTTGTCTCACTATATGCAGCTGCAAATTATGCGATGACAGATGAGCAGCAGAGGAACAGTTCCTGCACTTAACAGGAAGTAACAAAAGACAGCTGTGTTGAACGGCCCAGCTGCAGAACTTTACGGGTTTTAGGAATTCTCTTTCATTATTGGGGAATTAGCAAAATTCATAAATGGTATCGTCCATATTAAAGTGGGTTTCTCAACCATCAGCTGTACATTTATGGGAACAGAGGTGTCACTCCAGTGAAGAAGATGTTTTATTTTACTGAAACAGCTCGTTTTTGAGATCAGGTCTCACTATGTAGCCTTGGCTGTACTGGGGTTGTACTGGGGTTGTACTGGGGTTGTACTGGGGTTGTACTTGGTTGTACTTGATAGGTCGATGCTGGGATTGGATGTGTGCCACCAAGCCTTGATAAAGCTCATCTTTTTTAGGCTGTGAATGAATTATGTTCATGATGTTTGAATAAGAAGGGGAGTGGAGTGGGAGTCTCATCAAAGAATTTTAAACTGGAGGACCATTTACAGTTTTGAAATTATTCAAGGGTCATAGTCTTGGTGACACAAACCTACTGGTTTCACAGACCCTGTGTCTCCAATGCTCTAGAACTATTGCACAGGCACACACCAGTTTACCTACTACTTCCTTCAAGATTCTCTCCAAATCTTGTTTCCCACAACCTCGCCGGCACTCCCTACCTGGGATGCTCAGGACTCTACCGGCTAGGAGCCTTGTGAATGTTGTTTACATTCTTTGACTTAACATACACTTAACTGCCTGTTACATACCTGCTTTGTCAAGCATCCTTTCATCTAGAACTAGGTCGAGCCTCCAAAGCATAAGCCAGTCTGCAGTGACACACAGTACCAAGCGCCATTCTCAAGGCGTTTTCCTTCCATACACACACTGTGGATTTTTTTCTCATGTTCACACTCGAGGATTTTTTTTTCATGTTCACATTCGTGTACTCTAACCACTTCTTGGGTGTGTGCAGAGAGAGCCATCACCTACCTCCTATATATATATAGCATGATTGTTATCCTGTTTGTCTAGATCCAGCCAGTCAAACACAGACAGAAGGGAAGGAGGTTTTCAAAGGCAGTGTTAATCAAACTGGCATTGAAATAATGAGAAGGCTCTTCCATTCCCCATAGCCCCTGACGTGTTAGCATGTCCGAATCCCAGGTTAATAATAAACGGAGGCATGCCCTGAGCTCGGCCTTAGTGAGCGGATTATGTAATTAGAATTTAACGATCTTTACTCTCATTGTATTGATTATCTTCAGCTAAGAATAAGAGTAGTTTTCCATCTATGGCCTTAACATAAACACTCATGTAGAGTAGTAAATATATTTAAAGAAAAATACTACAAAAAACTCAAATAGTAGTAAACTTCGGCAGAAATCTCGAAAGTGAAAATGGCATCTGAAAGTGGGAGAGAAGCCAGTGTTTCAGTTGTGTACCTGTTTGGGAAAAACTGAATTTGAACTCCACTGATTCTAGAACAATAGCATGTTCTGTCTGCTCCAGCTGTACTTATTTCCAAATGACTGCCCAACTTTAAATTAAAAATGTTATCAGTGACCACAGACAAAAGCCCAGTTATTAGAATCTTTCTAACCCAGCAGCAGCTCAAACTGGCTCTTAAAGGATTAGTAGCACTTTCCATTATGTGTATGTATTGCCCACGGTAGGGAATCAAATGGGGTTACCTTGAAAGTCCAGGGCTGAAGACCCTCTACAGACAGAAAAAGACTGTCCAAAGAATGCTTTCAAACAAGTAAGTAAAGAGATCTAGGTTTCAAATTCAACAGAGGAAACCTGGCTCTATCTTCTGTAAGAGGGGGCTAGCATGGTACTTTTATTCCTGAGCTCCTCACTGGGAAACAAGATGAAGAAATAACCAACCGGTAGCTCCCGTTAGCATCACATTCTACTCAATGAAAAACAAGCACAGCTGCAGCACCAGTCCAGTATCTTAGTTCATTTTTCTGAGTTCATTCTATGGGGCTGACTCCAGATCACCCAGCCATTTTATTTAATTGTCAGCAAATTCTGTATTCTAAAGGGTGTCTTGTAATGCAACTTTCACATTTACAGCTTGCTCCACCACAAAGCCTTGTGTAAATGTGGATCTATAAAATCAGGAGTCGTACAGGCAGTCTGCTGTTTTCAAGCGTTGGCTCCAATATGGGCCATGGAGGAGGTGCCAAGGGTAATCTAACACTCAGGCACAGCTCCTGATACGGGTTTATTGGGTCTGTCTTTTGGGTTAAGTGTTGCTGATTGATTTCATTTTCATGATTGGAACATATTACCTGTCAATGCCCTTTGGTGTCCATAACTAGTATAGGAATCTATAGTCATTAAATTAGTAGCGGTGGAGTGGGGTGCAGACCAGCCCTGTAGAAAGAGGACACAGGAGCTAGTTTTGATAAGGAGTGGGATCTAAAGTGACCAGAGTTGGATCAGGCCTGGGATTTCTTCCAAGGGAAACTCTGGCTCTGGGAGGAAACATTTGCAGGGGTGGGAGGGATGAACTAGAGAAAATGAAAAACATAATAAGAAAGTCCACAACTACCAACCCCTTTGCCTAGAGCTGGCCTTTTCTTTCCTCAGCCACATTTCTTTGGGGTCTCCTACTATACTGAGTACTGACTACTAGGAGAGGGGATCCTCGAGACACATAGGGTCCCCATTTTCATGAAGTGTTTGCCTTGAGATTCTAAGTCATAAGTGGTTTGTTTCTATCCACACATACTTCTTTCCTCTCGCCAGTCACTCACTTGACTAACATAACTGCACGGGACATCTACAACAATTTAAAACCGGGGAAAACTTCATCCTCAGAAAATTCACAGCCTGGAAAGAGGAAAAGATTTCCCTCAGCAGAGCAGAAAGCTTTACTCTGAAAGGTCTCCTACAGATTCATCATAAATCTGGATAATTGACTTCAACGAGAGTTTAATATTCTTCTCTTAAATTATTTATTACAGAAAAATCATATCAAAACCTACAACAGAACTGAGTGCATTAACACCCAGCTGGCTATTTTCTAGATGAATGCGGATCTGGAGGTCAGGAGTGTTTTGGAGGGAGAGACTCACTTTGCTTAGCCTTCTGGAACTTTATACCAGAGAAAAGATGATGTTTCTAGCTCACAGTAGCAACAGCAGCAAGACTTCACGTTTGTAGAAATAATTTTGAATTAGCTTTCAGGGCAGTAGAAAAGCACATGGCCTCTACTATAAGTGAGCAGGCTCATTTGTGACTGTCACATAAGCAAGGCTATTAGACAGAGCTTTCCAGAATGTTCCTTAAGTGGAGGTATAGGCAATAAGCTGTATTCTTGTATCATTTGCCCTGGAGTTCTTGCTGCCAGGAATGAACACAGGGTGCTGGAGCCACAGGAGCCACCAGGGAACGCAGAGGCAGGGAACGCTAAGATCAATGCAGGATTTGAATCACTGAGCTACAGAACCTGCACCAGCTCTGCCTGTTTGCTGACTTCTTCTTCACTTTAAGAAAATCTGAAGTTTGTTCTTCTTCTGGCATCTCTGACCCCCTCAAGCTGTTCTAAGAGGACGGCAGTGGTAACCAGAGCAGCAGGGTTAACGCAGGGGAAATCGCCATCCGGTGTCCTCAGTGACTACACCTTACCTCTGTATGGCCATTCCAGAGACTGAGGTGAGATCTCAGCAGCGAGAAAGGAGCAGAGCAGTGCTCTGAGGCCAGGGAACCTCATCCTAATTGTACTCCATTCGCTGCCACCAGCCAGAGGCTCTGGAGCCCATGTCTACTTTTCCCTTATGCTAAGCATATACCACGGTGTGTAACATCTTTGATACAGACACTGACAACGTGCAGACTAATCCGAAAGCAGCGAACAGATCGGACAGTTGTAGAAGGAAGTTCCCTATGTGGGGGGATCAGAACTCCTTAGCTTCCTTCTACATCATCAGCTCAAACATTCCCCTCTGGCCTTGTTCCAAGATGAGTTCCAGCTTCATGAATTCCTTCACAACTCACAGTCCTTGGGACACTTAATAGTGACTTTCAACTCACCCTGATCTAGAATCAGTAAAGACAAGCCTCCCTGGGCATGTCTGTGAGAGATTATCGAGATTAGGTTAACTGAGGGGAAAGGACCCCCCTCAATCTGAGCGGCAGTACTCCCCCAGCTCGGTCCTGACTGTTGAGAGACAGTGATCCAAGTGCAAGCATTCCTGGCTTGCTGCTGCCTGACTAGAGATGCAACATGACCCTGCTTCCAGCTTCCGCCACCATGGCTCCCCTAGCTTGAGGGACAGTGCTCTTGAACTGGGAGTCAAAATAAACCCTCTGTTCTTCACATGATGACATAATTGCTCTTGTAAGCATCATGTCCCAACATGAGAAAAGTAGCTAATCCAGTCATTATTAAGAAAGCTAAGCAGTGCTCACTTCAGTGGTATTTTCCAGTGCAGGTAGCCTGCCTGGGAAGTGTGATGGCAGCGGGACACCTGGGGACTGAGGGGCACACAATGAAGGAGCTTATGTCTCCTCAGGGGATGTCAGATAGCATCTTTGCCCATGGCTGCACTTCTCTGTCCCCCTTCATTACAACTGCTAATGCACACAACATACACACTGACGGCTCTCATGCAACTAGGCTTTTGATTCAGTCATATCCTAACAGTAAACTTAAAGAAAAAAAATGAGATATGTGTACTCTGTTTAGTCCGAGTTAATTGAATTAACTTAATTAAGTTAACAGCTGATTGAATAGTCCGAACTGGACAAAAACCAGAATCACAGAAATTAAGAAATGAATGACACTTGAGTTTTGTACAGTCCCATCATTTAGATGAACCCCTCCTTTCTATGCCCTTTCATCCCCTAAAACTGAGTAGCAGAAAGCACGAAGTTTAACTGTTTTACTCTGATGAGATCAATACCAGAATTAAGGAAAAACAAGAGGAAAGGGAAACCTACAATGATTACAAAAACTTGTATCGAGTTCAAGTGTATGCCACAGTTTCTTCCCTTCATTCTCAACATCTCTTGTACACTGCTGTTTAGTTCTATGTTAAATCCTAAGAATGAAACTAATAACGCAAGAGGCAAGGATCCGATTCTCACGGAAGCTACATTATAGTAAGAAAACAAAATCAAACAGCAACAATGACTTTTTTTTTTTTTGAAATATCTAATATATGCTATTACTGCTCTCTCACAAATATGTTGGAAGCTTGTTTGTAGCATATGTGGACTAGGGAAATATAATAATAAAAGTAATCAAAGGAGACTCTGGAGAAGCTAGAAATTCACAGAGTTTTGAAAAATTACGAGAAGTATCAAGGCAAATGAACACTGGAGAGTGTGCGTATGGGCCAGCATGACCCGAGAAGGAGAACAGGTTTGTGTGATCAAGAGGGGCAAACCGGAAATAAGACACCATCACAACTGCAATGCAGAAAGCACACAAGACGGGAACAAGACTGAGATCAGTGGCACAGGAGCCTGACTGCACCATGCAGGAGTTCTGACTTCATCATAACTACATAGAAGTGCTTTAAGGAGGAGTACTCTGGCTGTGGTGGACAGCAGAAACTGATCAAGCTGCCCCAAGAGGGACAGGCTGGCACTGAGTCCCTGTTTCCTAGATCAGTGCTTGCCTCACTGTCAACATGTCAGCAGACTAATAAGCCAAGGGCTGTAAGCTTCTAATTATCTTCTGCCATCTTCCCAGGTCTCACAAACAAAATGACGGACCACAAAACTCCTATAGAGAGCCAAGAAACATTGTAGTTCACAGTCTCTACTCCTTTCGGCTTTGTCACTATGTCTAGAAACCAGCTGCAGACCTACCCACTTGAACCGCTGTGTTACAGAGGTTGCACGTGCACAACCAGGCAGTGGTCCGCACAGGGCTAAGGGCCTGGACCTTGCCAACCCCGTATCTAAATCAGGTTATGTTGAATTAACACAGATTCTCTGCTGCTGACGACATACAAATTTCCCAGTCACTGAATAGGAAAATCAGAGTAATTATACACAGGAGAAGACACTTGGTCACAGTGGTCACTTAACCTTATATTTACTAACAATACTCTAAAAATTATTAGTAAATGATAACCCCCAGGAGTCAATTTTAGGGTAACAATTATTGATGGTTCTTAGTGAAGTCAAATGTATATTTTTATCAAATGTATATCTGGTACTTAATAAATACTAAGGATAATGCTAGTTGAACTAAAAAGGATAAAGAATGTCATAGGTTTCTTACTTTTAAAAAGTTTCTCATCATTTAAAAATTTTATCTGTTTACTGTGTGGGTATGCGTATGTCATGCACTCCTGTAGAGGTCAGGTGAGTCACCACGTGAGGCCGAGTGCCACTAAACCAGTCATCAGGCTTGGTGGCAAGGACCATTACCATACTTCTGGGCTGTCCTTCTACCCCTCCTTACTTCGCTAATCTTATCTCATTTATTTATGTGTCATTATAAGAGAACTGTCTGAATAAAAAATGGTCCCTAACCCACTTTGACATCAACTATTGCACAGTCACATCAATTACAGCTTGGGGAGAACAGGGACAGGGAATATGCCACTAGTGGACCTAATTCTTTACTCTGCTCCTCATTTGATAGTTGAGCCCTAAACACTGATCTGAAGAAATAGCCTTACTCTACCCCTTAGACTTCATCTACTGCATTTGTCCAAGTTCTTTTCAATGACGTCATCCAACCACTATCATCCTAAAAATCTCCTTGGTCTTTATGAAGTGATTCAAGTTCATCTGCTCATTATTGTGGTTTGTATAGGCTCGGCCCAGAGAGTGGCACAATTAGAAAGTGTGGCCTGTTGGAGTAGGCGTGTCACTGTGGGTGTGGGCTTTAAGACCCTCATCCTAGCTGCCTGGGAGCCAGAATTTGCTAGCAGCCTTCAGATGAAGATGTAGAACTCTCAGCTCCTCCAGCACCAAGTATGCCTGGATGCTGCCATGCTCCTGCCTTGATGATAACAGACTGAACCTCTGAACCTGTAAGCCAGCCCCAATTAAATGTTGTCCTTTATAAGACTTGCCTTGGTCATGGTGTCTGCTCACAGAAGTAAAATCCTAACTCAGACACTTATTGAGTTCTATAATGATAATCATTCAGTGTTTGGTATGTAGCTAATGACATCCTCCTCCTCCCTCTGCATTTTTTTTTTTTTTTTTTTTAAGATCAAGCTGTGAATGACGGCTACTGTCTAAGGATGACCCTCATGAGTTACATCCTTCATATGGCCTGGAGAGTAACCTCCTACCGAATTTGGGTTATCTCTGGACTTCTCTTGAGCAGGAGAGTGTAGTGGAAGGGCTACTGTACCCAGGCTTGGCTTAAGCTGTAAGAAGGCCTAGCAACTTCTGCTCTTGGCAGTCCTAGAAACTGCTGTGTGAGGATTGTGGCTTCTTGCTGGAGAGATCCTTACGTAGAGACACTCTGAGCTTACATGGAGAGAACAGAATCTGGGCTGTCTCCTCTAAGCTATCCTTCTCCTCTGCCTCTGTCCAAACCCATGTGAAGGAGCCATCTTGAACATTCTATCCCAGCTGAGCACCTAGGTGACTGTAGCCCCAGCAAGCATCACATGGGCAAAAAGTCACGGACTAGAACACTGGCTTTTCACATCTTGTAAAAACATCTTAAGGATTTAACTGTATACATGTATGTAATTTGCGTTGCAAAGTAATTGGCAAATAAGAAGTGCTGAAAACTATTTCATTTTATTTTTCATGTAAGTTAGAATGTATCCTAAAGTGATACATCAAACATAAAAGTTATATGTGCTAATGGGGTGTCATGTACTGTTTCGATACATGAACACATTGTATAATGTTAAACTCAGGTTTAATATATTTATCTCCTCAAAAATGTATCCTTTTTTTATGATAAAGTTCAGAATACTTCCTCCTGTCATATGTTGCAGTATTTTGTTAGGGCCAGGGGCACTATGTTGCTTTGGTTGCCTGGGACTCATTAAGTAGACCAGCCTGGCCTATAACTCACAGAGACCCACCTGCCACTGCCTCCCAACTGCTAAAGGCTAAAGGCTAGTGCCACTACATCTAGCCATTCTCCTGGCAGTTTAAAATGTATACTTCATTAGTGTTACCTATGGCCACTGACTGTGTGACAGCACAGCAGAGCCTCCTAACCACAACTTAGTGCTAAACTCATCCCATTGCTCCTTGTGCCTCTTCTCCCCAGTCTCTGATAACACTCTGAATATTCTCAGTCCTGTGAGATCAACTTGTTCAGATTTCATATAGCACTGGTCTTTTTTGCTTGACTTACTCTAGATCATGTAATGATCTACAGTTCTATCCACGTTACAAATGATAGCAGTTCATTTGTTTTAAAGAACAAATAGTTCACACTGAGGTACCATACCAGTCCAGTCAGAATGGCCATTATTAAAAGACCAAGGATAACAAAGTTGTGTGAAAGTTGTGGAGAAAGGGAGGGTGGGGACAGCACCGTGGGGAGGGTGCAAATTAGTACAGCCATGATGGCAAACAGTGTGGAGGTTCCTTGGCAAACTAAAACGGAAGCATCATGTGATACAGAGAGCTCACTAGTGGGAATACAGCCAGAGGAAATGAACCACTCTTAAGAGACATCTATACGCTCATGCTCTCTACGGCCCTATTCACAATGGCCTAGAAAAGGACACCAGTTAACTGTCCACCCATTAATGAACAGGTGAGGAAAATGCATTGCACACTCACGGTGGGTCTCATTTCATTTTCCTTCAGAGGCTTCGGAGGAAGAACTTGGATGAACTGGGCTCAGGGCATGCCTCAGTTATTAGTCTGTTCTACAGCTCCCCTGATGCTCAGTTGAGCCCTGTTTCTGGCTAAAATCATCATGATTTCTATTGTGGGGTACTGTCATGGCTGAATCACACTCCCTTCTTCCCCTCTCAAAGTTCATTCGCTCAAGTGGCCCCTCCCCGAGCACTTCACAGTGTGGTGGCTTTTGGAGATTGAGTCTTTATAGAAGTGATTAGATACCTCCACTAAGGTGGGCCTTACTCAGAGGGGATGGTGTGATTATGAGGAGGCTGAGACACAGCCTGGTTCACAGAAGTCTAGATACCCATGGCCCTCTGCTAGCCAAGGAGAGGCATCTTCGGAAGACAGTATCTAAGAAATGGTGCAGGTATAACTGGGTATTCACACATACGAATGGCAACAGGCTTCTAGTTCTCAGCCTATATTAAAATCCACTTCAAATGGGTCAAAGAGCTGAAGCTTTAAAAGTGACAGTGGGAAATGAGGGACAAAGATGTTGTCAAGAAATTGATGCGGGCGAGTACTTTCTGGACAGACCCCAGTTGCTCAGGAAATAGCATCAAGATTGACAAATGGAGTAAGAAAGCATCTGTAAGCACAGGAGGCAACTGAGGGGAGAAAAGCTGTAGGATGAGCCAATCTACCAGCCGCACATCTGACAGAGGACTCACACCGAGAATATATAAAAGATGAAGAAAACTAAACACTAAGACTATGAGCAACTCAATCAATAAATGTTCAACATCACTAACCACTAGAGACGTGGAACTAAAACCTGCACTGAGACTCCATCACATCCTCGTAAGAACGGTATTCATCAGGGAAACAAGAAGACGCTGGGGAGGATGTGGACAAATGGGAATCCTTACATACTGTAGGAATGTAAAGTACTCCAGCCACTACAGGAATCAGTAAGAAGACTCCTCCAAACCAGACAGCAGACCTCTCAAGGATGCAGCCATACACCTCCTCGGTGCTTACCCATAGGGCTCTTAAGGAAACACTTCAGAGATCCTTGTCCATCCATGTTTACTGTCGCACCATCCACAACAGCTAAATTACAGAACCAATCTAGGTGTCTGTAACAGAGGGATGGATAAAGAAACTGATTTTATATACACAACGGAATTTTTTCATTTGTAAGAAGGAAATTACGTTGTTTGTAGAAAATTGGATGCAATTAGGCATAATCACATTAAATGAATCAAGCCAGTCTCAGAAAGACAACTATTGTATGGTTCCTCTCATTTGTGCGTCCTGGACTTTACATGTACATAAAATCATGTATGTACAGATGGCATGAAAGTAGAAGCCAAATTACCTGCAGGCTAGCAGAAGTGGGAGAAGAAAGGAAGAGAGACAGTGGAGAGAATATGCTTAGGGCACAGGATGTATTCATGAGTATATGTAACCTTGTGTACTACAACTTTAAAAATGAAAAAATAAATAAATCAATGGCAATGTGTCTGCTATCCAGTCTACTGCACTCTGTTATGATAGCCATAGCGAGGAACCCAGCTAGTATGAAAACGATTGAAGTAAACAAGAGAAGCTGGTGAATTGTGGGTGGCAAAGAGGATAAAAAGGAAACTGTGCTGGTCATTTACTTGAAGAGGAGCCAAAGAGGAAAACTCCAGGAAGGAGACAGGACTCAGCACTTTGGGAGCCAGGCCTATGATGGTCAGTTAGGAAATGTCTTGATAGGTAAGATATTAATCTGTGGACATATAAAATCAGAAAAAAAATGCTTCTAGTGACTTATACTTGTAATACAAGACCTTGGTATACTGACACTGGAAGATTTTAAGTTCTAAGCCAGACTGAGCTACATAGTGAAACTCCTGCCTTGAAGAGGGGAAAAGAGAAAAATAAAAATAAAAGCAGTACTTCTAAACCAATGCAAAAAGATAGCAGATTCTATCATTGGGAGCCTTAATCTTTTGAAAAGTTTCAAGCTATCTCTACAATAAAAATGAAAAGTGAAACACTCCATTCTTTGGGGCCTACCCCTTCACTTTTTCAAATGACAACTGTGATGCCAGCATTGAAGATTTGGTACTTTTAATCTGTGTGGGATACAGCTACAGTTAATGTAAAGTCCAGCTATTGTGTAGAAGTGGGCTAGGTATGGCACTGCCTGGTGTACGCAAATCCACCACCTTCATCAGTCACTCTCCTCGGGGTAACAGAAATCTTTCCAGCCTTCTACTACAAGTGTATCACATTTTGACAAATGGCCTGTTTGTATAATGAGTCAAAACGACAAAAATACTCTGAGGAAATGAATTGTTTTGGTCAAGGACATTATTTATGTTGTAATAATTTTTAAAAGAGTTATAGTTACCTCTTTGCACCTTCCCAAGATACTTCTATGTTTGTGACACATAGGAGCTCAGCAGCAGACCAACTTACTGGATATTTCAAGTTGTAAAGTCAACCAAGAGGTATTTAAATGTACCCAATGATTATATTAAAAGTGGACTTTGTTCTCATGGCCAAATAATCTCTGTGATAAGATTAGACCTTCCTGAATCTTTGATCTACAGAGTTCTAAACTAACCTTTTAGTGAACAAGGAACATTACTGAAAGTGCAGTTTAGGGGGCTGGGAAGTGCTCACTGCACAACTATGCAGATCCAAGTTCTCCAGGTAACAAGCTAGGTTGGTCTCAAGAACCCCAGTGCTTGGGATTATTGGCTCCCAGCTTAGCCAACAGAACTAGGAGGTCTGGGTTGGGGGGGGGGAACAGAGAGAGGAGGGGGAGAGGGATAGAGATCTTGGCTCAAAAGAATAAGGCAAAGAGGACAGAGAAGGATATTATATGCCCTCCTCTGGCTTCTGTGCATGCACAACGGTACACCTATGCACATATATTATACACACACACACACACACACACACACACACACGAACACAGACACACACAGACACACACAGACCTGAAGAGAAGAGCTGTACTTTACATTTTAAAATATGAAGGGTTGGAAGAGCAGACGTTGTTTAGTGTTTATTTTATTTTGCTTTGCTTTTGTCAGGCTGATGAATGAACCAGTGTATCACATGGCAACTCCCTCTTTACCACTGGACTCCACCAGAGAAACGCGTTCCTTAATAAACAAAACCAAGCCATAAAGGTCTTAGCATTATATGGAAACCTCTTTTACCACACACACACACACACACACACACACACACACACCAGAGAGAGAGAGAGAGAGAGAGAGAGAGAGAGAGAGAGAGAGATACACACAAGTATATACATTTAAATGATGTTAAGAGAAAACCCTTTTACAGCGTTTAAGGTTTAAAGACTAGAGAGCTGCTGTTAAATGTCTACTATCTGAAGTCAGGGTGCTGTTGTAATCTCAGCACTGGCAACAAAACTACTCATCTATGTTCTTTTACAATTTAAAGTAACGTACTGTTCCCTTCCTTTGAGGTTTATTTAATTAGTGGAAAAAAATTTTTGAGTCCTTTAGTGATTACGTAGAATTCCACTGTGCTTCTAAGTTGGGAATAAATACTCAAAAATAATCAATACTCAAAATAATAATGAAATACTGTTACCGACTAGCATATGGTATTCTCTGTGGCTTTTGTCTAGACTTTATGATTAAAGTGTGCAGAGCAGAAGTCTTTTTAGCCTGGGCCGTTGGACCTAATCTCTGAGTACACAAGGGAATAACGCTCACTAGTACAGCACAATAGTTTCTGCACTTCTAAAATTCTAACTGCTTAAACAGGAAGAATATTTACTCATCCCCTTGGAATGCAAAATTAGTCATAAGATCTGTACCAGCAAAATACTTATCACTTGAGTTGCTATCATTCCCAAAAGACTAGTGAAAATCTTCATACTGAACCATGGAGAGAAAACAATTCTTTTCTTTATTTCCTGTTGGTTATAAATCTATGTTTTCCTTAAAATTTTGTATACTTGTTTAGGTGACTCTTGAATGTCAGAGGTTCAATTTTTTTTTTTTTTTTTTAAATATTCGGTTTAATTAGAGACATCCTTGAACTAAACTAAGATTGGTGTCAATGTTCAGTATGACCTTCTCTGTGGTCCAGTCACTACACAGTACAGGGAATTCTACAGTCTGTTACTTGGTTCCATTACCATTGGATTAAAAGCTCCAATGTTTGAGTCACAAGCATTCAAGAGTTTATTACTCAGATATCATGTGGAAATCTGATTAGTAAAGAAAATGTCTTTTAATTACTAATCAGCAACCACTTTACCTTAGGTTAGCAATTTGCCCCACAGAACTTGAATTCAAATGCTCCAAGCGCTGGGTGTGGTCACACGCACCTTCAATCTCCGCACTCAGAGGCAGAGGCAGAGGCAGGTGGAGCTCTAACAGTTTGAGGCAGCCTGATCTACAGAGTAAGTTCCGGGCCAGCCAGGGCTACACAGTGAGACCTTGTTGTAAATAATAACAGCAGAAAATATACAAAGAAAAAAGCACATTGTTTTCTGGATTTTTCCTGTCATTAAGATAGTATCTAAGAGCATTTTATTGAAAAACTAAATGAATAAAAAATTTCAGTTCTCTTGGCTCTACATATCTAAATGTTTGCTTTTAACATTGATTTTGAATATAAGGATTATTTTATTTGACTGATTAGCATAAAATACAGAATAAAAACGTGATTTGAGAAAAATTTACGCAGTCAAGCTAAAATAGGAGAAAGTTCCCTTATGTTACCCTTTGACCTTAAAAAGCCAACCGGAATGCCTACTGCTTTTCTAAGTATATCTGATCAGCTGACAGTGTTGTGCAAACTCTTATAAGTCATTTTAAATTGACTCTTTCCTTGAGCAAAACCAAAGTTCCATCTAAGGATGTCTAGGGTCACGAGACATGTGGAAAGCCGGCAGGAGAAAGCAGGGGCTCTGCCTTTGCTCTACTTCCTGGTACATCTGGTATTCATCTTAAAATGAGTGTAGACAAAGAAGCACAAATGTGTTGTCAGGAAGGCTTCTGGAAGGCAGAGGGGTATCAGATTGAGAGGAAGTGAGCAGAAAAAAGGAAATTAATAAAAGAGGAGAAAATAGACAAATTGGTGATGAAACCAAGGTCTTGTCAGAGGCACTTCCTCAGCAGATGAAAGACAGTGTCAAAAGCACTGTGACATCTACAGGATGTGCCTATCCTCTCCGAGATACTAGATGCTGTCAGGCATGTTCTGTCACAAAGTGGGGAACCGAAGCTGGTGCCATCACTTTAAGTCACTGAGTCACTAACTAGATCAAACAATGCAGGGCCAGGGTAAAAGGTGTTGCCACGAGGCGTGACAATGTGAGTTTGATATCTGGGGCCAACAAGTGGAAGAGAACCAACTCCTTCCAAATGTTCTTTGAGCTCCATATGTCTGTTGGGTATGTGTATGCATGTGCGTGTTTGTGTGTGAATGTGTGTGTGTGTGCGTGCACGTGTGCACATAGACATATAAAATAAAATTTACAATACATAGATTGTAAATAGATTTCATTCCAGATTCTCATGTTGAGGGGGTTGTAAATAACAGAGTTCCCAACAAAGGTGATAATTTAGATTGAATTATATTCTATAGAATTCCTCTAGAGATAGAATCAAGTCAACTTCTTTAGGTTAATAAGCAAATTATACATAGACATTAAATGTTATCTGTACTTTGGTGATAATAAATCAACCACAGAACTTCCCCCATCAACAACATTTATTTGTTGGACATTTTCTATATGGCAGACCCTAGGCTGCACCCCTGTGGCAGACACTAAAGTTAGATCATTGACTTGATTGTGTACTTCTATTTGGTAGTTGGAAAGCTATAAACTATATTTCCCAGATTTCCCTGCAGAGTCCACTAACTCCATTCATTTCCTCTGAGGGCCTAGGCCGCTGACAAGTATGTCAGAGAGATGCTGAATATCTGTAGTGGAAAGTCTGACAGTGCTGACAGTTTTGCTACCAGACTGTGGCTGTGAGAGGCAGGTTGGTTGGCAGTTGTGGCTGAGGCGGTAGGATGACAGCTGTCCACCTCTGGATGCAGAAGGCAGCGACTGCTGAGTGTTGTTGTTCCTCTGGAGCCACTGTCTTCTTGAAATACCTAGAGTGCGTTCTGACTTTTGCATTGAACTCCACTGACTCTGCTCCTTATGACACAGCCTTGTGTAATTCTTACTGTGAAATGCCATTATTTCTATTCTGCGATTGGGAAAGTTAGTCTGAGTAAGATAATTTGTCATGAAGTTGGAAGGGGGAGAATGTGGGATTTTAAATTCCGATCACCTGCTTTGGATCCTGTGCCTGGGATCCTTACATTCTCTGCCTCCCTCAGACTTTACATCTCAATGAAGGCCAAGGGATACTTGCTTTGCAGAAGAAGATCCGTTCTGACTTTTACTTTACCAATCCAAGACTTTAATCGTTTGCCTTTGAACTCAAGTTCAGACCTCACAACTATTACAAGCTCAGCGAACTCTCCCTCTCCTGTGCACGCACAGACTTTGGACTTTCTCAGGAATGCTCAGCTTGCACTGTTCGCAGCATGGCCACAGCAAGATAAGGAGTTTCAATTCTCCTAGGAATTCAGTTTTCCTGCTTCGAGTTTTAGTTCGACGATGTTTGATTATACATCGCACACAGCACTTACACCAGTCATTGAAAAAGAACAAAGTATGTTTGTGGTTATAACTAAAAGAAAGAGAAAAAAGTGAAGTGGGGAGTGGTGGAAAAGTCCAAGGCTTCTGATTAGTCTCTTCTGCACGTCCAGCCACGTGACCTTAGGCTAGCTACTTCCTTCACCGGGCTACACTCTCCTCACGGGCAAAACCAACAAGGATAGAATTAAGTTTGATTTGCTCCAAAGTAAAATCCAGAATTGTTTGGGGTTCAGGGAGGGAGTCTCAAATGTTGTCACCTTGTGGCACACTCAGAATATGTTAACTCTTGTACAGCACAGGACAGACGCAGGAAGCAGGAGCTACTCACTGCCCCAGGTCTCGGCTCATTTGTAGGGCCAGCCTCACTGTTGTCTACACGGAGATTAGTATTAATTACAAACCCATTTTATGAACTTAAATGCACAGGATGAACCGTTTCCAGTTGTTACACGAATTTAATAACTTCTGACTTGTCCCCTGATACTCCACTTCTACATTAGCCAGAGAAATCCCTTAAAAACAAACAAACAAACAAACGAAAACCAAAATAGACAAAACTCCAGACCATCAACAACATGAAAGACAAATACTAACAAACAAAATAGAACACTATCAGCCAATCATGCCAGCACCCCATCACCCCACTGGTTTCCTGCTGCTGTTAGGATGAAGGTGGTTGTTCTTAAAACAACTTGGTCCAGCATCCATCTTTCCAGGTAATTTCAAGCTGGTCCTTGCTTCCTTCCCTGCACCAACCAGGGCCTTAGCACATGCTGTTCTCTGCTGGAGACCTTCTCTCTATTTTCTGATTAGCACTCATTTCTTCAGCTCAATTATCTTTTGCTCAAGAAAACCTTCCTTAACCCCCTCCTGCCCAAGTTCTCTCTCCTAAGTGACTAGCACTGGCTTCCTTTGTTATGATGGGCTCCATTCTGAGATGTAGGTTGTTCCCTCTTGTCTCTTCGGGTGTTTAGCCAGGGTCATTAAAATAGTCAGTGAATGGGGTAGTGATTTTTGTTTTTGCTAAGGAAGTCTTCCTGGTGATTTTAATTTGTTGAATTAGCACAGTTCAATGCACCAAATTTCCTGCTATACGAAACGGGGCCACGGTAATGTTTTACTTCATTGTAACTATGAACAGCAGCATCAGCCCCTTAGGACTTTTCACTGCAAATATTCTTAATAGTTTTTGGATTGTGGGTCAGGCTGAGCTCTAATAAAAGCTATGAATCATTTTCATAAGACAGTGAATATGTGCACGACTTTGAAAAGAGTGTGGAGGAGTTAGCTCTGAGTCTAAATGTACGAATAACTCTAAACTTCCCAAATATGACACGAAACAAACACACAGCTTGAGCCTTAGGCACCTTCCCTTGTTGCCCACCCTTCCCTACCTAATATTATTTTAGAGTCGAATTCATGGAATCCATGTCTTTCTTTAGCATATACATCATTTCCTCTGCTAGAATAATGGTGTCCTTTAAAAAAAATCCAGTCTTTAATACTCAGAACAAACCCTTATCCTCCAAGAATATCACCTGACTAATTTTTTCAAGATGCCATGACACCTGCTGAGGATATCAGCATTTACTGTGAGGGGAAAAATGACCTATTTCAATGACAATCTTTCCTACAGATCATTAAATTCATTGGGAGTAGAAACTGCCTTTTTCATCCCTAGACAGGGTGGCCCTAATAAACATATACAAAGTCAAGAAGGGGCAAAGTATACAATGTAGAAGATCTAAGGGAACATATGGCTAACACCCTTTAGCTAGGAAAATACAACTGACTATCCGCCAGTGAATGTAAGTGTGTCAACAAAGGCTGTTCACCGGGCCACTAAGCTCCTGGGAAAATGGCAAGTATGGTCTGAGAAGCTAGCAATGCTGGCGTTGCTTCTGCTACAGAAAAATTAGTACGCAAGCAACGGAGCAAGTTCTTTATTAAAACAACTTGAAGGCAAGCCTCAGAAATCTACCAGCATGAAGGGCATCAGGGAGAGCTCCACCGTGCTCACTGTGTGTGGCGTTTCGTAACCCTGTGCTTTGTGACTCGTAAGCAGCAGATCTTAGCTCTCAGGTAGTGATTGTACAGTAACCACGGAGTTAATGTGCAACAAGAGAAGGGGAGGACTTTGCACAGAGTTTTGGATAACTGCTATTCTAAGCCAAGAGATGATTTCGAGGCTTTAAACCTGCGGGAGTGATTCATTTACTTAGTGGATTAGGCAATTTGCAGTTGTATGGAAGACCCTAGTAAAAGGGCCAGTGTTTACTGCGGGCACACCACTTCTTATATAACAGTCTATGCGCATGTGTAATGGATTTTCACGGTGTGCTGGATGCAATTCAATGAGAGGGTTAGTCCACAGATTTGGTCTCAGTTATTCTTTCCTGTGCTAGACTCTTCTACTGTTGGAGGCAGTGACTGTAGCCCAGGAAATGGTACAGTAGAGGTAGAGGAAGAAACATCAAAAAAGTCTTATTGAAAGAATGCTCTTTTATAAAAGTTTTTGTTTTTAAAAAAAACCTCATATGCACTGGTGTTTTGCCTGCATACGTCTGTGTGAGGGAGTTGGATCCCCTGGAGTTACAGATAGCTGTGAGCTGTCATGTGGGTTCTGGAATTGAATCTGGGTCCTCTGGAAGAGTAACTCAATGACAGTCATATCTCCAGCCCCTTGAAGAACAGTCCTTTAAAGAATCCACTGAGAGTCCATATCCAGCTTTCTTCTAGGTGTCTATAGTGATGGGAAATTCCATGGATAAAGTAAACTGTGTCCAATATATAAACTGACTGCCCAAAAGAGGACTGAAGAGCCACTAGACCAGAATGTCTATGCCACGTTAAAATGAATTTGAAAAGAAAAATACAAAATCGTGTGTGTGTGTGTGTGTGTGTGTACATATCCCTGATTTTTTAAAACTTTAAGAAAGAATAATGGAGGTCTTGACCGGGTCGTCCTTCTCTCTGCATGCGATGCTCCTTCTGCTATGCAGAACCCCTTGCCCTGGGCACCACCTCCACGGGCCTCCAAGATGCCATCCTGGCCCCCTGCTTGGGCATCTACTCTACTGCAGCCCTCGCCCAGGCCATGCCCCCGGCCCTTGGTTTGCTCCACTCGGTGCTCTAGCCTCCTGCAGCCCTCAGTTCCCTGCCCAGTGAGGCTCTGCACATCGAAGGAGACAAGGCCTTTGTTGAACTCTTGACTGATGAAATTAAGGAAGAAAAGAAGATCCAGAAGCGTAAGTCCCTTCCCAAGATGTCTGGGGTCTGGGAGCTGGAAGTGAATGTCACAGAGGCTAAATTGTTACACAAAGTTACTGGAGAAAAGAACACTGTCACTTTCAAAATTATCAACAGTGTCCCTCCAACATTTGATGGTGAGGAGGAGCCCTCACAAGGGCAGAAGGCTGAAGAACAGGAGCCGGAACTGACATCAACTCCCAATTTTGTGGTTGAAGTTACAAAGATTGATGGCAAGAAGACCCTTGTACTGGACTGTCACTATCCTGAGGATGAAATCGGACATGAAGATGAGGCTGAGAGTGATATTGTCTCTATCAAGGAAGTTAGCTTTCAGGCCACTGGTCACTCTACTGACTGGAGGGATACAAACTACACACTCAACACAGATTCCCTGAACTGGGCCTTGTACGACCACCTAATAGATTTCCTTGTGGACCGAGGGGTGAATAACACTTTTGCTGATGAGTTGGTGGAGCTCAGTATATCCCTAGAGCACCAGGGATATATCATCTTTCTTGAGGACCTCAAAAGTTTGGTCAAGAACCAGTAGAACTGTCAGAGACTGAAGGCCTTAATTTAAATGGCAAGCTTTGGCCAATGATCAAAAGCTACCTTGGCATCAGAATTATGCTTTGAAATGGCTGTCATCCTAATATCATACTATATCATACGGGGGCGGGGGGGAGCAGGTTTAAACTATCGCTGTCACACCTCCATTTACTATTCCTTTGTGCTTTTTTTCCTGTACAAATTTATTATTTGTAGATTTTTGTATAACATGATGATGAAGAGTAAATCTGACTTTATCTCCTCCAAAAAAAGAAGAAGAAGAAAAGAAAAAGAAAGAAAGAATAATGGTTTCTAACACACAATACACACTGAGCTAAGACAAAGCTGAAATGTGAGCATAGAAGCCCCGGGAGAACTGGAGAGCAGGGAGACAGGATAGTTAATATTATTGCAGGCTGTGAACTTTACATTAGTCTCCCTCAAATGGTATACAAGTTTATATTTTTCAAGAATCAGTCATAATGTCTAAGGCAGGCTTTCTGATATTTTATCTATCCTGTAATATGAAAATTTTGATGCATCCATGATTTGGGGTCATTCATAGAGGCATTCTTCATAAATTGTGCAAAAATGAGCGTGCTTATGTCTAACTGTACACAGACTCACTGGGACTACAGCTAAACCCTTTGGAGGACTGCACAGCAACCCTGCAGTGATTGATGCACTAAGCACAGACCATAATGGGCACACTGCCCGGCTACCTCTAGCCCCTTCCCAGGGTTTAGACCACAAAACAATGTCAAATCCAAGGATTATCATTAAAGTTTTCAATAATTAGACCAATAATTCTATTCTGCCTATTGTATTCATTTATGTCTACAACCATTTGTCAAGAATTCTATTACTGAGAAATAAGTGCTAAGTTCTTGGGCTACAGGGAAACGCATGAGCCCTGCTCTGGAGGAGTTCCACACTGAAGAGAAACAGCATAGAAATAAATGATATTACAGAATGTCAAGTGCTGTAGGAGAGGTAGCAACAGGATGTGATTTTGTTCATCAAACAGGAGCGATGAAAACTGTGCATTCACTTAACAAATACCGACGACATTCTCCCCAATGGATAAGTGAACTTAAAACGATCTTTTCTCATTCCAGAGAGGCAGAAGAGCTGTGGGGTTCATGACAGCACAGGAGCCAATAACTGAGGGAATTGCAAACTAAGTAATTTTGTAATTTTCATTTAAAATAGAAGAAACAAGTATGGGGGAAAAGAACCCGTAAGGAAGGAGCTGGAGAGATGGCTCAGTAGCTAAAAGTACTTGTTGCTCTTCCTGAGGCCTTGGGTTTGGTTCCCGGGCATCAACATGGTAGCACACACACAAACCATCTGTAACTCTAGTTTCAGGGGATCCAGTGCCATCTCCTGGCACCCTCAGGTATCAGGTATGCATGGGGTTCACGGACATACATGCAAGCAAAGCACTTATATACACAAAATAAAATAAACAAGGCTTTAAAAAACGAAAGCAAATAAGTGTAGAACACGCTTCCCAGTCATTCTGATTATCTTTCAGGAGACCAAGAATTCTAGATCCTACGTAATGTTTTCCCTCACACTTAGCCTTTCAACTGTCATCCTCTAGTCTATCATATGCTCAAGAGACTGCACAGAGAGCAAGTGAGGTTAGGGAACACAGACTCTGGACCCAAACTGCCTCGGTTCAATCTATATTATGTCATGCACCAGATGAATGGCTTTGAGAAAGCTGTTTCAGTAACTCAGTTGTAAATGGAGTTATCACACATACTTCATTGGACTCTGGCACTAGCTTAGTTAATGCATATAAAATATTTAGATTAGAACAAGTCTTGGTACAAGGCTAAGACTCTTAACAAGCTAGTTTACACAGACACCATACACATAAAAATGCAAACTTGGATCTGGAGAGATAGCTCATTGATTAAGGCAGTCGCTACTCTTGCAGAAGACCCAAGTTCAGTTCCCAGCGTTCACTTGAGGCACTTCACACGACCTGTAACTCCAGCTCCAGAGGATCCAACATCTCTGGCTTCTATGGGGCATCTGCAGGCACACACATCCTTACACAACCATACATACCTACACACAATTAAAATGATAATCAAAGTTGTAAAAAAAGTTCAAAGCAAAAAAAAAAAAATACAAAATCAATCATCAGATGGCATGGAAGAATACAAATAAATTCTATTGCAGGATAAATTTTTAAAAGTAGGGTCTGAAGAGATGCCTTCGTGGCTGAGAGCACTTGGTGCTCTTTCAGAGGACCCTGGTTCAATCCCTAGCATTCACGTGGTAGTTCACAACTTCTGCTCCAAGGGATCTGGCACTCTCTTTAGGCCTTCATGGGTACCATGCTCACACAGTACACTTACGTGTACTGCAAGCAATATATTCATCATAAGATAAAAATAGTCACAAGACTTTAGTAAATGACTATATCAAGTAAGCATTTTTTCATTATATTTTGAAACAGATAAATAACATTTTCTTAAAGTGTATTATTCTTAATTGAAAGACAGAAGGTGACTTTGCTATTGACAAGATGAGATGTCAAGATTCTGTCTGGTGGCTACCTGGGTGGTTGAACGCACGCTCAGGTTAATCAGAGCAGCAGAGCTCATTGCCGGTTATTTACAGAAATCCCCTCATGTGGTATTAGTATCTTCACGGTGTTGGAGGTATCGGACACTTGAAGAACAAAACCTTTTTAAGTTCTTTAAAGGCTCGCAACAATCCGGAGAACCTTGCTGAGTCTATTGTCCTTGGAAACCCAGGGCCTAATATTTTCCTTCTGTAATACCATTCCTCTGACTTTTTTCTAATCAGAACAAAACCAAAACTGTCTTCGGACAAAAAGAGGGAGTGGCAGTAGGAGTTATGAATGAAAAAGAGGATGAATTTGATTAAGTCATCAATGTTTTAGGCCCCTTTCTACGTTCTCATGCAGGCCTTTAATCAGTTACTTGAGAGTTACTTATTACCTCAGAAACGCTTACTTAGTCACTGACTAAGAAATGAACAGTGTGCAGACCAAAGACAAGGACTTGGGGTCAAAATGCAGAGTAGAAAGTCACACCTTCCTCCTCAGGTTTTCAGAACTAAGTAAATGAAGAGACTAGACAGCGTGGTACTGAGTAGGGAATGATGTATTAGCTATGTTGGGCGAAGAGACACAAATATATCTTTCCTTGATATCTGATCAAGGCCATTCAAGCCCCCCCCCCTGAGCCACTTCTGATATCCCTTGTCAACTGTTCTGATCACAGTAGACTCCGACAATGCTGTGGTTCTTCAGCCTCAGGTTTCTCAGAAATGAAATCAGAGGGAGCATGTGTATTTGCTGGTTTTAAATAATGCTTACCTCTGAGAGTTAATCTTTCACTTACATACTTCTTTAGAGGACATACTTGCATGGCATAATGCACCTTACTTATATAGTCCTAAGATGAGTCCATCTTCTAATTTCTTTCCATTGTATGGTTTTAGGTGCCTTCCTGATCCCTAATCACCTTCATTTAACTACAGAATACTTTATTTTAAGGTTGATGCAAATACTTTCATGTTCCATGAGAAGGGCAAATTTAAGAGTCAGAAGGCAAACTATCCTCTCTGGACCCCAGTTATCAAAAGGAAAGACTGCATCTTGGTGAGAGGTCACAGCTAATGGAGATACGGTTGTCAGTATCACCCTGGATTCCAAGGACCTTTGTTCACCTCTTAATCTATCATAGTAAAATCTCAAGAAAATTTCATACTCATTTAAATTAAAATATCTGCATTACTGATATTCTGAAAGGCCATCAAGGTAAAAATAAAGACAATTTGGGCTAGAGAGAGGGCTCAGCAGTCATGAATGTATATTGCTTTTCCAGAGTAGTCGACTTTGATTCCCAGCACCCATGTTAGAGGGCTTACAACTGCCTATAATTCTAACTCCAGGGAAACCAATCACTACACAAATGGCCTGCACATGAACACACGCACACACAGAGACAGGCACACACATGCAGGCACACACATGAATATACACAAAGACACATAATGACGTCCTCTTTCTCATTTTTTTTTTTAAAAGGATAGTGTTTGAAACCAGATTTTTGTGTTTTCCATTTGGTGAATGCAGAATGAGTTGTTTCTTACAGTGCAATTATACTTGGAGTCTTACCTCAGCTGAGGTATAATTTGTAAAAAGAGGCTAAGAAGCCTGATACCTAATAGGAGTGCCATAAAAGTTACAACCCTTCCTCTTCCTCCCTGGGTAAAGGCTGAGAAGGAGAGAACATCTGAGCATCTGATGCACCCTACTCAGGCTTGGGCAGAGGAGTCGGAAGCAGGTGGAGGACCCAGCTGTTCATGTGTTGATGCTCTAGGGTGACAGATGTGAAGAGAGATGAATGAAAGGGTGAAGAACAATTGAGCAGCAGGAGCTGCACATCTGGCCCAGGGAAGCCACACGCTAGCACTTTTCCCAAGGCTCTTGGGCCCCATGGCCACCCCTCTTTGCTGGGGCAGAGCTTAGCACTACCTGGGATGGCTTGGGTATATTTGGAGAAAACAGAAATAAGGGAGGTTCCACGACTAGGACATAAGCTTGGGGTCTGGGGAAGCATCCACGGTGGGGCCCTATCCTTATCAGCCCTGTCTTCACGAGTGTCTTCTTTCCCATCTACCTTCAGAGTCTCTTGTCATGGCTTGGCTACTGACTGAACCCCATGCTTGACACTGAGGCATTAGATGAGTGCAGCCCTACCACAGAACTCTCTCTAGACACATATCACCTCTGCTGTGGCCCAGGGTTTTCATCTTCAGTCTCCCTCTTACCAGTCTCTACTTTTAATTTTTAATGTATTTTGCAATGAGGAAGGAGACTAAACAAGATCAATTGTAACTGGTACTTTTTATAAGATGTTATAAACTTGTGGGTTTTATTTATTTTTTTTACCAGTAAAAGGTAATGTATGTTCCTCTGTTGATAAATTTAGAGTATTTAAATTTAACAACTGAGGCTTTTCTTGAAAATGTCATTGCCTTTTCTTTTGATCCTAATACACTTATTTTCTAATGGTCAAATTTAAAAATGGCAAAACATTTAATAATATAAGATAACCGACATCAAATTGAGAGTATTCCTTTAAAGTAGATTGTTAAAAAGATTTTGATTTTTAGTGATGTTTGTGTGTATGTGGTAGGCATGTGGATTTGAACACAGGAGCCTATGGAGGCCGGAGATGTGACTGGAGTTACAGACAGCTGTGAGCTAAGAATCAAACGTGGGTCCTCTGTAAGAAGAGCAGTGCGGGCTTTTAGCTGAAAAACCATCTCTCCAGCCCCTAATTTAATCTACTCCTTTCAGTTTACCACAAACGAATTTGCACATTGCCTCTCTTTTCTGAGACAAGTATTAGAATTCTCATCCTAGCCTTAAAGTGAGGGCTTGAGGACAACCGTTTAAACAGCTTTCTTAAATATCAAGGAAGTGGCGGAGCTGGAATTTAAACCCAGATAGTCTGATTCAAGTTTCCTTTGCCATATTCAAAATATGTAGCCACAGAGTTAGGCCTTAACGTAGTATCATTACTTTTAGTGTTGATGAGAGCGGTGCAGTGAATGCCTGGCCCTGGGGACTGAGGAATTAACATAAAACACAGGCAACATTCCCAAAGAGCACAGGCTGTGGGCAGGCTATTAGTGTTCAGAAATTGCGTTCATGTAGATACACGGGTCATTCACAGTCATGCTGGGCTCCTGGGTCCTTCAGACTCCGTACTGGATGACCAGAATGTATGTTTCTAGTATTATTATCTTCTATTCTCCTTAAACTTCCATCCTTGGTTACGGGGAACTCAACTCTATCAGGTCATTTTCTGTCCAGAAACTTTTAAAGGATCCGATTTTCTACAGCCAAAGAAGTTACTGTTTGACAGAAAAACTTTTCACTTTCACCCAAAGCCCATCATGGAGATGGACATCTGTCTAGCAGTGGCCTTGGAATCTTCTCAATAAATCAAGAATTGGCTCTTGAATTGAATGTTTTTTTTAAAACCCAACCTTGGCCTTAGTTTTCTGGGGAAAAGCATTAGGTTTGGGACTTGAGGCAGATTTGGGGTTGAACTGCAGCCTCGGCCACTTATTTGTGGTGTGGTCCCAGAGGAGTCACTTCACCTAAGGGAGCTGCACTACCATGTATAAAGTGGAGATAATGGAACTTAGAGGTGATCTAAGTAAAACTTTTAACAAATGCAGCATATATTGCTTGGTAAATGGCACTTATTACTTTAATCTTTTTATCCTCCATAGCTTAACATTTGTTGTTACCAGAAAACTTCCAAAGGGTCTATAAGTTCTATGCAATTTACATTTCAATATTTATCTCCCATAATTTATTAAAACAGCCCTCTACTTTGACCAGATTTAATAAATCCAGTGTCTCAGGACTACAGTGTCATGTTCTTTTAGGCACATAAACAAACAAGCAAACAAACAAACAAACACCAAAACCATTCCAGCTCTCTATTTCTCAAGGCCTTCTCAGCGCTGTTTCCTTCAGCCACAGCTAACATGGTCCCCCTAAGCTCTCACAGTTACTGCTGCTGACCCTTCCTCACACGCTCACTGTCTGACAACACTCGAGTCTGCCAAGATTCACACTACAACTCCATTCTGCAAGCATTTATCTTGTTTTACTGATCTAACTCTCGGTTCCTTAAAGGCTGGACCGAAACAACATCCAGTGAAATGACCATACATTCTCATCAGCAAATGAATGAAATTCATTAAATTAAAATTAAGAAAAGTTATTTTTAAACTCTTTGTATCATGCTGAAGAAGTCAATGTGATTTAAAAAAAAAAAAGTTTGTGATATTTTACAAGTTTTAAAAGTAGAAAACTATGACATTGGACCTTGACTTGTCAATTAATCAGAGCTGAATATAGAGCTTATGATATATTTGAACTCACTTATTCTAAACATGAAAAAGAAAGACTTGATTGTCCCACATATTTGGAAAGGAGTTTAGTTGTTTATTCTTTAATTTGTACAGCTTCTAGCATGTATAAAATCCAATATTATATTCTTGTGACTTGAACTATGAAACATGATACATCATTTCCGAATAAAGGCAAGAATGCAAAGAGTCCACAGTTATGTGAAACTTCCATGGCTGCTGACTGCCATTCCACAAATGGTGGCCATCCAGGACAGCTTTTCACCTTTTCCCAGAGAAATGGGGAAACCAGGGTTTCTAGAGGTGTGCAGTGCCAGGCTGGGTGACCTTTCCATGTGGGGTGGAGGGAAGGCTTCCTCACTTACATAGTTGCCTGAGCCAAGTGGCCACAGAAAGCAGAAACTGTGTGGTGACTTTTCAGCTGTTTGTCATCTCTCAACACAGGACAGAGTTTCTGCTCCAGCTGTCCATGCAGCAGACGACTGCTACCACAGCCATAAGAAGTGAGCTTCGGGGAAAGCTGAAGTCAGTCAACTGAAAGGATATATTTGAGCTCACTTTTCATTATTCTACTGTTAAATACTGTCCGTCACAAAATGCCATTTTAAATCAACTTGACAAGGATGCTGATTGGAAGTGATTTTCCCAAATGTCTTTACTGGTCTGTTTTGAAACTGTCTATGTTTGTAAAGTCCAAAACATAAGGACATTAACAGAGGGAACATAACAGTGAGAGTGGGCAGTGTCTCTGTCGTAGGACGGTGGCTATCCAAGTGTGGCGTCACGATCCACCGCAAAGTGCCAAAGCAGAACTTGTTAGAAGGGCAAGCGCTGAGGCTTGGCCAGATGTAGCCCACCAGAGACTGTGGAGGAGCATGGTAGGCTGTCTGAAACAGCCTCCAGGAGATTCCTCACAGCTGCTTACTTTAGGAAGCAGTGCTGCGGGAACAGGAAAGGAGCGGAGACAATGTGTGAAGATTTGTAACTTGACCTCTTTAAGGTCATTTTTAGCCCTATGGTTTGGTTATGGACTTGCCACAGCTACTAATTGATTGTTTTTCAAAAATATTCTAGTGTCTCCACTGATTTTTATAAGTGTCCGTACATCTATACAGAGTGATCAGTCTCATTAACCATTGTCCTTAAGGTGTTCGTCTTGTTCCTGAGTCACAGTGGGAGGAGAGCTAATTTCAAACAAGCTAGCATCAGAGTTGTACTGAGAAACTGAGACTATATAGACCTACAGTTCTCTTTATGGCATTAGGCATCAACAACTGCTCCAGAATTATAAAATCAATGTTTACAGAAACTATATGGAGAAAGCAGGTGTTATGATTATTCAGGGCACATTATTCCAGCACTTTATTACTAGAGATTCATTCCTGTTTTTGAATAAAATTCAAACTCTTACTTATCCTGAAGTAAGAGAGATACCAGTGGTCTCAGTAGCACAGATGAGGCTGGTGACCCCTGTCTGACTGTCTGTGCTCAGGGACAGCCACCACTCAACCTTCAGACCCAGTGTGCTCCTCACGTTGTCACTGTGACCTTCCTAAATGTCTTTTGAAAATCATTGTTTCTGAATATCCTAATGGCCACATTCATTCAGACTACCAAAAATTTTCCTGAATTACTCTTCCCCAGTACACCTCTACTCCTAAACACCCACACACACACACCACACACACACACACACACACACACACACAGTCACACCTGTTCTTTCTCCATAAAAAGCCCAAGACCTGTCTTCCATGTTATCCAGAATGCCCTAACACAGACATGACCATGCTGCCCCGTGTAGAACCTTAGGTCACTAATGGCTCTGGATAAAGTTCAGATGTCTTCACATGACTTTACAGTAACTCTTCTAACTTTTCACTTGTCACCTCCCACTTCCTGGTCAAAGCACCAGCCTCACTACATTATTTTAGATCCTAAGAGAAAGCTATTTGCTCTTGTCTTTGTACATCGTGTTCCCTCTTTGACAGTATACTAGTAAGAATCACAACTTTGCTTCCTCCAAGACAGAAACTAAACAAAGGGTAAATCTCGAGGGTCAGGACGTGGGCAGACCTGTACTAACTATGGCATGTAAATATGGGGCTGTCCAATCAGAACAGGCACCCTACACTTATATCTACTTCCAGCTAGCTCTTGAGTCAGTCACTAGGACAAGAATGTACCCACAAAGACTTGTCTGAGTTTCAGACTTGCTTTCATCAGCTGTTGATGCATACAATGTTTAAATGTTTCTTAAATCTGATATAACAACGTTACGGAATATTTGGAGAAGAAAAACAGAGGGAAGATGCATATTTTTCCATTATATAGATGCATATAATTACCAGTAGAGGCTATGGAGCAAGATCCTTGTAACCTATTTACTGCTATATTCTCAAAACAGTGTGTGTGTGTGTGTGTGTGTGTGTGTGTGTGACAGAAAGAGAGAGACAGAGAGAGAAAGAGAGAGAGAGAGAAAGAGAGAGAGATAGATACATGTGTGTGCAGTTGTGCATACCTATACATACCCGTGGAGGCCAGAGGAAAATGTTTTGGGTACTTCCCATAAGGCTCCCTGCTCTGTTCCTTTAATACAGGGTTTCTCACTGAACATGGCGCTTACTGATTTTTGTTAGGTTGGACACAATCCTCAACAATTCTGCTCCACTTTCCTTTCTGCCCAGCACTGGCGTGACAGAAACATGTGGCCACACGTCTTTTCACATGGAAGCTAAGAACTCAGGTCCTCACACCTATACAGGTGCTCTTACCCACTGAGCCACCTCCCCACCCAGGCCCTGCCCTGCCCCATCCACAATGCAAGGTGCATTAAATGATAATATCTAAGAGGAGGGTGACTGATCCATCACCCTGGAGTATAGAATTCAGATCTTCCTGAATATGCTAAATACACTACTACAGTCCATCAGCAGCTTTTGGGGGACAGCATTGGGAACAGCATTGTCTATTTTTGCTGGAGATACTAGGTGTTTTCTCCAATGAAAGCTGGGAAGGAAATGATTAGCTGTGATACTTCATGACCACCAGTATCAGGGAGAGGCTATGAATGGCCTTGAAGTGGAGCAGGGGACAGTATACCCAGTTATGTCACAAAATAAAAAGGGCATGGCTCATTTTCTTGGACAACAAGGAACTAATGACTCCCTACATGGGGAACACATACCATCAGCAAAATAAACTGATCAGTGTCATATTGGAGGGGCAAGAAAGCTAGCTAGAAAAGTATCTGATAAGTAAAGAAGTAAACAAGTTAATTTGATTAGCGTTTTTGTTATTTTCAAAGACTTCAAAGTCATACAAGTAAACTGAAAACATTGAGTGGTTATGCCAGACCGAAGGAAACCAAGGAGATGAACTATACTTCTGTCACTTCTTAAGCTGAATGCTCACTGTGGGGTGATGGAAGAAAATGCCCTTTGTGTTAAAAATCCACAGAAAGTCCTCAGGATGTGTGTGTGTGTGTGTGGGGGTGGCAGCTCACTTCCACATTTTCACAGAAACCTTTTGTGATTATTGGACTTTTAACATTTCTCAAAAAACGAAAATTTTCCCTTGTTAAGATTATATTGTTGGTATATAACACAGCTTGTGGTGGAGGTCAGAGGATGACCTGCTGGAGTCAGGTCATCAGGCTTGGCGACAAGCTAAGCCATCTTGCCAGCTTCCAAAAAGTTTTACATAGACTCTCAAGGAATAGGTCTTGGTATTAGTATTTTCAAAACTGCCTCGATGAGTCTAATATAGTGGTTCACACCTTCTTAATGATGTGACCTTTTAATAGAGTTCTTCATGTTGTGGTGACCCCCAACCATAAAATTATTTTCATTGCTACTTCATAACTGTAATTTTGCTACTGTTTTGAATAACAATGTAAATATCTGTGTTTGGTCATAGGCAACCCCTGTGAAAGGGTCATTCAACCCCCAAAGGAGTCTCAACCCACAGGCTGAAAACTGCTGGCTTCTCCATCTTAGGTATAGACTATAATTTCAAGTACACTTACATTGTTGGGCAACCATCACCATCTGTCTCTATAACCCTTTACCACCAGCCCTCTACCAACTTAGCAATAGAGCTCAGTTATTTGACCAGTAGCCCACGGCAAACAATACTTTTTTCCTGCTCCTTTGTATTTGACAATTCTAGGTACCTCATAGCATAATCATACAATATTTCATTTTTTTGCTATTGACTTATTTCACTTAGCATAATGTCATCAAGTTATTCATATTGCAGGATGTGTGAGAATTCCTTCTTTATAGGGAACAATATCCCCTCATATGTATATGCCATATTTTACTTATCTAGTATTCTGGTGATGGGCATTTGAACTGCTTCTAGATTTTTGACCATATGAATGATGCTGTTATGAATATATGGATGTCAGTACCAGCATGAGCCCTGCTTTTGTTTTGAGAAAGGGTCTCACTATATAGCCCTAATAGGCCTTGAACTCACAGAGATCTGCCTATCTAGCTGCCCAAGTAATAAGATTAAAAGTGTGTACCACCAGGCTCAGCAGTGAGCCCTGACTTTAATTCTTTTGGATAAACTGTTGGATCATACAGAACTTGTAGCTTTATACTTCTGAGGCACCTCTTTACCATCTTTCACTTCTTATGCATTATACACATTGATATCAATTAAAAATAACATTCTTGCTGGAGGTGGTGGCGGCAGCAGCAGCTCATGCCTTTCATCCTAGCACTTGGGAGGCAGGAAGCAGGCGGATCCCTGTGAGTTTGAGGTCACCCTTAGCTACAGAGTGAGTTCCAGTACAACCAGAGCAATACAGAGAAACCCTGTCTTGAAAAACAAAACAAGGAAGGAAGGAAGGAAGGAAAGGAGCGAGGAAGGGAGGGAAAGAGGGAGTAAAGGAGGGAGGGAGTGAGGGAGGGAGTGAGGGAGGGAGGGAAAGAACATTCTTAAGGCCAAATGAAATCATTCTGCACTTCAAAAAATAATTGCTCACTGTTTCTTATTTAAACTTAATTAAATGATGACAGGCCAAAATACAGTTGTGTAAATTATTTGATTTGAAGATGTTACTTAACCTCTATGAGTCTTTACTTCGTTTTCCTGAAAAGCTTAGTAGAATTGCTGAGACAGTAGAAAATAATCCCTTATACAAAGTATCATGGTAAAACTTGGCATATGAAAAGCACTAGTAAATGGTACTATAGTATTTCATATTGTACCTCTTAAATCTCATAAGAATATTTTTATGACTTGAATTTAAGAATTCAATTCTGTAGTCTCTTGCTTATTAAACCCTTTAAACTATAATGTATACCAATAAAAAGTATTAATTATTTAATGACTAGCTTTCTATATACACAGAATAGTAAAAGGTGGACTTTCACTGTTCTCAGTTTACTCCCGAGGCTGCCTGGCAACTCTGGAGACCAGGAGATTCTTCTGGTCTAATACCAGTGCCAGTTACGGGTTCCATATTGAGGAATGGGCCATAAATCCAACTATAGCGTGGTTGGTTACTGCATGGTGTTCCTGCCACTATTGCTTCAGTCAGTGGGCTTTCTTGCCAGATCAGTAGTTATTGTAGCTGCAGGGTTCAAATCTGGGGAAGACTGTTGGTTACTTTTTGTTGGCAGTGCACATATCACCTCCAAGCACTATGAAAGCTAGCAAGTAGGGATAAAACTTCCATGTCAGTACCAGCTTGATTTCTCCATGTTCTTTGTGGTATCTTATGGTCAAGTTCTGGAAGGCTAACTAAGAGCTATGACAAGAGCTTTTAGTTTTTGACCAGCATCTCTCTACTCTTATCAGAGAATCTTCTTCTTGTGGTAAGTAGTACATGGAGTTAACACAGAGACTCACAGTTGGTCAATGTGCAAAGAATCAGAGACACAGTGCTCAACTCTAAATAGGGTCTCTATATTATGTCCCTTCCTCTCAAGGCCAAGGGCTACTTGTAGGAGAGGGTTAGAAAGACTGGAAGAGTCAGAGGCAGTGACTGACTACACTAGAGCACTGCTTTCTAGCGAGAACACAGCAGGTGCACATAAACTCACAGTGATTGTGCCAAGACTTGTGCAAACTCAAGTCAAAAAATCTTTCCTTGAAGGGAGGTAGTACTGAGTCTTGCTCCTAGCTAAGGAGATATTGGCAACTGATAGCTTTTGGGAAAAGAAGAGTTGGTTTTCTTTAATGGTGTGACTCCTGATAGAACAACCATGCTCCAACACATAGCCTAACACCTAGGAGTTTTGGGGCAGTACAAACTGGACTCTATTTTTTTCTTAGAAAGGTATGTAGTTGGGTGGGTAGGGAGGTGAGGATGAGTCTGAGAAGAATCGGGATGGTGTTTGATGTGATGAAAATACACTGTCTGAAATTCTCAAACAATTAGAGAAATTTATTATTTTAAGAAAGAAATTCTTTTGTCTTCCTCTCTGGAGTATCTGGGACCATAGGTGCATGCTTGAATGTATTTGATATATTGAGTGTACTAGTATGAAGTTATTGGATAGATAAAAGCCACCCTTAATCCCAGACTATCAAATGGTTTGAGATGTGCAAGAAGTACGGAGATTACTGATGAGCCTGTAGTCCAGGCAGGATTCTCACCCTGCTTCGGCTTACCTCCAGGAGCCCATCCTCCGGCAGATCTGTACAATGAACAGCATTTTGAGCCTTAGTTTTACCAAAAATTGCCCTGAGGGTCTCAGGTCGCAAATGCCGGGCGATTTCCTGTGAAATACACATACATATATAGTTTAAAGGTAGTCATGTATTAATAAGAATAAAAACATTAGCTACATAAAACATATTCTTTTATAAAATTCAAGTTATATATTGAGGGTGACAACTTTTCTTGGAAACACCATAAATATATGAAGAGTTTGACCACTGAAAAATTTATATTTACTAGTATGAATTTTTTTAAACATTAAAATTTGTTAGTAGGTTGGATGATGGTAGCCATGCCTTTAATTCCAGCACTTAAGAGGCAGAAGCAGGGAGATCTCTGAGTTTGAGGCCTTCTTGGTCTACAGAGCGAGTTCCAGGATAGCCAAGGCTATACAGAGAAACCCTGTCTCGAACTCCCCACTCCCAATTTTTTTAATGCTATATTACTGTACTTGTGTGTGTGTGGAGAGAAAGAGAGAGAGAGAGAGAGAGAGAGAGACAGAGAGAGAGAGAGAGAGAGACAGAGAGAGAGACGAGAGAGAGAGACAGAGAGAGAGAGAGACAGAGAGAGAGAGACAGAGACAGAGAGAGAGAGAGACAGAGAGAGAGAGAGAGAGAGAGAGATCAGAGGACAATCTGTGTGAGGCAGTTCTCTCTGAGGGATGAGGGACTGAACTCAAGTCATTAGTCTTGAAAGCAAACTCCTTTACCTGCTGAGCCATCTTGTCTGCCCTAATGTGGAGACTTGAATAAGAATGGCTACTATGGGCTCATATATTTGAATGCTTTGTCACCAGGAAGTAGATCTGTTTGAAAGGATTAGAAGGGTTAGAAGTTGCGTGTCCTTGTTGGATGAAGTGTGTCACTTGGGGTGGGCTTTGAGGTTTCGAAGGCCCACTCCAGGCCTAGTCCTCCTACCCCCTTTGCTTGTGGATCAGGATATAGCTCTCCCCTATTCTGCCAGTACCACAACTGCCTGCTGCCATGTTCCCTGCCACCATGCTGCTTGCCATGATGAGAATGGACTAACCCTAGGAAACTGCAAGCAAGCTCCCAACTAAATGCTTTCTTTATGAGAGTTGTCTTGGTCACAGTGTCTCTTCAAAGCAATAAAACCATGATTAAGATACATAGAAAGGCTTTTTCTGTAGCCCAGTGTACAATGCATTATATTAGGAGACAGACAATAATTACATTTCTTTTTATCAATTGATTACTAGACCCACATAAAATAAGATTACTGTGAAAAACATATTTTATAAGGATAGTAAATATCTTAACTTTGTTTAAAACATACCAATTTTGTGGTACTGACTTAAAATTTTTAAAAACTTTAAATCAGCTTAGCATTAGCTCATCCTCAAGAAGAAAGATGGTCACAAATAGCCCACAGCCCTGGATTTACTGTGGCTCAGACAGATGTAAGAACACAAAGGAATAAAGATATTTGGGGAAAAATCTTAAGTAGGAAGTGTAGCCCTGAGTGATGGAGGAAGGTGAGGTGATGGAAAGGCAGGCCAGTGGGTTTGAGCTCAGCTGGTGGGGTAGATAAGTGCTGAGAGAAGTGCACTAGGCAGCTGAGACCACCAGCATGGCAGTTCTTACATCACGTGCAAATCTCTAGGAGTGAGGAAAGGGACTGGCAATCACCAGCCTACACGTATAACCATGGCTGAAGTCAAGGTGACAGCTGGAATGTTGGAAGAAAGAGAAGAGGTTACATGCTAAGTTACTGAATGACCATGTCTGTGGATATGGAGATCAGCATGGTGCCAGGCAGGACTACGGTGCATGGATGCTGAGTAGCACTCACAGCAAGGTAAGGCTGCTTTCAAAGTTTTTACTTATTAATTACAGCTACATGTTGGGAGCCAACTCCTAGCAGAAAGCGGCTATCATCTTGGCAACCATCTTGGGCCATATATTTGAAGGTTGATACTTTTCCACCCTGAAAAGAGACTTGTTTTTCTAGCATGATGTTTTTGCAAACAGCCCTCAACAGCTGAGCACACTCTAGTAAACATCTTTTTCCTCAGATACATCCTCGACTCATTGTTTAGTCTCCCCAGCTGCAAGACACTCGTGGTAAAGTGTCTCTAATTGCACTCCCCTGCTTGTGCTTATATACCCACAATTGCCTTTCAATAAACGAGACTTGATCAGACACCCTGTCTTGTCTCCATTCTCCACATCTCTTCCCCTCCATCCCCACTCTCTCCCTTGCAGACCCTGTTGAGTGACCCATGGGCCAGGTCAGCTACGTGTCATCATAAGTACACACTGAATCAATGTGAGCCTATGTGCTGAATGTAGGCTACGATGGAGCTGCAATTTCCTATGTTCTCATGGCATGGTGACAGTCATAATGTGGCCACCCACCTCATTGTGGTGCTACTAGTATAAATAAACATACTCTGCCAGTCATATACAAGGGTAGGAATACAATTATGCACAGTCGGTGACACCTGTCGAGGGACAATGTGATCAGTTTATGTACTTCTCATGTTAGTCTCTGCATTCTGGGAGTATTCCTACTTATTAGATCGAGCAGCACGCATGCTTTCCAGGGAGCAGCCTCCACTGCAAGAGTTTAGGCTTTCATTTTGGATCATGTCAAAAAAGGTCCTGCTAAACTGAAATGCCCTAAATGTGTGTTCCACATACGATCAAACACTCAACGTAAGGTAAAACATGAAGAGTAATCTTTCCTCATCACAAGCCCCTTCCGTGACCCAGCAGATTTTCACCAATTATTCCTAACAGATTCCTGTTCTTTCTTCTACTTATGCTCTATGGTGAAAACCATCATGTGCTAGCATTTCTTAGTGAGCACAAATAACTCCTAGACACAACAAGGCTACCCTAAGCACCAACAATTTCATTTAATACCATAAACAATTCTTTAGAAGGAACTTCAGTATTTATACAAAACAGGCTATGCTGAGAAAAGTGGATTCCTTAAAGAGTAATATCTATTTGCACTTAAAGTCAACAGCCTTTCAAACCACCAAGTCCCTGACATACTCATGCCCCTGGACAATCTGGTGCCCAAGTTCCTAGGTGTTTCGTTATTTCTCATCTCTGCTTAGGTAATCCTGCAGCAGGAGGAAATTTTTCATCTTAATGAATGCCCTCTAAGTCTACAGCAGGAAAAAAAGATCACCACATAGTGTGGTGACTAGCACAAAACTGAAAACAGAGAACAAAAAGCATTTCAGAGAATGCCACTGAACACCAAACAGGTCTGTCTGGCTGATAAAATATGTCCATGCAAAGAACAAATTGCTCCCGTAGTCAGCTGCTCCCTTCAGTCTCCACTGATGCAGGAGAGATGCAAGAGTGAAAACCTGAGAAGAGATCCTTGGTCCCATGAAGGCTGGACATCGTGGGGGGGGGGATACTCGAGGGTGGGGAGGTGAGGTACGGGGGAGGGTGGGTGGGGGTACACCAATGGGGAGGCAGGAGGAGGGGGGAAGGGATAGTGAGTTCCTGGGAGGGAGGGGGGGAATGGGGTAAGGAGAGAACATCTGAAATGTAAAAAAAATTTCCAAAAAAATCTCAAAAAAAAAAAAAAATCTCAAAAAAAAAAAAAAGAGTGAAAACCTGTCTCATTTCACCCTGTCCATGACCCACAATGACACCTAAGCTCCTTTGGCAAGGGCACCAGTGTCTTTATACTGTCACAGATTCTCTTCACCTGTGATCCCCTTTGATATTTAGCAGTTGGGGTCACTCCCGCATTCCCGAAGCTCCCCTTCACACATCCCACGTGCCATGATCCAATCTCCTCAGGCTCCTCTTGGCACTCACAATTCAGTCTTGGTTTTTCCCTGACATCTTTTCTTCTATTTTTATTTTCTTTCTTATCTTCTGGCCCTCTCCATCCCATCACATTTAGTGCTGTCCATTATCTCTTCAGATGATATTTTAGCCCCTAACTTTACTCAACAACATGCCTCAGTTATTCCATTGGAATTTTATACTCTATCTGTCCAAAAATAAGCTCATTATCTTCTCTCCCAGCCACTCCTTTATCATGAACAGAACCACAGCTCAACCCAGAAGCCTAGACAAAAGCTTTGAAGTCATCCCCAAATGCCTCTTTCCTCCTTGAGCCCACATCCAGGCTGTCACAACACATGGACTGTCTCCTTTGGCACAGCATTTCTTCCCATGTCCCCTCCCTCGCCATAGTGCTACAGGTTATTCTCATGCTGTATGTAGACTTCGGTGGTCTACTAGCAGGCCTTTTACCTTTATCATTAACTTTTATCTCATCTGTTTACACATATGCTCATTCTTATAATCCATACAAACTCAATGACAAGATACTATGATCTTTACATAGCCGACACAATTAAAGCTCATGAAAGATGCCTGGAGTGTCAGTATTAATGACTTAGCATAAGAGTGAATGGATGAATCAAAGGACTAGTAATGCCCAAATTTATACTCATCGAGGGTGACAGAGTGGAGAAACTCAGCCACTTAGTTACCAGTGGTAGCTCCTTTTTGCTATATTCTCTGGAGAGAATTCCTGGAGTATTATCTCAAGGAATTTAGAAGAAAATTCCTTTGCCAAATAAGTAACCACCATTTGATTGATCTATTTTTTTTCATTTTCATGTATACATGTATCATGTGTGTGTTTGTATGCCTATAGGGACATCTGTGTGCCATAGTATGTGTGGAGGTCAAAGGACAACCTCAGATATCACCTGTTGCCTTATACCTTGTTTGAGATGGAGTCACACTGTTTGTCACAGTGTACACTAGCCTAACTGCCCCCCAAACAGTGGGGGGCTTGCCTGTCTCTGCCTCCCATCTCACCATAGCAACACTGAGATTCCAGATGTATGCTATCATGCCTGGCTTCACCTGGGGTCTGGGGATCTGAATTCAGGTCCTTACACTTGAGTAGAAGATAGCTCAGATCAACTTACCTATTTGGGCATTGATGATTTTATTTACCTGAAGTTTGCAAACCAGGGCACACAGAGCTGAGAAGGAATTGAAAACCCTGAACACTAATTCCATATCTTTGAAGGAGACCTGCTCTGGGACTTTGACTTCAAATGTCAATGACATAAAATTCCATGTTGCACCCTTGTGAGATGGGGACCATCAATCAGACTAGCATTAGGTTTTAAATGCATCCTAAGTGATTTCCAGTTGTGCTATTAAGACAGATTTAAATTCCCAAGAACTAAGGTGTCTTCTGGTGCAGGCACATACTTCAGCATTGTAAGCATCAGACTGTGTTACAGTAAGTAATCACTCAGTGATTTGCTAGGCCTATCCATTACTACATTTAAAGAATACACTCTGTTACATTGCATTAACTCATATTCTTTCTTTTCCCGCCGTTCTCGCCATCTGTCACCTTTCCTTTCTCCTCTTCCTCCACTTTGAATTTCTTGCTATCAACTCCAAGGACTCACACTTGCTAAGAAGCCACTTTATCACTGAGCTCAATCTCACTGTTTTATTCACGTTGAGGCTAAAATGATACATCACAATCTATCGGACACAGCATTGGAACCTGATACTCCAGTCACATCTGCGCAGCAAGTTACCCAAAATGTACCCAGGGCCCGCCTCTGGGTGTGCTCCTTCCCGGCCCACTCACCGAGGACAGCCATCCACTCAACTGCATGGCCAAGCTACACCGAGGACAGCCATCCACTCAACTGCATGGCCAAGCTACACCGAGGACAGCCATCCACTCAACTGCATGGCCAAGCTACACCGAGGACAGCCATCCACTCAACTGCATGGCCAAGCTACACCCAGGACAGCCATCCACTCAACTGCATGGCCAAGCTACACCGAGGACAGCCATCCACTCAACTGCATGGCCAAGCTACACCCAGGACAGCCATCCACTCAACTGCATGGCCAAGCTAGTCTCCCAGTCTCCAAGAACCACAGCTGGCTCGGCTAAGGAGAGAAATGCTCTCTGTGCTTTCACAGAGATCAACAATTACCACACTGTAGCTGTTCTTCAGGGAGTTTAACTTTGAACTTAACAGCCACTAGTTCTTATCAAAACTCGAGTCAGAAAAGCATCTGTACAGAGAAGTTAAATTAAAGGAAGGGAATTAAAGGAAATAAACGGAATCCATCATTTCTTTCAGAAGCATATGAGGTGGGATCAGACACTGCTGATGTCTTTCGTAACTGGGACTGACTAGGCTGATACCACCAGCTTCTTGTTGGGGCACAGGTTCTCACCGAGGACAGGGGTGCTGGCTCACATGGCACAATTCGAGATTCAGGAAGAAATTCTCTCTCAAGTTTAGGAAACACTGGGCTTTTTGTGAGCAATCTATTTGTTTTATGCCCATTGTATTTATAAGGTGGGGCTTCTAGAAGCCTCTGTATCACTGAATTCCATTTTTTCTACTACCTGATGTTTTCATGGAGATTCTTACTAAAAAAGGAAGTCTGAAGTTAATGAGCACATTAATTTTTTTTTGTTGTAAGCTAAAGATTCAAAATCAATTTTCAGTACAAATGTATGTCATCAGGTAATTTGGCTATAATGGTGCTGTCCCTTTAAGAATTCTCTGTTGCAAGGTCCTTTCACAATGAAATTTATGCATTCAAGCTTGGAAAGATTTCTTTACCTTATATTATTAAGCCACTTAAAATAACAAGATACCTGTTTAAGCAATTTGCATTATTTATTTATTCACCATTATTGTTATTTTTTACATTATGGTATCTTATTAATAAGTGACTGCTTAGGCGGAAGAAAGCTGACTTTGGGCACATTTTCCCATAAACATATGAACAAAGCCCCCAGAAACTACAGTCACAAGGAACACAAATGCTCATCAGTATGTATGTTATTAGTATGTAGTTATTAGTATGTAGGTTATTTTGATTCTTTTCCCTTTAGTCGACTTTTTGATTACAGTCCCTTTCACTATTTTTATTTGTTATATTCAGTACAATGAAATGCTAATTAAATACAGTATTGAGGAAACAGTGACAAGAGACACAATCCCCTCACGGCTCCTTCTGCCTCCAGGTCCTTCCCCACTGGATGCCTCCTCCTCCTCCCCTTTCATAGCTTGTGCTCTGTGGCCATCCCCACAGCTCTCCCTTCAACTCTCTTTATCCCATCTCACAAGTCCTTTCTGGTTTCCTGGTTTCTCTGAGCCTAGGTAGTCTTCCACTACTATCTCTCTCTTTCCCTGGAAATTCCATAGTTTCACTTCTATGTATGGCTGAATGAAATTCCATATCATGTGTGCATGTTTTCATAATCTATTCATCCACTGATGGAGCATCGGGGCTGACTGCTTCCTTGCTCCTATGAAAAGAGCTGCGGTAAACATGAGTGCGCAAGCACTTCCGTACGCCATACGTCCTCTGAGTACCTGTGAGGAGCAATGGGGCAGGTCATAAGGGAGACCAATGTTCAGTGTTTTCAGTGGCCACCACGCCGCTTCCCACAGGGGCTATCTCAGCTTACACTCCCAGCAACAGTGAAGGAGGCCATCTTCCCCACCCCCACGTCCTCGCCAGAATTTGTCCTCATTTGTTTCCTGATGATTGATAAGCTACGCTATAGAAATTCCTATCTTTAAATCAGTGCAATGATACATGAAGTTATGTAACCATTTAAAAATATAACTGCTTCTATACTGGATTCTGCTTTCAAATGTAATTAAGGAAGAGATTGGAAATACAACAATTCAATAAATTCTCAGAATGAGTTACTCCTAGTACTTGTGCGAATAGACTGCTGGCTAGCCAGCTTTCCTTTTCTTACACTCTTTTTGGTTGGTTTGACTCAGAGTGCAGAGCACAGAATACAATATGTTTAGAAATTAAGCTCCCTGTGTAGGGGCAAAAACTTAGAAGATAGATTTCTGTTTGGTGAACATTCATTCTTAATAGAAATTCCTGTGTGGGCGGGCAGCTTCGTGCGGGCTCTGCAGAGCCTGATGTGTCACGTGTGCCGAGAGGAGGACAGGGCTGTGCACTGCACACTGCGGCGCCCTGGCTTCCCATCACCACAGGTTAATGAAGACGCTGAACACCAAGTCATTCTTTTGTATATCAATGTCCACTGGGAATCAGCATCTATCTTGTTACTCAGAGAAAAGGCAAAGGAAATCATGAAATAGTCTAAACCACTCTCCTTTACACGTAATATCACCGTTTTAGAAAGAGTAAAATGAAATACATCTTAAATGAGGATGTTTTGTGTCGATTCAGCAACTTCACCTCCAGAAATAGATTCGAAGGCAGTAATGAGAACATGTTCAAATATTCAGACGGGAGTTCAGTCTCCATGGCTACACAGATGAATAAAGAAATTAGCAATAGTGAGATACTGAGCTAAGCCCTATGCTGAACGCCCACACAGCCTTTTGTTTTATAAGACAGGGTTTCTCTGTGTAGCCTTGGCTATCCAGGAACTCTCTTTATAGACAAGGCTGGCCTTGAACTCACAGAGATCTGCCTTCCTCTGTCTCCTGAGTGCTTGGTTAAAGGCCTGCACCACCACACCTGGCGTTTTAGTTTTTAATAACAATGTTATATATTTTTGTACATGTTGCAAACATGTGAATGTGTATGTGTATGAAGGTGTGTGTGTGTTGTGTGTTTGTTATGTGCCTGCTTGCACAGGGCCCATGTGTACGTATACGTGTGTGCATGCACATGGAGGCCAGAGAACAAGCTTGGGTGTTAATCTTCAAGAGTCATTATGACCACCACTTGTTTGTGAAGGGTCTCTTGCTAGCCCAGGAGCTGATGGAGGAAGCTAGGCTGTCTCCACCTCCCTACCCCTGGAATTACAAGACCATGCCACTAAGCCTGGCTTTTCTACATGAGTCCTAGGGATGAGCTCAGGTCAAAAGCACTTTCCTCATAGAGCCACTTCCCCAGTCCTGCAGAAGCGTATGTAGTGCTATTAGTGTAAAACTTAACTAAGCAGGTATTACACAATATTAGTTACTGGATGATTTAAATCTTATTTTTATAAATATACTAGTTTAAGGTCAAATTACAGTGTTTATTTCTGAAAAGAAGAAAAACAAGAATGGTAATTAATTTTTGTTTTCTTGAGCCAAAATAACAGCGTTTATTTCTGAAAAGAAGAAAACCAAGAATAACACAGGTAAATATGCTTCCTTCTGTCTCTATCAGAACAGAGATGTCTCCCTTGATTTTTGCTGTCTGATTTCACTTGCCAGGAATTTGATTCAAGGGGTGATCTGGAAACCAGGGGAGAAAGCAATACAAAAACCATGGAGGGCAACTTGACTCACTCTAAATAGCACATGGCACTTGCACTTTCTAGGAGGAAGGCAAGCCAGATACTCTTCTCAAAGCAAGCAGAAAATGAGTGCAGTCCTATGAATGCTAAGATTGGCAGGGAAGGTCTTCAGTAAGCATAATCTCCTAGGGCCATCTATAATGCACACTATACATGGGCAGAAAAGGAAATATGGCACTTCCTTCTGAACAAGGAGCACCTCTTTCTTGGCTACTGGTAAAGCTCCTGGACACATGCTCATTGCTCGCTGAATTCTTACTGCCTGCTTGAGTTCAATCAAAGTGACAAAAGGTTTTATAGGATGTATGTAAGCACCTATTGATCCTCCACCTTCAGGAGATATATGTTCAGGACTCCAGCACATGCATGAAGCTTGGGCATTATGTGTTTCTCATACAGACAAACTTTGCATAAAGTAATTTTACCAAAGGAGCACAGTAAGAGATTATTAACAAGAATAATAGAGTAAATCATAGTACCCTACTATAACAAAAATTATTTTTAAATGTACTAAATATTTCTAGAATTTTCCATGTACTATTTCGGACCATGGCTGAATATGAAAAACTGAAACCGTTGAAAGTAAATTTGCAGCTAAGGGAGATGGTGTATAAATAACTCTCACTTTGAAGTGAGACCTTATTCGTGGGTTCTAGGATTTATTGGGAAAACGATTTGTCCTAGGAACTAGACTGCCTGAACAAAGGCAGAAGTTGGAAGAACATGAGAAGCTCGGGTGCGAAGGCTTTTGCTTCTGAATCTGTGTCTAGAAAAATCTGAAATAAGAATTCTTTAAACACAACCTCATCTAATCTGGTATTTATCTAGAAGATAAGTCCACTTCCACTGATCAACAGGATAAATCAGGGAGAAAAGGTATATAACACCTCAGTCATTCATTTACATTTATTGTCGCTTTTTATGGAAATGTGTTGAGCTTGAGTTTTATTTAAAATGTAAGATATCTTTTTAAAGTACTTTTATGAAAAGCGCAAACTTCTTTCACAGTATGAATAACTAGTTCCTAAGTCATATGTGAGTGGATATTTTCATTATTTTGAATTAAGTGCTTTCAAAAATCATGCTTTTAATTAACTACATAGAAATATTGATTTTTGTTTATTAGCTGGTATTAATGAACAAAAGCCAACATTCAAGATTAAAAGGGTCACATATGCCCACTGGTTGCATTGGCGGGTTCTTAATGCCCTCCTTCTCTTTGCTTTTTAGAACTGTCTCACTGCCACATCCCGAGACATCATGGCTCAGTACTATTTACACTGATCGTAACTGAGTCAGGACTCAAACCTGGCGCTGGTGTGGTTGGCTTTTACCTTTGAGTAGACTCGTAAAGAGACAGGGTCTTTTGTGTCTAAAACTGGTCATTTCTCAGGATCTCAAAAAGGTTTAAGCATATTTTCCTTCCATCTCAATGCTCAATCTATTGTCCTAAGCAGTGCCCCTGGGAGCTGACATTTGAAACTGACAAACAGCATGTGTGTGTTAGGGAGATAAAGACGGCACATGTGCACCAGCCTCCTGGGATTCCAAAATGCTAGCAGCCCCAGCTGGTGCTGTGCCTCTGTCCCAGTGTGCACTGCTCCAGGCAAGCTTACGTTCCACCTTCTGACTGTCAGGGGGACTCATCTGACTGGAATACGGTTATTCTAAAGTCTTTTAGGGCAGAGGATACAATAGTGTTTTCATCAGTGGAGAGAAAAGTAGGTGAGCTTGGGGCCTCACTCATGCTAGGCGAGGGCTCTATCACTGAGCTACATTCTCAGCCTGGAAAGATCTTAAAGAAAACAGCACTACTTATTAATATTTATTGAAGAAATACAAAGAGCTGCTTAAACTAATATCCATTTTTTCAATATATATATATATTTGTTTAATACCAGATATCCTGAAAAATACCAGTGAAAGAAAAAATAAAACTTCCATTTCTTCCCCGTGTTTACAGGGTGGCAGCAGGAAATGAAGGTGCGTGTCCAGAAAGTCACTGGTGCACAATGTTCAGATGATGGTTCTTACTACAGAGAAAACTAAAGCAAAAGTCACTGAGAGTGGGAGAATGTCGCCACTGTTCATGGAGGTAGGAGCTGAGCTAGGTCTCCCTGAGAATGGCACATTCAAGCACTAATCCTGCTAAGCACAAATGATGGAATGGACTATGTATCAGCTTGGATTCCTGCCAATGCATCATGGATGAGGTGTGGATGGTGCACGGCTATCGCTGTACCCTGAGACTGCTTTCCTAACCAGTCTATTCTTTGTGCTACTCCTGACTCCTCTCGCCCACAGGAGAACAGTGATTGAGAAACACAATTGTTGCTCTTGAACTGGTAGGAGAAAGACTCTTACAGAGCACGTTTCCTGTTCATCTTTAGACAGGTGTCTTTTCCTCCCCTCATATCACTCCCATTCCATGGTACTTACTTTACCTGTTGATGTCTGTCTTACAGTGAAACAAAGACGCTGCCAGATAGTGAATTTCTGTCACTCTCTCTGGCACCACTGCATCCTTGGATGAGAATGCTTGGCATACAAATAGTACTTGGTATACGGTTGAATAAATAAAACAATAATTGAGAATGAGGTTTAGAAAGGAACAAGTATGAAAATCGCCAGGATAGTTCAGAAATTAACCAAGTCCTGGTTTTTTGAAACAAGGTTTCACGTAGCTCAGGCTGGCTTGAATTCACCGTGTAATGGAGGCTGGCCCTGAGTCAGGATCCTTTTTCCTCCACTTCCCCAACCATGGAGATTACAAACAAGTGTACAACATGCCACATGCCTGTTGACGTTAAATTTGCAGTGCCAGCTTCCCGGAGAAAAGGTATGTGTCCTGCCCCCCCCCACCGCCCCGCCCCGCTGTTTGTACTGCAGCAGAGGCCAGCGAGGGCAGCAAGCTGAGCAAGTGAGCACATCTTATAGACTGCTCTGCCTGTGATGTAATCAGTAGCTTTGCTTCTTGATGGTGACTGCACAGGTCTGTATTCAAGCTATCTGCCAGAATCGTGGGAAACATGGAGACTGAAGGGCTCGGGAGTAGCTCTCTTGAGAATTAAGAACCTCCCATATAATGACATGCTCATTCCTAACCTAAAGGACAGTCTGGCGGAGGTGCCTGACTGCAGGGAATCTGTGCAGATTTATTTATGCTCTGTGTCCTTGTGGGTAAAAGAGGTAACAGTATTATCAGTGAACGATAGCATCTGTATGCCACTGAATCACTGTTGGGACTAAATCAGGTACCTTATACTCAACTGACTTATAAATTAAAAAGAACTAAAAACATATCATTTATTATAATCTCAGCAACTTTATTATCTATTATAATGGTTCACCAAATGTTTCAAACTATATTTTCTAATTTCACTACCTTTATGCTCAGGGATGTTATTCCTGGAACTGGAAAGGGCAGATTCTCATTTCGCCTTACGGAAACTCCATTCTGAAGAATCTGCCTACTAGAAACCTCGGTATTTATTCCAAAGAAACAGAATCACTCCTTTTTAAAACAAACAAACATTGCATTCTCAGCCTTTTGGCTAAAATCAAGTGTGAAAAAAGAACAAACAAAAAGCAGCCCTATGTCTCCCTGAAAGCACTTACCTGTCTCCCATTTACTTTCCACTGCCTGTGGCATCTGTTTCTCTTTCTTATAATAGATTACAAGAAATACTTAGCAATGTCTTGGCTGTTAGATTTTAATACCTGACATGGCTCTATTCAAATTTGATCTTATGCCTGCTGAAGCTCTTAATAGTGAGCGGCTCCTTGAGCCAGTCTCTTCTTTATAGATGATGCAATTCCACTGCAAGTTTCTTTTTCCTTCTTAAAGGACATAAAATAAAAAGGATGAAGATCATATACTAAAACTAGCTTCCCATGAATTTTCTGATGCACTGTGAGATTGTTTTATAAATCAAAATAGAAGCCAAAAAAAATATTGTGGTGGTTTGAATAAGAACAGCTCCTATAGGCTTATATATTGGATTGCTTAGTCATCAGGGAATGGTGCTATTTGAACAGGATTAGGAAGTGTGGCCTTGTTGGAGGAAGTGTGTCACTGGGGGTGGGCTTTGGATCAGGATGTAGCTCTCAGCTACTTCTCCAGAACCACCCCCACCTGCCACCATGCTCCAAATCATGATGACAATGGACGAAACCTCTGAAACTATGAGACACTACTCAATTAAGTACTTGATGAGAACTGCCATGGTCATGGTGTCTTTTCACAGCAATAGAACATAACTAAAAGACACATATGTTATTAGTGTCATACTAATAATTATGTTGGTATAGTGTATGCTTTTTACTGTTGCTTAACAGAATAAAGCAGTGCACTTTACTTAAGAAACAATAATTCTATTGTAACCCTTCCCTAGTCATTCCAGTACTTCTCCACATTCTAACTGGAGCAGTGTCAATGGACTTCTCATCTCCCCTAACTTAACGTTAGCACCACAGCCGTCACAGGCTCCTCTGAAGAAACGAGGGCTCACTCTAAGACAGCATTCAGCATGTCCTAACTTAACCACTCTCATAAAATCAAGACCTAGAAAGGAAGTCACTCTTAAGCCTTCTCATCCTGCCTACCATCTGCTGTGTGGTAACTCATGGCACACTCCTTAAGAACTCAAAAAATAAAACTAACAGTAAGGAAAAATTAGCTAGTAGTGCTTACAGTATGCTAAGCACTTTTCTAACAAGCATAACCACATTAGCTAACTTAAGCATCATATAGTGGGTTTTTTGTTTTTATTTTTCATTTTATTGGTGAAAAAACAAGGACGATTTGCTAGGTGGCTTGGTTTCTGAACCCTACTATAAAGCAAGCATGCATCACACACCCTTCCTCCTGCCCTTGACCCCACAGAAGCCAGAAATAGCCATGAAATAGTGCGAGACCACGCTGGTGCTCTGGTAAGTCTCCAATGGCTCCTCTCTTACACAGAGTAAAGGCAAAAGTCTTCCTCCAGTTCCACTCTTACCAAAGTGTACTCCCAGTGACTTTCTCTTACCTCTGCCAACTCTATAACCTTGCCACCTTTCCACTCTTCCTCTCCTGGTAACTATTTCTCAGTCCCTGCATTATTTCCCACAGCATTTGCCACACGGGACACAGAGTGTATTTTCCTTTTTAAGGTATGTTCGTGGTCTGCTCGCTCAGGTAGACTGTACCTTGTATGTGGACAAAGTGATTGCTTTGTCTCTTGACTGCTGTATCTCTAGTCTCTAGAAAAGTATTGCATGTAATGAGGGCTCCACAAAAACCTTGGCAAATGAAGAAATTCATCCACACAATTAATTAATATAAATAGTATAACATAAATATGAGAGTGAGAACAGAAGTTAGGAGATTGAACAAGAAGGATTTGCTGGTGTATTACTAAGGGATATCCTTAGAGGACTGGGCCAGAGAGAAGGCAAAATTACTGCTAGGAAAGGAACAATGTGTAAAACTTCCACGGGCTAAGATAATGTTTTCTAATTCTGGGAATCATTATTGGCGCTCTATAGATCTCCTGTTCTCTAAGAGTCTCAATCTCATCATGAACTTTTCCCAATGACATGTGTTTAAATGTGCAAATATATAGGACTGATATTCAAATACTGTAACCACATTTTGTAATACAGTGTAATGCATGTACTTATTAGGATCTAGTAGCAGTTTTGTAAACAACAAAAATGAAAAAACAACATCAAAACCCACAGTGGAACAGTCTGAATTATACCTTTTGGAGGCAAGATTCGAGAACCTGCAAGTCCCCAAACTAAGCCATGAAACCAAGCTCCTGTAAGAATAGGAACTTAACTTAGTCATCTTCAGTATGCCCCTGCCGCAGAACCTGGCAGCTTGCAGATACTGTTCACCCAAGAAATGTTCACTGAATAACCATATATAAAGGAAGAGAATCGGCGTGCTTTCCTTTGCAGTACTCTCGTGCCCACGGATACCCGTGTGTTCATTCCCCACCTCTCCCTCAGTGAGCTCTTCCTCTCATTCCTGCCTGCGCTCAAGCATCACAAGAAGAAAAGAGCTTGCTGTGAAGTGATGCTCTTTCGTGCAGCTGTGACTTTAGTCGCATCACCTGCGTCTCCTCACATGCCACATACTCTTCCGTAAGCTGTCTTGCATCCTTAGACTGAGATACTTATGCTAAAATTCTGGGTTTCCATTTCACTTGTAAATATTTAACAGTGGGATGGCCACAATGCATGAAAATTGACTACTTATGGTTAAGTGATACTCTGAAAATCCTTTGCAGCTTCTGTTCTTTTTCACCCAGGCTGGTCTTGAACTTACGAGCTCAAACGAGCCTTGTAGCTTAGCCTGCCATGTATTCCTGCCTTGTATTCAGACTCTGCATGTACCACTTTGCCTGGCTGAAGCTTCTATCCTTACATTCATAAGTGTCAGCACAAGTTCAATAACCACTTACTGACTATATGAGAGAAGGAAACAGTGACGAAGCTTAGCTTGTTATTTTTTTGTTATTTTTATTTCTCTAATTTTTCCTATTTGATCAGCTGATCGTTCACATTTTAATTTTCTCAAAAAAAAAAAAATTAACAAAAAGCCCCATTTGACTATCAAACAGAAAACAGAAACTAAAATTAACAAAATGGCTTTGTCCTCAGGTCAAAGGTACCTTTTCCTAGCCTCTCACGATTGACATTCAGTAAATCCGCAGCATCAGGACCACTCTGCGGTGCTCTCTATGCTGTGTCACTGTGTCATTTCTATCCTTCCTCCCTAAACTACCCAGGAGGCCTTGATGGCTCACCCGCGGCTCTCAGGTCTGCTCCTTTGACCACTAGAATCCCTTTAACCTCTTTCAATGTAATGTGTCCCAGTTGTACCAAAGAAACAATTCTGTGATAATTTTTAAAACTGAGTTACATATAAAGAATTCTTCTTTCCTAATATAAAAGAATTATATTTTCTTATTTCCTTTACTTAGGAAAAATACTTATTTCCTCATACTTCCAAAAATGAATGTAACTGAAGCTGCATAGCACAGAAAGCTCTCCGTCCTTCGCTATACTTCCTGTCCCTATGATACAGATACTCATATAAATAAAAATAGATAAATCTTTAAAGAAAATTAAACTTGTTAAAATAGTTACTTCATAACACAAAATAGACCAATAGTTTAATAACTTACAGGATCAGCAGGCCACAGAATTCTCGAAATGTCTTTGTAGGATTGCTCTGTTGGATCTCTATGGCTACGCAAGGGCCGGAGCATAGCTCTGTCACCATATCCTTTGGTATTCAAGAGAAACAAAATAATTAAGATAACAATATTTTACCCCAATTCTTTTAATTGTGCTGCTTTCCCACTATCTCTAGTCCCCAAATGGTTGGTCACCTTTGACCTTGCTCCCATCTGTGTCCTGCACACAAGCTCTTTCTAAATTATGGCCACCTTTGCTTTGAAATGTTTGTCTCATCCCTTCACCTCCGCTCCTAGTACCACTGGCATTTGAAGGCTCTGCTTTGCCTCCTCTGGTCACTTAAGCCATTTCTAGCACATCTTCCTTTCAGACTTCCCTCTTTCCATCTGCATAGTTTCATCAAGTTAATATTCCTAAAGTATAAGTAGCCCTGTTTCTCCTGCAGGGCCTTTAAAAATCCATTATGTGGTTAGCAACAAGGAATAACAACTAGAAACTAAGAAGAAAACAGATGAACTGTTTTCCATGTATAGGATGGTGGCAGCCTAGGGAAGGGACACTGTGTAGTAGGCTAGATAATTCCTCCATCTTGCTGCATAAAACAGCCGCAGACAGGCAAGGTAGGCTCAGGGCAGGTAGGAGCGTACAGAAGAGCCTGGCATTCCCACAGCACTGCAGAGGCACGCTCAGTTAAGGAGCCCAGCAGATCAGATCATCAGGGCAGAATACAGCAGAACTCCACACCCTACCCCAGAGCTCTTCCTCCACACGTGTTTACTGCTGTTGTATCCACTTGAGCAAGGAAATGGAAATAAGTTATTTGTCCATCAACAAATGAGTGGTTAATAAAAACTTGGTGATAGGCTATTATTCAGCAAAGAAACACGTAATCATGAGGTCACATGATATCGAAAAGAAAAATACATGGTCTCCACCACTTGTGGAACCTAGCTAATAATACACACACATATGTAAGCAAATGAACACGTGGGCACAGGAGAACACGCAGAGGGTAATCATTAGAGCATGAGGAAGGACTGAATGCAGGTGATGGGCATGTGCTCTGAGCAGAGTGTTTTCTAGTTCTAACTCTGTCGTAGAGTTTTCGTTTTCTGTGGTGGATAAGTGTATAACCATGTATTCGATAGTGAAGGTAAACTAGCAGGAGGCTCCACGGCTTCAAGATGGCCAAGAGGAGTCCATGCTTCTGTCATCCAGAGCTTCGAACACCCTCACACAGCACATGGGCTCCACATGAGGTAAAGCCTCACACAGCACATGGGCTCCATATGAGGTAAAGCCTCACACAGCACATGGGCTCCATATGAGATAAAGCCCTCATACAACATCCAGACTCTACATCAGGTAAGGCCTCAAAAGGGCTCTAACTCCATAGCTGTCCTAAGTTGGCCCTATGTAATGAGGTGGCATCTGCCCACCTTACAAATCTTGAGAGCAAGCCTCCCCAGAGTCAAGCTGAACCAAAGCTACTTAACTGAAAGCCAGACCAAAGCCCAGTACGCTTTACAGGGAACAATCCATGTCATTACACTGTTAGTCATTACCAGGCATGAGAAGGAGGAGAACACAAGCCATCAGCAGAAGCAACGTCAGCAAGGACATGGATCCAGCAGACAGGAGCAATGTAATGACACAAGATTGCTAATACAGCTATCATAGATGAGCCTGCATACTCAAATTATAGGAGAAATACGAACATTCTGAAGAAAAAAATGAATAGCAGAAGACTCAAATCCAGAAATGAAACCAAAGACACTAAACTAAGCAGTGCTTTGGATGGGTGAGCAGGGCCGGGCCCTGCAGGTAAATGACCTGGGTGAGCAGGGCACGGCCCTGCAGGTAAACGACCTGAGGCAGGCACTTAAAACTGCTTAGCACAAGCAAGGAAAGCCACAGGGAAGAAAAACAAAGGCCTTGTGGTTCAGTGTCACACCATTTAACACGGTGTCTTGGAAGAAAAGTTGACAAAGTATTTTAGGAAATAGCTAATAAAAAGTACACCAAGTTTTTATCCATAAAGTTCTAAATCCAGCAAGGGACTATGAAGGAAAATAAAAGGGATAAAAGTATCAAACAGAACACTGCAACCAGCAAGAAACAAAAGAAATCTTAAAAGTTAAGGAAAAAAAAAGTTAAAGACAGGTGAGCAAGGTCAGGTAGCAGCATCAACAAGGCCTGCCAGTCTAAGGCATGACCCAAATCTCACCGTATTTAAACAAACAAACAAACACAGACATAGATAGAAAAAAAGGAGCTGTGAGAACCCAGTATCCAAATCCCTGTCTGTAACACGTAGTTCAAAACACACTGTACACATGCATGAAATTCTCAAAAATAAACAAAACACGTTCTCAATGGGAGGGCAGACAAAAATATAAACCTACACGAAACAACAGTAGGTGTAGGCAAATAGAAAGCACTTCTTTCTTTTTAATTGCCTTAAAGATTCAATGGCCTCATAGGCCCTCATGTCTAGATGAGGGTTACAGACTTACATAGCTTCTGGGAGAGAAAGTAAGGCATGGGGGGTGGAGCATCCAGAAAGAGTTAAGGGCAATAGATGGGAGAATATAATCAACATATACTGCATGCAGGTGTGGCATTCCAAATATAAAAATATATATATTTATTCAAAACAGAAAAAGATAATTATTCAAAGAAAAGCATTAGTTTTCTTTGAGAGGACAGCCCCAGGTAGGTCAACTGCATTAGAGCAAATGGTTTCTTACTCATCAGGATACAGGCAGCACCAACTGGCTTCAGTGGATTATTTGTTTGTTTAGTTATTTATTTAATTTATGAGACAAAGTCTCACTAAGTGGCCTGTGCTGGCCTGACACTTACTATGCAAATATCCTGGCCACTGCTTCTGAGTGCTGGGATTGAAGAAATGAGCTACCAGGTTCAGAGCAGGAGTGTTTTGTTTGCTTGTTTGTTTTGAGTTTGGGAAAACAAACTGGGAGTGGCTGGGAGCTTGTGGTGGTGGTAAAATCTGGAAAGGGTTAAGGAAAGAATAGGGAAAATATAATCAAAATACACTGCATGCACATGTAAGATTCCAAAAAAATAAATAAAAATATATTTAAAAAAAAACAACAGAAAAAAGATCATTCAAAGAAAAACATTAGTGGTGCACTGAAGAGTTCATGACACACACATAGAAATAAGATACATGACAAAATAACACCAGGGATCAGGGGAAAGCTGTTAGGATTTTCACTCGATGTGAAGTGGAGTAGTGAAGAACAGGACCAGAGAAGAGCACTTCTCAGTGTCTGGACCACTCACTATCAACACTGAAAAGCACGGTAGGCAAGGTGAAAATAAATACAACTTTGAGGAAAAACACCAGGTGGGTGAGTGGTCTTGCCAGACCATGCCAGCCCTTTTCCTGACTTCAATGAGTTTGTAACACACAAGACAAAACTAAAGCAACTTATTATAGGACATAATCATTAACCCAAACGCTGCCATCTGACCTAATGGAAAGGGCAGAAGAAGAAAGGGATTCATTAAGCAATGTGATATAAAACCCTACTCGTTAGAATCCCTTAATTTACCCCAAAGTGACTTTGATATTTTTATGAATAATTCTGTTGAATTTGATATTCTACTTCATGCTATTAAAGGACTGCCTATACATAAAGCACCAGGTTTTTAGTCAGAAGAGATATCAAACACATTTTTTGAAAAGGACAGAAATTAATTATCTGCATTTCTTCCATTTTTTCTTCCTTTTCTACTTTGTCTGTGCCTCTCACTTTATGTTACTGCTGGGAGCAGACAACATGTAGGACAGCAGATACACATACAGACTACTCCAAATGAGCAAAGAGCAAGGACAAACAGACAGGGAGCAAAGAATGCCACTGAACACATGATGTGTTTCTTTAAAAACTGACTCAAAATGTTTTGGTCTTCCCAGTTTTTAGTTGTTATGGTTTGTATATGCTCAGCCCAGGGAGTGGCACTATTCAAAGGTGTTGCATGTTGGAGTAGGTGTAGCCTTGTTGGTGTAGGTGTGTCACTGTGGGTGTGGGCTTTAAGACTCTCATTCTAGCTGCCGGGAAGTCAGTATTCTGCTAGCAGCCTTCAGATGAAGTAGAACTCTCAGATTCTCCTGTTCCATGCCTGCCTGGATGCTGCCATGTTCCTGCCTTGATGATACTGGACTGAACCTCTGAACTGGTAAGCCAGCCCCAATTAAATGTTGTCCTTTATAGGACTTGCCTTGGTCATGGTGTCTGTTTACACCAGTAAAACCCTAACTAAGACATTAGTTAAGGAGAAAATTTTCTAAAAACTTGGTTGATTATTTTTTAAGAGTCTTTTGCTGACCTAAGCTGACAGTCAGTCATACATGGAATGATTGAATTAATGCCTACTCTCAATAGAACTTAACTTCTATCAATGCAAGTCATGTGCCTTTTATCATAAAACTGTAAAGTCTATAGTAGATGTTCAGTCAGTATGTGCTGGTCTCATAATAACAGGATCAGGTCAAACTATCATTTTTTAAGACAATAAATTTGAAGTAAGTTTGAGTGTAAATACAAATTATCAAAAACAGTCATCTATCAACTATTAAATTAAACAGTAATAAAAACAACAGCAATAGCAGCTCATATTTACCCAGCACTCTCAGTGAAGAGACAACTTTACATGGTTTGCTTCAATTAATTCTCATAACAATCTTCTAACATTCATCATTCTTATCTGTACATTACATAGGCTAAGAAAAGCTTTACAGGAGTAAATAGCCAAGGGTCCCAGGAGCTGAATGTGGGCCTCTGAACAGCACAAGCCCTCTCTTCAGCCAGGGTGAGCATTTGGCCAATCACACTTGTTCTTTTAAGAAATGTATTTTTAGACTGTATTTTTGTCTTTTCTTTTTTGACTATGATATCCACGCTGGCCTGAGCTCCTGGCCCTCCTGCTCCTGCCTCTTTCTGCCTCTCAAGCCTTAGGTACAGCATGCATCACGACCTGGTTCTCTGTCTGTTTAAAAACTAGGTTGTCATGTTGCTACTGAGTTGTTTGTGGTATTAATTCCTTATCAGATATACGGTTTTATAATCATTCTTTAAAATACTTTGAATAACTATACATTGTAAGATTCCCAACACACACATTTCATTTAGTTCCATTATTTACATTTATGTTCATACTTACATTATACTCAGATACAACGCCTTTATAGACTTCATAGAATTCTTCAACATTAGCCCGATCCATATTGAACTACGGTAAAACATGAAACAAAACTGTCAGCTGATCAAGTGAGCTCCCTCAGCACTCAGCATTTATCATTTCCGGACAGGCACTTCTACTTTTTGCTATGTGTGGTATCTTTTCCTCACACTGCTCTCAAAGACTCTATAAAGCTCAGGCTGCCCTTGAACTTGTGGCTGTTCTACATCAGCCTTGTAAGGGCTGGAATTACAGTTAGTTGCTACCATACCGGTCTCATTCTTTTAAGTTCAAAATTTGAGTCCTAGATAGTTTATTCCTTTTAGAAGAAAATGTTATTAAAGACCAGCTGATCAATAATAATCTTATTACTTATTTATTGAGATTTATCGAGTACTTCATGTGCGAGGCATGACTAGGTTTCATACATGTGACACCTCATACAAGTCTCACACTCCTGTGACATAAGTAGATGAGAAGCTCAGATTTATGCATGTTACTGTTAAGACTCAGAGGCACCAGGAGACCTCCTGAACTGGCCTCCTATCACTACCAGAATCTGCCTCCACTGTCCATGCTCTCATCCACTAGTCTACAACTATAGGAGTGAAACCCTATTCTTGATACAACAAAACAAGCACTGGCAATATAATGCTGCTTACTGGTAGATTAGACACACAAGAAAACAATGTTACTAAGCACAAGTCCTTCAGATCTTGCAGAGAGAATAGAAAACCAAACCATACCATTGCCCTCTGAAGAATTTGAAAAAAATCGCTAAAACTAGTTTGTAACAAAGCACTTAGACACATCAGCTGGATTTCTTACTAACACACAAGTGCGAATAGATAGTGTGTGTATAAAACACACCATGAACAACTCACTCCTTATCAAGGGTGGTTTTACATTTAGTTAGGAATGAAATTTTGTATCTTTAACAGTCTCACAAACTAAAATATTAATTTAAAGAAAGGGGGGACTGAACTGGGGTTTTACCTCCATTCCTTCTTTGCTTCTCTAGTATTGCCAAGACTGGAGTCATGGAGAAACGTCAGTCTATGGTCAACAACTCATGTCAGAAGGACAGATCGCCATGGGCAGTGTTACTATTACAGGGAGGGAATTCTGTTTGACTTAAATGCTTTATGCCACATTCATTCAACCTTTACCACAAGTACATCAAAATGTGACATAAAATATAACTTAATAAAATCCACAGTGGCAAGTACCATTCTCGTGTGTGGAGAGCTGGTGTCACAAGATGACGGCTGGCAATCTGCCAGCCCTAGCTTGGGCATTGCTGCGCCATGATCAGGGCACGTAGATCTGGCATTACTGCGCGTGCATATTGCTTGTACATAAGATCAGGCCGTGTGACGTATGGGCGGGGTACCAATCCGGAATGGCTTCTGATTGGAGGAGACAGAGATTTAATGGCGGGGAACGATGGTTGGCGGGCTTTTTTGTACGTTAAGGGTTCCTGAATAAATGGTGCTGAGAAGGAGTTCCCGTGTCTGTTGTCTTCTGTCCGCTGGTTGGATCAGGAGGTGACAAGTGGTGGCCCGTACGGGGATCTTCAGGACTATTCACCGGCAGGGTAGCTAGCTGGTAAGTTCCCAGGTAAGTGGGACAAGGGCAAGTTCTCGGTAAAGAGACAATAAGGTTCCCGGCTTAGGGACAAGTTCTGGTAAGTTCCCAGGTAAGTGGGACAAGGGAAAGTTCTCAGATGAGACTATAAAGTTCCTGAGGATCAGGACAAGTTTCACCAAGCACTATGGGGAATTCCACCTCCTTTAATTCAGTTAGTCAGGCACTGCGAGGGTTGCTGAAAGCGAAAGGAGTGGGTCTGAAGACAGTCGAGAAATTTATGAATGAAGATCAGTGAAGGATATAAATGGACAGCCTCTGAACTCTGGATAAGGGCTTTGGGTCAACAGGGGCCTCTGCTGTATTTTGCTCTTTAGATCTTGAGTCAAGACCATTATTATCTTTGATGGTTGAAGGGAAAAATATTTCTGGGCTTTTAGATACTGGTGCCGATTGCAGTATTATCAGTGTTAAAGATTGGCCGAAGGGGTGGCCCAGACAAAAATCAGTACAACTCCTTAGGGGTTTGGGGTATGCTAAAGAACCTGAAATGAGCTCTCGTCTTTTGCGATGGAAAGATGATGAAGGCCATGAAGGGACCTTTCAGCCTTATATTTTAGAGGTTCCTGTGTCCCTTTGGGGCAGAGATCTCATGAAAGAGATGGGATATACCCTAACTAATGAAAAAGATTATAGCATATAGGATGATGTCTGATATGGGATATATCCCCGGGAGAGGACTTGGAAAAGATTACAAGGCAGGACTCTGCCTGTGCCCACTGTTCCAAAGAATGATAGGACTGGAGTGGGTTTTTCCTAGGGGCCACTATGGAGGCAATTCCCATATCTTGGAAGTCTGAGAAGCCGGTGTGGGTTCCCCAGTGGCCGCTTCCCTCAGAAAAATTACAATCAGTGCATTCTTTAGTTGCAGAACAATTAGAATTAGGATATTTGCAGCCATCTACATCTCCTTTGAATACTCCAATTTTTGTTATTAAGAAAAAATCAGGAAAGTGGAGATTATTACATGATTTGAGAGAAATTAATAAGCAGATGGTGATTATGGGTCCTGTCCAGAGAGGTCATCCATTACCCTCTGCGCTGCCCAAGAATTGGCCTGTGATTATATTAGATATCAAGGATTTTTTTTTCTCCATTCCCCTATATGAAAAGGACACTGTTAGATTTGCCTTCACTGTTCCTTCTTTAAACCATTGTGAACCTGATAAGAGATTTGAATGGGTCGTCCTACCTCAGGGTATGGCCAATAGTCCTACTATGTGTCAGCTATATGTTGATGCGGCATTAAAAGAGGTTAGAAAAAATTTTTTAAAAGTGAAGACATATCATTATATGGATGATATTCTTATTGCTGCACCAACTGATCAACAGCTAGATGATGCCTATCTTGCTATTATTTTAACCTTAAAAGGATGCATTTGATAATTGCCCCAGAGAAGGTACAAAAGGATTTGGTTGTTAATTATTTAGGAACAAAGATATCTCCAGAGACTGTTACCCCCCAAAAGAGGCAAATTCGCACAGATGGTTTGTGTTCTTTAAACGATTTTCAGAAGTTGTTAGGAGATATTCAATGGCTGAGACCTTATTTGCATTTATCTAATAAACAGCTGCAGCCCCTATATGATATTCTTCCTGGTGAGCCTGATTTAAATTCACTCAGACAACTTACAGAAGAAGATTGAGATGCATTAGTATTAGTGGAAAAGAGCTTACAAGATGCAGTCTTGAGGTGCAGAGATGAGACTCAAGCTATATTACTATGCATTTTGCCCACTGAGAGTCAACCTACAGGGGTGGTTTGGCAAGGAGTTCCATTATTGTGGGTACATCCTAGAATTTCTCTGGCTAAGACACTTTCCCATTATCCTACGGCAGTTGCACAACTTGCCCTGCAGGGACTTCAGCAGTGTGTTCAGTATTTTGGATGCCAACCAGAGAAATTAATTATACCTTATAAGGCTGAACAATTTGAAATGTTAACAGTTACAATAGATGAGTGGGCTGTGTTAAGATGTGTTTTTAATGGCTACATAGATAACCATTTACCTAAGGATCCTATTTTACAACTGGTTACTATGTATCCTGTAATTTTTCCAAAAGATACCAAACAGATTCCATTACAGAATTGCCCTCTTATTTTTACTGATGGTTCTAAGTGGATGTGGAGCCTTTTTGGTTTATGGTCATTAGCCAGTGGTGATCCAGTTTCCATCAGCCTCCCCCCAAGTAATTGAGTTACAGATTGTTATAAAAGTATTTGAACAGTTTATGGGCCCCTTCAATTTGCTATCAGATAGTCAATATGTAGTGAATATTTTAAAGTCCTTGGAAGTGGTTGGAAAAATAAAGTTGAAATCAGTTATCGGTAATTTGTTAGTGCAATTACAAAATCTGATTTGGAATCGTACGGCTCCCTTTTTTGTTCAACATATTAGAGCACATACTGGATTGCCAGGCCCTCTAGCTGAAGGGAATGATGCAGTGTTTAAAGCCTGCAAAGCTTGTTTGGGTTTTTTCACCCTCTCTTCCTTGGAGTTGGCTGCCGATTTTCATAAACAATTTCATGTTAATTCTAAGACTTTGTCCTCTAGGTTTGGCATTTCCTGGGCAGACTCCAGGGATATAGTAAAATCATGTCAGGCCTGTGCTCCGTTATTGCCACAAATTAGCATAGGGATTAATCCCTGGGAATTACACCCACTCCATTTGTGGCAAATGGATGTTACTCATTTTTCTGAATTTGGAAAGTTAAAGTATATACATGTTTCCATTGATACTGCCTCAGGAGTGACGTATGCCTCCCTGCATTCAGGGGAAAAGGCGCGCCATGTTATTGCCCATTGCTTTGAAGCCTGGGCAGCGTGGGGCATGCCAAAAGGCTTAAAGACTGATAACGGACCAGCATACACCTCTGCCTCTTTTACAAATTTTTGCAAAATGATGGGAATCCACTTAAATCATGGATTGCCATATAACCCTCAAGGACAAGGCATTATTGAGCGTGCTCATCGCACCTTGAAAGAATGTCTTATTAAACAAAAAGGGGGAATAGCTTCTGGGCGTTCTCCCGGAGAGAGATTGGCCATAGCTCTTTTTACTTTAAATTTTTTGACTGAAGATAAGCAGGGGCACACTGCTGCTGATCGGCATGTTAATCCTGATTTTTCATATAAAGGTGTGGTGATGTGGAAAGATATTCTTACAGGAAAATGGAATGGCCCTGATCTGGTATTGGTGTGGGCAAGAGGCTCTGTTTGTGTGTTTCCACAGAAAGATCAACAGCCGATTTGGATTCCAAAACGCTTGACCCGATGAGTGAAAGATCCTTTAGAAGGAAAGGAAGATGAAAGGCATGATCCTGGTTGTGATGATCCTCATGAGAATGCCTCCAGGTGAAGGACAGGATCTACGTTGGGGCATTTTGTCAGTTTTTCCTGCATAAAGGCTGCCATCATTACAGCAATTACTGTGGCGGCTGTGGCGATTACCATGGCAGCAATTTCTTTATCTACTACTGTTCAAACCGCTGCGGCTATCAACAATATGTCTGCCACCATGGCTCAAGCCTTGAATATTCAAAGTAATATTAACAGCCAGCTGAACGCTGGAATTCTGTTGCTGATGGAAATAGCCCAGCTTGGCTGTCAGTGGAAGTATACAGGGTTATGTGTCACCTCGGTGCCTTTTAAGAATGCTAGTTATGTTGCACAGTTGTCACGAAATCTCTCTCAGTATCTTACAGGAAACTGGTCTAACGAATTAGACATGCTGCTTCGGGAGCTGAGACAGTCCATCACTGACATCAATTCCACTCGTATGGATGTTTCCTTAGCCAGTGGAATAGCAGATTGGGTTTGTCAAGCAGCTTCCCACTTGAAGGAATGGGTGGGATTGGGAGGTTTGGCTCTGTGTCTCATCCTTATCAGTTGCCTAGCATTCTGGTGCTTATGCTGCATGAGAAATCGTCACGCTCGTGATCAGGCTCTGATTATACAAGTATTTGCAGCAGTAGAAATTGGACAATCCCCTCAGGTGTGGCTTGGCATGCTAGAGAAGTAGTCAATGACGGGTAAGACTCCTTGGACATGTTACCAACCTAAGACAGGGATCAAAACAAAGCTGTTTGTACCCCGAAGACGGGTAAGTAACATTGTTGCAAGGGGCAACCTAAGACAGGCATTCTCTCTGCCAAGATTTAATAAATAAGGGGGAATTGTGGAGAGCTGGTGTCACAAGATGACGGCTGGCAATCTGCCAGCCCTAGCTTGGGCATTGCTGCGCCATGATCAGGGCACGTAGATCTGGCATTACTGCGCGTGCATATTGCTTGTACATAAGATCAGGCCGTGTGACATATGGGTGGAGCACCAATCCAGAATGGCTTCTGATTGGAGGAGACAGAGATTTAAGGGCGGAGAACAATGGTTGGCGGCCTTTTTTGTACGTTAAGGGTTTCTGAATAAACGGTGCTGAGGAGGAGTTCCTGTGTTCGTTGTCTTCTGTCTGCTGGTCAGATCGGGAGGCAACATTCGTGGCCTAGATGAAAAGCTGAGGCTAAGAATACCTAACCAGGGCCACATGCCTAGGAAACTGCTGAACTTCAGTGATCCCATTGCTGATTCTAAAGACCTACAACTGCATTCACCAGTGTACTATAACTGCCCTCACAAATGCACCAGTGAGTACAGTTACACAAGTATGTGTTACGGCTTCAGTTAAGGGCTTTATGAGAATGTCTGAGCAGTTAATTCTAAGCCAGTATGGGGATGAGGCTTAAGGGCCATGGAGAGATTACAGACACTAGCACTTGAGGAACAGTTTGGAAACCAAGCCCAGGCTGAGAGTGGCAAGGGAGTCAGAACTCAAATTCTTCCTTCACTATTTGCTAAGATACTTAGAACAAAGACTGCTCACCGATGCACCTCACTTTGTTTGTCATTGGTAAGACTAAAATAAAATAGTCTTTGCTCCCTACTTTTTAGACGAAGCCCCAGGAAAGGAAGAAACTTTGAGGCTTAAATCTGGTTTATCTTCTGAGTATTAGTATCTCAGTAAACCATTAAATATTTTTGTTTCATTATAAAGCTATTGAGTTCTGTCTTTTTGTTGCTGTTATTTAGTGTGTTTTGCTGTTGTTATTGTTGGGTTTGGCTGGCCCAGAACTCACCACGTACATCAGGCAGGTACATGGTAGTTCAAATGCATGTCTATCTCTCCTCCAGAGTGCCACCACATCCAGCCAGGTTAGTGAATTTGTATCTCTTTAATTTTAATAAATCCGAACCTCAAGTGCGCAGTTAACATTCACTTACACACATTTTAAGGGTTATTAAAAAACAATTCTCCCATACAACATGGCTCACTGCAAAGCACTTACCATCTGTATTGCTGACATTTCAAAGCAGGCATCTCGAATAGTTATTAAAATCTTTCCCAACATTCCTAAAAATGAAGAACAAATTGGTTCAAAATATAAAATATTTGAACTATTTTAGGTTTCTAAGCAATACAAGTTTTCAACAACAATGACCTTTGTTTCTACTCCGAATAAGGAAAATGCAGCATCTCTGCAAAAGAGAGCCAGTGAGTCACTGAACTGAGCACCACACTTAATCATCTGATTCCCCGTAAAGGCTTCAGGAATATCAATGATGGTCCTGAGGACACTGTGTAAAGCTTTTAAGGTAGGATTTGCCTTTAAGGCCCCACAGATCTACTGATGCGAATAACATGAAAATCAATTTTTAAAAAAAATTACCAAATGAAATGACAAGATGCTGGATTTAAAAGGAAAACAAAAGATACGCAGAGACTTCAGGGGGGAATTATGATATATATCATTCTTAAATCCTGAAGAAAACTGACCGGCCAAAGAGAAAAGTGTGAGCAACTCAGAAAAGAAGAATACCAAGAAAGAAGAGAGATTACATTCAGCTGAAGGTCTGTGGAGCTAGTTTGATTCTTTCCCCACTGTGATGTACACTGTGGAGGTTTGGATAAAAATGGCCCTCAGAGGCAAGTACATGTGAGTGTTTGGTTCCTCATTGGTGGACTGTTTAGGAAGAATTAAGAGGCATGTGGCCTTGTAAGAGGAGGTGTGTCACTTAGCACAGACTCTGAGGTTTCAAAAGCCCACACCAGGTCCAGTCTCTCTCTGCCCCTGGCTTGAGGATCAGAGTTAAGCTTTCAGGTACTACTTGGCTACAGTATCATGTCTGTATGTGTATCACCACCTTTCCTTCAATGATGGAAATAGACTAACCTTTTGGAACTATAAGCAATCCCCTAATTAAATGCTTTCTTTTATAAGTTGCTTTAGTCATAGTACCTCTGCACAGCAATTTATCAATAACTAAGACATATCAATAACCACGACCAAAAGAAGCTTCAGCTTACAACCTCCACTCCATCATGAAGGAATGTCAGGGTACAAAACTCAAGCCAGGGAGGGGCCTGAAGCAGGAAGTAAAACAGAGACCATAGGGGAAGCCTGATCACTGGCTTGCTTTCCATGGCTTGTTTAGCTAGCTAGCTTCCTTCTTTCCTTCTTCTTCCTTCCTTCCTTCCTTCCTTCCTTCCTTCCTTCCTTCCTCTCTCCCTTCTCCCCCTCTTCTTTTTTTGGCTTTTTGAGGCAAGGTCTCCCTATGTAGTTTTTGTTGGTTTGGAACTCGCTATATAGACCAGATTGGCCTCAGCTCCTAGAGATCCGTCTGTCTCTGGTTCCCGTCCTCGGTGCTGGGATTAAATAAAGGCCCCTGCCACTATTCCCTGGGTCAGCTTGCTTTCTAACACAACCCAGGACCACCTGTCCAGAGGTGGCACTGCCCAGTGAGCTGGGCCCTCACACATCAACCAACAATCAAGAACTTGCCACACAGACTTGCCTATAGGCTGAGAGTGTGGAGGCAGGTCCCTCTTCCCAGATAGCTCACCATTTGTGTCAAGTTGACACAAACTAATTGCATAGTCCTGGATGTCAACATGAGGAGTTTGGGCACAAATTCCTTCACAAATGGGTGTTTTGGTTTTTTTTGTTTTTGTTTTTGTTTTTATACAGGGAGGTTCTGTTGACTCTTAAGAGTATGGCAATAATTTTGAGATAGTTTTGCTTCATATAAAACTTTTAGGATATAAACATTTCTTATTGATAAATTTTGTTACTTGACAATTTATGCCTTATATAATATATTCTGGTTACTCTCTCCTGCCTACCCTCTCTTCTCCCTCCCATCCGTGTCATCACTGCCACTCCCACCAGTCCCTTGATCAAAATCACAACTCTGGTTTTGAGTTGTGACCCATTTAACCAGGGCCATCTGTGTGACCATTAGATTGGAACAGTCTCTTTGTGCCTAGGGGATAGAGACACAACTGAAAGCAAAGATTACACCCCCACCTGGCACTCCCAACTCTATCAGTGAGAGGTAGGGTCTCCAGAGTCTCTCTGTTGAAGGGCCCATTCTTATGCAAACCCAGTGTAGACATCCTTAGCTGCTCTGAGTTGTGACAGCAATCACTGTATGTTGCCTGGAAGATAACTAAGATTTTTCAAGTAAAAAAAAAGTGCTTCCTGGATGATCACTGAATTGCAACCCAGTAGTGCTATTTTAATTGATGTGGGATGGGGGCTGAAAGTAAGCCAGAGGTGAACTTCTTTCTCAAATTACACACAAGTAAAGGCTTGGTAATATCAACCATAAAGTGAGAACACGGATTTCTCTGAAGCTTGCAGATTAAAAAAAAAAAAAAAAAAGGCAGTGTTCATTGCAGTTTTCAAACTTTTTGCAATCATGGACCCTGTAATTCTTAGAAAATTTTAAGATTCTAAAGAACTGTTATTTACATAGATTCTATTAACAGTGTTTATTATAAATTAAAACAGAAATTTAAAAATACTTATTAATTTAAATATAACAAGTACTTTGTATGTTAACAGAAAATAATATTTTTTGAGGAAAAAGTGAATATTTACTAGTGAGAAGAGAGACACGCTTTATAAAGTCTCTTGAACTTCACAGTTAATGGAGGGCAGCTGGGTTCTTATATACACTTTAGCTTTCTAGCTATGATGTTGTTTTGGCTAAGCATATTTAGTTGGACAATGGTGGAATATTTTAATAGCAATTTGAGACAAATGTCCACATTCTTTACATGACAAATGAGTTTCTTAAAAGGTCACTGCAAAGTATAACGTGGCAAGTCTTTGATTTTTGCCATGATATTAAACGCACTGGTCTACCATATACTTGGTCCATGCGTGGTTTGTACCACACAGTGATTGTCCAGGAAGCACCAGTCTGCTGTGTTATGGAGGTCTTTCAAATGCTGACACATTTTGTGCTGCCACAGCTAACAAACTGAGAACACTCCCATCACCAGCACACTATGTGTTTGGGAAGCTAAACAGCTCAAATTGGTGGATGCTGTTCTCTCAGACTTCAGTTTTCACTTACAGTCTTCACTTGGGTTTTACCTGTGGCAATAACTATTGCTAGCTGTTCTCTTTAAAAATGATATCCATACTTAAACTTAGGGTCTAGAGGGGTAGCTCAGTGGCTAAGACCCAGTTTCATTTCCTAGCACCTACATGATGGTTCACAACCATCGGTACCACTAGTTCCAGGGGATCCAAGGCCCAAATCTGGCCTCTGAGGGCACCAGGCACACATATGGTGTACAGACATACACACATACACATGATAATTTAACAAAAAAAATTTACATGCTTACTTAATTGTAAAGAAAATTCTTTTCAAAGTTAGGTATAAAAGCAACAGTTTGCCAAAAAAGTGTAACCACTAGCCTTTTCTATGTCTTCTCCAGTTCCCGAATAATGACATGGGGACTTATTTATTTATGAATTAATGCCTAGACCTTAAGCCAGCTTGTTCCTAACCAGCTTATAACTCGCTTATACTAATCAAGGTTCTGCCACATGGCTGGTTGTCTCTACCCAGTTTCATACATCCGACTTCTGTACCTCAGTGGTGAATCCTCCACTCCTCACTCCTTCCCAGAGTTCTCTCTGCCTGGAAGTCCTGACTTCCTACTCTCCTTTGCCAAAGGCCATAGGCTTTTTATTTTAAACAATCAGAAGGTGCCTTAGTCAGGAACGGAAGGACAGAGACACATCTACAGTGCACACAAACATCACTCCAACATAAAAGCGTTATTAATGACAAAAAACTATGCATGTAGTTGATCTCAGCAGAGCTCACAGTTTGAATAGCCATATAGGATGTGAGGCTTCCCTAGACACTTTAACTCTGGAACAGAAGTTGTTCCTGTATACTTCCCATTCTTCTCATAGAGGGGTCAGATGACTCACATACTGCATAATATCCCTTTTGTGAGGGGCTTTTTTCCCCACACAAGAGCATGACAGCTTAAGGGACAATACACACTAGTATAATTTGGCATTTCACTTGATCAATTCAAAGCACTACAATACTCACTGTGCTTCTGTTTTGTGCAAATGTCAACACACTTAAAGGCAGAAGTAAACAACAAAGGAATGTTACACATTGTAACATTGTATTTTGATGGAGGTGTGAGGCAGTATTGCACTAACCAATATAAAGACAAATCTAAAGTCTGTTCTATTATAAACCTATATTGCCGATCTAGAATCCTATTAAGCCATGTTTCCTTGTGGAATGAATCGTTTGAACAATAATTCTACTTACAGACAAGCAGGTAGGATGCTATGGTCCCAGTTATGGTAATCTCTACTGTCAAGGACAGTCACAGTCAGGTCTGATTCCTATCTGAAAATTTCCCATGATTTAGGTCACATGGAATTACTGCTCCCACATGTGCTATCCAGTCTGCTCAATATCCACGGATACCATCTTTTTATGACCACTTGCTATGTGTGGTGATAGGTCACAGAAGCATTTAAGAAAGCAGTTTTGTGTTTAACAGCTTAGAACACAAAGAGTCAGTAACCATGTGTCCTCTACTCCATCCTTGATAGAAAATGTCCAGATGACTGAACAAATGGCAGTCACTATGTAAATGAAGCACATGCATGCAGCAATAAAATCAAACAAAATAGTGTCCCAGGAAGCAAAGGACAAACGGGTCACACAAAGCCAAGTGTCTTAATTGCCTAGTGCTTGCACAGTGGCTGCATTTTAAAATAGCTTGCTTACAACTCCGTGAATGTCACCTCTTCAACGTCTGACTGTCAAGTCATTCCTTCGTTGTGTTTCTCACCTGGTTTGTTTAAAAGCTTCTTTTCAGATGTCTTTCTCACAACAACTCATACAATAGCAGATTTTATTTATTTATTTAATCTTGCTTTTCCTGTGACTATACCCAATTTCCCTTTAAAGTGATTTCCTAGTCATTTGACTAGCAAGGGAACTGTCAAGTTCCTATAGGACCCAATAACTACAACCTCCATGGAGAGGTCAAGAGGTGGAGTCCAGATCTAAGTAAATCGAATCATAGCTCTTTGATTCCCAGGCCTCTGTAATTTAGTTAGGAACCATTAATTAGCTTAAGCTACAGAGTCCTTCCCTGGGATTTTTTTTAGGGCTGGAATTGGAGGAACCACACTTTCCACTGTGTTCACACGGGTGAACCCTCTACAGTTGGCAGCTCTCCTTTCTCTGGAAAATGTATCTATCTAGAAGGATGAAGCAGAGAGTCAAAAGAAGCAAAGACCAAGCAAAGATAACATAGTGACCAAGTCGCTGTTTAGACTGACTAAACCTAGCACAGCCCTTTTTCTTGTAATTTTATAAAATTGAGATGGGGAACCCAACTTGGCTTTCTTGTCTTGTGTCATCAGGGCCCTCCTCATGCTACCTGCTTATTATATAGGAAGTAAAGTGCTGTATCCTGAGCTGGATGTGCTGAAGCAGGAAGCCAAGAAACCTGTGACATTTTGCTGCGGGCGGAGTACAGAGGGCAGAGGATGCCCCGCCCCAAACGCATGCACAGCCGAGTGAGTGAACGTGCGGTTAGAAGAGAGCATCTCTCTGGAAAACACAGTGAACTGATTACACGGGGAGGCCATGAAATTAGAACAAAATCTTCTGCTACCTTCAAGTTCAAAAAGTTACTTTCAGAAGTATTAAATTTAATCCTTTAATACAAATGGGCTTGCTTCAAATAAAGGAAATAAGATCACATGGTAAAAATAGACAACTTTAACTGGAATCAACATAAAAGCAACAGTAAATATTTTTGGCAGGAATTAAATTGGAAGGTAAAAAACTTACATTGGGTTACATGGTCTAAGGTAGTTGAAGAATTTTAAGACAAGGAAGCTCAGCTCATTAAAGTAGCACAATTCAGGTATAATGGGGTTCTGACATATTATTTTTAAGTTATTGAGTTATTAAGAGATTTCCATGGGAGGCCCTTGGCCAACAACTGAATGAAACCCATTCCTGGTACTGGAAGACCGCTTTGGTGACTCTCATTATTAGGAGACCTCACCGGGATTGCTTTAATATATTTTAGGGAGTTACTACCTCACTAGCTTCCCTTCTCATCCCTCAGATGCTCCTCAATTCTAGCTGTCTGCCTCTCCCTGCATTCTCTTGCTCAACCCTGTCACCCCTCCTCCTCCCCACTTGGTCCTGCCATTTGCTTCCCAATCCACCTCCAGTCCACGAATAGAATCTACTCTATTTGCCCCTCCCAGGGAGATCCATGTGCCCTCCCTAGTCCCTTCCTCTACAACTAACCTCTCTGGGTCTACAGACTATAAGCTAGCTTTTATTTATTTAATGGCTAATATCCACATATAAGTGAATATATACAATGTTTATCTTTCTCGGTCTTGGTTACTTCACTCAGGATGATTTCTTCTAGTTCCGTCCATTTGCCTGCAAATTTTAAGATGCCATTTTTTTTTAACAGCTGGGTAACTTTTCATGTGCAAATGTACCAAAGTTCTTTTATCCACTCTTTTGTCCAGGCACTAGGCTGTTTCCAGTTTCTGGCTATTATGAATAGAGCAGCAATAAATGTGGTTGAGCAAGTGTCCTTGGGGCAGGATGAAGCATCCTTTGGTAATGTACAAGAATGGTGTGACTGGATCTCCAGGTAAAGTCCCATTGTCCTGAGAAACTTCCACATTGATTTCTAGAGTGGATGGAGGAGTGTTCACCTTAGTCTATGTCCTTGGCAGCATGAGTCGTCACCTTTGTTATTGATCATAACCATTCAGATAGGTGTAAGGTGGATCTCAAAGTAGTTTTGATTTGCATTTACCTGACAGCTAAGGATGTTGAACGTTTCTTTGTGTGTTTCTTAGCCATTTGAGATTCCTCTATAGAAAATTCTGTTTAGATCTATATCCCATTTTAAAATTGAATTATTTTTGGCTTTTTGATATCCAATTTCTTGAGTTCTTTATTTATTTTGGATATTAGTCCTCTATTGGGTATGGAGTTGGTAAAAATCTTTTCCCATTTTGTAGGCTGTTGCTTTGTCCAAATGATGGAGTCCTTTGCCTTATAGAAGCTCTTCAGTTTCATGAGGTCCCATTTATTAGTTGTTGATCTTAGGGCCTGTGTTCTGTTCAGGAGGCCTTCTCCTGTGCCAATAAGTTCAAGCATATTCCCCACTTTCTCTTCTATCAGGTTCAGTGTATCTGGTTTCATGTTGAGGTCTATGATCCATCTGGAGTTCGGTTTTGTGAAGGGTGATAAATAATGGATTGATCTGCAATCTTCTAAATGCAGACTCCCAGTTTGACCAGCACTATGTTTTTGAAGATGCTATCTTTTTTTCCAGTGTGTATTTCTAGGTTCTTTACTCACAAATCAGGTTTGCATGGGTGTATGGCTTTATGTCTGTATCTTCAATTTGATTCCATCATGAATGTGTCTATTTTCATGCCAAACACTATGCTGTTTTTATTACCACCTCTCTGGAGTACAACTAGAAACTGGGAAGGGTGATACCTCCAGCAGTTCTTTTATTGTTCACAATTTTTTTTTGCTATTCTGGATTTGTTGTTTTTCCACATGAAGTTGAGAACTGTCCTTTCAAGTTCTGTGAAGAATTGTGCTGGAATTTTGATGGAGACTGCACTGAATCTGTAGATTGCTTTTGGTAAGATGGCCATTTTATTATGTTAATCTTAATGATCCATGAGCATAGGAAACCTTTCCATATTCTCATGCAGAGGGAAACATTACCTTCAGCATTAAACAGAGAAGCTTCTCCTTACAATGAATGGTGGTGGACACAGAGACTTGGCTGCTCAAGGTGTTGAGAATAAGGGACGGTTGATTGACTAAACTTAAACCAAATATTTATAAAACCTGCTCTAGACTCAGAAAATATCATGGAAAGAGGGCAGAAAGAATGTAAGAGTCAAGCCAGGCGGTAGTGGCGCACGCCTTTAATCCCAGCACTTGGGAGGCAGAGGCAGACGGATTTCTGAGTTCGAGGCCAGCCTGGTCTACAGAGTGAGTTCCAGGACAGCCAGGGCTACACAGAGAAACCCTGTCTGAAAAACCAAAAAAAAAAAGAGAGAGAGAGAGAGAAAAAAAAAAGAACGCAAGAGTCAGAATACGCGAGAAAACAGCTTATAAATCTTATTTAAGTATGATGTATGATGTACCTAACATACCTTCTGTGACTGTCTGTTCTGGGCAAGAAAGACTGATCTCTTAAGAGCTAGTCATGGATGGGAGAGGAGCTCATAGCATCCTATTAGCCCTGCTGAACTTTCAATACAAATGAAATTTCTTAAATTTTTATTTTTAAAAATGTCTGTATGAAAATGCCGTAACTATTATTTGTTATGTTCACCTAAAAAATATATATATATATAAATTCTATCCCTAGAAATTATTATAAAGATAAATAGGATATGTATTATAAGCTTTGTATAAGAAAATGGTCACTAGGGAATTATTGAAATTCAAACAAGAAAATTATGTGATAAACAAGAAAAAGGTGAAAAGAAGTATATTTTTACAACTGTTACTCATACTTTAAAATCACATTTTAAAGGTCATATAAGTGCATATAAATTAAAACAAAAATATAACATATAAACTAAATAAGAATAATTATTTCATTTGAAACTGGTATTACTATTGTTCAGAATAGTACAAGAACTAAAATTACCCATCAATAGAGATATAAAATTTCTTAATATAAGTCAAGGACTGGGCATGTAGGTACATGCCTTTATTCCCAGCATTGGAGAGGCAAGAGGTAGGTGGACCTCTGTAAGTTCGAGGTCAGGCTGGTCTACAAAGTGAGTCTAAGGTAGCCAGGACTCAGTTACACAAAGAAACCCCATCTTGGTGGGAAAAAAAATCCAAAAAATTCAACATATGAGAATAATTACATATCAAGTAGGACTTATTTCAGGTACACAAGCCTTATTCACTGTTTAAAAAGTCAATTAACGTAGTAGTGCTAATAAGCTATGAAAAAGAACACATGGTCATATCAATGATGCAGAAAAGAATTTTGAAAAATCATGTAATACCCTTTAGAATATAAACTCAGAAAAAAAAAAGAAGGGTGGAAAACTTCATGTTGATGTGTTGTCAGAGGTTAGGACAATGTGCTCAAGTAAGAAGGAAGTGAGAGGCATTTGGATCAGAAAGGAAAAATTCTAACCAAGATTCCCATATTTGAAATGTTAATCTACAACTAAGTCACAGAAGTAATAACTGGCTTCAACACGGTGATAGGATTCAAGATACACATTAAGAAGTTGTAATTCATTTGTGTTTACTGTCTTACTTGTTCCTTGACTATTTGCATCTATTGTGTTGCTAGACCTTCAACCTAGAACTGACCTTAATACATGCATGTAATTAAAATGGCATAAAAGCAAAAAGGAGGAGGGGGATAGGATAGAGAGTTCTAGGGAGGGAAAATGGGGAAAGGGGATGACATCTGAAATGTAAATAAATAAAATATCCAATAAAATAAAGTTATAATTCTCTTTAAGTTGACAAGTTTAGCATAATCTCTATCAAAATCCTAGTAAAAGTTTATACAAATAAAGATACAACTATTCTAAAACTACAAGGAAATATAACAAAAATGAGAATAACTAAAACAGCTTCATTAAGGAATGAAGGGGAGCCAGGCATTGTGGCACATGCCTGAATCCCAGCATCTGTGAGACTGAAGTGGGAGAAGAGGAATTGCAAGGCCAAGCCAGCCCAGGCTTCAGGAGAAGTTCAAGGCCAATGGGACATGGAATGACATTGTGTCAAGTGGGTAGACTCATTCTACTCAAATCTGTCATCAAGACGATGAGTGTTGGCAGAACAGCTGTATTCATGCACATCAGTGGAACAATAAAACTCTGAACACATGGCCACACACTTTAGGCAAAAGCAACTCAACAGAGAAGAGCTGACCTCAGCCAACTCAGCAGCGCCATGCAGGGACATGAGGAAAATGGCTTCTGTTACTTCTCACACCACGTGTACACTGACTGGGACATCTCATGGACTTGGTGGCTCTCCTCTCACATATGTTGTATGTACTAGTCACACACCCCTTCATACAATACTCACAGTAGTCCTATGGACTGAATGGTCTATGTTGAGACCCTAAGCTAATGGGATGTATTAGCAAATGGAGAGCATGCATTCTTAATCTTTGGCTATAATCAAGTATAGAATTAGAAAACATACCCTTTGAGAGTGATTAGGTCATCAAGATAAAGATACGCATAGAATCTTTATAAAAGAAACTTTAATAGATGGGAAAATAGTGAAAAATCCCCACAAAAATTGTATTTTATTCATGTAGGATTTGTTAAGGAACATTTAATCTTGATACAGCCAAGAGCATTTGAACTAAAAAACAGATATGTAGATAATATGTTAAATACTATTATTAATTTAAACCACATTAGAGAAATTTTATTGCCTTTAAAATTTATATCTAGTGACATAAAAGACATGATAACTAATAAAATAGTAGTGTGTTTTTAAAATGTGATTATCATAAACCAAACAAAGGTGAAGATTATGAACATTTGGATTTATTTGCAATAAAGCACAAAAGAAATCACAAGGATTGCGACATTCAGCAGAAGAAATTTAATGCTAATCCAAGAAAACATGCATAACAAAAGTATGTGGAAATATTTGTCTTCTCTATAGAAAAGTTATGAAGCAATATCCCTTCGGTGGGAATTTTCACTTGGAATATGTTTTGGAAGCCCACAGATTGGTCTGGCTGTGTCTCAGGCAGCTTCCCTCACCACTCAACAGATATCTGAAAAGTCAACTTACAAGAAATTTGTTTTGGCTCACAGTTTGGCACATTTCATTCTATGATTTGTTGCTTTTAGGTCTGTGATTAGACTACCTCGCACAGCAGAAATGCCTGACAGGCAAAGCATTCACCTCATGGCCCCAAAGCAAGAGACAAGAAGGGCTAGGTCTCATCATCTGCCTCAGGAACACACCCTCGATGATCTAAAACCCCTTACCAGGTCCCGCCTTCTAATGTCATGATGATGTGTGTCGTTAACACTATGAGTATTGAGAGAACACTTAGGAACCAAAATACAGTTGACTTGTTGTGGTTTATGCTACCATTCCAAAAATATGCAAAAATTTAGTATAACTGCATTAATTTAGCAACACACATAGTTTAGATTCAGTTTAACTATTAAATTAAGAACTAAAAAAGGTGCTTAGGACCTCATATAGATCCATTACTTGAGCATTAATTCAACCTAGTTGTTAAGCAAGTAGGCTTACAAAACAGATCTGATTTAACCAATATCATTAGTGACGCTCCACTTATAGCACACACCTAGATCTAAAATGAGCATTTTCTTTACCAAGTGTCTGAGAAGGGTTACTCAGAACTCACTGCAAGGCAATGGAAGACAGGATAGGGTTAACACAGCAAAGGAGGTAAGGGACAGCCAGCTAGGTTGCAATAAGATAACAGTAAACAAAGCTAGGTTCTGCAACACAGGGACTTCCAGCCTCCTACAGGGGAGGTTCTTCCTGATCTGAGAGGTGAACTCATCAGGAACAGGAGTAAGAACAATTCTCACTTGAAGATGGCTCCGAGCTTCTAGATTTTCAAGAGTGCAATCACAAGGATGCTATATACTTGAAAAACCACTGGTAAAAATCTGTTTCTTTTAGAGCCAAACACCACACACACACACACACACATACACACACAAACTGAAAAGCTAACTCTAAGCCATGTAAACATTTGTCCAAATATGGACAAAATAAATATTTTTCCTGACCTAAAATTAGTTCTGTTGTTTGTCACCTTTTCAAGAAACATATTTTAAAAGCATCTCGAGGTTACCTGGCTTTGCATGTATTTTTAAAGGAGTACACAGTTTTGTTTACTTTAGCTACCCAAAGTCACAGCTAAGGAGACTTACAAAGTTAGAAACAATATTTCAAGGACATTGCTTCTTCTGTTGGTTTCAAATGGCTCTGTCATATCCAGCTTCAGGGAGGCTATATTGCCATTCATACACAGGCTTCAAAATAGACACATCCTTGGCTACAAATCAAATAAATAATACTTGCCCTCGCCTGTGCAGCGTGGACTATATTCACTGGTACAGAACACTTGCCCCTAGTTCCCAGCATGGTGATGATGGGACAGGTTTGCTGTTGGGGCTCCTTCAAGTACGGTGCCAGCATTAAGTAGTGTGAGCATGAGCTGGAAGTTTAACAGGAAATCAATCTCTTGTGGGACATGATGGTGCAGGCCTGTAATCTCAGACTCGTGAGAGTCTGAGGCAGGAGGACCACAAAAGAGTCACAGCTGTTCTATGCCCACAGCTAACCTACCCAACCAAGGGGAATCACAAATGTGCAGTTAGTTTTGTCTTCATTTCTCCTACTCTTTATTCTTTAATTTGGAAAGCATGAAACACATAAAATGAAAATAAAGTTGTGTATCATGAAAGTAAAATTTCCCCTACTTGGGAATTTCAGTTCGTAAAGGCGTTCATTACTGTGTTCATTTCTCCCATGTTCTTCTAAAATGTTCAACCCCCACACAAGCACATGTGTATGTATGCCATGTGTTTTATGCTTTACTTAATTTCCATATATGAGTTGGAAATAAAAATAAACCTATGGTGCAGCATAAGCATACATGTGACATTTAATACACAGTTTTGGAGAGAACCACCAGCGACATCACAAGTGGGAGATCTTGTTACAGGTCTCTCCAATGGTTAGCCTTTCCCCCTTCAGAAGTGACTGCGTGTCTTTGGAATAATCATTCCTTTATGCTTTACCACCTATACATTATTGTTTTTTATTGATAACTAAGGTAAAATGAAAGGTCAAGGAGAAAGGAAAGAACAAGAAAGGACAAACTAAAGAAAAGGAATGGAGAAGAAATGTTAAGAAGGCAAGAGCAAAGAGCAAGAGACTGGAGGAGAGAAAAATAAAAAGATGTCATGAGAAAGTTCATAACTAAGAGATAAGTATAAAAAGGGAATAAACCAATAAAAGAAAAAGAAAAAACAAAATTAGACAAGTGTATGGGGATTATGGAGATGACTAAAAAAGATGCATAGAAGACAGTATAAAATATAATCAAGAAAATGTCTGTAAAAGTACAGTGAAAAGACCAGAAAGAAGTGTGCATCACCCACCCGTGCTTTCTGCTGCTCTAGGCTGAACTGTATTGGGTGACTGTCTGGCATCCCCAAAGGCCTTCACCTTCCTAGTTGCTTAGCAGCGGCCTCTGCTGGTCACAGTCAGCTTTTCAGTCTATGTGCTGGACTGATTGCCCCACCCTTCTGAGTCTACCAATTGTAGTTGGCTGTGAGGCAGGGGTTGCTCCCAAGTGCCCTAACGTGAGGAATGCAGTCAAAGCACCGAGGGCTGCACAAACCCGAGCAACAGTCATGGAGGAGGGCTATGGTGCCGATGACAAGCATGCCCCTGGAGCTTCCCCGAGTTCTGGGTTTCCCCATCAGTGAAGCCTACAATAGGCACTTGGCTCCAGAGAGTAGTCTAGCCATGGACCTTAGGCGCACAGTCATTCTCAGCGAAGGAAGTCAGCTTCCAGGCCTCGGAGGAAAGACTTTCTTTATACACGTCACTGTCTGGGATGAATAGTTTGGGGTCTGCATTTTGGGGGCTTGCCAGCAAATCGTGGAATTAGATTGAAGCTTCTGAAAGCTATAGCTTGTCTTGAGGGCAAGATTCCAGATAGTTTTTTCACCAGAGCTTCTTAGTCACACCCACTGGTTTCTAACTGGAGTACTCCAAGACAAAGTCCAACGCACACGTGCTCGGCAAGCCTGTGACCACAGCATGCCTTAGGGACATAAGCACTAAAGAAAGCCACAGTCAAGTCCAAAAGTCAACATGGGAGGAACCACACAAACATCTGAATATCAGTGTGGTGGCCTCAAGGAAATGGCCCCACCCACTCATGGGAAGGAGCATTATTGCATCAGTGTGGTGGTCTCAATGAAAATGGCCCTCACAGACTCACAGGGAGGAGCATTACTGCATCAGTGTGGTGGTCTCAAAGAATGGCCCCCACAGACTCATAGGGAGGGGCATTATTGGAGGTGTGGTCTTGTCAGAGGAACTGTGTCACTGGGGTTGGACTTTGAGGTTTCAAACACTGAAGGGAGTTCTAGTGGCTTGCTGTTTTTTCCTGCTGCCTGCGGATCTAGATATAGAACTCTTGCCTACCTCTCTGTCATCATGTCGGCCTGCATCCCTGCCACCATGTCCCCCCCCCCCCGCCGCCCCGCTATGATGATAATAGATGAAACCTCTGAACTGTAAGCCAATGAAATGTTTTCCTTTGTAAGAGTTGCCATGGTCATGGTGTCTCTTCACAGCAATAAAACCCTAAGACAATCAAGAATCACAATTCACTAAGGGCCACAAAGTGCATCAACTGAGAGAGTGGCCCCTGTGCCTCTACTAGGCAGTAGAGTGAAATTGGCTCTGGTCACTACCAAAGAGCAGGAGACTGCCCCTGCCCCTGCCCCTGCCCCTGCCGTGGCAGCACTGGGTGGGCGAGCTGGGGCAGCGCTGGAGAGCTTGCTCAGTTGTCTAATACACTTCCAGGCCCAGATTCAGGGCTCTGAGATGGCCCACCCCCAAATCTATACCATCTGTGAACTGTTGGAGCACATGAAAGGGCGGGTCCTGCAGTTCCAAAGCAGAAGACTTTCCATGACACAGGAGGGCAGCAACAGGATAACTGGGTCCCAGATCCAGTACTAATGGTGTGGCAGAAGTCAGAGGCTCGAAGCAGACCAATGACTCATTGCAATGAACATTTGCAAGTGAAGATGTGTGGACGGAGGGAAATACTGTGGGACACGCTATGACGTATTGCAGCTTCTATGATAAGATGTTTTCTATGCTTTTATTTTGTCGTTGTTGTTGTTTTGTTTTGTTTTTATTTTCTCTTGGGGGTAGGGTTTGCAAGGGTGAAGAGTGAATGTGAAGGGGTTGGCATGTAAGATGTGACATTCACAAAAATATCAATTAAAAAAAAACAAGCAAACATAGACGAAGCATCTTGGAGCTGGGGATGGAACGATCGTGCCACTACTGATAAACAGTGCTCTTCAAACTACGGTGTCTACAACCACCTGAGTCTGTGGACCACGCCTATTCACAGGCCTTAACCTTTGACTTTTCTCCATCAGATTAGTGCCTTCTGAGCCTGTTCAGGAACTTCAGAGTAGGGCTGAGCCATGCACTGAAGGTGTCCGAGTTGCCTCTGTGAACGCGCTGTTTGAGAATAACTAAACTGAAAATCTGACGGTGGGCAATGCCCTCATTTCCCCCAGGAATGTGTCTTACTCACGCAGGCCTTATGATACATAAAGGAATAACACTAGTTTATTCCCTGACAGGTCAGTAACTACCGCAGATGGTAAGCGAAGCATTAAGGTCAGTTTTCAGTGTTTCCTTTAGTGAAGAAGCTTCTCTGTGATACTTCAGATTTATGATAATTTCACAGTAGAATGGTATCCAAAACATGGTTCTGCCCAAGTACTCTCTCTAACACACTTACTCTTCAGCACAGCAGCTATTCAATGTAAATAACCACAAAGTATCATTTGTGGCTACACATGTCTCTTAGTGAAGCCGTGAGAAAATCCAGCTTTATGGAAATACAGAGACTGAGCTGGAACAACATCAGGGATTGTCAGGACAGGTTCTCAAGTCACACTGGAATTTAAACTTAATAGCTTTCTAAGTATAAATGCTAGATACAATGTCATCTAAAATTTTTGTTTAAATTTCCTTTATGTATATAAACTTTTAAGAAGTATTTTATACATTTAACCTTGAAGGTTTTTAACATTTTTCTGTGGTGTGTGTGTGTATGTATATGTGAATGCATGCATGTGTGTGTGTGCAGTATATGTGAATGCATGCATGTGTGTGTGTGTGCAGGTATATGTGAATGCATGCATGTGTGTGTGTGTGCAGGTATATGTGAATGCATGCATGTGTGTGTGCAGGTATATGTGAATGTATGCATGTGTGTGTGTGCAGGTATATGTGAATGCATGCATGTATGTGTGCAGATATATGTGAATGCATGTGTGTGTGTGCAGGTATATGTGAATGCATGAGTGTTTGGTGTGCATGTATATGGAGGTCAGAGGCTGACACTGGGTGTCTTCCTCATCCACCTTATATTTTATCCACTTAGTTTATTATAAGGTTAAATTATTTCATTTTATATGTATGAGTATTTTGATTGCATGTCCATACATCTGTGTACCACATGTACATGCCTGGTGCCTGTGGAGGGCAGAAAAGGTCACTGGATCCCTTATAACTAGAGTTGCAGATAGTTGTAAGCCACTGTGTGGGTGCTGGGAATCAAACCCAGGGCCTCTGCAAAGACAAGTGCCCCTAACCACTGAGCTATCTCTTTAACCCTTCTACCTTATTTTTTTGAGACAGGGTCTCTCACTGAATCTGGAGCTTACCAATTGGCTAAGGCTAGTCAGCAAATTCGGGGAATTCACCTGTCTCTGTCAGTCCCTTCCCCCAACACTAGGGTTAGAGATGGATCTCCGCCATACTGATTTTTGGGTTTTTTGTTTTGTTTTTTTGTTTTTGTTTTTTTCTTATGTGGGTGCTAGAGATCCCAACTAGGGTCCTCAATGAAGTGCACACAAACACTTTACTGACTGAGCAATATCCCCAGGCTACTCAATTTTTTTTTGGGGGGGAGGAGGTCTGGTAAACATTTGTAAAAGAAACTTCAATAATTCCCTTCTCTCACTTTTTACTGTGTCTTAGGATTCAAGGCTCACCACTCAGACACTGATGAGAAGCAATCTGACATATGCGCTTGACTAGTCAGCTATTCAATGGATCAGTTCTAGGTATATGAAGAAACTTCTAGAAGAGGATTAATGCCAACGGTTACATAGGTCTCCAACGACAGAGCGCCTTCTCCCTCGCTAGTTCCCCACACTAATCTACTAGAGGGCTGATGATCTATTAGAGGGAATATCTTCAACCGTTTTAGAGCTGATGATAACTAAGGTGCCCATGACACAGACTGAAGAAAAACAGATCTCAGAGACCTTGCAGCAGACAGAGGTGTGCCCATCCATGTTTATCTGAGCACTGCTTGGCACCGATTCCCGATCTTCTCCTAGCCCTGTGCACGAGAGCCTGTGTAACCACAGTGAGGAACACAGACCTTCCTCTCTCTCCCACACTATGCTCTGTTCTGCAGCCTGCTTCCTCCCTTCCATCTTCCAACCAGGAGCAGGGTCAGGCCCTATGGAGGTGGGATCCAGGGATTTGCCACACATGACATTTTGTTATTTAGTTTATTAAGAAATGTTTGAAAAATGGGAAAATAGGAAAGCACAGTCTGCTATCATAAGACTAGGAGTGATGCATGCTCAAAAGATTAGAATGCCCAAATTCTGATGTATAGTTACAATAGGGTCTTATCAGGAAGGTGTAAAAAATGTAAAGAACAGGCTTAATGATGGACAAGCCTCTGAAGATCCGGGCTCCCGAATGACATGGGAAATGATGGGAGGACTCACTATTTATAAAAAATGTTGGAAGTGACTGCATAAGCTGAGAGCCAGTTCTGCATCCTGATATCCTGCATATGTGCGCATACACCAGAAAACCTATGGATCAAAGCCCTTAATTACTCTTATAAGTTCTTCATTTCTAAGCCACCACCAAGTCCCCATCTCTGTCTTGACACTTAGCACACAAAGGTGGCCTCTGAGTGTGAGCAGGGAGCAAGGTATTCACTCCATTTACTTCACCAGAGCTGTTGTCATGGTAATTATGGTAGCATGGCTGGTTAGTGGTAAGGAAGACTGACAGCAATTTGAACAAATTGGGACTAAGTAGGTCAGTTGGCTCTGGTATACCTGAAATCAGTCTTGAAAGTTTTGGTACAGACTTATGCCATTCCTTTCATTACCTTACCATTCTTTAGAGTACTCTGAACTCAAGTGAGATGAATTTTAAGCTGAATCTTATTTAAGCATTAGACTCAATCGGAAGATTTACAGTTTAGATCAAATAAAACTATAAGTAAGATGGTGGACTAAATGCTGACCTGCTGAAGAAGTGCCATGTACATAAAAAGGGAGAAAGAACCTCAGAAACCCACACAAGGGTGACAGAGCAGGTCAAAGGCACAGAAAAACCGAACAGTGAAGCATCTCAATGAACGAGCCCACGCCAGCTGCACAGCGCCCTCCTGGTGTGGGGAGAACTTAAGTCAGGGAGAGGCCATGTGGAGAGCCTGGAGGGTGAGAGACAATCAGACACAGGCCAGCTCTGCATCGCTCCCAGGATGGAGCCACATGCTTAAGGACTCTGGGTATCCTGCAGAGGGATATCAACTGACAGTACACACACTTGTGAGCAACAACTAATCATTTTTAAAACACTAAGTTGGAGGGTGGTTTGTTATAAAGAAATACATAGTTAAAATACTACCAATATGGGTTTCAAAACGTATTTGGGCTTCTAAATAGATGAGATGGCTTCTAAAATTATTATTAGTAGCTAACATTTTATCACAGTACAAATTGTGCTAAGGATATCACTTATTTTAAATTAGGCAGGAAGTAGATTTTATCACCTCTACTAAACGGATGGGGAAAGGCAGGCTTCAAGGAAGTCAGGGATTATTTCCAAGATCACGCATTCACAGCAAAGCCACAGAGGGGTAACAGTCACTTTAAGAATAAGACACTACAAACCAAAGCAGGATTCCACAGAGCCCTTTCCTGCTGCTTTCTAGACTCACAAGTTTCTTTTCATTCAGATGAGTACAGATCTTCTGTGTGCAATATGCATCACAGGCTGTGAAGGGTCCCTAAGGTTCCTGATGTCTGAGATATCACAGTTGTTAGGTGCTCTGACTGCTGCCTAGCAACAGATTTCACTTTACTCTCTAGTCAGGTGTTATCGAGTACCTCTGACTTCAAACGAGAGCAGACACCATGACTTCCCATTTCTTTGTCTTTAATAGAAAGGATGACTGTGAAGACAGATAATTAAGTATGGAATCAATCTACTCAGTTCTTCAGCTGTGAGCAGTACCAATAAATTGAACAACCAAATAATTGGCTAAAATCACACCCTCATCCTCTAAAAGTCTCCAAAAGGGACACACCAAGCAAAATCAAGTTCATAAGCTAAGAACTTGATTTGGGGAGTTCAAGACAACAAAGTATATTACCAGAATTTTACACTTAGAATATGTGCATTTTGTGTTATGTAAGTTAAATCAAAGAAGTTGATTTAAAAATAAAAATTGAAAATACACAAGTTAACATTCTCACAACAATGGGAGATTTCAGTAGCTGTTTAAATTATGCTAATTTCCTTCTATTTCAGTTCAAGTCTGTAGTGAATAAGTTTAAGTTTCATAAATAAAATTTAGAGTTAAGTATACATGCTAAAATTTGGCATAACAAAGTATATAACTTATGGGAAAGGTTCTATGGAAGACAGAGTAATATTTACAGTTCTTTCCATCACATGGTATACGTTACAGCTTCTTCTGCTAAATAACCTAACAATAACCACAGACACAGCAGAACTGAGTAGCTAAGGCTGACCTCCAACAAATCGGTATTCACAAAGCCAGGCAGTAGGCCCAAGACTCTAACAAAACCCCCAGTGTTAGGTATTTGGAAACTTCCCTTCGAGTTACTGATCAAGTTCAGGAGACTCCAAAACAACATAAGCTATTACATTTACCGTGGCTGCCTCCCAGAACTTGAAGGTAAGACCCTCGTGTTGAACATACCACATACTTCAGATACAGAATTTGGAGGAACAGAGCTAGAACTGACCTGGAAGCCTCCTTCTTGAAGACTAGTCCTGAAAGTATCCAAAGGTGCTATGCAAGCTACCAAGGGAGAACGCAATTAACAACTCTACACAGCTCTAAAGCCTACAAGCCACAATGACCAGCCCAATAAGCTATTCTAAAGGGAGTTAAATATAGTACACTTATATGAAATTTAAAAAGTTCTAAAACTTAAAAATTCAGAGAATATTAAAAGTATACACTAAGCATTGTCTTACAGGTAGTTTAATGTACTTGGGGGAACATCTGATAGAAACTCCATCTGTTTAACTCTTTCACACAGAAGACAGAACTGCAAATCTGACCTAAGTAAGCCTGGCCCAAGCCTTTTTGTTATTGTTTCAACAAAGTTAGATTTAAAATGCTTCAACTAAATCTTTCTACACTAAAAGTGTCCACACCTCCTTTACAGCTTCCCAGAAGCTGAATGCCACAAAGGGAATTTAATTTAAAAAGCCGGGAGCCTAACTAATAATGCAGTCAGTCCCAAAGGAGGAGACGGAATAGACAGAGTGTGTCCTGCAGGGCTCTTGGTCTATCCGGCATCAAAATTACTCTCCATGTAAATACTAAAACACTAAAAGAAATTCTAAGAAAACCCAGATTTAGAAGTGATAAGATGTTCCCACTGCCAGACGGCATCAGTCAGGTATCACCAAAGTCAATTCTGGCAGCAAAGTTAAAAATCGTCAATGTTCTAATAAATGCTTTGCATAAACAAAGAAAACTCAAGTTGTTTTCACACATTTATTTAAAAAAAAAAAAAAAACTAAAACTGCTTTGAAATATTCTCATTAAAACTGAAGTAATTTTACAACCCAAACCACATTAAAATACAGACTATAGGGTTCTTTATTAGGAATTTTGACACAGTTCCACAGAATCATGGAATATATAAACTTCAAGGTTGAGACAAAGCTTAAAACACCTTGATTTGACTAAAGAAGCAAAATTCAGAATAAACTATATCATGATCTATGTAATAAAATAGTCTAATGCATGAAATCTGTTATAAGAATGGAAATGTTCTAAGAAATCTTCAGTCTTAATTAAGACATCTTAATATTTTTAAAAGTAAAATTGTTCGGTCAATCCATGTGCAAAAGAGGTATTTCCAGTTCAGTTATCTCCTCCTGCCTAGCACCAACCATAACAGGAAACTAGAAAGCAGCAAGCCCATGGCAGGTAGGTCATAGGCCCTCAAGGGGAACCAATACTGTTGTTTTGTTAAATGGACACAGTGTCAAACTGCCTTCTAAGTAATTATGTTTATCCCCATAGGTTTGTGCTGCTCTCCACCTTGGCCAGAGAAGCTTCCTCAGTGGGCGGCAGTGTATGCACGTACTGCTCATAACCGGTCAAAATGGTGAAGATCCGTGACTTGTGAGTTTTTTTTTTTTTTTAAAGATTCATTTATTTTATGTATATGAGTACACTGTGGCTGTCTTTAGACACACCAGAAGAGGGCATTGGATCCTATTACAGTTGGTTGTGAGCCACCATATGGTTGCTGAGAATTGAACTCAGGACCTCTGGAAGATCAGTCAGTGCTCTTGATCACTGAGCCATCTCTCCAGCCCGAGTTCCTAGCCTTAATTGGGACATCTATATCAACCTTCCCATTCAACTCCTGAAAAAGGTCAAGGGGCCTCAAGAAGAGTAGGCAGAGAGAATGTATGCCCTGAAGGATGGGGAGGACTGTGAAAAGCTGTCATCTGGACTCAACACAGCTGTGACACTCATGACCTCATTGTAGTTACGGTCATCTACACAGGGAGAGTCAATATTCCAGTAGGCATCACTAACTGGATTCACTGCATGGGGGTGGGGGGGGGACAGAGTGAGAAACAGAAGGGAATTGGAAGGAAGGAAGGAAAAGGAGGGAGGGAGGGAGGGAGGAAGGAAGAAGAGGGCATGAGAGTGGGAAAGGTAGGTTGGGAGATATCTAGGGAAAGTGGAAGTGGGAGTTGAGGGTAGATATGCTCAAGCTACATGGTATGAATGATACAAACTGTTAAAGAATAAATTTTAAAAAGTAGCTGCTGAATTAGTTCCCTTTAAGCAACAATCCCACTTTATGAACTTAATTTAGACATAGGCTTTAACTAAGGAAAAAAAAAAATGAAGTCTCCTTTCCTTAAACAATGATAGGAATCTTACTTTATTCCCCTGTGGATGGTAGGTTTGGGTAGCATTTTAAACTACTGTCTTACTAGGGAAAAGTTCACCTGTAGTTGAAAATTAAGCTCATGCATGGTATTATCGTGGTATTGCTAGTAAAAGGATACTAACCACAACAGCAACAATGTCTGAAACACACAGTTCTTAAGAAGTGTTGGGTATTGTCCTAAGCACCTTTCATATAAAGCAAGAGTTTAATCCGTGGCCACCCAAAAGGTATAGCATTATTATCACTTTATAAATATGTGAACAGGACACAAAAAGGCAAAATAATTGATCATATATATATATATATGGATATATATATATGGATATATCTATATATATGTACATGTATATGGATATATATGGATATACATATATATATATGGATAGTAATCAACAGAACAGTATTCAAGGAACATAATCAGATTTCAGAATAAAATTATCTACCTATATCTCTATTTAAGTTAACCTTTAGAAACTGACTAAAATGATTTAAATCTGTATAAACATAAAAATTATGTATGTAACAGATTTCATTTTGATACCTTTCAATTATATAATTATAAAATTATATATGATTTGTTAGTTACATTCATCTGTGTAATTATGTTATACAGTTATGACTTTTTTCTAACGTCCCTGTATTTTATGACTATTCATTTTATTGACAGAATTAAATTAACTACATACAAATAATACTGAGAACATATAAACATGATTTTGAAATTAAAAATAAAAAATCCAAAACCAAACATTCACCTGGTTTTACTTTCTTTTCAGTTCTGAGCTCTGAGATGAAAACGTATTTCAACCTAGATAAGAAAGACCATAAAACCGCACACACACTTTTCTCCTCACAATGTATTTAATAAAACAAAAACCCAACAGAAGTTTCTCCTTTCCCTAGCCCTCTTAGAAGTGAGAGGAGGAATTACTGTAACCTCATAGATTAAATGTAGGCGTAAGAATTAACAGTGCTTCCATACACATGACTACTATTTATGCCCAGAAATTCTTACCGTGAAAGATAAGGACGAAAGTCGGTGAATGACTTCATTGTGCACATCAGGAACTCCCCCAAACTCACTTATCCCAACAACAGACTACTCGAACCGGCACTGTTTCTCTTACAAGTTCCCTCCAACTGGGCAAACAACTTACTTAACAGCGACTGTATACTCAAAGGACGGACTTGTGATTCCAATGTGACATCCCCACCCAAAAGTTTGGAATGAACTCTGCACAGCCTCCATCTCTGACAGCATTTTCCAATGGCTGCTCCGCAGGTCTGGTTTACGAGGACCGCATCAAGGCCATGCTCTTCCTTACTGCAGCCAGGGCTTGGGGATCAGGTACCCAGGGAATTCCAGAGGAAGTCAGCACATTACCCATTCTATCTCAGTCCTTCTCTAACTAGTAACTCACCTTTAAATTTCTTAGTCTCTGCCTAGAGTAACTTGGGTAAATATTAAATATAGCAACATACGGGATTATTACAGAGACAACTGTAAACAAAATGATGAGGGCTACAAGAAATTTGACATTAGACTTCAACCTTCAAACTTCATTATTGCCACAGTGAATTAGACTGATCATAAATTTCAAAATGATCACAAAGTCTCAGTGTAATCCAAGCTTAGCGATAAAAGAAAAAAGGTGTTAAAAACTCTAAAATGATAAACAGGATGAGAGAGAAATTAGGGAAACAACACCCTTCACAATAGCCACAAACAATATAAAATATCTTGGTGTAACTCTTACCAAGTAAGTGAAAGAGCTATATAGCAAGAACTTCAAATCACTGAAGAAAGAAATCAAAGACCCCCAATCCTATCACACCCCCTCTCCCCCGCCCTGCTTCTATGGGGGTGTTCCCCCACCCACCGACCCACTCCGTCCTCACCGCCCTAGAATTCTCCTATGCTGAAGCATTAAGTCTTCACAGGACCAAGGGCCTCCCCTCCCATTGATGCCAGATAAGGCCAAGGGAAAATCGGGAAGGGGGATAACATGTGAAATGTAAATAAATAAAATAACCAATAAAAAATAAAAGAAATCAAAGACCTCAGAAGATGGAAAGATCTCCCATGCTCATGGACTGGTAGAATTAACATAATGAAAATAGCTATCTTACCAAAAGCAATCTACAGATTCAATGCAATCCCCATCAAAATTCCAACACAATTCTTCACAGACATGGGAAGAGCAATTCTCACCTTCATATGGAAAACCAAAAAACCCAGGATAGCTCAAACAATTCTCTGAGGGGATTACCATCCCAGACCTCAAGCTGTACTACAGAGCAATAGTGATAAAGACTGCATAGTATTGGTACAGAGACAGACAGGTGGATCAATGGATAGAAGTGATGACCCAGAAATGAACCCAAACACCTATGGACACTTGATCTTGACAAAGAAGCCAAAACTATACAGTGGAAAAAAGGAAGCATCTTCAATAAATGGTACTGGTCTAACTGGTGGTCTGTTTGTAGGAGAATGAAATTAGACCCATATTTATCACCTTGCACAAAGCTCAAGTCCAAGTGGATCAAGGAACTCAACAGAAAACCAGATACACTGAATCTAATAGAAGAGAAAGTCAGAAAGAGCCTCAAACCCATTGGTACAGGGAAAATTTCCTGAAAAGATCATTGATGGCTCAGGCTCTAAGATCAACAACTGACAAGTGGAACCTCATGAAACTGGAACGCTTCTGTAAGGCAAGGGACACTGTCAATAGGACACATCAGCAACCGACAGATTGGGAAAAAAAACTTCACTAACCCTACATCTGATCGAGGGCTAATATCCAAAATTTAAAAAGAACTCAAGAAGTTAACCTCCAAAAAATTCCAAGTAACCCAATTTAAAAATGGGGTACAGAGCTAAAAAGAGAATTCTCAACAGAGGAATCTACAATGGTCAAGACGCACTTAAGAAATGTTGAACATCCTTAGTCATCAGGGAAATGCAAATCAAAAGAACCCTGAGAGTCCACCTTATACCAATCAGAATGGCTAAGATCAAAAACTCAAGTGACAGCACATGCTGATGAGGATGTGGAGGAAGAGGAACACTCCTCCACTGTTGGTGGGATTGTAAGCTGGTACAACCACTCTGGAAATCAATCTGGAGATTCCTCAGAAAATTAGAAATAGTTCTACCCGAAGACCCAGCTATACTACTACTGGGCATATACCCAAAAGATGTTCCAACATATACCAAGAACACATGGCCCACTATGTTCATAGCAGCCTTATTTATAACAGTCAGAAGCTGGAAACAACCCAGATGTCCCTCAACTTAAGAATAGATACAGAAAATATGGTACATTTATTTACACAATGGAGTACTACTCAGCTATTAAACACAATGACTTCATGAAATTTGTAGGCAAATGGATGGAACTAGAAAATATCTTCTTGTGTGAGGTAACCCAGACCCAAAAGGACACACATGGTATGTACTCACTGATAAGTAAATATTAGCCAAAACATACAGAATACCCAGGATACAACTACAGAGCCAAAGAAGTTAAACAAGCAGGAAGGCCCAAGTGAGGATGATTCAATCCCATTTAGAAAGGGAAACAAAATAATTACAGGAAGCAGAGGGAGGGAGGGACCTGGGTGGGAGATGGGTGGGGGAGAGGAAAAAGGGAACAGGATCGAGTATGGGGGTGGGTGAACAGAAGAGAAGCTCAGAGGGCCTGGATAATGAATGGAAATACAAAGATTCTGGGGATAGGAAGGGGGGGCATCTAGAAAGCCGCAGAGACCAGGACGGTGAGAGAATCTCAGGACTTAATGGGTGTGACCTTAGCCAAAATGCCCAACAGTGGGGAGAAGGAACTTGAAGAGTCCACTTCCAGTAGATAGACAGAGCCCCAAGTGTGGGTTACCAACCCACAGTCAAAATTTTTGAGCCAGAATTGTTCCCATCTAAAAGAACTGCAGGGACAAAAATGGAGAAGAGACTGACTGAATGAAAGGCTGTCCAGTGGCCAGTCCAACTTGGGATCCATCTCATGGTGGGAAGTGAGGTGGGGGGCAGACACCAAGGCTTGACACTATTACTGATACTATGACAATGTTTACAGACAGGAGCCTCGCATGGCTGTCTTCTGAGAGGTCCTACCAGCAGCTGACTGAAACAGATGCAGATACTTACACTCAACCATTGGACTGAAGTTGGGGACCCCTATGGGGGAATGGGGGAAGGAGCTGAAGGGAAGAGTGACCCCATAGGAAAATCAGCAGTCTCAAAAAAGAGTCTGGGATCTCTTGGGAGATCCCAGAGACTGAGCAGGTAGCATACATGGGCTGGTCGGAGGCCCCCAGCACATATACAGCCAAGGACTGTCTAATCTGGCCTCAGTGGGAGACGATGACCCTAATCCTCGAAAGATTTGAAGCCCAAGGGAGGGGAAAGACCTAGTGGGGGGGGGGAGGGCGGGGGAGCATCCTCTCTGAGACGGGGGGGGGGGGGGGGAGGAGGAACTGGATGAAGAACTGATGGGGGAAGTACTAGGGGGAATGGCTGGAATATAAATAAATAAAACTTAATTAAAAAGAAAGAAAAGAACGGGCTTCTAAGAGATAACAACAAAACATAACAAAATAACAGGACAAAACAAAACCTATCTCATCAAAGTTGAACAAGGCAAACCATCAGAAGGAGAAGAGCACAAAAGAAGGAGCAACTTATTTTTAATAAAAGAAAAAAAACAGAAACAACCCAAATATCATACATGATTGCTATGAAATATTCAATCAATCACTAAAATATTCATGAAGTCTCAAAGGTCAGAAATGCTTACAATAATTAAATTATAGCAACTGAATATAGACACACATCTCAGCTACACTGTACTCATATGTATCATATATGCATACACATGCGCGCACACACACACACACACACACACACACACACACACACGGAGAAAAACCATACCAAACTATTAACAGTAAGAATTTTGATAGAAAGCAGTTCTTATTTTTTGCACCAAGGTCTTGCTCTATAGTCCAGTCTAGCCTCAAACTCATTGTGTAGCTCAGGATGACTTAGAAAGCACAACTGTCCTGTCTCAGACTTCTGAGTGCTAAGCTTCCAAATGCGTACCACTGTGCCTGGCTTAGCTAAATTTTTATTGTCTCATGTACAAACATGTATATGCAATTTTCAAGTTTTTCTACTATATGTACGCTTAGAACACATGAAAACTCCACTCCATTGTGTACACTACTCAGTATATTCCATTTTCCAAGGAGTATCTTTTAAATTATTTTTATTATTTCTAAAACAACTTGGAGTAGTTGATGGAGATGCACACAGTAGACTCAAACAAACAGATGAAGAAACAGATAAAAGCAAGGAATGAACTTGTACAGTCCTAGTGTATACCTGTGCACAGCCACATATATCTATGAATGTGTGTAGATATACGTTCATATAATACAGATATTCATTTCCATCAAAGAACTGTTTCAGATACAGAAGACTAAAGAGAGTATCTCCAACTCTCAGTAAAGATAAGCTCTAGTTGTAATAAACATGTATGCCTGGTTCCCTCAAGGTCAGAAGAGGGCATCAGATCCCTTGGAACTGTTGTGGGTGGTTGTGAGCCACCACGTGGATGCTGGAACCAAGCCCAGGTCCTCTGCAAAAACAATAACTCTTAACTGCGGAGCCACCTCTCCAGCTACATACACGGTGCTTTAAGTTACGCACTGGGGTTGCTACCTAAGTGGAGTGAGTGAACCTCAGTTATGTGGTTGGAAAGACAGATTTGAAGCACAGAAGCAAGATCTATTCCTAGCATGATGAGCACAGCTATGATCAGGAGCCCAAGGAATAGCAACTACAAATGCACGGATACCAAAATAAAGACGGAAAGTTAGACAGATTCCCCTTAAATATAGCTTTGAGTCATGTGCCTTCAAAGAAAAAAAATCTGAAATATTAAAGTAGACTTTAATTTCAACATGTAAAACACAGCAAGAAGACAAACATTAGCAAAATAAGCTATTCCATTATAAAACATCTACCAAATGGCACTTACCTTCACTGATAGCATGGGGCTTAACAACGCAACAGGTGCAATTGGTAAATTTAGCAGTGTTTGCTGGTCCACAGCCTCCACTTGAAGGAAAAAATAATTCCATTTCCTAAAGACAGAGGAAGATGACGAAAAGAATTTGACACAAATGATCACTTATCTGAAACTTGTAGACTATTTCTGGAGATACACAATTACACTTAAAAGTTTCATGACGAAGTCTTTGCTTCAAATTTTCTAAATGTGAATTTATAAAAACTGAGTAACTTAGTTCTGCTTCAGCATTACAGTCAGAATAGCATGCAAAGAGTAGTAATCGAAGCAATGCAATGTCACTGTGGGACCTCTATCATAAGAGACAAGATCTCAACAAATTCTGAGGATTAGAAAAAAAAGTATGAAGCTACTACCTTCCTCAAAATAGTTTATAAATATAGATATAAAGTTTAAAATATGAAAAATAAAATTAAAACAAGGATATCCCTACAGAGCAGAGACATTAATGTTTAGGAGTCTGAGAACTGCAGTTAATTAACCATAATTTACAATAGTTCTATTATAAGCCAAAATAAGCACTATATTACGGCTTGATTCACAGAGTGGGCATTTGCTTTGCCAATGGCTCATTATACCAACAAGTCAGCAATCTGAATGAGCCATAAAGACACTCACACTAATGAGTTCTTTAATAACTTAAATGCTGCCCTAAGCTTTTAGCATTATTCTGTCCACGATGTTCTCCATAAAAACCTCTGTTCCGAGCTCCAGCATCTGCCAGTGAGCAAAGGACTCTCCGAATATGCTCACCTCTACAAAGCTTTTCCCGACGCCCCCATCAGCACCACGTATCCGCCACAGCTGTGACTATTCAAGGACTTGCCATCTACCGCATTATAAAACTGAAGAACCAACTTGCAGAGCTTGCTAGCTTCCAAACCCTAGAACAAAACCTGCCTCCGAGTAAGCATGTTCTTTTCTCTAAATTTGTATTGGAAAGATCAAACCTGCCATTCCAGAGGCAGAGGCAAGAGGCTAGTCCAAATCCCCATGGCCAATAGAACAAGCTCCAGGCCAGCTATGGCTACATAGTGAGACCTTGATTCAAATTTACAATTTAAAAAAAAAAAAACCAAAAGATAACAGATGTTAATATGCTATACTAATAAATTTTATATTTTATTAGACTACATTAAGAAATTAGAATAAATTTAAAAAAATAGGCTTCATGGGGATATTTTCATTGAAGTGCACACACACTGTGGTCTTACCTAATCCCTCGTTACTCTCTCTCTCTTTTCCCTCTGTCCTCCTCCATCCTCTTCTCTAATGGTCTTCCTTCTACTTTTATGTGTAAATATTTTTAAAAACATAAGCAGGCAGGAGGAGGGGAATTTACTCAAATACTGTATATATTTGAGTGAGCCTGTTAGCAGAACACTTAAAAATTAATGATTAACTGTCATTATTATTGACTATTAACCTGCTTTGTCACTATAAATTAATTTCTATAATTTTATATAAATAGATTCATACATTGGTATGCTATTTTTTCTAGCTTCTTTCACTCAGCAAAAATATTCTGAGATTTCCTTCCTATAATACATTCTTTTCCTTTCTTTTTTCTTTTGACAAATCAGGTTCCATGGATGGCTACACGGTGGTTTGTTCATTCGTCTGTCTGCTGGGCGCCTGTGATACTGCCAACATGGACTATTACAAAGAATAAGTGTCTAAGCTCCTCACAGGAGGATTCTTAAGACCTAGATTTCTTTCTTTCTTTTTTAAAGAAAGAACTTTTTTTGCTCTGAAATTTTTATTATAAGTCTGTATGTCTATCTGTGTGTATGTACACAGGCAGAGGCCAGAGAACAACTTCCACCATTTGGGTTCCAGATAACACAGTATGACACTGAGCTTTGCTACAAGTGACTTTACCCACTAAGCCACCTTGCCGACCCAAGACCTCGGGTTCTTGCTTCTTCATGTATCCTGCATGTTCCAGGCCTAGTCACCTACTTAGCTCACACCACTGCTTGATCTGAATTACAAATAAACTACTCAGATGACACATTCTTTTGGAATATCTACTATAGATCCATAAACTAGTATTCTTAATTGAATTAGGTCACAAACTTAAGAAGCAACAAATGTCAGATTTTGAGAAAACTGAACTCCACAACTGTGACCAACAGGACTAATTTTAAATGGAGGTGTGGCTTTGAAACACTACCTTATCCTAGGAAAACACCACCAGTTGTTTCCCCACTACTACATTAGATGTTCCAAACCTCCCAATGTCCTCAGCAGGAGGAACATTTTACTTTGACATAAAACAATTTCCCAAACAAAACAGAAGGAAAATATTCCTCAAAACAACTTACTCTGGCAGCAGACGCAAAAGTATCAGGGCCGTGAGCTGCATTTCTTATGCCATCTGTCCCAAAGAGGGCTCGGATGCTTCCAGGGGCATCCGAACGTGCTAGCCCAGAATTTGCAGGTCCCAGCAACCTCTTCCACTCAGATATGGCATCATCTCTTAAGATCTCCATGGCAATAACAGGCCCACTTGTGATAAACTGGATCAGTTCACTGGGAAGCAGGGAAAAGCCTGAGTTACTTCTCTACTACAATCTAGATATCTACTAGACAATAAAGATTTGTTAGGACATCAGTAAGTTCCAGGACTAGCATGCTGTGATCTCCATTTCTGGGCACAGGGAAGTATATGAATATGAGCAAACCCACATGAACAGAATGCCCTACAGCGACTGAGTTTGCTACAGCATCATCACAGATGATATGACCAGGTCACTCCTGTTTGCAAGGGGAGAGAACACGTGTTGAATTAGGATGATTTCGCCGACTTAAAATGCACATCCTTGATCTGATCTTTCCCTACTACTCTAAGAAGGACAAAGGTGATTCCATTTTATTTTCCTATGGTTTACCACAGCAGTCAGGGAGAATGTTATAACAAAGTGACAAGCACGGAATTTCATAACATTCTCAAGAAGAACTTATTTAATTTTGTAGTGTGTAACTACTGGAATGCAGACAGTGACAACTCTAAATCAATGTGATAAAAAGAAGATCAACAGGGCTTCAAATCCAGGCCTTTATTAGGAGGAAACCTGCCCTGGGTAATGATATCTAAGTGATGGACCAGTCACACAGGCTTTTATTGAAATTTATGTCTGAGTCCCAGCTCCCTGGGAATGAAAACTGACACTTCATTTTATTTTTCTATTTCTTCATGTGCACACAATGCAACGATAAATTTAACTTGAAATAAGTGACATCCCAGACTCTTACCATCTTAAGCAGAGGCAAAACTGAGAGAGGACAGGGCCTTCTCAGAGAAAGGAAGACATATACAGGCCTTCCAAGGCCTACTGCCTTATGACTGCATTGTATATAGCTTCTGAGCCCTTCCTTAATCCCTCCAGTTCACTTAGAAGAACATTTCCAAGAAATAATACTTAGAAGGAAGTGTCTCTATCCGATATGCTAAGAGGACAAGACCTCCTCAAACTTCTGCTAGGCTTTAGCAGCCAAAACCAAGAGAAGAGAAGAAGGGAGGGAGGGGAGGGAGGGGAGGGAGGGGAGGGGAGGGGAGGGGAGGGGAGGGGAGGGGAGGAGGGAGGGAAGAATTTAATTATCTAAATATCAATATTATCCACATATCAGAATCTAAGTCATAAAATAAGATCCAACCTCAAACTCTTTAATCTAGCATCCAATTACTACAGAATTCTCTAATATGAGTGTGGCATGTGACAGCTGAGGGAGCTACTGAGAAGATAATTGATCATGACTGACTTCCAGTTACTGCATCTAGTCATTTGTTAAGTCTCAGTGCCACAAAATCAGCTAATTCATTCCTTAAAACTTTCTGTATATGAATTATATAGACAATATTAAACTAGGAGCTGCGATTTAGTGTTATAAAGACATACAAAGAACTTAAAGAATAATTGCCACAAAAATTATATAATTCTAACAAAGTTTAGTAATATTTTACAATATATGATTAAGCCATAATACAACAATTCTATTACATAAATGTTCCTTTTTAAAAAGTTAATCTTTTAGGTATGATATCAAATAAAATGTCGACCAGAGCAGATTGGTTAAAATTTCATTTGTCTTGATTAGAAATCTGTCATTTGTTTGTCAATGGCAATGAGTGTGCACAGTATTCACTTTAATTGCATCCAAAATACTTAGAATAGAGTTCAATTTCTAACATATATGATTAGCCATTTCCAAAGGCACAAAATACATCTCCTTATTTAGTTCTCTGCTTTGTCCATACAAGATAGCAAAATAAAGACCTAAAAGGCACAACAAAATGCCAACATAAAATGTAATTACAAACATGATCTTTTAATTCAATGAAATATAAAAAGATGTTTCTTAAGGCACATAAGTCACCCATTTGTTTCTGATTAAGGGTTAAAGTACTGAATGGTGGATATAAAAAGTCTTATCTAATAAAAGTATAAAGAAAACAATTTTAGTCCCCAAGCTAAGTACCTACTTATAAAAAGGCCTTGAGTGATGGTCTACATGAAAGTCTGTTGCTTCTTTCCTATAAGATAATAAAAATAAAAAGTTAAAATTTATAAAAATAGTTATTTTAGCTTATATTAATGAACTAAAATAAAGATTAAAACACACACATATGATCTGTATATAAACTAATTAATGTTTTTTCCACCAAATAGCATATTCCAAGTAACGGTCCTCGGTATGGTAAGATATAAAATTCAAGGAAGGGGATATTTGTACTTTTTTATTAATGTCACACTTCATCTGCCTTCCGTTTTCCTAGCATCTCATTGTATCATAATACAATGTTAGCTATCAGATCAATAAGTGTTTGTTAACAAGTTACATAAAAATAGACATCTTCTAATTCAAAAATTAGAATTAATTTTAAGCTTTAGAATTTATGCTACAGCTTATTTTACTTTTTTATCACCTAGGGCCTCACTCATGCTAGGAGGGGTCTCTACTGCTGAGCCATATCCCAAGCCCCTGCAGTTTTTTAATTTTCTAGTTGTTGCTTAATTCTTAGTTAGATAGCTTCAAGGAAAAGATCTACATATTTGTAATTTTAATTGCTTGACAAATTATACATATTAAATATACATTTCCACTAAAAGTATATATACAGACAATAAAAATATAATCTAAACTGGAAGCTTAAAGATCTAAAAAGAGCTTTCTTCTGCCCCACCAAAATCATAACTGTGCAGCTTTCTTATTGGGTTGAAAAGATTTTATACTATGTAACAACTATATATAAACACCAACTAATTGTTTTAAATGTTAATTTATTTTAAATGTAGAGGGTGTAGCCTGAATGTCTGTTTAGCACATGTACAAAGTACCTGCTGTGCTCCAGAGGAAAGGGTCAGATCCCCTAGTTACAAATGGTTGATACCACCATGTGGGTGCTGGGAACTGAACTGGGGTCCTCTGGAAGAGCAGCTAGTACTTTTCTCTGCTGAGCCATCTCTTCAGTCCCTCAACTATTTTTTAAAATCGAAAATAAACTGAAAGTGTTCACTAGCAAAGCCCCACAACTTTTAGATTTGAAAACTAATTTTGTATACAATGTTTTTAAGACCGTATCCATGGCTAGGAAGGCCACAGACCATTGTGGGAAACCTATTGCCATTCTTTAGCTAAATTGACATGGTGTCAAACTGTCTTCTATGCAACTGTTTGTACCCACAGACAAATGCTGCTCTCAAGAACCTTACTCATGTAAGCCTCTTCCCAGTGAACAGCAATCAATGCAAAGATTCGAGGATGCTCAAGGTACCGAGAGAAGGAGATAGTTAAGTACTCAGCCCTAAGGAGCGCTCAACCCTAATGCTGAGTGCTAAGCCCTAAACAAGATGTTTATACCATCCCCTCTAAGGCTCAGGGACAATCATAGAAGCAAGGGTGGAAAGAGGGTAAGAGATGGAAGATTGGGAGAAAGGCTGCAAAATGTAATAATCTGCTGGGCTTCACAAGCATCGCAGTCATGAACTCAGCTGCTCTGGCTGCCTACGCTGGACCTGAGCATGACTGGTCGGATCAAGAGTAGCACAAGTAATTTATTATTAAGTGTTGCATACTCTGCTCTACTTTCCTACCGCTGGACGCTTCACGTGTTGTTTACACTAGCATCATCTCTAAGCAGTGCTAAAGTTGTCTGACATGACAGCTATGATGTCACTAGGTGATAAAGAATTATCTCCATTGGAATGCTGTAAGACTACCATCATATACCAGCCTATCATTGACCAAATGTTGATATGTGCTGCGTCACTTCATCTATTTCTGTCCTACCTTGAGTCAGACTCTGGCACTGAAGGGAGACATACTTCTCTGTTCTTTGCTTGGCACTGTGAATATTCGGTCACCATTCTCCTTTATCCTGGGATCACAATGATTTTGTGATAGAAAAGGCTTCCTAGGGTAAGTCTTCTTTTCATCAAATTCTTTAAGAAATATCTAATTAGGATAGATTGTATTGCTCTTTGGAGAATTAAACTGGAATTAATACTGGAGTGACATTAGGATGAGTAAAATGTAAGTAAGCATCTCCAATGCATCCCGTTTGGCAACCAGCACTAATAGAAATCATTAGAAATTCACACCCTGTTGCTTTCATACCGTACACTCTTACACAGAGGAGACCGAGTCAAGAGCTGCTAGTGTGCGGAAGGCTATGACGTCACCACAGTCAGATGGGGGTGAGGAACCTGGGTCTAGTGCTTCCAGCTCAGGCGCTGTTTCGCTGATTATTGTCTGGCTTTTGTCGACATGATGTATTTGTCATCCAGTGAAAGGGTTGCTGTTCCTGCTCTGAGGGCTTTTGGTTTGTTTGGTCTTTGTTTTTGTTTATTTAAAGACTAGAGGGAAAGATAAATGACATTATATAACTGAAAATGAGCGACATGTTAATTACCTTGTCAGCGTCATCATCCGGAGTTTGGTTATAGTAAATCCACTTTTGTTTATCATCTCAATGATTTCTCCAGCCTTTGACACTGCATCTGGTTTGATCAGGGCTAAAGTTCTGTAAAGAAATAAAGAATGGATTTGAAAATAAAATCAGTACTATAGTTTTTATTTAGGATTCCAAGCAGTCATTTCCTTCACAAACATATCAGACCACTGACATCCAGATTAAGAGTATAGGGAAGTGTGTTGAAGATGACATCTCTTAAAAACTTCACTATTTTTCATAAAAAAAAAATAAAAATTAGCTAAATCTTATTTTTAAAAAGCAAGAAGCTGGGTATGGTGGCACACCATTTATTTAATTCTAGCACCTAGTGGGCAGAAGAGGTAGTTCTCTCTTGTGAGTTTGAGGCCAGCCTGGTCTACATTCAGAGTTCCAGGCTAGACAAGAATATATAGCAAGACTCTAATCTAGAAAAAAGTAAAATAAAATAAGAGGAAATGGTGAAGGAAGAGAAGAATATGGGTAAGAAAGAACACTTAAGTTGTTTTTTTTATTTTTAATTACATTTATTTAATTTTCATGTGTGTGTGTATTTATGTGTGAGGGCATGATCATTCTAAAGCCTGTGAATGGAAGCCAAAAGACAATCAGTAAAAGTCAGCTCTCTTCTATCATATGGATGTCAGGGGTATAACTCAGTCCTCTGTCTCAGTGGCAGGTGTCTTTACCTGTTGAGCTATCTCATCAGCCCTAAAGTAGTGTGTCTCTGTGTGTATGTGTGTGTGTGTGTGTGTCTCTGTGTGTATGTGTGTGCGTGTGTTTTAAATACCCAAATTAGAAAACACAGGTGTTTAAAATGTCAGTATATTTTAGGATATTTTTATATATAGAACTAATCTGCAAGAAATTGCATTAGATATACTAGGAATTTAGTGTCTGTTCTTTAATAACTAAAACTTAATGCATGCCATGTTTTCAGTTCAGCAATGACCCATAAGTACTTATAAATCCTTCTACTGTGTCTCTTAGTCATGGCCAGGTTAAAACACAAAAACCCAGATGTTCTCTCACCTAACAACACATGTGAGCATCAAATGCCATGACAGCCTTTAAACATGAGACAGGCTTTCTTCCAAAGGCGCCACCCTGAGCCTGCACTCAGTCTAGCTAGCTCCCACAGCCCCTCCTTGCTTGCATTGAAACAAGCACTCTATGCATCAGGGGGCAGATTCAAGAGAAAACAATATGAAAACCAGTATGTTAAATTAACCTCTCAACAGACAGTGAGAAACAGATTGGTCAGCCTTGCAGTCACCAAAGCAGACAGGATGCAGATTTCTAGGAAGCAACAATCCTCCCAGAGCCATGCAGACAAACATCTCTCAAATGCTTCAGGCTTTAAGCAAAACTGCAGCAACCTTGTCTGTGAGAAGACAACTAGTAGTCTGCCATAAAACAACATCCTAGACAACAGTGTGGACCCTGTGCAAGGGGCATGTCATTTCTGTGCAGTAGGCCTACAGGGGTAAACATGATCATTCATGAAAATGTTCCAGTATGTACTCGTGTTTGTTCTGAGTATATAACAATCCATTTTAAACAACAATTTGTGATTTCTCTCATGTTCTCTTTGCAAGCATAAAGTATGTGCTCAGTTCATGGATGAAGGACTACAGTCTAAAGAGGGATCCTTTTACTGAAAACTTTTAAAACATGGGTAATACTTATTGAAGGAAAGGAAGGAAGGGAGAGAGGCCTGAACAGACAAAGGAAGGAAGGAAGGAAGGAAGGAAGGAAGGAAGGAAGGAAGGAAGGAAGGAAGGAAGGAAGGAAGGAAGGAAAGAAGGAAGGAAGGAAACAGGCAAGGAAGGAATCTTGCTATAACCTTGAATTTTCAACTCTCCTGTTTCCGCTTCCTGAGGGTTAGATATACAGACATGTTCTACCATGCCAGGTACCTTTAAAATAAAATTCTTAAGGTAGAAATGAGCTGACTAGACAGTAAACAGCTATCAAGAAAATTTAAAATATGGAGTTCAGGAAAGGTAAGAATCAAGGTTGGTTTTGACTTGCTAACATGGCCTCTGGCAATCTGAATTTTAATATATCCTGCAGTACTTGAGGAAGAAATAGATTTTAACAGATGATAAACCCTAAAATAATTTGGTACCAAATTCTACAACTTCAGGGTAAGCCAGAAGGCACATGTTCACATCATAGATTCAGAACTAAAAAAGAATGCTTAACTGCAGTTTTAAATTGTGTGTGTGTGTGTGTGTGTGTGTGTGTGTGTGTACTGGTGCGTGCACATGTGCAAGCACATCATGGCATACATTTGAAGATCAGAGAACAATCTGAGAGGCTAAGTTCTTTCCTTTCACCATATGGGTCCCAGGAATCAAGTTCAAGTCATAAGTCTTGGCAGCTGGCACCTTTATCCACTGAGCCAACTTCTCAGCCCTTGAACTTGGATAATGCTCACACAAACTGGCCATTCCTCTAGGAAACAGACAGAAGCAAACAGTTTCTCCTTGGGAGCTAAGTAAGTTTATTCTGCCCCTCAAGTAATTCAGCATAAAAACACAGCACAGTCATCTTTCACATTTGTGCAGTTCTCCCACACATACACTCACAATAATTGCAACATACAGATAATAAGAGAGAGAGAGAGAGAGAAGAGAGAGAGAGAGAGAGAGAGAGAGAGAGAACCAACATAAGGAAGAAGCAGAAGAGACACCAAAGAAGAGATAAGGACCTATAAACCTATAAATACTTCAGATTCTGGCACTATAAGTTTTGAAACAATTTAGAGGAGAAATGAAGACTAGATAAACTGAAAAGATCATAAGAAGATAACAACAGCTGATAAATGAAGAAGCTGCTGGGGAAGGTAAGTTGATAACATATGACCCCTGTCTGGATGTGGGGTTACAATGAAGATGGGGTTCAGTAAGTCCTGAACCGCCTACTTCTGTGAGTGTGTGGAGGCTGAGAAATCAGAAGGTTATTCAGCAAAAGAGAACTCCATCTTGAATTTGTTAATTGTTAAAAACCTGTGGAAAATCCAGGTGGAAACATACAGGAGATAGATGAACGTATGGTTTTGCAGCTGAGGTGGAATGTAACGTGGACGGAAACATGCAGTTGCACCACAGACGTGAATAGAATCTCTTGGTATTCAACGGGAGAAGTGAGGGCCCAAGGACAGGCCTGTATTAATGATGAGTATCTGTGTCCAACAAACATGTGTATTATATGTTTGGATGTACTTAAACATTCAAAAGAGCTTTAGGTCTTTCTCCTTGCCCCAGAAAGACATCTTTTAACATCTTTTAAGCACAGATACCACCTTAAATGCAGCTTGAACACTTACACTCTTTTTAGGCCAATGGACACATAAAATCAGGTCAAATTCCTAGACTCAGAAGTTTATTTAAATCACCCAAATGGCTTATATTATTTACTATCCATTTGCAATTAGAAATGAATCAGAAAAGAAAATGGTGAAATAATTTGTCAGTGGACTATACACTACTACATGCATTAACATGAACTATATTTACAAAGGCCTAATACTTCAAATATTTATTAGTCCCTGTGGTGGTTTGAATAGGTATGGGTACCATAGACTCATGTGTCTGAATGCTTGGCATATGGAGAGTAGCACTATTCAGAGGTATGGTCTCGCTGGAGGAAGTGTGTCACTATGGAGGTGGGCTTTGAGCTCTCTTATGCTCAAGCTCTATCTAATGTGGAGTACAGACACCTTCTGCTGCCTGGGGATCAAGATGTAGAACTCTCAGCTCCTTCTCCAGCACCATGTCTGCCTGGATGCTGGCATGCTTCCTACCATGATAATGATAATGGACTAAATAAACCTCTGAAACTGTAAGCCAACCCAATCAAATGTTTTCCTTTATACGAGTTGCCTTGGTCATGGTGTCTATTCACAGCAATGAAATCCTAAGACAGAAGTTGGTACCAGCAGTGAGATATTGCTGTGACTGACCTGACCATGTTTTTAGGAAGACTGTGAAAGGACTTTGGGACTTGGGGCTAGAAAAGCCATTGAGTGTCAAGACCTCAATGGGACGCTCTGTAGGAGCTTGGAAGAAAAGGCTGTTGAGAGCAGTGCAGAGGCCAGAGACCTGGTTTGTGACATTTCAGAGGGAAGATAAAAGGCTCTATGGGGATCATCTGCTGGTTTGATTTAAGATTCTGTGGTTCTATTGCAACGCACAGCATTAATTGGACTCAATGAGTTAAAAAGGAAGGAAGGAAGGAAACAAAGAAACAAGGAAAGAAAGAAAGAAGGAAGGAAGGAAGGGGAGAGAGAGAGAGAGAGAGAGAGAAAGGGAGAATGGGATGTAGGAGTGTGTCCAGGAGTGACAGGAAGAGCTGGAGGTGGATATGATCAAGATACATTGTATATGCACATAACATTGTCAACTAATAAATAAAAGGATCTAGCAGGATGAAAAAAAAAAAATGATATGACTACTATTGCAGAAAATACTCTGGGCTTACTAAAAATGTACAATAAAATTAATAGTTAAATCTTAAAAAAAAAAAAAAAAAAAAAAAAAAAAAAGATTCTGTGGTTCTTGTTAGCTGGGGCTGAAGAATCAGCTGTGATTAATAGGAGACCAGAACCACTCAAATGAAACCTTTGTGATATTGGGACAATTGATGCTGGTTAGCTGGAACTAAGAAATTAGCAGTGATTAAGAAGAGACCAGCATCAGTAAGGAGAAATCTGGGAAGTGTTCCCTGAGAATCAGCAGAGAACCTGTGTTCCAGAGGTGGCCACAGTTGTACCTCACAATGTCAGCTGTACTTGCTAATGTGTAAGAGTCACCCAGGTGATACTGGTTTTGAAGGCATGAAGGGGACATGGAGAGAAGCTGACGCTTGGCCCTGTGAGAGGCCTGGAGAGGTCATTGGTGAAGGTGCAGCCTCAGTAGCAGCTGACAGCCCAGGACTGAAGGGGTGATGCAAAGGATTTGAGGCTTGGCACCATGAAGAGAGCTTATGAGAGGCTATTGGTGAAAGAGCAGCCTGGTTGGAAGAGAAGACCCCAGTAGTTTTGGTGATGCCAGTTCAATGGGATGATCACTAACAATAGCAGTCACACTGGAGTGGAGCCAGCCTAGAAGACAGAGCTCTGTGTGCTACAGAGAGCAGTTAGAGAAGTAGCCCAAGCCCTTTGGAGGAGTCTAGAAGATTGTGACTAGGTCCTAGGTATTAGACAGCTGGAGTTTGATTTTGACTTCATTGTGACTGTGCCCTGATTTTCTCCTCTTGAAATTATTTTATTGGAGACTACAATTAAGGGACTTTGAATTTTAAAAGACACTGGATTTTAAGAGATTAGCTATTTTAAAGGAACTGAAATTTTAATATTTCAATACATAAAGACCATGGGACTTTTAAAATTAAAGATCTTGGAAGTGAATAAGAAAGGAAGGGTTGTGACTTACTTGGAATGTGTTTGTGTGTCAAGTTAACAAGGGGTTAGTTGGACTGGCTGATTTTGTGTGTCAACTTGATGCAGGTTAGAGTCATCAGAGAGGAAGGAGCCTTAGTTGAGGAAATGCCTCCATGAGATCCACTGTAATATTCTCAATTAGTGATTTGTGGGGGAGGACCCAGACCATTGTGGGTGGGGCCATCCCTGGGCTGATAGTCCTGGGTCCTATTAGAAAGCAGGCTGAGCAAGCCAGGTGAAACAAGCCAGTAAGCAGCACCTCTCCATGGCCTCTGCATCAGCTCCTGCCTCCAGGATCCTACCCTGTTTGAGTTTCTGTCCTGACTTCCTTCAGTGATGAAAAGCAATATGGAAATGTAAGCCAAATTAACCCTTTCCTCCCTGCTTGCTCTCTGATCATGGAGTTCCTGGCCTGCTCCTCACGGCTTGCTCAGCCTGTGTTTCATCAGCCCAGGGTGGCACCACCCACAATGAGCTTGACTCTTCCACATGGATCACTAATTGAGAAAATGCTTTACAGTCCTGTCTACAACTTGATCTTAAGGAGCCATTTGCTTAATTGAAGTTCCCTCCTCTCAGATGACATCATATAAAGTTTATATAAAACTAGCCAGGACACTGGTATATATCATTGTCCACAATGAAGGAAAGCTATAGATATTTACTACTCATAAAAGGGATTATAGAGGCTGGAAATACGGCTCAGTTGGTGACATGAGCTTCTCATCATCATCTCACCCAAAGTTTCTAGAACTTCCATTCTTAACTTGAACTGTCTTTGAGCTTTATTATTTAATTTTTTTTTTTTTTTGAGACAGGGTCACATGTAACCCAAGCTGGCCTTAGATTCCCTATGTAAACTCATAGGACCCTGAACTTCTGATCGTCCTACCTCCACTCCCAGGTGCTGGCATGACAGGTATGTGCCTCCACCTCCAGTTTTATGCAGGACTAGGGCTCAAACCCAGGCCTTCAGGGCTTCATCTGTGCTAGACAAACACTGTACCAACTGAGACTGCTTCCCAGCATGCATTACTCCATTTCTATTAATCAAGGACACTCCCTATTTCTTCTTCATACCTACTGTTACCATAATAATTCAGACCATTACTTTAGCAATTAAACTTTCATAAGTTTAGCCACCAACTTACTCAAGCAGAATAATAAATAGTTGTTCTCAACTTAAGAGAGAATTTCTCACCGGGCGGTGGTGGCGCATGCCTTTAATCCCAGCACTTGGGAGGGAGAGGCAGGCGGATTTCTGATTTCTGAGTTCGAGGCCAGCCTGGTCTACAGAGTGAGTTCCAGGACAGCCCGAGCTACACAGAGAAACCCTGTCTCGAAAAACCAAAAAAAAAAAAAAAAGAGAGAGAATTTCCCACCTTTGTATTTTTATACTCACTCCTTTGACTAGCATTTCTCCCCAGTTCATCTAATAGGGTAATAATTTAGATCAGTTTTATCAAAACTGAACAAACCCACAAAGCCTTCAGTTTTGTAAGAACTAACTTCATCATCTCCTGGGTTTACAGTGATTCCTGCGTCATCACATCCCCTCTCCCCAACGTCCTGCTTATCCTTAGGAAGAAAACCTTATGCTCAAATAGTCTTAGGTTTTAGTGAGAAATATAAAAAAAGATAGAAAGTGTAAGAGCTTTATCTCTGCCACCCACCCATCCAAACAGTCACCTCCTAAGACTCAGACACTATGCCATTATTCTAATCAGGAACAAGTCCTAGAATCAGCCCTTAAATACTTTTTTAGATGTTACAAAATTATACTGGGTCACAGGAAAAACTATGTTGTGAAAACATGATTGAGGAGAGGAAATCAGAAGTTAGTGGACAAAGTCAAAGGCAACGTTTCAATGGAAAACGATGGCACGACTGTTCTTACTTCTCCTTCCTGCTGCCCAGCTGCGGGCTGTGTATTGGTCCCCATAGTCAATCAACACCAGCTGTCGAGAAAACACATTGACTTTGTTGCCTATAAATAAATCTTCCAAGCGCAGGTCCTCATACTTGGTCCGCTTTAAGAAGGTGCGACGATTCTTTACATCATGCTAGAAACAAACACAGTGAGAATACTTATGAAGACCGTATGCCTTACAGAGAACAGAAACAGTTTCCAACTTATGTTACAAAAGTCAGCTATATCCTATTACTTTTTAACTACATATATAAATTATATTTTATATTGCAAATATTGATTTCCAAATCCAATGTGGTGATAAAGGTTTGTAATTAAAATATGTATTTTAAAATATCCTGGATAGACTTATACTAGCCAAGTTATTTCAGTAACTCAGCATCTATGAACGACAGAGACAGATTCTCATATTTATTTTTATATACACAATCCAATACCAAAAGAGCTCACTAAAAACTTGTATTTTCTTTAAGTGATGTGTATTTATATGTGTCTCCCTCTCTGAGGGTATGTACACGTGAGTGCAGGTTCTCCCTCTCTGTGGGTATGCATGTGAGTGTACATGCAGAAGACGGTGTTGGCTTGCCAGTAGCTGGAGTTACGGTTGCTGTGAGCTGCTCAGTGTCGGTGCTGGGCACCAAACTTGGGACCTACAAGTGCAGCCAGCACTCTTAACTGACCCTTCTCTAGGCCCTCCATCCCCAAATAGGCTGGCTTTTTAAAAGCGATTACCAGTGAACAGATGCAAAAAAAGGGACCCTCTTAGAGCCTCTAAAATTTGACTTTTTATACAGATATCAACTTTTAACAATAATTTTATGACTCTAATAACCATTTATCTATACAACTTATCAAATATTGATTAATCCAAAACACCAGTTGTCCTACTTCATTTTGGGGTCTCTCTCTCTCTCTACATATCTATTTACTTCTATGTGTGTGTGTTATATGCATGCTCACACATGTGTGCACATGTAGGTGTGCATTCCTACATACACATATGAGAGAGCCACAGGAGGTTGTCCGATGTCTTCCTCGGTCATTTCCCACCTTATTCTCTTGACACAGGCTCTCTCACTGAACCTGACATTTGCTTTGAGTTAGGCCAGCTGGCCAGGGAGCTCCGGGAGTTCCTGTCTCTGTTACTTGGGGTTGGAGTTCTCACAGGGAACAAGGCCCAGCTATTATGTAGGTGCTTAAAAGTCAAGCTCAGAACTTCACACTTTTGCAGCCAGTATTATTACCAACTAAGAGATCTCTCTGGGCCTGTGTGTTTGTCTGGGGACAAGGTTTTGCTATACAGCTCAGGCTAACTTCTAACTTGTGAATTCTGCCTCAGCCTCCTAAGTGTTGAAATTATAGTCAAACGCCACCAAGCTCAAGCTGTTCTTATATTTTTAATATAAACTCTTAATACTTTGGTTAGAAATTTGCAACAAGCCTGGTGTGAAGGTGCACACCAATAACCCCAGTTGAGATTAGACCAGATTGCAAGTGAGCAGCCAGTCTGGATTATGTGTATAAAATCTGATTACCACATAACTCAGAAAAAAAAAAAAATACTAGCACAAAGTTATCTTCCTGTAATGGCATATTACTGAGTTATCTTCCTGTAATGGCATATTACTGAACACCAAGAAAAAGAAATCCAAGAAAATCTATCTACAGATAGTGGCTGGTTACTCCCATGGCTCTGTGTATTAGCATTATCCTGCATGCTGGTCACTGTGTGCATGAAATGTGTGTGTGTCTCAGGGTCTTTACGTGTTTCTTGTACTTTTCTTTGGATTTTTTTTGTTTGATTTGTCATATTCTGGTTTGTTTTTATTTTATTATTTTTAGATGCCTGTTTGTATTCTAATGAAAAAGAGAAAGAAAGGACGTAGTGGGGAAGATCCAGAAGGAGTTTGGAGAGGGTAAACTAATCGAAATCTATTATATGGAAAAAATATATTTTCAATTAAAAAAAGAAAAAATACATCTTCAAATGCGATTTCCAAATCAACCACAAAAAGGCAGCCTTATTGTTCTCCCCATCCCATAGGAAATAGTTTTGCTAACTTTTAAGCAAACAAAGGTTATTTGTCAGTGTGCAAGCTTCCGTGTATGAGTGGATTTCCATGACATGCATGGAAGCCAAAGGTGAACTTCAGGTCTTGTTCTCAGGAGCTGTCCACCTTACTTGCAATTGTTTGCTCTGTTTTGCTTTGTTTGGGGAAGTTTTTTTTGGTTTGGTTTGGTTTTCAGACAAGGTCTTTCAATGTATTCCTGCCTGGCCTAGACCTTACTATATATTTTTGGTTTGCCTTTTTTCTTTTCTTTTCTTTTCTTTTTTTTTTTTTTGAGACAGGGTTTCTCTGTATAGCCCTGGCTGTCCTGGAACTTCCTTTGTAGACCAGGCTAGCCTCAAATTTAGAGATCCACCAGCCTTTGCCTCCTGAATACTAGATTAAAGATGTGTACCACCACACCTGGCTCACCTTGTAATCTGAGACAGGACCTACAACTGAACCCAGGCTTACCCGAGGCTTACCCCTTCAGCTAGACCACCTAGCTATCAAGTCCAAGGTCTCTGCTTCCACAGTGCTGGGATTACAAGTAGGCACCAGCATGCCTGACTTTACCTGGCTGCTGAGGACAGATTCTCATGCTTACATAGCATGCCCTTTACCGACTGAGCCATCTTTCTAGCCCTCATTTACCATTTCAACAGATCCATCTACCGGGTAAAACAGAAGCTCATATCGTCGGAGCAGTGAAGCATTTGGGTCATACCACTCTGCAATAAAAGCAAATCGCTCACTCTGATTCTGTGAAGAAAAACAAATCATTTTATCACTATCATATAAGCACTCTTGTGTAAGTCATACAAAATAAGAATTTCCAAATATTTACACAAAGAAATCTTTGCTATTATACTCAATTATTTTTTTCTTAGAAATTTGTCCTGCTAGTTTCTGATTAAATACACTTACATATTTCAAAGGAGAGTTTAATCATCTCTTCAAGGCAATTCAATGTTCTCAATTCAATCAGCAGTTTTTGGAATGTGAGCTCCTGATCTGACTACTTTAACAATTCATAGCTGGTCTGCAGTCAAGTTTACTTCAAAATTATCGACAAGCTACTAGGAGACTCCATTGCTAGATGCTTTAATATCTTACACTTGGGAGTTTAGCAAGTGTAGACTATTGCACTAATGTTTCTCTCAGTAATTTCACAGCAGGATCATTTTGAATTTACTAGAATTTACAATAGAAACTACAGACAGAGAGGTATCCTGTGTGTCATCTGTAAAATGTAACCAGTTTCTTCTATAACAATGACTTGCCTCAGTGAAACACACACATACACACACACACAGACACACACACTAACAATCAAGGAATTGCTACTCACAAATGCAGAAAAACAATTCCCAAGTCATACATACTCTTTCCTTCATGAGGTAAGGAGGTATTCAAACTTGGCTTAAAATCTATACCTGATTTCCTTTAGAAGTGCACACATTGTCCCTTCTTGGGTTTCACATATATTTGGGGATATCGAGGTACAAGTGGGGCTTCACTAAAGGTTTGCATGTCCCTTCCAAATGCGTTTTCGAAAGTTAATTTCCACTGTGACAGGAGTAAATGTTAGAAACTTTAAGAGATGTTCACAGGCTGCATATTTAATTAACTAATAACTAAGTGTTGCATTGGGAGTGCGTTGTTAAAAAAGGAAGACCCACTCATCCTCTATGACTGTCCACAAAGATGCCTGTGGCGCGTTCCTTGAAATTTCAACCCCTAGAATGATGAGCCAAATGTATTTCCTTTTTAAGTTACCCAGTCTCACATATTCTGTTAAAACAATAGATATTAAGAGAGCTTGATTTCTGTCTCCGTCTCACATACACACACACACACACACACACACACACACACACACACACTACCACTACCAGACCATACTCATTTTCAAAATTGGCTCAGTCACATGACAAACATGATGTTATGCTGATCGTGTGTGTCATCTGGAACTCAGTTTCTTTATCTATGAAAGGAAGGGTTTGAACAAAATCAAACCAAACACTGATATCACTTAGAAAATGAGAAATCATATTTGTTTTGTTTTCTGATAGATGTGGCTCAATGAAATTGAAAAGTAAAATTTAAAAAATTTTGAAAATAAGTATGGTCTGGTAGTGGTAGTGGTAGTGTGTGTGTGTGTGTGTGTGTGTGTGTGTGTGTGTGACGGAGTCAGAAATCAAGCTCTCTTAATATCTGTTGTTTTAACAGAATATGTGAGACTGGGTAACTTAAAAAGGAAATACATTTGGCTCATCATTCTAGGGGTTGAAATTTCAAGGAACGCGCCACAGGCATGTTTGTGGACAAAGCTGCACTTTGCATTCTTCCGACCTGGCCTTGTAGGTGAGCTCCACGAGAAACTGACTCTCATAGGACACCCAGATAGCCACTTGAGTTAGTTCCATAATGTGCCCAATGATTACAGGAATAATCTCATTCCATCTTCACTGAACATTTCAGTTTCTCTCAGAAATACTTTATAGAGAACATTCAAACATTACATTATATTTTAAAAACTCTGTTTTAAAAAAATTGCTTTGGTTTTGGTAGTGGTGAGGTTAAATTCAGGCTCACTCAGTAGCTAAGCCCAAGACTGTTCTTAAAGAGGCTAAATCAGAAGCAGGGTGGGAAGGGAGCACGGTGCTCCGGCATGACAGCATCTCGTCCTTAGTGAGCAGTGGGATTGCTCACCACCATGAGGAGGCCTGCTGATGTTTCCTCACAGAAGGAGCACGGGAGGAGGGGCAGCAGATCTCCATCTGAGATTCCAGCTACTTCCTGAGCGTCCCCCCCCCCCCCGCCCCAGGTGGATATAATGATCCCCCACGAGCATGAGACCCTGGGCGGCAGTGGGCTGCAGTCACACCTAGCAGCAGGTAAACTTAAGGAGGCTCTGTCCATGCATCTGGGGAACACGCAGACAATCATAGATATTCTGTCTAATAATTGGGTAGCAATTTTCTTTTTAAATTGTATAATTCCATTGGTTATATTATGATTTGTTTTATACTTTGAATTGACAAAATAGGCAAGGCATTTCATATTGAAAAAAATCATTAATAACACTAATCAATATGAAACTTCTATTAACAAATTATAGCTATGAGAAATTAACTACTGTGTTTTGGCTTTGCACAAAAACAACTGTGTTAAGAAAATAGGAGTTTCCACATTCACATAGTTAATGTAATTTTGTTTTTTGGATTTTAAATTGAAATTTACTGTTTAGAGACAGGGCCTCATATAGCTTAAGTCATATAACCAAGAGTGGGACTGACAGTTTCTGCCACCAGCTTTTAAGTGCTGGAGTTACACAAAGATGCCACCAGGCCCAGCATAAACTTTAAAGTCATATTATATACTACACTTATTATCTGTGTATTTGCCTAAAACAGAGAGCCTAATGCCACATAACTACTCTAAAACTAAAAAATAATTACAACTAGGTTTGCAGGGCCAAACAGGAACCTAAGAACTCTATCAAGGCTTATGACAAAATGACTTATATTTTATTTAAAAGGAATAAACAAGTACAGCATTTCACTCCAAGGATTTCTGTTATCAAACATAATGCAAGCAAAATTCTTTTCAAACAAATTGCTAGATTTTCCATTTAACAGCTCACTAGTGAAGTAAAATCTTAAGGAACTGCTGCATTACAAATTATCTATTTTTATAATTTTTAATTAAATATTACATCATTCTTCTTCCTCCAACAGCTCCCAATAGCTCTCAAATTTTATCCTTTTTCTTCTAATTATTATTGTTACATATATACACCTATGATAAATACAAGCTGCCAAGTTCACTCAGTGTTACTTGTCTCTATATGATTTTAGGGTTGACCACTTGGCATGGATAACCAATTAGGGGCTCACCCCCTTGGAAGATTAATCCCTCTCTTAAGTTAGCCATTATAAATTACAACATTTCTCGAGACAAGCTGTGTTAATATGCTTTTCTGATGTAACAAAACCCCTAACTAAAATTCCTTATGCTTTCCCAGGACCTGATATTCCGGTGAAGCCTCAAGAGGGCAGAGCAAAATTCAAAATCAGGAGTAAGTTTAACAACATACTGACAGCATCACTCTTAGGGACCAAAACTTCATAAATGCAATCAAGGGAGGACAAAACCGAGGGAGGGGAAGAGGGAGGGTATTATTGTTTTGGGATGAGGGTACCAACTACCAGGACCTTTCATAAATCAGCCAGGTCTACTGCTTATACTTGGTTGCTTTTATTAGGGTACTTAGTGCTCTATAAATTATGATTATTTTAGCAAATCTCTTAAAATCTTATTTATTTCTCCAAGTGATTAGAATCAAATATTATATTAAGTGTGGGGGTGGAGGTAGAATGAAATCAGCTAACACTATGGCAGTTGATTCTATATGTATGCAGCTAATAATCCTCAAAACATATACAGTTTCGGCTTCTCCCTACATTCTACCTATGTGAAAACAGAGGTTCAATCTTACTGGGTCAAACATCTGGTCATAGCCAGACTTGGACTTTCAAATAAAGTTGTGTCTGATGCCAAAAATCAGTATTTTGTCTAGATACCAAAAGCCCCAAATCAAAAAGAGGAAAAAAAAACCAGAGTGAAGAGTTCTGACGGGCCAACAGAGGAACGGGATGAAGAGCCTGCCTACGCGGTCCTCTGGAGAAAACAGGCTACGGCAGTAAAAAGGAATCAGCAGTCACTAACTATGGACCATCAGTGTGGCCTCCATCCTAGGAAGAGCAGCTCTGATCTGTCCTTACTTTCAATGTTTCTGGCAACGTTATTTAAGATACAAGGAATCTGAATCCATACACTACAGAAATACTGATCTGTCAGGAGTGATGACACAAGCCTTTAATCCCAGCAGTTAGGAGGCATGGAAATCTCTATGAATTAGAAGCTAGCTTTGTCTACATAGCAAGTTCTAAGTCACCCAAGGCCATGCAATCACACCTTGTCTCAGAAAGCAAAACAGAAAACAAGTAAACAAACAAATAAAAGCCCATGACTATTGTGTTTATTGTGGCATCATTTACAACAGCCAAGAGACAGAATCAGTCTAGTGTCCCTCAACTAATAAATCAATAAACAAAATGAAGTATGAATACACATTCAGTTTTATTCAACCACAGAGAAGAGTAAAATTATGTTGCTCGGTGGGTGAGACTGGAGACCATCACATAACAGAAAACAAGCCAGAACCAGAAATAGGAACACTGCATTTTTTTTTTCATTCTTTTGTGGAACTTAGATATTCCTCCCTCTCTCTCTCTCTCTCTCCTCTCTCTCTCTCTCTCTCTGTCTCTCTCAGGAACTATTTAGGAACTGAAAGACAGAAAGGCAAAAAGAGAGACAAAAAAAGACAACGGGGAATGAATTAGTTAAAGGACATGATGTGTTTGATATAAAAAAAAAAAAAGTCCTTATGAAGGACCCCATTGCCTAAGTTTGATACTTTACAAATGTATATGAAGCCAGTAAGTGAAACTTAGTTCATGGGATAAAAAGGCATGCAAAAAAAAAGCAAACAAATCCAACAGTGAGCAGCAAGGTATAGCAATGTGGATTCAAAACTACAGCAGATGTTTGGGAATGTCTTTGCTTCATCTTGAAGAATTTACTGGCACAGAATTCTATGACATAGCCCTAATAGTTACTACGGAATGTATCCAGAGGAACAATACTTGGGAAGTTTTGTCCCTAAACTAGTAACTGAGAGTACTAACCTAAGTAACCTGGTTTTCAAAAACATTCACCCATTGAAACTCACTGAAATCACACACCTCTCATCTAACGTATGCCTGGTGCCGCGCCTGAGAGCAGGGAGGCGGGAAGGCTAACACTGCTGCTTGCATATTTATATATGCGCAAAGGGTCATTGTTCAAAGAGAAATACTGAGGGTTATTTACACACAAATATGACGGTTGGGAATCCAGGATGGGAAATGAAAATGTATATAAAGTTGACTAAGATGGCTGAAGGAGCTTACACTTAGCCAAGAAAAGATGCGTTGTTGCATTCAAAATTATTTTAAAGTAAAAAATGACAAAAGTTATGAATTTCTTGAACATTCTCAAAAAGTTTCCACTACCTCCCAATAATGTCAGCAACTCTGAGCCCTCATGATATATGAAGTGGCACTGTATGTTTTTGCCATATGTTATTACACAATCCTTATGATAACCCTAAGCTGTCATTATCCAGATTAAAAAACTACACACAGCAAATTACTGATGAAGTGCCAGATAAGATGACCTTTCCTAAGGCAATAATCTGGGAAGTATTGGATCTGCTGAAGGAAGAGCAAAGGTATCAATATTTCTATCTCTTAGTTTTTGCTAGCTCATTAGTGGTTTATTACTACAGATGATTTATAATGCAATATACTAGTAATGTATACAAATAACTTTACACATAATTCCAACTAAGCACAGTTTTCTAATAGAAACGTGGGATTAAAATAGTTTAGAGAGTGAATGGATTGTTTTGCCTCCACATCAACTTTTCTTATAAGAACTCAATGTCAACTTCACCTCTTTCCCCTTAAATACAGACCACAGCTAACTGGATGCTCCGTTCGTGTAATCATTATTTATTCCAAAATATGGATCAACTTCTTCCCTTACATATAATTCTATGGCAAATCCTGTGAAGTCTATGATGCAATTCCCGCAGTTAAGACATCAGAACCATGACACCCACACATATAGCAAATCCTTACAGCCCACAGTGTAAGAAGCCAGAGTGTGGAGGAGTAGCACTGTCCGTCAGGCGCTGGCCTGAGACTTCATTTTATCTACACAGCAGGACGATTTTTCCTTTACAGATGATTCCACAGCCTGGGAACAACAGTGAAGCTAGGCAGTTAGACTCAGAACACGTGCTCCTCACCACGGTCCTTAAGAATGGTGACATGCTTGGAGCACAGAAGGAGCTTGGCAGCAAGGTCTGTTGAACTGAGTTTCAGCTCCAGGACCGACACGTAGAAAGACAAATGACTCTAGAGAGTGGTCCCCTGACATATACAGTACACACATGCACGCGCGCGCGCGCACGCACACACACACACACTCACATCTTCAGTTCCAGCAACTACACCCTGTCACCTTAATCCTCCACTAGAGCAAAAACAGCAACCCAGCAACATAAATTGGGCTGTGTCCTCAGACACGAGTCTAACAACACTGAATTTACACGTATTTTATTACACATTAGAATTGTATCACTGTATTTCAAGTAAAATATCTTACAAGAGGTAGCAAGACAGAAATGTTTGTTTCTACCATACCCAAATGGATAGATATACTGCATCAGGGAACAATGTCTTGAACTAACTAAAAATCGGATTCTCAGAATCTGCGTATTTAGAATCAACACTAGCTCTTTATCTGACTTAACAAATAAATATCAGCTACCGTGTGACTTCATTAAACTCTGAGGCAATAAAGGTTACAGTTCAACAGGCTATGAAACCAGTGTGAGCCTCTTGTCTGTGCCAGGAACCGCCCTGAACAGCTTTACCCAGCTGCATCTGAAGTCGTGGAACCTGAGACCTACCCACTGCAGCCAGCCGATTCCAGTAAGGGAGAGTAAAAAGTGGTTGCCGAAGAACAAACTGCATGTTGCCCTGAACATTCCGAGAACATAGTGAATCATTAAAAAATTATTACCAGGCACAGGAAGCGGCTAAGCCCGCAGTTCCCACCTTAGATACAACACAATAAGCCCAGGGAATGCAAACAGCAACCAAGCCAGAGTTTAAACAAATAAATTGTTTTATACTTGGCCTTTACAAGATTCTCTCCTAAAATCCAAACATTGGGGGAGCCAAGGAGAAAGCGCTCCAGTTCAGGACCAGTTTGCATTTTATGGTTTAAACAAAAGCAAGACAGCAATACCCTGAAGGCAGAGGCAGGAAGATCACAAGTTCAAAGCCAGCCTGGGCTCCACAGGGAGTTCCAGGCCAGCCTGGGCTATCTACTAAGACAACTGTCTCAAAAAGACAGAAAACCACACCAACCCAAAAGCTCAGTACACAAGCTTGTGGTGTGTTCTCGACTGTGATGCTAAGGAAGCCTCACACTTGTTAAAGAGCAGAGGGAGGAAAGCGAAAGAACCAGGGCCACAGTGAGCACCCGTCTAGAGAGGAGTTTTGTTTTCAAACTGTTTTCTTGATGAGCCCCATCTTTAAAAAAAATTTCTTGACTTCTGAGATCACTTAATACAGACTTGTATTAAGGGAAAGCACTCTGAAAATCAAGGGCAAACCTGCCTCAGACATCTTAAAGCAAACACGATTGCTGTCAAGTCTTCCCACACCAACGCCAGCCCATCGGGAGTCGGGATTTCTGGACTTGTGGTTCAGTTTTCACAGAGGCCGAGATATCAAAGGGACATTAACAATGAGGGAACAGAAGTGCAGACAAGTGACTTGGCAAGAGCTCTGTGACTTGTTACACAGCTCTGTTTTACAAGGACACTTGTTTCCTTGTGGGACAGATGAATTTCCCACAGTAGAGCACTGGCTTGTCACCCGGTATGCTTGGACAATTAAAATTCTCTTTATAACCAGATTATAGGCTTCTAGAAGATAGTGACTCTCATTTCTTTTCAAAGTCCTTACTGGCTTGTGTAGTTCTGAGACCTTTGAAACATCAAACAAATACTGAAATAAAGATCCAAAGAAGGAAATACATGTACGATAGATAGATCTTGGTAAAATGCCAAAAATCAAATATTCAATATTCTAAAAGGCTCAAAAATAATTTGTTATGTTCTTCTGGAAAGAATCTAAAGATCCTCCTCCACCCCAGGCTCCTTACCTATGTTCCCTGGCTAGCCCCTTACCTATGTTCCCTGGCTAGCCCCTTACCTATGTTCCCTGGCTAGCCCCTTACCTATGTTCCCTGGCTAGCCCTTACCTATGTTCCCTGGCTGGCCCCTTACCTATGTTCCCTGGCTGGCCCCTTACCTATGTTCCCTGGCTAGCACCTTACCTATGTTCCCTGGCTAGCCCCTTACCTATGTTCCCTGGCTAGCCCCTTACCTATGTTCCCTGGCTAGCCCCTTACCTATGTTCCCTGGCTAGCCCCTTACCTATGTTCCCTGGCTAGCCCCTCACCTATGTTCCCTGGCTAGCCCCTTACCTATGTTCCCTGGCTGGCCCCTTACCTATGTTCCCTGGCTGGCCCCTTACCTATGTTCCCTGGCTGGCCCCTCACCTATGTTCCCTGGCTGGCCCCTTACCTATGTTCCCTGGCTGGCCCCTCACCTATGTTCCCTGGCTGGCCCCTTACCTATGTTCCCTGGCTGGCCCCTTACCTATGTTCCCTGGCTGGCACCTTACCTATGTTCCCTGGCTAGCCCCTTACCTATGTTCCCTGGCTAGCCCCTTACCTATCTTCCCTGGCTAGCCCCTTACCTATGTTCCCTGGCTAGCACCTTACCTATGTTCCCTGGCTAGCCCCTTACCTATGTTCCCTGGCTAGCCCCTTACCTATGTTCCCTGGCTAGCCCCTTACCTATGTTCCCTGGCTGGCCCCTTACCTATGTTCCCTGGCTGGCCCCTTACCTATGTTCCCTGGCTGGCCCCTTACCTATGTTCCCTGGCTGGCCCCTTACCTATGTTCCCTGGCTGGCACCTTACCTATGTTCCCTGGCTGGCCCTTACCTATGTTCCCTGGCTAGCACCTTACCTATGTTCCCTGGCTAGCCCTTACCTATGTTCCCTGGCTAGCCCCTTACCTATGTTCCCTGGCTAGCCCTTACCTATGTTCCTGGCTGGCCCCTTACCTATGTTCCCTGGCTAGCACCTTACCTATGTTCCCTGGCTAGCCCCTTACCTATGTTCCCTGGCTAGCCCCTTACCTATGTTCCCTGGCTAGCCCCTTACCTATGTTCCCTGGCTAGCACCTTACCTATGTTCCCTGGCTAGCCCCTTACCTATGTTCCCTGGCTAGCCCCTTACCTATGTTCCCTGGCTAGCCCCTTACCTATGTTCCCTGGCTAGCCCCTTACCTATGTTCCCTGGCTGGCCCCTTACCTATGTTCCCTGGCTGGCACCTTACCTATGTTCCCTGGCTAGCCCCTTACCTATGTTCCCTGGCTGGCCCCTTACCTATGTTCCCTGGCTGCCCCTTACCTATGTTCCCTGGCTGGCCCCTTACCTATGTTCCCTGGCTAGCCCCTTACCTATGTTCCCTGGCTGCCCCTTACCTATGTTCCCTGGCTAGCCCCTTACCTATGTTCCTGCCACTGCCTGCTAGCCCCTTACCTATGTTCCCTGGCTAGCCCCTTACCTATGTTCCCTGGCTGGCCCCTTACCTATGTTCCCTGGCTGGCCCCTTACCTATGTTCCCTGGCTAGCCCCTTACCTATGTTCCCTGGCTAGCCCCTTACCTATGTTCCCTGGCTGGCCCCTTACCTATGTTCCCTGGCTAGCCCCTTACCTATGTTCCCTGGCTAGCCCCTTACCTATGTTCCCTGGCTAGCCCCTTACCTATGTTCCCTGGCTAGCACCTTACCTATGTTCCCTGGCTAGCCCCTTACCTATGTTCCCTGGCTAGCCCCTTACCTATGTTCCCTGGCTAGCCCCTTACCTATGTTCCCTGGCTAGCACCTTACCTATGTTCCCTGGCTAGCCCCTTACCTATGTTCCCTGGCTAGCCCCTTACCTATGTTCCCTGGCTAGCCCCTTACCTATGTTCCCTGGCTAGCACCTTACAGAACACAGCTGACATGGTGTTAGGTAAAACCAGGGCCAAGACTACCCTTAGGGAATGCTTGACATCAACTAAGCTCAAAACTAAGAGAAGAAATGGATTTGAGACAAAACAAAAATGCTGGATCTAAATATATGTAGCACAATAATTCTAAAGCAACTATATACTATTTATATTCAATATTCAATTACAGAATTGACTACAGTTCAGCCACAAACCATGTGATAGCAGAGAAAATACCAATAGAAATGCTGTCCTAGCTTTGCACCTGTCAAGGTCATAAGCACACGGGGGGGGGGGGGGGGGGAAGCCATGCCTCTCTTTAAACACCACACCACTAGGCCTGGAAATGTATGTGCTGGACATTTGCCATCCGTCCCTCCAGATCCTCAGTCAGAGCCTGCAGTCAGCCCTGGGCCTGGGCAGAGAGTGGCCTTCATGAACTTTACCACAGACTCCTTTATGTTTCATCTTTCACATGGATCTGCTGGGAGGAGACCATGGGTGGATCAAGGAAGAACGCTGGGTAAGATGCTTACCCAGCTGGGTAAGATGTTTACTTTCTCAGCTCCCAGTCAGATCCCGTTTATTTGCTGCACTCCACTGAAGCCATAGCTCCTGTCAGACAGCCCTCCGCTCTAGCCCATCTCTGACAGTTCTCTCTGCTCTTGCCAGTCCCTCCTCCTGCTGCCTGCAGCTCCTTGTCAGTTTCTCTAACTCTGTCCATACCTGTGCAACTCAGCCCTTATTCTGCATCTTCCCTGCAGATATCCATACCTGTGTCCAGCTAGGATCTACAAGTGGGACGTCAGAAGCCCCCTTGCTTCACATGTGCAGTTCTAGAACATTTCCCCGGCAAGGGGACATGGCACTTTTGGTGACTTGTGACTTTGATGTCATATTCAAGGAAGCGTTGCTTGACACAATACTGCAGGGATGTAGACCTGGGCTTCATTGTAAGAGATTTCTGATTTGGGGTTTTATATTTGGGTCTATGATCTTTCTTTGAGCTACTTAAGCTAAGAGTCTAAATTGATCCTTGTGATGCAAATATTCAATTACTACAGCAATAACCTGCAAATACCACTTTTCCTCACTGAATGGTGCTGGCATTTTTGTTAAAAATCAATTCATTGCCAAGAGTTTACTTCCGGGCTGTGAACTCCGTTCCACTCATCATGAAGCCCATGTACCCCTGGGCTGTGTCCCACTGTCTAAAACACAAACTTTATACCTGTTTCATTCAGGAAAGGCAAGTCTCCCAATTTCCTATTTTTAAGCAATTATCTTGGCTAGAACTCAGGAGATAGCTCAGTTGGTAAAACACTTAACATGCAAGCATGAAAAGCTGAGTCTGGTTTCTAGCACACATGTAAAATAACCGAGTATGGCAGCACATACCTGTAATCCTAGCGCTTGGGAGATGGAGATGGGTAGAGAGATCTCTGAGGCTCACTAGCCAACCAACCAACCTTTCAGTGAGTTCCAGGCTCAGTGAAAGACACTAATTCAAAAGATAGGATGGGACATAAATGGGACAGACACCCAGAGTTGACCTCCGGCCTCCCTGAATCCACTCATGCACACATACACACTGCCTTGGCTAATCTCAGGACTTCATGTTACCATCTCAAATGTAGAATGAGCTTGTCAGTTTCTGCAAAAATAGCCTCGGGGAGTTTAACAGGGAACGCACTCAGTCTGTTTACCCCAGTGGAATATCAAGTCTTCTAGTGCACGAGTATGGAGAGCCTCCATTTTAACCAAACCCTGTGATGACGTCTGTCTTCTAACTACCTGTCTGCAATGGCCTCCCACGTCTGTCACTCTTGCAGACTTGACCCTAGCCACATAATTCTCTGTATGCACCCGAGAGCCTTCCTACTGCCGTCCTACCTACTTCCTGGAAAGTTTCCCTCCAACGTTTCCATGGCCCATTCTTCCTCATCCCCAATCTTGCTCCACTTTCACCTGCTTCTCTATGAGAGAGACCTTAGCCTCTCTCGGAATCCATCCCAACACCTGGAGTGCTCACTGCTCACAGCAGCCATCACTCATTTTCCCTATCGCTCTTACAGTCCTCATGCAACAGATGCTTACTGCAGAGTTCCCTCCCCTGCTGAAACGGCCGTTTGGTTCAAGGCTGCATCTGAACGGGCTACATGTATAGTGTATGTATAGTATAGCATATAGCTGTATATATAAGGTGCAACAGAATACTTTTTGAGTAGATATATGAATAACTTTGATAACTAGTACATATCCACTGGTAGTCACAAAGGGGAAGCTAGGCATTCTTAAAGGTAGAACTTATTTCATTTGCTTAATAAATATTAATGACTTCTCTTTATCAGGCACTATAACAGGCACATAGAATGTTCAAAATGGACAGAACTCTATTAATATAGACCATACTACTCATTTTCTATCTCTTCTCATACTTTGCATAGAATGTAAAACAAATAATACTTGTCATAATAAATGCTCTAAGGACAAGGGAATAGGTGTATGTGATAAATTTTAGGTATAACAGTTAAGGAACCCACCTTCAACTAGGAGAGACAGTTAAGATCTCTCTCTCTAAGACAATATCAGAACGAGGACAAGGAGAAACCAGTCATGCAGAGACCTAGGAGAGAAATATTCCAGGGAGATAAAAGGTGTAGAGCTATGATGGGGAAGGCGGAGTTCGGCAAGTTCAAGAAACAAAAAGGCACCACAACCTGCAGCTGGCATAGGGACGGGAGACACGCTGGGAAGGGATCCTGTCTCCACTGTGCCGATCAAACTGACCTTGACACTTTTAGCAAGTTCAGTCTTTCCTAGGCTTTCTTTTATTCATTTTTCTCCCTAGGGGTTGGCAGCATAGACAAGCAGTGTCATTGATAAACATGTCTAACGTCTGTGCACACAGAGAAGGCTGTGCTCTTCTCAGAACATTGTTTCCATTGGCGTCCTGCATGAGGGTACCTGCAAGTCATCCCCAATCCTGCAGAGTCTGCTGCAAGAATGCGCACAGCAAGACACAGCCTTAGGTGTGGGAACAAAGGAAGACAGATCTGACACGCAGGTCGGCTCTGGGATGGTGTTTTTCCTCTTTCGTGTGCCAAATGCTGCAGAAACCAAATGCACACGTGGACTTGCATGCACTGCAACAATCACCACTCACCACTGAGCATTAGCCACAAGTCACTCCCGACTCTATTTGCATTCTTGTCAGTGTCTGAATATTCATTACTGGAGAAGATGGTGTGTTGATGGACAGGGACCAAGCGGCTACGAACACAGACATCCTTGTATAGTGATAAAAGCCTGTGTATGCCAGCATGTGTCAATAACACTGATTGCCTGAAGACATACTTATTAGGACAGAGTTTTCTTTCATGCATTTGCCTAGATAGCTTCACACAGGTCAGATATTATTTACGTTTTTGTTGTAAGACAAGCAGCATTTTCAAGTTTAATCCAACAGAAAAATTCATCATGCACTTTGGTTCCTTTCTTCTTCTTCTTTTTTTTAAACTTTCACTTCATGAGACATAAGCAGTGGTTCTGTGCACTCCTGACTTCTACAATGGTGGCATCTGACAGGCAATCTAATATGAACACCAATGAAATAAATAAACACTAAGAAAGAGCCAGAAAGGACATCCAGCCTGAAAGAACGCCATCCAGTGATGGAGGAGCGCCACCTAGTGCTCACTGTGGTTACAGCATGTCACCAAAACTGAGTGAGTCACACAACCTACACTCTACATGCTCACCAATTTAGTCCCGCGATTATGAGCTAAATCATAGCAAATTTGCAAAAGGTAGTCAAGCAGCACCATGTGAGTCAGAAATATTTTGTAAAAATCAGTATGTTTCACTCTATCTTCTAGAAATTGAAGGTTTAAAAACAAAGCTAAAGCATCATTCGTTGTACAGCTACATGAAAGCTGCAGAATCGTTCCCTAGAATTAAAGAAAATAAAACGTTGAACATCTTCACCCTAACTGTGGCACGCTAGAAAATATACAGAGCTGTAAATTAAAAAAAATAAAAATGCAACCTGGGCTACACTGTGGAGCTGCGACATCACCATGATGTCTTCACAGAATCGGGACGTTACTACAGCAAACAGTGAAGGACTCAGTAGCTGACAGACAGGAGCTCTGAGGAGCGCCAGGCTTCCCTCCCGTTCCAATTCCTATGGTAAAGAGGTTGTCTTTGGCTCTACTCTACCATCTTCATGCCAGGTCAGGCCAACAATGTCTAATCCCTCGCACTAAGAAGGGGACATAATCTGATTTTCTTTTTTTTTTTTGTCATTTACCCAGGTTATTTGCAAGCAAGTTTGAAGCCTTGTTTTTTTAGTCACTGGTAAAATTATCAGGCTCAACACCTACTGTCATGGAGGGTGAATAACAGATGACTCTCCTCACCTGCCCCTAACACCTCAGTCAATTACATGAGAGGAAAGCAATTTAAAAATAAAGGTTCTATTAGCTACCTTAAGAATAACTTCCTTGTGGCATAAAGATTGTGTGTGTGTGTGTGTGTGTGTGCGCGCGCGAGCGCACGTGTATGTATATACGTATGTATGTGTAGAATTTTTTCAGCTTTTGTATTCATCTCATCAAGCTCCTTGAAAGGTCTCTAAAGTTACATAACATTTAATTAAGCCTCTTTTGAAGATGTGGATTTTTAAAATTTGTCCTCATAAGAATTTAGCTATAATACAGAGACAGTAATTAGCATAGTCTTTTAAGGAAAGAGTTGCAGAGAACGGGGAGTAATCATGCTCTACCGCACTCTTCTCAGTCCTCCAAGAGCCAGGAGACAGGGCACACAGGGCAGTCCCCAATGTCTGTGGTCAGAATGGGAGCAACACCACCAGCACTGCCTCCTGAGAGTCTCAGGTCTAGAAAGGGCAGAGGGATCCTGGAGAGGGCAGGGGGGACTGGCACGGGCAAACACGGCGACTTCCTTCTCAGACTCAGACACTTCTCAGTTTTCCCTCTGAGGCATTGGTGTCTCTCCCTCTTTCATCTTTGTACTTTGGGTATCTTTCTATAGGTATAGACAGAGGACATTAAAGAATGAAAGAGGAACAGGAAGAGAGACAAGCCAGGAGAGAAGGATGGTAGCATAACAGAAGCCAGCACTTGCCGGCATGGAGCTGATTAATGCTTTTTAAAAATTGGAATATAATTACATAACTTTGCTCTCCCTCTCCTCTTGCTAATCTCTTCAATATCCCACCCTGCAAATTCATGGCCCTTTTCTTTAATCATTATTATTATACACATACACAATACATATATACAAATATACATATATGCACACACAGATATATATTTTATATATACATATATATGCAACCTGCTGAGTCCACTTAGTGTTGCTTGAATGTATTTTTACTTATTTATGTATTTTTATTTATTTATTTATTTATTTATTCTTCTAGGGTTGACTAAAACTTTTAACTCCTTCCCTTCATTGAGAAACTAGAACTAATCAAGCACAGGGTTTGCTGGGTATACACAGGGAGGTGTACAGAAGCCAGTGGGAGGGCAGACAGAGAGAATGCTACAATGAGGCATATGGCCTCAAAGCCTGTGTCAGCTTATTTATCTTTAAATTTGGGGATTAGGCTAGATTATGAACATGTTTTTAAAAAATATCAATCAAGTATATGAAATTATAGTTTCCACTAGAACCAATACATACACACACACACCCCAACACACCATCACAAAAGCAGAAAAAAAAGGAAGCTCTATGAAATGATTATCCTCAATGTGTACATGAATCCATACACTTTAGGGATTTCATTTCGTTTTATTCTATGCCTGTGGATGTTTTGCCTACACGATGTGTGTCTCTGTAGCACAGGCAGAGCCTGTGGAGGCCAGAAGAGAGAGTCAGATTCCACAGAGCTGGAGTTAGAGGTGGCTGTCAGCTGCCAGGTGGTGCTGGAAACGAACCCATGTCATCTGGAAGGGCAGCCCATGCTCTTAACTGACAGCCATCGCGCAGGCCCCCTGCATACTTTTATATGGGTCCACTGCTATCCACGATTTACAGCTCTCGTCTACTTCAAATTAGGTGACAATAGGTCTCAGTTTCAGAATCATCGGAATTAGAAAAACCCAAAGTGTCTTCCATTCCTAACGCGTTAGTTACACTGCCGTGCCACACTGGGTCTCACTGCTCCAGGTCCAGCACTTCCTCAGTTCCAGAGCCACCCTGTTCCTCACCACAGCCGCATCTGACTGGCCTGGCTGTACCCTAGAGTGCTAAGTCAACCTTTCCGATGCTGCGACCCCTTAATACAGGTCCTCATGTTGTGGTGACCCCCAACCACGACACTGTTTTCATTGCTACTTCGTAACTGTAGTTTTGCTACTGTTATGAATTGTAATGTAAATATTTTTGGAGACAGAGGTTTGCCAAAGGGTCAGAACCCACAGGTTGAGAACCACTGTCCGACATGAGCCCTCTCGCCCACCCTGGAATTGTTTTAATTTTTGTCATTATAATGTAATCACATTATCTCCCTCTTCCTGCTCCTCCTACCAGACCATCCTGTATACCACTCCCTTGCTTTCTTTCAAATTCATGGCATCCTTTTCTTTAATCAGTGTTATGCGTGTGTCCTTATACATGCACACACAGCCTGCTCAGTCCATTCGTTACTCCCCCAGGAGATTCTCTCTGACCAGCCCGTTCTCCTTCGAGGGAATGAGAAGGGGCTTCCTTGACTATCCAATACCAGCCTTTTCTATATTCCTCACCCCACAGCCTTACAAGGTATTTCCTTCCTCATGGCTAGTAATACCTGCTATCATATCATAGCCTTCTTCACCCCTAAAATTGTCTATCTTTCCAAACTCAGCTGTTTTAGTTCCTTAGGGGTTTGAAGGTTGGCTAGAACAGTGAGTAGCACATAGCAGAAATTTAACAGTGACTGGGCATGGATGAAGCCAGACTTCTCTCAGAACAAACATCTCTGCTTCTGATCGAGAATTTTAGTTTTTCACAGTACCAGGTGGGCCCGACAAGAAATCGTTCTCTGCTATGTCTTCTAGCAAATGACTGACACGGCTACACGGAGACAGTCAACTTGCTTTCCTTTCCTCTCAACTATCTTTTCGCAGCACTCTTCTTTATATGTCCGTCTTCTCCCTCCAACTGTGCGCAGTTTTCCTCTCTGTGCATAATAATACCACCCTCCAGAGACACGTGGATTACTTAAAACTCCTAACTGCCATAAAAGAGGAAAACTACAAAATTTCAAGAACTACCCTTATTTTTGAAACGTCTGCCACTTTGTAATGTTTTCATCAGGCACTAAGATGAAAAGAGACAGAAAGGAAGCAGGAAGCTGCTTTAGAAGGGTGGGCAGCTGCTGCGCCTCCCGCTGAGGCGCCGTCTGAACACAGGGATAGAAGAAAGCAGGAGCTTTTCAGGTAGAGGAAAGAACGGGAGACTGGGGTGTATGCAAGTTTAAAACCACAGACTGGACCTCAAAAAAAGAATATGTTTATCTAGAGAGATTTTAGATAGATAGATGGATGGAAGGATGAATGGATGGATGGATGGATGAATATAGATGATATACAAAATACAAAGTTTTTATTTTTATGCTCACTCATAACTCATAAAAAAGGATTCAATGAGGAAAACTGACACTGATAGAAAAGAGGGAAATAAAGTCCGTTAAGCACGTCATTATACAGGTAACAAAGCCTAACTCTAGCACTGATCCATTAACAACACGGTGTCCTGCTGTCTCTGGACGCCTTCTGGTAAGTTTAGGGATTGATGTTGGCATTAAAATGCACAAGCTTCACTTTGAATTTATAAATATTCATATGTTAAGGAAAGCATAAAGCTCACTGAATAAAAGTAACACAGAAAAAGCTATAATGTTAGCTACCTTTGTTATTTTTAATTAACATTTCTTGGGCTGGGGATTTGGTAGTAGAGTACCTGTCCAGCAAGCACAAGGCGCTGGGTTTGGTCTTCATCATTGGAAAAAAAAAAAACAATAAACAAAAATTAACATTATCTCATAGAGATTAGTCTTTCCTCTGTGTTCCTCAATTTCTGAAACTTCTCTTAATACTTGTCAGTGTGTCTACTACATGTGCCTAATAGCCAGGGGTTATTAAACAAAAGTCTCACAACACATGTGGGATACTTCCGTTTATGCTGTTGGTCAGAGAGATCCCAGAGGCTCCCTACACAATACCGGCTCTTGTCACTCCTCTTGGTTGTTCACCAGAATTCGTTGATAAGGCTCTATTGCTGAAGACACTACACACCTTGGGTGCAAGATATGGAGAAACCAAACTGGCAATTCTTCCCTGCTGACCAGCTTTCATACTGCCTGAGGATGGAACGCCAGCTGCTGGGGAAGAAAAGGCATCAGTAACCATCAATCTCCACATGATGATCCCATGAACTACAATGCCAACCCGCAGGCAAGATGTGCTTATCACTGCAGCAACAGCCCAAGCGTAAGGGGGAAAACCAAGCACTCTCATCAGTCTCCAGGCCTGCCTACCAAGAGGGAATTCAGGCCTGGCACTGCAAACCCCGTAAGATTCATGGGTAAGGAGGTTTAACAACCAAGCGGGGAACTTATTACTGCGGGTTAGCTAACCTGACAGTGCCAAGCTGTCTTCTAAATCCTTCTATGTGTATCCACAGACAAATGCTACTCTCATTCTGAATCGGAGAAATATTTCTTATAATGAGCGCTGGTGAATGCAGACATGGTTGGGACACTGAGAATACATGACCGTGAACTGTCACATTCATACGACTGGCTGCAGAGGGGCAGAGAGAATGTAAAAGCCCCAGTACAGTGAGAAGTGCTATGAAACACTGTCATGAGCATCATGATTCATCAGTGGAATCATAACCTCACATCAAAATGGGTTTGAACAAGACTGGGTCAAATGGCAACCATACATGAGGTAGGGGCCCGAGTGGCAGTCCTCCTCCCTGGTGAACTGTGGTCTACTGATGGATTCTGGAGGAGAGCCAGATGTTGCCTTCAGTTACTTACCCACTGATGAGCCCACCAAGCTCTAATGGACAGCTACAAATCCCTAGTCACATAGGTGGCTCTTGTTCAACTCAGTGCGTCACAAAAAACCCCAAAAAGACATAAATGAAGAGAAGGGACTAAGGGGACTAGTAATTTTGGCTGGAGGGAGGTAAGAGAAGGAGGTGAACATGACAATAATCAGAACATAATATATATATTATATATATATATTATATATATATTATATATATATATATAAAATTATACATTTGCCAAAATATATAAATATATAGATATATAAATATATTATATATTTGCCAAAATCTAATAAAAGATGAACAGCAGTAATTCAACTAAGATTAATATGCTTATAATATATAAAGCATTAAGGTAAGTATCATATCACTTAATTATAACAGTATCTCTATAATGAGGCTACAAACAAGAAAACTGGATTCCTTTTTTAGTGTTCATTAAAATAGGACTCAAAAGACTCACTATGAGCTCCTTAAGAAAAGCGATCTGTATGCTGTCTGCTTTTAAAAAGTTAGGGTTATGTTTTTATCTCACGTGTGTATTACACTGTAAGTAGCCTATGCCCTGTGTCCATTTCTAATGTTGCAAGTTCATTTTGTGGATCAGTGGCATGTACTATATCCTATGTATAAAGGATATTGTAAAACAAAACAAATCAAAAACCCCATGAAGCTCCCAGGAGCTCTGAAGCTAGAGGTAACTGGTTATATCAGGAAAGCCACTCTCCCTTCGCATAAAACCACAATTATGAAAGGTATTTAGATATCAAAGGGGTTTAATTATCTTTTAAATTTTGGATGTACATGGTAAAATGTAGTAAATTACTTAACAAAACAATGATTGCCACAAACAACAGAGGTGAACGTGCCATTAGATGGAGGGATTGTCATTTTTGGCAAAGCCATATTTCTGATCCCAAGTAGCAAGAAATGGATGAGGTCTGAACACTCTTGACGTATATTCACCATCAAATGTCACTGAAAATTAAAACCAAGAACTACAAGCCACAGAAGCAAATACTCGCAATTAACCCATTTAAACTGAGTAGAAATCCATGGATATCAGATGTGAGGCCTGATAAAAATCAGGCCTGTTTAGCTGCCCTAGCCCCCAAAACCAAAAGTGTTCTTTTAAAATATATTTCAATTAATTCTATGACAATTTCATACAACATATATTGATCATATTCATTCTCCACTTCCCCTTGTAACTCCTCCCAGATCAACCCTCCCCCCAGCTCCCAGTCCCTCTCAGCCTCAGTTCCCTTTTCTTTTCGTAGCACACCAAGTCCAATTTGTGGAACCCATTCACTAGTGGGTGTGCGGCCATCCACGGACCCTCTGGGCTCTTAAAACTGAACTCGAGACCAAGTCCTCCTAGTTCTCATCCTCTCCTCTCTTTTCTCTGGCCTCTAACTGCTTCCACTGAGAAAATGAATCTGTAAGAGAACTTGAAGTACAATTAATTTAATATACAAAAGTAAATTTCTCAATAGTAAAAGTAGTCAAGAATCCTGGCAACTTCAGATAGCGATTTCTGAAGCTTATTTTAGATAAAAATCTCTTTCCCTTTACCCCAACTATTTCCCCTTCTCATTAGGAAACAATCTAATTAATATGAAAACAATATATTCCATATATATAGTACATTCCAGTTTATGAATTACTTTTATACACATTCACTATTTCATCCTCATAAAAGTGTCCTAAGGTAATCAGAATAAAAAGCAGCTTTCTGACTTTATGGATGAGAAGACGAAGGCCTCAAAAATCCCACAGTGCCTGCCTCACTGGTAAGTACTCAGGCCAGGATAGCCTCAGAGATTGGAAAACTCAGGTTCTGGCTCCACAGGAGGGGCTGCCACAAGCAGCAACAAGAGGCCGCTTCCAGACAGCTAGAAAAGAGAGGACTAGCCATCTGCATGAGTAAGCGTGCTTGAAGCCAGCTTTTGGTGTCCTCACTATATATAGGCAGTACCTCAAATTCCAACACTTCATGAGAGATATAAAAAAATACAGGTAAATATTAGCAATTACTTTCATTTATGAAACATGCAGGAATTTGTGATCTTTCTCAACATTCTAAGAAAAGCAAAATTTGATCTTCTTAGTAAAAGATCAAATCTACTGTTAGCTGTTTGTATGTACAGATGTACAGAAGCAGCAGTTCTGTAGGTTAGGAAAGCGGGAACCCTGGTATTCTGCTGACCGAGTATACACTGGCAAAACTTCTCTGGGGTTAACTTGGCAGCATATCAAAATCTCAAAAATACACGTGACCCTACACTTAGTTATTACCTTTCTAATTCTCTAAAGAAACAATGGATGTGTGTAAGAGGTATTTATTAGAGTGATTAACAAGACAGATTAAAACACGGATTGGCTCAATCAGAGAAAATAAAAAAGTAAACTGGAATTCATAAAACTCAGCCAGAAAAAAAATACAAGGTGTGCTACGTGAGGAAAATCATATTTTAAAACAATATATACAGTAGAATCATATTTACATGATATATACATATATGTGTGCATATATATATATATGTGTGTGTGTATGTATATGTACACATACACAAATATGTGCCTAGGATGCTTCGCCAAAATAATAATAATAATGATGATTTTAAACAGGTAGTGAAGTTTAGATGTATTTATATTTTTTCACTATTATATACTAAAATCTACAAAAGTGACTGTACTGGCTGGTTTTGTGTTATTAACTTGACACAAGCTGGAGTTATCACAGAGAAAGGAGCCTCCCTTGAGCAAATGCCTCCATGAGATCCAGCTGTGAGGCATTTTCTCAATTAGTGATCAAGGGTGGGAGGGCTCATGCGGGTGGTGCCATCCAGGGCTGGTAGTCTTGGGTTCTATAAGAAAGCAAGCTGAGCAAGCCAGGGGAAGCAAGCCCATAAGTAAAATCCCTCCATGGTCTCTGCATCAGCTCCTGCTTCCTAACCTGCTTGAGTTCCAGTCCTGACTTCCTTTGGTGATGAACAGCAATGTGGAAGTGTAAGCTGAATAAACCCTTTCCTCCCCCAACTTGCTTCTTGGTCATGATGTTTTGTGCAGAAATAGAAATCCTAACTAAGACAGTGACAAAAGTAGTTTTCTGTATTTCTACAACCTGTAGAAATAAGCTGTTTTATACATAATGTTCTCTCTCTCTCTCTCTCTCTCTTTCTCTCTCTCACACACACACACACACACACACACATTTAATGTGAATTCATTAGGTCTATGGATAAGGATTAAATTAAGCTTAAATTCATCTGAGAGGTCTACAGCCATTACACATGCGTACAGAAGTACATGTAAAGAATAGAGAAACAACTGCAAGGTGAGTCCATCAAGATGACAGTAGCAGCAGCAGGCCAGTCTCAGTACCAGGAAACAGACGTGAGGTGAAGGCGACACTGCAATGGCTGTAATGTCCTACATGTGGCTAACAGAGCATCTTTAAATAGCCACAGTTTTTAAAATGAGGTCACTTAGGCTGTTTTCAGAAAGCAATAGAGGTTTACTTCTTTGGAAGTAAAGAATATTTCTAGAGAATAATTTGCTGCTGCATCATCAAAAAGGCAATAGAAGAGCCTTGGTGAAAACTGCACCTCATCAACACCCATGGAAATTGCTATGGAAACTAAAAACAGCCAGAAAAGGACAACCAAAACCTGCATGTCCAGAGAATTCCGCTCTTCATGCCCTAAGACCAAGTTTTGATTTTGATGACTCATGAGTCACAGTAAGAAATGTACTTGGATAATAATCAGCATACAACCACACACACACACACACACACACACAACACAAAAGAGAACAGATCAAATGCTAACTAACTTCATGCCACAAATGGATACAATAGATGAGAGTAAGCGAAATCAAGAGCAAAACAGGTGGTCACTTTGACTCTTCCTTCTTTAAAATAGAAATACAAGGCTACAGAACAGATAAAATCATTGATTATTTGGAATCCAATACTAAATGCATTGCCTCTTAGATTCTGTCAAGTGCCTAGAAAGGATTAAAGAGGAAGAAGAGAGACAGGGTTTGTGAAATAAAGGTTTGTAATGGTCTCTCCACAGGAAAAAGGACCAGATTGGATAACAAAAAGGACTGCTGAGCATCTGTGAGAAAGCCTTGGATGTGGGGCTGTCTCTTGCTAAGTCACAGCTATACCCCATCTGAAGGCAACATCTTGCTACGTCCCGTCCACCACGCACAAGTGCTGCGATGGCTATGATGAGTTAACTAGAACTCTGTGCACTGGAGCAGTGGGTGCACGAACATCATCTAAAGGCTTATGAAAATGCAAAGTATCAAGCCAGCCCCATTCCTAGTCAGTCATAATTTATGGTGGTACTGGTGAATGCTAGAAGCTCTCCAAGTAATCCTGAAAGACATACCTGCTAAAACACAGAGATCTGGAAAGTATGAAATGAACTAGAAGCCGAGCCAGCAGACATCTATTACCAGGCGGTCCTGGTAGGAGATGCAAGGCAGAACTCCACCGCCTGGGAGAACAGACTCCAGTATTCAGGGAGATTCAGATCCAGGTTAGTGTTGAGACAGCACCACGTCGATACGGGCTTGCAAGCTTGAAAAATGAAAAAGATGAACAATACAAACTTATGTTTATTCGAAATAACGTCTCATCGGGTTTTCTTAGATTCCAAAACATCCCCATTTACTTTCTGTTACATTACTCTCGAGATTGAGGTCTTAGTGGCGCTAAATGGAAATTAAGGAGCTGCAAGAAAAGGGTAGAGCAGCGGCAGAAGGAACTGCTCCTAGCGAGATAAGGAGGTGAAGAAAGGCGGGATGCTCGATCGCCCAAAGACTTGAACGTTCAGTAAAAAGGGTCTCGGAGCCTTTCGTAGGGCCCTGGGTAACACTCACCATAGTTTGTGGATCTCCGCACAGGAAATAGGTATCTGTACACAGGAAGACAACACCACCACCAATGATCCGGTTACTCTGGCAACACAAGCCCCGCCTTCCTCCAGCCTCTGCCGGAGACTCCGCCTCGAAGCTGCTCCGTCTCCATTGGCTGGGAGTAATTAGGCCCCACCCACTCACTCAAAGACCCACCCATTGCCTCATCACCTGGGCAATGCGTTCCAACGTGTTCACTTCCTCCTGGTTGGTAGTGACCCGGAAGTTTAAGCCTTTATACCTCTTGCTTTATTTATTGGTGCATTTTTTTTTTTAAAGTAGCTATCTCCCACTTTTCGCTTTCTGAGCCGATACATAGTAGACCCTGTATTTCTTCATTGTACACACAGCACGAAGTGTTGGTTGGTCCTTGTCCTTCAGAAGAGCATTCCGGAAATGAAACCCTGACTAATAGGAAGTGATTAGAGTGGGCGAGTAGCTAGGTGTCTGGAAGGCTTGGGCGGGTTGCCTTCCGAATGCCACAGGAGTGTACAAGTTAGCCGGCTGCGGATTGAGTGAAGAGCCCGAGCGGTGAAATAAGGATATCGGAGGTAAATCCTGGAGCCGGCCCGTGTGCCGGACGCGGTGGGAAGAGGGTAGTCTGGGTTGGACGTCGGCGGCCATTGGTTTTGGATTTAAAGGTTGTTCTGGGAAGAGGCTTCTGACAGGGACAAACCTGGGCTCTACTCCTCGGGAATGAGACTGACAGTCTTAATGCTTCCACGCCCTCGCCTTTTAAACTCGGCACCCATGCCTCCCCACACCTTCACCCGGTGCTTCTTAGACAAGGACACTCGCTATTCGGCATCGCGAGGTCCCAGCTAAGTTTCTCACATCTCTGTTCGCCATTGATACAGTTTCAGGATGCATTCCCAGGGCAAGGATTTGTGATGTTCAGGAAGCTAGACCGTGTACTGAGTCGTATATATCTGAGAACAGTCAGCTTTTAGGATGTGTGGTCACCTATTCTACAGTCTAGACTCCAGAGAGCACGTAAACCTATGCCTGATTTGCCAGTATTTGACAGGTATACATTACCCCCTGTCAAAAGGAAATAATGAAGAACGTGGGTACTAAAGGCAGAAACAAAACATACCTTTTAAAGTAGAAGCATTCACTGAATATATTGTCATTGCTTTGATTCTTTCATATTGTATGCATTTCTAGGTCTTCGGTGAAAGTCTTGGATTGTATTTTCATTACAGAAAAAATGACTACCCTTAAAAGATTTGAAAACAAAGGTGAGTGTTTCTGTTTTGATAATAATTGGTTTGTTTGGGGTTTTTTGTTTGGGGTTTTTTTTTTTAATTTTTGTTTTTTGGGTTTATTTTGGAGTGGGAGAGTGGGATTCAAAACAGGGTTTCTCTATATATAGCCCTGGCTGCCCTAGAACTCACTGGCCTTGAACTCAAAGAGATCTGCCTTGATTATCTAGTAAGGCAGGTAATACACCTGTTTTGTTTTATTTTTACTATAAAATGTAACTATTGTTAGTGAAAAAAGATGTTTGTGCTACATGGATCAAGAAAAAGAATACCTGTATTTGATGTTGTCACTTGTCTGCATCCCTTAACTGATTTGGGAGAACAGTGTGATTTTTAGTATAGCAGCAGATCTTTCTCTCAAGCATATGAGTAGTGCTGCCATCACAGGAGGGGAGGACCATTACTGCAAGGGCTCATCTCAAACCTAACATAAGCAATTTCATTAAAAAGGTAATGTTGTAGACTTCTACATTAAAAATAGAGCTATGAGAGTTTAGAAACAGATAGTAAGTAAGGCCTGGGACATTTAAATAATAAGGATGTATGAAAATGATTCTATGAGCAAATGAGTTGGAAATGCTGGGTTGAATTGGTTATACAAGCATTTCTTAGTACTGTCGGGAAACTAGTCTATACTGTGAAACACCAGCGGCTATGCATCATGCACAAGTGTGCACAGACACTTGACCAAGCAATTGTTTATCCAAAGCCTATAGAGCAGAGGTTCTCAATATGTCATGACCCCACATATCAGATATTTGCATTACATATATATATATAACAGTAGCAAAATTATAGTTATGAAACAGCAACAAAATGTGGTGTTGGGGTCACCACAACATGGGGACCTGTATAAAAGGGTCTCAGCATTTGGAAGATTGAGAACCATTGGACTAGAGGAAAGGTCTGGGTATCACCTTCATAAAGGTTAATATGATTGTCTATAGCATATTTTTCTAATGTAATAGCTAAACTTTACTAGGTGATAATGGTGACACTGAAAAGAACACTAAAGCTGGGCCTTGTGGCACAGGTTTGTAATCCAGCTACTTGGGAGACTGAAACAGGAGGATCACAAGTTGATACCTTGTTTGGGCTACAGAGTCAGTTCAAGGCTGGCATGGGCAACCTAGAGAGATCCTGTCTCAAAACTGTAAAATGAGGGCATCGATAAACCTTTGTGCTAGACTGCTTGCTTGCTGTGCTCGAACCTAGCTTCATTCCCAGCTGCTGCCCCGTGTACGCCAAAAGAATACTGTCTTAAAATTTACTGAGAGACATCCTCAGTTTGCCAGTTTATTGTTTAATTTGCGTATGTTCCAGAGAGTCTGTCAGACTATAGTATAAAGGAGCTATAAATTAATGTTTTAATGTAGAAGGGAAAAAGGGAAAGCTGAGTTGTTTTAGAAGTTTTTCCCTAAAGGTTTAAATGAAGTTTAGGGCTGGGAGAACACTCTAAGTGCTATAGTATTTCAGAGTAATCTTTGAGTCTCTTCCAGGCTGGACTACTGAAAGCTCCTTTAGTTACAGATACTTTTACAAGCTCATCTTACCAACTAAGGAAATGTGCACGACATAAAGAAGGAAAGTAAGGATGGAAGGATGGTGAAGCTCATGCTGGGCTAGCCTTGTACCACACCTGGCGCTGGAAACTGAGTATCATTTTGGCTCCTGAGTTTGATGCTCTGCCCGTGCCTGGTCATGTGACTTAGAAGTCCCTCTGCTCATACATTTACACTGTCACTAGTAAGGAAAATATTTGTCCAGTGATGGCCTCTAATCATGCTGTTTTCCTTCCAGAATCTAAAACAAAAATTGGTAAATTGTCACCCTCAGATCACTTGAAAAAATTTGCAGTCAGTTTGATGATTATAAACAGTGACTGAATCCATGTAAATCAGGTGTTATCCTGAATAAAATAGATTCTGTTTTTCTTATTACCTACTTAACCAAAAATGTTTTTGCCATTACAAGAAAAAAAAAATAAAATGGTTTTGTTTTCTCATGTAAGTGCCTAGAAACTTTATTCAGTTTTACTTAATCATTCCAAAGCCTACAATCTTTCCCCTCCAGCCCTTTACCAAAGTTGTTCACCAGCCCCAGTGTAGAAAGTAGACTAGTGACTTTGCTGATTCTTCACCTTTCATCAGTCAAGGGAAAGCCAGGATGGAAAAGCCACAAACCTTCCATTTGTTTTAACTGATCAGTGCATGATCACAGGTGAAAAGAAAGGAGTGATCAGGGATGCAGGTGGCTCCCTCAGGCAATGGAGAACCAGGATTGGTGGTTTGCTTTGCTCAGCATTAGTCAGAATTTCAGAGCTGGTGCCAGAGGTTTTTGTCTTCTCACTTGAAAGATGTAATTATTCATGACTGTGCCCTGAATTGCCTAGTACATATGTAATAAAGGTTTCTGTGTGTGTCACAGGGAAAAAAGGAATTATGAAAGGTAAGAAAATGCAAAGCCCTGGCTCTGCCTGCTCACCCGCATGTTAGCAAGAGCTGGTGAGTTATTTCTGGTAGCCATGAGTTCTTAATAAATAGACCAGTTTAAATAAAGTTAAGACTAAATTGGAATTGAAAGTTGGTTGCACTTCTTGACTGGAATTTGTTTTGTTTGAAAAGAAGTATCTGTCAATACACATTGTTTCTTTGCTTTCCAACAGACTTTGTGATTTGTCCTCAAATTTCTATTATTTGGAGTTCTTTTATTTAATTTTTTCCTTATAAAAGCATTATTTAAACTCCTAGGTCAACTATGTTATGACTTGCCTAGGAATCCATTTTGACTTGGAACTATAACCAAGTGTCCCACCTGCTTCTTATTGGCCAAGCTCAGTGGGCTGGAACGGAGTTACTTTAGGGGTAACTATTTTTGTTTTTGTTAACTTATAGTTAATATGTAATTCTACACTCTTAAATACCAGAAATAGACAACAAACAACACATTAGATAAAACTAGACAAGCCTATTAAGAATATGAAAACTAGTCAACCATAGTGCTGTGTGAAAAGGCAGAGGCAGGAAGAATCCAGACTGAGGGTGTTGGGACTGCATGTCAGCTTTGTGGCCAGCTTCAATTACATAGTAAGGCCCTGTCTATACACACACACACACACACACACACACACACACACACTTCTTTATTTTTAATCTATGAAATGAAATTGTCTTATATTCCAGTGACATCATTTTAACACTGTCATAAGAGAAAGTCAGAATTATATTTTATGATATTAAATAAATTTTCTTTGGACAATGTTTTTACCAGGTGCCATAGTTGTTATAAACCTCTTCCAGGCAGCCTGGCTAGTTTCTGTTTCTTCCAGGCAGGTGGTCTGATCTCCTCAGAGATCTTTGCAGCTAGGCTCCTGAGAATGACTGTAGGCCTTTATTGTTTACTATAGGAATGGAGGGGCCTAGTGAATCTTGTCATTTTCTGGAACTTCCTGGAGCTGTTTTGAGTTGTTTACTTCTGGCTTAAGGAGCTTCCCTGCAGGAGGAAGTATTTCAGTCTGGAAGGAAACGGGTACATGACAAGTAGTCTTGGTGGCTTTTTTATCATTTCTTTTGGCAATTGTCCTCCATTTAACATCTTTGTTAGGCATCCTTACTTCGACCCCAATTCGAGGAGCAGGAGATGGAATGGAAACGGAGGAGCCCCCTAAGTCTGTTGAACTCACCCTTGGAGTCCAACCCATAAATCAACATGTCATTCCAAGTTCACGTAAGAAAGTCCCCTCAGACAACCCGGGTGTTCTTCAGCTGGGGAAGATTCTTAATGAAAGAACAGTGGAAGTTGAAGCTGTCAGAATATTTGTTCCCAAAGCTGCTATCACTCATGACATCCCCACCAAGAACACAAAGGTTAAGTCCCTAGGACATCACAGAGAAGAACTCCACAATCAGGCAGAGGTGGTCACAGACCCGAGGAAGGAACTCTCAGAGGTAAAGAAGGTTTTGGAAAAGCTCAAGAATTCTGAAAGGAGGCTACTTCAGGACAAAGAAGGCCTTTCAAATCAGCTCAGAGTACAGACAGAGGTAAGCACAGCCCACAACTTCAGTGAGTTCTGTCTGATCTTTACCTCTGGGCCTTTTAATCCCATGCTAGCAAACCACATTTTCTCGGAAATGTCATTTGTCATAGGTTGTTATTTTTCTAAATACTTCCTCTTTTAATTTCTCCTTCTGCCATAGGGCTTCTAGAAAGAGTTTATTATGGGAAAACATACTGTAAACGTGATGGAAGTGGAGGTGCAAGGAGCTTTAGACAAGACTGCCTCTAAGTTAGAAAAGTAGGTTACATTTATAAACTGACCAAGTCAATCTTTGCCATCGACAAATTAGCAAAATTGTTTTAAGAATTCATTCCTGATACTTGGAGTGGGAGATGAAATAAGTTACTGGTCTTCATTAGAAATTAATAAGACTCTATAGTGTTCAGTTGTGTTACTTTAATCTTTGCAGCTTAATAAAATTGCTTTAACTCTCCCTTATTTCTGTTTAACCTTTACATCCTTGCATTGTTGTTGTTGTGTTAGTGTGTGTTGGTGTTAATGTGTGCTATATGTGGAAGGTGAAGGGACTCTGGCCAGCTTAATTGTGGTGAGCATGGCTCTGGCAGGCCTTGCCCTTCTCATGAGTTGCCTCTGCTTTGCTAAAAACTGTTAGATTACATTTCTAAAGCTAGCCACCAAAGTCCATTTCCTTATTTGTACATGTCCTCCCCCTGAGGCTGACCACCAAGGTCTAGCTATCAATGCCCCCTTTGCATTACCTAATTGATATGCCCAATCAAAATTAAATGCCTCATGCTAACATGGGGTTTGCCCATGTACCTTATAAACCACCATTTTCCTATGTGTCTTCTCTCTACCCAGAGACAGTCCTTTGTCTCCCTCCAGGATAGATACTCACCTCCCTCTCCCTTGTCCCCTTCTCCCTTGTCCCCTTCTCCCTTGTCCCCTTCTCCCTTGTCCCCTTCTCCCTTGTCCCCTGTCCCCTGTCTTTGTCTCTTATTTCCTGCCCTTTGTCCTGCTGGGGCAAATAAATCTTTGTGCTGAGAACTTGGTCTTGGGGTCCTGACAAGGGGAGTCATTCTGCTTCACAAGAAGAATTTACATGGAACCCACTTGGATTCAAGGGTTACACTCAGATCAGATTGTCAGGCCTTCATAGTGAACTCTACCCACTGAGCCACCTCTATAGCCCAAAACTACATCTCTTTGCAAGAAGATTGTGTTTGTAACATAATGACTAGTGGTTCTTATCCAAGAAAAACTTCATGAATTTAATATATCTTAATAAACTTAATTAATTTCTAAGTACAGAATAGTATATATTTGTAAACATTTTAGAAGATTCAGAAAGAAGAGACTAGGGAAATGGCTTAGTGGGTAAGAATGCTGACTGTCAAGCATAGAGACCTGAGTTCAAATCTCCAACACCCATCTAAACTCCTGTCAGTTCTAGACTGTTGGGGTGGAAGCCTAGACAGGATCTCTGGTGCTTGCTAACCTCCAGCCTACCTATGTACCTATGACGGACCCTGTCTCAAGGAAGTCAGATATAGGGACAATTATATCCTCTCTGGCCTCCACATGGTGGGTACACACACACACACACACACACACACACACACCCCATTTTTAAAAGATTAAAACGAAAATTCAGAAAGACAATAAAAATGGTAACACCTGTGATTACATTGTCCAGATATAAGTACATAACTGCCCATATAAGTTCATCTTGTCTTAGTTATGGTATTTTTCTTTTCTTAATTTATTTCTTTTTATTGAAAATAGATTTCTGTTGTACATAATATATCCTAATTACAGCTTCCCCTCCCTGTACCCCTCCCCATTTCGTCCTCCCCTCCCTTTTACATCTCTATCCACCCCTTTTCTGTCTTCTCATTAGAAAACAAACAAGCCTTTAGGGAATAAGAATAAAATAAGATGAAAACTAACACATTGGAATAGGATCTAAAGGACACAGAAATAGATTGTCATAAATTTGGCTACATTCAAATGTGTGACATTTCTTAAGCCTGGCTGTCTTCTTCATCCTAGATAAATCGTGAGTTAAAAAAGTTGCTGGTGGCTTCTGTCGGGGATGACCCGCAGTACCACTTTGAACGTCTAGCCCGGGAGAAGAACCAGCTCATCTTAGAAAATGAAGCACTAGGTCGGAACACAGCCCAGCTTTCTGAACAGCTGGAACGGATGTCAATACAGTGTGATGTTTGGAGAAGTAAATTCCTTGCAAGCAGGTATTCTGTTAGAAATGGTATCTCCTTCCCCATTGTTTTTCTGTCTGTCACCATTTTGATGCATAACACAACGTAATAGTGAAAATTTCTGACTTAAGATTGTCAAAGTGCTTCATACATTATTTGATGTGCAGCACTCCCCCTCTGGAAGGCCATACCGTCTCCTAGAGAGGTGATACATGGTCCCCCTTTATTCTAGAATCACTCTTACTACAGGAAACAAAACATGGCTGTAAAATTAAGTATAGAAGAAACATTGTGGTCAGAAAAAGCAAAAGTAGACCCTCCCCCTCCCCTTTCTTCTCCTGCCCTCCTGTGCCGTCTCCTTCTCCTCCCCTCCCTCCTACTGGAGAGAGTCACCTCATCCCTACTTCCTAGGACAGTCTTCTCCACCAGTGTGTCTGTTCTTTTAGCTCCATTATCCATGTAAAGAGCTTCTCAAGCCCCTTCTCCCCACATATGAGAGAAAACTGTCTGACGAGGCAAATGTTAACACATGTGAAAAGCCACAAGGCTAGGGCCTCTGAGCACGCTGGTCCTGGGAAGTTCTGCTGTGCATCTTGGTTCCTCATCTGTTCACCTCTCTCCACTCAGCTTTTCACAGGCCTTAAAATTTGCCTCATCAGATACTCAAAAAGTATCTTCTGGAGAAAACAAAAAGCAGGGTGTAGAAAGTTTTGGGATAAATGTTTGCTTATAGTAAACACATCCCATGTATTTATTTTTCACACATTCACGTTGAAATATACTAAATTTATTTTTTGGAAAAATAAGAAACTTGTCTATATAAAAGGAGACTGAGCTACTGAGCAGGGGAGACTGCTTTGTTTTATGAAAACTTTTCAATATTTTGCTGAGAAGAAAATATAATTGAGTAGTAAGAAAATCATTTATTTTTCTTTCCCTTTCTGTTTCTTATAGTTAGAAGTGGCTACTTAGTAATTGTAAACTGATACATTTAGGATAGCATTGGTGTAAATTCAAGTCACTATATAAAAAGTTAAGTCCTGTTCTGTCATTTCAAAATATTTCATCTGCTCCTGCTGCATAAGCTCGGCATGTTAAAATGTTCTCATTTAAAATGCTGGAATTATAAAGCAGTCTGAGTGGGTTATATCTTGTTGTCAGCTTTGAAACTAACAATCACAAAAAAGCAGTAGATTAACTTCTGTGTGCTGTGTTACCATGGGAGAACTGGATGTGCGTTTTCATCTTTTTCAGGGTAATGGCAGATGAATTAACAAACTTCAGGATAGTTTTACAGCGTCAGAACCGAGATGCCCAGAGTGCTATACAAGATCTCCTGAGTGAACGAGAACAGTTTCGTCAGGAAATGATCTCTACCCAGAAGTAAGGCACTTGTTCTCATTCCAAACTCGTCTCTTGTCTTCTGCAGGTTTTGCTATTATGAAAGGTTTTGTTTGAGTGAGTGTTTGAGTGTGGCCACATTAGTTAACATGCCGACTACTGTATACTGTAAGTCTCACTTTAAAATAGATGTCCTGAGAGGAAGAAACCCTAAAAACTGAAAGGATGGTGCTACATCTTACATTGCTAATAGGAAAAAGAATGATTACATCTGCAAGTGAGGGTGTTCTGCATTTAAAAGCAGTTCCTGAGTGTGGTTATGGTGGTTTGTGTAGTTTTGATAGAAGCCAAGTGTCTTAGTCATGACTATGGCAACTCTTATAAAGGAAACATTGAATTAAGGCTGGCTTACAGTTTCAGAGGTAGTCCATTATTGTCATGCAAGAATCATGGAAACATGCAGGCAGACTTGGAGAAGGAGCTGAGAGTTCTACATCTTGATCCTCAGGTAGCAGGAGACTATGTGCCACACTGGGTGGGCATAGCTTGAGCTTCTAAGACAAAGCCCACCTCCACAGTGACACACTTCCTCCAACAAGGCCTCCAACAGCCTCCTAATAGTGCCACAGTCTATGGACCAAGCATTCAGACACATGAGTCTGTGGGGGCATACCTATTCAGACCGCAACACCAAGTGACATACTTGTTTTTCCCATGGGAGAGCTTTTTGAAATCTTTGTAGTATGAGAACATGTCTACATATCTTTACATTCCAGTACTAACAAGCTTAAATCTTCAAAGATAATAATAATAAATAAACAAATGGGCAGTGTTCCTTAAAAGAACTTTGTATTTTTATGTAGCTGAATAATTAGCAATCAATTATATGGGAAATTAGAAGAATAAAGCATAATACAGCAAAGTACAGAAATTTTTTAGAAACAATTAAGGCAGTACTTGAAGGCAAATGCTTGTTTGAGGGTGGCCATAATGGTGCATACCTATAATTCAGGACTTGGGGGCTGAGGCTGAAATACCCGAATTCTAGGCCAGTCTAGGCAATGCAGTAAGGTTATATCTTTAAGGAGATAAAAAGGGAAGTTTATTTGGGGACAGGAGAAAAGTCTCATTAGTAATTTAAGTCATAAAAAAAAAAAAAATTCAACCCAAACTAAACAGAAGTGAGAAGGAATATTAATGATGATAGCTAAAACAATCTTTTGATGATACTTTTTTTTTTTTCGAGGCAGGGTTTCGGAGCCCGGGATTGATGATACTTTTTTAAAAAGATAAACTGAAGAAATGTCTAGCATTAAGTGGCAGTTACAAAGCCTGTGAGGGTCTGTGCTGAGTCCTCTGCATACATGCTGTGGTTGTTTAGCTTGGGATTTTTGTGGAACTCCTAACAATGGGAGTGGAGGTGTCTCTGACTCTTTTGCCTATTCTTGGGACCCCTTCCTCCTACTGACTTGCCTCAGCCTTGATATAAGGGTTTATGTCTGGTCTTACTGTATCTTGTTATACTGTGTCTGGCTAATGATACCACTGGAAGGCCTGGTGTTTTCTGAAGGGAAACAGAAGAGCAGTGGATCTGGGGGAGAGGGGAGGTAGTGGGGGGGGGGACTAGGTAGAGAGGAAGGAGAGGAGGCTGTGGTTGGTATGTATTATATAAGAGAAGAATAGATAAATAAGGAAAAAAAATGCCTAGCCAGTAAACTAAAGAAAGATGATACATGTTAAGTGTTAGGAATGAAATCCTGCACACAATAGATTGAGTAGACATAGCAAAGACAGAAAGGGAATGTTATTGATACTTCTAGGCAATCAAGTCAATGGTTTAGATAAGCTCCGTAAAGATATTACTAAGTTTACTTAAGGGCAGGCATAGGAGGGCTGGAGAGATGGTGCAGCAGTTAAGAGTGCGTACTACACTTGCAGAGCATCTGAGGTTGTTCTCAGCACCATGCTAGACAGCTTATCACCACTTGCAGCTTCAGCTCCAGGAGATCTGATACCCTTTTCTGGCCTCTATGGGCACCTACACTCATGTATACACACACACACACACACACACACACATAACTTTAAAATAAAATAAAGCAGTTGAACTTGTAGTTAAAAACCAACATGTGAAGGAAATTCTAGCCCAGATGGATCCACCAAATGCTAATAAACATCTAAGGAAGAATGAAACACAATTGTGCACAAATTCTTCTAGAGCATAGAAGAAAAGGGAGCAATTTTCAAATCATTTTTGGGGCAAGCATTATAACAAACTAGAGACATAAGCAAAAGCCTGTAGACTTTCTGTCTTTAATGAACATAGACGGAAAAATCCTTAATAGAATGTTAGCAAATCAAATCCAACAATACAGAAAATCATTTATACATAATGACCAAGCAGAGTTAACTACAGATATTGGAGATGGAGTTAACATTCAGACATCAACAAGTGCTAAAACTCTGAAATACACTAATATCTATAATTTCTATACCAGTATATGATTACACTAAACTATACTGCTTGATTCATGGTTTTCAGGTAACAACCTAGTAGATTAACAGTGTCTTTTGTCCTATAACCTATGTGACCAGATGTCCTGAACCTTGAAATATGAGCAAAAATGTTAAATGACTTCTGAAATATGTTGCTCACTTATTTTCTCTTACTGGTTGTTATATTTTGTCTTTTTATCAGTGTTCCTTGTTCATGTGTGTTCTGTGCAGGTTTTTGGAGGAACTCTTGGTCTCCTTACAGTGGGGGAGAGAGCAGACATACTCCCCCAACACACAGCCCCACAGCACGGCAGACCTAGCACTCACAAACCACAGGCTGGCAGAAGCAATACATGCTCATCTGTTGGGGAATGTTGGCATTAGCCATCAAAAGAAGATTCCAGCAACAGTAGAATTCTGCAGTACCCCAGCTGAGAAAATGGCTGAAAAGGTAACATTTTCTCTTCCGTGCACTGTGGCACGTGTTCTCTGAGCTGTGAGATTTTATTCACTCCTTACTGAAGACTATGTGTTATGCTTGGCATTCAGAGTTTCGAAATGTAGATCTTAAATTTGTTTTCCATGTTAATAAGCTCGTGGTCTTAGAGAAAATTCCTCCTTTGACTCTTAAATTTCCAAATGTCACTACTCTATTCTAAGGAGAAAAATATAATAGTTTTAAAGAAGTTATCAGATCATTTTTTTATTCATTTTCTTATAAAAGTACTCTGTAGAAATTTTATCTTAGTAAATTATGGGTCACATCAGAAGTCATCTAAGATTATTTAATGTCCACATATAGATGGTAGAGACACTGAGAACTATAGAATCAAATAGACCAAGTACTTATCGTCCTCACTGAACTCAAGGCCTGCGCAGGTGACCTGTCACATACCCAGTCTCCCTTCATTGAGACCTCAGCGCCCAGCTCCCATAGTCCATAAGCCTGTGATGAGCTAGAGCCCTTCTGCTATTAACTGTTAACTAGTACTCTGTGTGAGCTGTGGTCACAGGCTCGTTTTAGCTCGCTCTTGTTCATTGTGATTACTTTTCTGTGTTTCCCCATTGGTCACATCATTAGTTTAATTCCTTTGAGCTGTACATCTTTTCCCCTGTCTCATTAGCTTGCTTTCCTGTCTTCTCTTTTTTTTCTGTCTTTGCTAGTTTTCATTCCTAAGTACCTGTCCCCATATTCTTCTCCCAGCTACCCAGAATCCAAAGTTTGTGTCAGTTTAACTATTTCTCTTCTTGTGGTACTTCTTAGATTACTACTTCCTGTTCAGCATGTGACTTTGATTCCTAATTCATATACATTTCTCTCCCAGGAAAAAGTGTCCCTTACTTAGCTTTTATATTATCTTGTTATTTTGTAATTCTCCCTCTAAAATTACTTTAAAGGCTGGAGAATATGTCTTACTATGTTTCCTCATGAGCTAGTGTACTGTTGCATATAGTAGGTGCTCAACTACTTACTAAAAGGATCAGTACCTAAAAAGTAAACTACTCAAAGCTTGTTTGTTCTTTCCTACTATTTCTTTCTGTTTTGTTTTAGTTTATTTGGTTTGGTTTGGTTTGGTTTGGTTTGGTTTGGTTTGGTTTGGTTTGGTTTGGTTTGGTTTGGTTTGGTTTGGTTTTGGTTTTTCGAGACAGGGTTTCTCTGTCCTGGAACTCATCCTACTATTTCTTTGTTGGGAAGTTACATCATGCTGTACTAAGTTGTTGGCAGTATCTTTGGATGTAGTTGGCTTTTCCCTCTCCAACATCTTGGTTTCTGTGACTAACCTCCACCTTCTTGTCTTCTCTGCTCTCTGCTTCATTGTGCAATATTGGGTGTGCTTCAGTCCTGGTCTAGATCTACTTGTTCTTCTGCTTCCCTACTCCTCACACTCCTTCACGTAACAAGACTGACAGCCTCTTCTCCATGCGTGCTTCGCGACTTTCCAGCGTAATTCCTTCAGGAGCTGTCCTTTCGGAGACAAATGCAGTAACTTAGTCTCTGTTCTTCCTCCGTGTGCTTTAATGCCACCTATTTCCATCCTCCATGCTGGGTCGCAGGATCTCCTCAAGGCTTAAAATTCTTCCCAGTCATTTTCAGGCTAAAATCTAGAAGGCTTTCTGCCATATCTCAGTCTCCCACTGAATTCTCTTAGCATTTTATTTTGTACTTTAACACCCATAATATCATAGCATATGCCATACTTGGAAACCATTCTTTTTCCTTCAAAGTTTATAAGAAACATTACTTTCTGTCTTTGCTTGTCATCTCTGAACGCTGAATTTTAAAGGTATAATTAGCAAATGGAAGTCCTAAAGTAGTGCAGTAGCACTTATATGAGGCCAAGATGCTTTAAACAGGAGCTAGGGTGTCTTGGATATGCTGTTAACTTGGAAGAGGGAACAGTCTGCAGAGAGTTTGAGGGCAGGAAGCAAGCCTGGGAGCACCTTTGAGTAGTGCTACTGTAGGAAAGGGAACCAGAGCCTGCCCTTCCCTGCTGCTTCTGTCAGAGTAGCTGACCAGTCACCGTGCCTGCCGCCTTTAAAACATGATGCTGCTAACATGATTAGTTTGAGAATCTGAACTTGAGAAATAAGAGCTGGGAACCAAAAGGTTCTTCTTGTCCTGTTGTTCAACCTAAGGCCTCCTCTCCTGCTTTGAGTCTCAGTAGAGGAAACAGGAGAAGCCAGGACTGAGGAAGAAATGAGAGAATAAAGTATTGTGAACATAGTTGTTAGCATAAAATATTATCTATAATTGAAAAAGGGACAAATGAAGGGCCATTTATTTTACCATAAATAAAAACAGCATTTCCACAGAAGAATGGTGGTATTATCCTTATAAACAATTGAATGAAAGGGAAGAGATAGGCAAGGAGTGCTTTTTGGCTAAAACTAAAAATTGTTATCATATGATGTAGAATTCATAAATCTTAATTTTTCTGGTTTTTTTCCTTGTATAGATATCTGTAAAAGAGTATTAGTTTATAATTACTAAATTATAATGTTATAACTAGGCATCATTGCTGAATTTATAGCATTTTGGAAGAAAGGGTAAATTCAAATTCATTCAGATATTATTTTTTTGTACTTGCTCCATAAAACATGAAACACCAGTGATGTACTGATGAAACCCAAGGCCTTCACAGCACATGCTGTGTCCATCTGACGTGACCTCTCATTTGTCTTAGGTTCTGCGGGTTTTGGATCCAGTTGCCTGTACAGAAAGCTCTCCAGACAACCCATTTGTTGAATCTTCAACCACATTACTCACTACAAAGAAAAAATATTGGACGTTTCCATCCCTATACGAGATATGAAAATATAACTTTCAATTGCTGTAATCACTGCCAGGGAGAGCTCGTTGCTCTTTAACCTGTAGTCTATTGGAGGCATGCTTAGTGCCCCACAGTCATTATTTGGGAGCCCGGATTATTAAGATGCTAGAAATAAAATCAATTCATCTTTATATAATACATACCCATAAAACTATTTCATATATTGAATTCCAGATTATTTTTCTTAACAAGTATCTCAGGGTAAGAAAGTGAAGCTTTGTAGATATATTTAAAGTACAAAATACTTCCCAGTACATAGTATTTATGCTAAAGACCTAAAAAGATTTTATAACTTTCTTTTAGGCCCTATATTATTATTCTGTGTTAAACATATATTTTATATAAACTATGAACAGGTTTCATTTTGGTGCATAAAACAAAACCAGGCAAACTACAGCCATGTGTTGTAAAGGGATGCGGCCATGTCCATCCTTTACCACTGTCTAGGCTGCTATGCTGTGCAGCAGCAGAGTCCAGTGTGTGGTAGCAAAGTCCATCCCTTTATAGAGCAAGTCTTCTAGTGTAGCTGGGGAACAGGAAAAAGGGATTTGCCATCCCTTTATGGTCACATTGTGGGTATATAAGAGGCCTTCAGAAACACTGAGGTAAAGGGTTAATCTTTCTAAACAATATATTATGAAAATAAAAAAGTATTTTAGAGCTACAACAAATACTTCAACAAGTGTTCCATGCTGCTTGGTTTTGGCAAGGTGTTCTGTCTTTGCACGGTTACAGTTTGACAAAGGAAACAGATTCATAAGTACCAACTCATGTTGGTATGTTTAGAACAACAGGAGAACTAATAGAATGATGGAAAATGATCTTCTAGGGGAAAAATGTAATCTATCAATTTATATATATATTATTAAATATATTGTATAATATACCATAAGATGCTCATTTATTTACCTTTAAATATTCACAAAAATCTTCATAAAAAATATACCAAATTTTACAAATTAGTTGGAGCAGTGCCTACCAGAGAAGTCTTCAAAAGGCAGATCTGGTCAGATCAAAGTGGACTTCAGTGTCAGAACCTACTGCGTTTGTCTCACTCATCTGAGCCATCTTTATACCTTTAAATGGCAATAAAGTTCCTATTTCTAAGTGGTTATTCCCTTTTCCTTTCAGAATAACATACTTTGGCTTCAATCTTCATGGGGCTTTTACTGTTTATGCTGGTTTGTTACCTTTTCCCTTCTTAGAAATGGAAATTTCCGTGACATTGACTTGATTATGGTTTCTTGTGTATAACAACAAAAGCACAAGAATTGAAAAAATGAATTTCACAAATTTAAAACATTCATGCATTGAGGTACACAGTAGCTCTAAGAATGGGAGGGAAAAAAAAGAATAAATTATACATCTGAGAAATGGCCAGAAGATACAAAGAACTGCAATTCAACAACCAAAAAACCTACCCAGTTAGAAGTGGGCAGAGGTTGAAGGGATGCCTCCGTCTATAGAATACTGCCCACAACACGGGCCCCAAGCCCAGATCTCACAAGCACTCAGAAAACACTGGGTGCAGCAGTGTAACATCTGTAACCCCAGCCAGCACACTTGGAGCAGAAATGGGTGAGTGGAATTCATTGACCAGTCTCCAGCTGAATTGATGAGCTCCAGGGTAAGTGGGAAATCCTGTCTCAAACATTAAGGTGGAGAGTGATAAAGGAAGATACTCAGTACATAAGCCTCTGTCCTTGGCAGGCATGTGCACACACTATGTGTGCCATACATACTTGCAAAAATGAGCAAGTTATTAAATAGTTACCTAAAATATGTATATATATTTGTATATACAGACAAATAGCAAATAAGCTTACCAGAAGCTTGTTAGCATCAGTAGTGCATGAAGTGCAGTCATTAACATTCTCATCTAGGTAGGATGACTATTAACAAAACAAAAAAGGAAATTAAGGAAGACTCCTTGCTTAGTTAAAATAACACAGAACTAATTTAATACATCTATCTGGTGTATAGGGGAGATATCTATATCTTATATCTATATAACATATAACTATCTATCTATATCTCAATCTATCTTCTTATCTATATATCATATATTATATTATATAATATATATATATATATAATATTTAGTTTAGTGTACAATTTTTCATAAAGGAGTTAAATACTGACACATGATGTGTTGTGGCTGAGCTTCCAAAGCACTGCTAAGTGGAAGGAGCCACATATAAAAGATTGTGTTTTCAACTCTCTGAAATGTCCAGAAGAGGCAAATCCCTAGATATAGTATCTACTCAGAGGAAGCATCTGAGCAATAGGCATTGGAAGTGACTGGTTCTGGGAGCAATGGAAGAATTTTGGAACCACAAGGAGAGTTGGGGCTGTGTAATGTATGAATAAGTTAACTGCGTCTGGATTGTGGGTGTAGAAGAATTAGTTTTATATTCTGAAGTCACCTCAGCAAAATTAGAGCAGTGTGGAGCCACTATTTTTTTGTCGTACTTTCCCAACCATCCAACAACTATACTATCACACACTTATTGGTATTTTTAGCATTTAGAAATATTGCTTCACTGTCCCATTCTAATGCCCTGCTTCCTCCTCCCCCCAAACCCAACACTGATTTCCCCCATTTCCTTAAAGTTAAAACATTTACTCCAGATGGGGACAAGTGGGACTTTGAATTTTTTCACAAATATCTTCACTTATGAGTTAAGTATTTGGATACCATGCATATTCTGCATTCAGTTTTGTTTCTAAATCACATAACAATCCTAAATTGAGTATTGCACAATATGCACTTGGATGTCAAAACCAATCGTAATGAACTATAAGACCATTTGAGTGCTACAAAAGTTAAAGACAGGCACAGAGCATAATGGTCCACACCTGCAGTCCTGGCACATGAGGCAGAGGCAGGAGGATTCTTAAATTCAAGGCCAACCTAAGCTACATAGAAAGACCCCCATATCAAAAAACAAAACTAACACAAGACTAAACTATTCTCTCTGCATTTTCCAATTCTTACAAAATACATGTTAGAGTTTATGTAAATGAACTCACATTTATATATATAAATTTTACTATAAATTTATATATTTAGACATAAGGAGGTCATAGGATGGTATTATATAAAACATTTACAATGAAATTTTAAAACAAGTCTAAAACTATCAGGGACTTTTATGCACAAAATAGAATTAAGTGTAGAAAAGCTATATTATCTTTCCATGGTAATAACAGGTGATATTTGTTCTACACGATTTATGACACCACCATTAAAATTCAACTTTGACAAGTAGAAATTTTGGATAAAAGCCTTGATAGAGACTTAAGTCAGTCCTCAAGCCTTATGAGACGTCCTTCTGAAAGTTGGATATTTATTTTGCAGTGGGGATGTGGGGTATGCATTCCACTGTGCATTGAGGAGGTCTGAGGACAGCTTGTGGGAGCTTGTTCTCTTTCTGCCATGTGGAGCCCAGGGTCTGCTTAGGACATCAGACTTGGTGGCAAGTGCCTTTACCCACAGACGTCTCGCTGTCCCTTTGTTGCAATGGTTTAAATGATCATGGGAACCTTTCTTGTGGCCTTCTGGACAGTAATGTTAACAAAGGGACTTAGAGGTAGGACAGTCTCCTCCTTGATCAGTCTAAGGCACTGACTACAAGATGACACCACACATTCAACACTGTGAGAGACATTTATTTTGTGTTTGTGTGAAAACAACAAAAATTCAGCATCACCAAAAGGCAAATCCCACTCCCACAATTTGGAGTATTATCAAGACAAGGGCCCCATGGGAAACAGCACAAAATTCTGGTGACAGCAGCTTCCAGTGAAGTCTTTCCTAGGCAGCTTCAGTTGTAGTGGTCGGTGAAGCGGAAAGCCTTGGCTTCCGGCACGCTGTACAGACTGCTCTGTAGTTGTTTAGAGCGACGCGCTTCGAGTCGGAGCTGCCGGGCTCTCTCCTTGACAGCCTGCTGCTCTGCTATTTTCTCTATCTGTTTCCTTCTGAGCCATCTGTAGGAAGAGCATGATCAGATTGGTGAGTCTCATATACTAAGCTTCTCATCTACAAGTGTAGAAAACTAACATTTTTGCAATGAAATGGGGTCAAAACACAATTGTTAAAGAATCTACTAAATGTTTATAGGCTTATTTCCCAGGCTCATTCAAAACAGCAGTTTACACCTGGGGTCAAATGCTTGAAATCAGAGTTGTCTTGTGGTATAACTGACAACTTGCTTGACTCAGTAGTAATCTAACTTACGTGAATTACAAGTCCTGTCTCTTTTCCAAAATAATAATTTTCTAAGCAAATAACTATTTGCTATATTCCAAATAAGTTATTCCTTGAAATTAGCATGTAAAACATTAGTTCAGTTAAAAACATTAGCAAGATGCAAAACTGCTGCCCCATGCTTCTTAGCAGAGAAAGTCTAGAGCCTGTGTCTCTGGGTGGATAAAATGGCCCTTCCTTAAAATACAAACAGAGTCTAAGCATGAGAGAGATGAAGGAAATCTAAGCATCAAAGGAAATTAAGGAAGACTCCTTGCTTAGTTAAAATAACACAGGAACTAACTTTATATACATCTATCTGGTGTATATGGGGGAGATATCTATATCTATATATATATAGATATATAGATATACATATATAATATAGATATAGATATGAATACATATTGTTTTCTAGAAATAAACCCAAACAACTATTAGAATAATAAGAAAATCATACTTTTGGGGTCCTGAATTGCTTTTTTACTTTAAGCAAATTAATTACCTGTTATAAAACTTTAGGAACAATATGATCACAATGTATATTTTTATTGTAAATATATTTGCAAAGAAGTATTTAGAAGACAGGCATTCTAGTGCTAACAGTCATGATTAGATTTTTGGATGATGAAAATATAAATCTGTACTTTACTTTTATAATAAAAGATTGACATAGGATTGAGGGAGGGACAGAGGGAGGGACTGAGGGAGGGAAGAAATTCACACAAGTGGAGTCAATCTTTATTCTCCAACCTTCCTGAAGGCTAAAGCTCTGATGTGGGGTCTGTATGCTCAGGCCCAGTGAGGTAACAGATACCAGCAGGGATGGGGCTAGCTTTTGAACACTGCAAGCCCTGCTTTAACCTACTGTCGAAAGGCCCTCTCGCGGCCTTCTGTTCCTCTCAGGAAGAACAAACACTCCTCTTGCTTTCTGAGTTCCTCCGTCTTCCTTTCTTTCATCTGTTCCTCATGCTTTTTCTTAAGCCATAATCGAAAAGCCTGTTGTGGGTCTCTGTTCACTTGCTGAGAAGAAAAAAGGGGAGAGAGATTTGCTTAATTCAGAGGAACTAAAGCTGCTTCTTGAAGCTCCACAAGAACCAAGTCCCAGGCAGTGGGTTCACACCACCTTCCTGGCCTGCATTCCAAGCACTCAGCCCAAATGCACTTCCCATTCCTCTGCCAACACTATAGACTTCTGTAAGGAAGCTTTCCTCCTACTGAGGAAAATGGGGGGGAGGTGCTCAGCAGCACTTAGCTGTCATGTTCAGTGTCCTGAGAGCCACCTCCAGCACCACCCCAGTACAAATCAATTAAGGGAGAAAGTAACAGCTGTGGTTTTCAAAGTTGAATCCTTTGACAAATCAAATATGTTTCCCCCCAAAGATACAAGCATATTAAAACAAAGAATGGAATGAGTTGAGGGCTTTAGAGTAGTTCCTGAAAGTTCCATGGAGTATACTTTATAAATATGTAATTCTCTGTAGTAGTTATCTTTTCCTTAAATCCTAAGTTTTTCAGTTAACAGTATCTATCAGAAGATATTCGACTGGTAGGTACATCTTCAAAACTATTATTGGGACTGGAGAAATGGCTCAGTGGTTAAAAGCACAGGCCACTCTTTCTGAGGACCCAGGTATGGCTCCCAGCACCCACATGGCAGCTTACAACCACCTGTATCTCCAGTTCCAGTGTCTCCACTGGCACTGCACACATGTGGTGAACAGACATACATGTAGACAAAACACCCATACACATAAAAATAAATATTTTAAAAAATGAAACTATAATTATTGCTGGATGCACATATACACTCCTGATTTGCATATCTTTTTCTATAGCATTTATCACTTCATAAGTAACATTTTATTTCCTATTTTGGAAGTTCTTATGGTTTATTTTTTATTTATGTGTGTGTCTGTACCCGCACATATGTATAGGTGTCTGTGAAGCAAGAAAGGCATTAGCTTCCCTAGAGCTTTAGTCACAGGCAGCTGTGAGTCACCTGACATGGGTGCTAGGAACCCTGCGCTGGTCCTCTGCAGCACTGTTTACTCTATAACAGCCATCTCTCCAACCTCTATAAATTGTCTCTAAGACACAGTGTCCTTAATTGGATTGAAACTGTTTTCCTGTGCATGAGACAGCACATGTCACCTAATAAGCAGCAGATAAACTGTTATATTAGATACATGACACCTTTAATCAGTATTTTTTATATGCTATGGTCATTTTTTATATGTATGGTCAACTTACTATTCACATCCTTTCCCAATTTTTTTTTCAACTGGGACACTGAAAGTTTTGCTCTAACAAAATAAATCCTAAAAATAGCAATAATATTTGTAATAATTTTGAAATTCCTAACTAGGGTTTCGTGCAATTTTTGTTAAAAGTGATTTTTAGAAATTCCTTTTTTTGTTTTCAATTATGTGCATTTGTGCATATCTGTGTGTAGGTGTGTGCATATGTGTGGTGCCTGTACATATCTGAAGCATCAGTCACCTTGTAAGTCACAAGCAATTGTAAGGCACATGTTGGTGCTGAGAATTGAACCTAAGTTCTCTGAAAGAGCAACTGGTGTTCTTAGCTACCGAGTTCCTTCTTCAGTTCTGATAAAAATACACTCTGAGTGGCCACACTGGCCAGGGAAGGAGGAGGGCTAACTGCAAATCTTCACCTCTCCATCAGTAAATCCAAATCCAATCCCCCAGTCTCATCTCCCGGTTTGTAGCAAAGCAGCTGTTAATGCTTCCCCGTTCTCAGCCCCATTTCCAGAGGATCACACAGGATCTTCTCCTACAGCAGCCTCATCCCCCTGTCTCAGCCACCACCTCCCACAGGCATTCCCTGGGAACCCATCAGCTATGCCAGCCAGGGAAGCAATAGGTACTCTTCAGATCTTCACTCTTCCTCCTCTCCTCTAGATCCGATGGCTCAGTCTCATCTCTAGCTCTGTAGTAGACCAACTGTGGCGCCTCTCCGCCCTCTTTGGCCTTCCTGAGTACTAGGCACACATGGGGCAGGCATACATTCCTGCAGACACACATACACACAAGAAGAATAAAGAATGCAGACCAGCCGAGTTCACAGAAGGGAAATGAGAAGGGACCTGAAGTTCTTCTATCTGTGCCAGGGAGCACTGGCATCCCTTTTAACTGACCGGGGAGCTCTTTAAACCTCATAGTTCAGGAATCTGTTGAAGGCTTCACCACATGCTTATGGATTAGCCCAGTCTAGCCTCTCTTTTCCCACTTCCTACTCCTGAGGTAGAACAGGAAGTTGCAAGTCCTGATCATGACTTGGTGTCTAGAGGTCAGTTCTCATCCAGAAGCCCCCTGAGAGCTAGCCCTTTAGAACCAGGGAAGCCACAGGGATGCGGTACTCCCTGTCAGCAACTGAAACCAAAGACCAAAATCTACAACAAAAGACCCACTGAACATTCCTACTCTTCCAGTACTACATAGAATTTTAGGGGAGCTCTGGGCCAAGAACTAAGGACAGAAACCAGTATTTGTATCTTTTGTATCTTTCTTATTATATCACAAACACACAAGCATGGGTATTACTGATCTGAAGACAACCTGAGATGATAAACCACACACAGCATTACTATCTGTGGCAAATATGTCACTCATACTGTTGTAGGAACTAGAAGTTTTAAACTTGGGAGGATGATTGGACATGACAAGAATTTTACTCTGAACACTCAAAAGTCTTAAATTCTACTCCTAAAAAACATTCTTACAGAGTCTTAATGTTCCTCACTATAATATACAGCTTTATTGAATCACCAGTATAGCACAATATTGAAACCTATCTAATCCTACATGAGGAACGAGTTAATTAATGGAGGGATAGAAGTTAGGTAGTTAAAAGTATTATCTAACAACAAAGGCCTAGAAAGATGTCTATGATAAAGAGAACAACAGATTGAACTTCTGAAAATACATATATAAAAGTTAAATTAAATAAAATGATATTCAGAATGATGCCATATTTGTCTATGGGTATTCATGTATCTGTGTGTGCATGTATGCCCAAGGCCTGGTATCTGAGTCCCTGGAGCTGGAGTTACAGGAGATTGTGAACCACCCGGGAACGAAACCTGTGCATTCTGAGAGCGCAGCCAGGGATCCTCAAAGCTGAGCCACCCCAGTCCCTGTATTTCAATTTAAAGAAAGTTTGGTGGCGCTGGAGAGATGATGCAGTACTTAAGAGCTGTGGCTGCTCTCCCAGAGGACCTGGTTGAATTCCCAGAACCCTCATGGCAGCTCATGGCTGTCTGTAATCCATCCCAGGGGATCTGATGTCCTCTCCTGACCCCTCAGGTACCAGACACACATGGTGCACAACATACTCAGAGGCAAAACACTCACACACATAAAAAATCAGTAAATATTTGGCATTCTAAATTTGAGAGATTTTACTTATGATTTCTCTCTACTCTAAAGTGGCTCCAGTCTGTCAGTCTGTAAGGAGAAATTGTGTATGTTTTCCTACTTTGAATATCAAGTTGAAAATATGAACGAATCATTTCTATCTTCTGTGCTAGGGAAGTTTGAGTATAACTACAATCATCTGATTTTAGTCAGTTTGAGGACACTAGAGTCATGCACATGGCACCTTCTGCAGGGGCAAGTTGGGTCATGTTTTCCTTCTGTAAAAAAGATGAGCCTCCAGCGGTTAAGAGCACTGCTCTTCCAGAGGTCCTGAGTTCAACTCCCAGCAACCACCTGGTGGCTCACAACCATCTGTAATGAGATCGATGCTTTCTTCAGCTGTGAATGAAGACATCGACAGTGTACTCACACACATAAAATAATCTTAAAAAAAAAAAAAAAAGCCTCCGTATGCAGCGCGCAGCCCCTCAGCGCGCAGCCCACTCACTCTGCTGCTCATGTCTTCGATCTGCTTTGCTCGCTGAACTCTCCGCATTTCCACGACCTGCTCTCTTTTCTTCTGCAGCCATGCTTTAAACACCATCTCGTTTTCCTTTTTCTTCTCGTTCTCTTCCTCTAGTTTGCGCTGTTCTTCCTAGTGGGAGGAGAAAAGGCTTTAGTGGGAAATTCATGAAGCTGAGATGTATTTTGACTTCTGAAATTAGGATTCCCTGCTTTAAAACTTTCCAAATGAAAATTGCTCCTCTTTCAAATACAGGGGGTGAGGATGGGGGTCTCATTAGCTTAAGAGGAAGAAGGGAGTTCCTTAGAGCAGTTAAGCCAGAGAAGTGGATAGTTCCATGGTGTTCATTGCCTGCCATTGGGAACCATGTGTATCTTCTGTCTACTCTTAGGTTACTCTTGGTACCAATTAATTAAATTACAACAATGCAAACAACAACAATTTCAAGAAGCACTGTTGCTTTTCAAAAATGCTTGAGCATTTTTCCATTATTGTTAAATTAGTTTGTGATGATGGTACTGCAGTTATGAAGGAAAATATTTCACTCATTTAGAAATGTGTGGGAGCCAGGCAGTGGTGGCGCACGCCTTTAATCCCAGCACTTGGGAGGCAGAGGCAGGTAGATTTCTGAGTTCGAGGCCAGCCTGGTCTACAGAGTGAGTTCCAGGACAGCCAGGGCTACACAGAGAAACCCTGTCTCAAAAAAAAAAAGAAAAAAATATTTTCTAGAAATGCGTGGGAGATACATGTGGAAGATCCAGAGTGTGGCCCACGCCTTGTTTTAAAAGCACGTTACCGAACGCTGGGGATGGAGCTCAGGACACTGATGGAATACTCACTTAGGAGCCTGGCTTCTCACCTCAGAACAGCACAATACTAAGAGTAAAGCAGTAACCGGATAAATAGAATATTGAAGCTTAAAAAATAAAAAAGAAATGGTGTAAAGAGACCAAAATTTGAGTCTGCTGATGACGATAAAGAGTTAGCTATAATTTTATAGGGGCTTTGAATTTTTAATTAAAATGTTTTTCAGGTTATTTATGCTTATAAGCCAGAACTTTTGCTATCAGAAGCACACTTAGCGACTTGGCTAAATATTTTAAAAGATGAAATTGTATCTTAATTATTCAGCTACCATTATAAAAGGAAGTTATCTAAACTTGAAGGAAGTTGCTTACACTTATTCTGCAGAACTGTAAGGTAGTCACTTGTAGTCAAAAAACAGAGCATAGTGGGACAGCAGAAGCTACACGTTAGTTGTGAGGCAGACTCTGTGATCGTACTGCATCAGCTTGGGCAAGCCATTTGACCTCTTCCTCAACGGTCTCATCATTTGAGATTTCAGAGGGATTTAGAGAATTTCAGCATGGATATTAGGCTCTACTCCCCTCTCCCCAGTAGAGGTGATGGAACCAAGAGCTTTGGGCATGCTAGACTACCACGGAGCTGCATGCTCAACAAGCTCCACCCTCAATCCATAACGGCAATCACAAAACAAGGACTTATAGATAGATGCAGAAGATACTGAGGTACACACAACTACAGCAATGGTGATGCAAGCTTACCTGTTGCCTGTACTTCATAAGATTTGGGTCTCACCTATCTCATAGCACGTGCTTTCATGTTTAAGGTGACAGTGTCGTTTGAGATTGGTCTGGGTCTAACACAGAGCTTCTGCTATCTTTTGTGATGTCTATAAGAAAGGATCGAGGTAATGGCAGTGCCCTACCCCTCAACATTTACCCCAGCGATTTAACAACATGAAAGTCAATAAGAGGCAACAACTTGTGGTATTTTGAACCATTCCTGTCTTGTGACATTGATCAAACATGAAATACACTCTTCTTTCCACATACGTGCCCACCTGCCTTCTTACCTCCCTCTTCAGCTTTTCGCGCTTCCGTTCTAGCTGTTTTTGGAGTTCCTTCTGTCGTGGTGACAGACAGTATGTTGAGGTCACTGGAGAGACACCTGCTGACTGTATCCTGTGATTGGATCTCCTGGTTTTTTTATTTAGATCTGAGTTGGCAGCAGAGCTTGGACGATTCTTGGGGTTGGGTGGTAGCTGAGGGACTTGAGCCAATGGCTCTCCTGCTGGAGAGAGAGGCATAACAAGAACCTTTGCTTCAGACTCTTCTTTCTTGATACCACCGACAGACGGGTTGGGAGACCTCAGCGGCAACTGTGAGGAGTCATGTTCTGTACTATTAGCACTGCTAATGGGGGGTAGAAAGCCCTGGCTTTCAATGTCCTGTAGATTCATAAGTTCAAACTTTCACATCTCTCTCCACCAGTATCTTCCTATCGTTTTCTTCACAGCTGCCATCAGTAACTGACACGAGCACACTCTCTTGTCCTAAGTCACCAGAAATACATAACTGTGACAGTTTCCCAGACATATTGGTCTCGTTTTCTAAGAGAGCTTTGCAGGTATCACTGTCTTCTAATGGTGGGACTTCCAGATCAACTAATTTGTCTTTGAACTTCAGTTTTCGTTCCCTCTTGTTGTTCACAGGTTCTTGAGTCTGCAGAAGCTTGTTAGCCTCTATAATTTTCTCCATAATGTATTTCCGTACTTCTTCATCTTCTTCGTCCTCCAGGTCTTTCTGGTTTTCTGGTTTGGAATCCTGGAAGGAGTTCTCACTGTCTGAGTCTGATATGGGATCCAACGGCTGAATACTTGGGACAGAAATGAAATCATTTCTTCTGGGCAAGGCCTCATCCTTTGGAGGTTTATCTGGATCAGAGAGCTGTTGGCCAAGTTCTGTTTCTGTTTCCTTCTCTTTTAATTCCTGGTCAAGATCGTCTTCCTTATTGCAAGCCATCTTAAAAAAAAAAACAACAAACAAGCACATGAGAGTTTACTCTCCAGTACAATTGAAATTCTACTCGTTTACTTGGGGGACAAGTGAAGTAGATTGCTTTTTGTGTTCATGTGGTTCATTTTATACACAGGGCAATTTAGGTGCTTCTGGCCTACACTTTACTCATAACATTATAGCCCATATTTCTAAGCACCTCCGAGAAATACAGGGGAAACAATGAGTCCTCATGACCGTCACTCTGACTCTACAGCCCTGTGCTCCACAGCTTGAGCTATTGCAGCTGCAAGACCTTCGTTCAGCTTCACCTCTCTAGAAATCTCTGCCTCCGCTCATGCTGGGTACTCCCTGGGCACATGAAACTCTCCTCTTACGGCTGCCTAGGGAAACTTCACTGTTGTCATTTTTTTAAAATATTCTACTGCATTTTTTTTTCTCTACTATGTAACAAACCAAGATGGTGTTAAATTTGTAAAACCCACTGCCTTCCTTTCCTCAAGTTCCTTCTGTTCAACTCCCTGGAATCTAAATAACTATTCTTATTGCTTTCCTTCTAAAGTCACCTCAGTCAACATCCCAGGCCTATTTCTTGTTATTCCCTCACTTATTCACACTAATGTCTGCACACACAAATTATAGATGAATATATGCACTGTGTATGTGTATGTGAGTGTGTGTGTGCATGTGTGTGTGTGTGTGTGTGTTGAGTACATGTGTGTGTGTAACAGGAAGAGCCAGGAAAGGGTCATATTTCCTGATTTCCCCTCCATATATCTGATTACCACCACAGGATCCTGGTTAATTACAGCTCAGATCAACCCTTTATTTTTTCCCTATCTTCACTATTCTGAAGTGTTAATTTTGTCTTAAAGTTTCAACTATTAACTGGGAGATTATATTTTTAAAGGATTTATTTATACTAAAAGTATAAACCTGGGGCTAGAGAGACGGCTCAGCAGTTAAGAGCACTGGCTGTTCTTCCAGAGGTGTTGAGTTCATTTCCCAGCAACCACATGGTGGCTCACAACCATTTGTAATGAGATCCAATGCCCTCTTCTGGTGTGCCTGAAGATAGTGACAGTATACTCACATACATAAAATAAATAAATAAATAAATCTAAAAAAAAAGTATAAACCTATGATTTTTTAAAAAGTTTTCAACTTGGATGCACTAAATCATGTTATTTACCCAGATTAAAATTTTATCATCATTTGAGCTTTGTTAAATGCTTTTTAATTCCCATCCTATCATTCACCCAAACATTAAGACATAGTGTTTTAACCATCCAATGTCCAAGACAAGGATAACAGTATTTGTTCAATACACAAAAGAAAATGCTGTGAAATTTAGACAAGACAGCAGAAGTGAAAACCTTCACTGCTGCAACAAGTTTTCCTGATGTAAAGGCAAAGCATTCTATTGATGTAATTTCTTTGCATGCTATGGACATAATTACCATGCATGTTATTGGTCCTGTACACATACCTCTATTACGCTGCCATTGCTTTTTTCTTTATCATTGATCAACCACTCCAAATCCTTCTCAAAGTCATCTTTGTATTCTCCACTCTCTTTTGAATCAATATCTTTATCTTCATCCATTTTTCCACTTATCAATGAATAATGCTATATGATTTTAAAAGATACAGATTATGTTAAGCCACTTTAGAGGTGGGATGGGCACGGAGACCTGTGTAGCAAATTACCACATAGAAACATGTAAGCTAATTACCACATAGAAACATGTAAGAGGAAGTATTCAGAATAGACGTTTGTACATACCCGCCAGTGGCAATGCATTTCCATAGCAGACAGTCCTAACAACCCTTCTACCTATCCCCAACCCTCCCAACCCTAATCTATGAGATCTCTGAGTTAGTAAGAAGATGGAGTGTGAAACAGGATTTTCTCCATGCCCTAGCAATTAGTAAAGGTCTTCAACAGATGATGAAGTTTATGCCCTGTTCTTAGTGTTAGATTTTAGCTATTTGGATAAATAAGGAGTCAGTTAACTGGATAGTAATCATTACTAAAATATTCATTGTATTCTTTCCAGACATTCTTTAAGCTAAAAATAGAAAACAGGCCTTCTTGACAAATGTAAATATAGGGCTTCAATAACTTATCAATTAGTTATTTTGAGGCGACTTGGATAAACCAACATCTACCATCCAGACATACTAGATTACTTACACTGTCTGCCTACCCACCACTGAAAATGATTACACTATGAATGACACAGAATAAAATAAAATTTGCTATAAAAAAGGCATATAAAACCACACTGCTTTTCACACTCATTATTCCTTGGTATCATTAGCTCTCTTCTCAAGGAAGGGATACTGAAATTAAAATGTTTAATTTGCTGCTAGAAGAAAACTTTTCTAGAACTAACTGCTTGATGTTTTCCCAGAGTCTTATAGCAAACATACTTCTGAGCTCATAAATAACAAGTATGAAATAGTTCATACTTCTGAACTCATAAATGAAAACTCTAGAAGGTATATGTCATTACTTACAAAAATATCAACTATATGAAAGCTTAAAATGCTAAAATTCAAAATCAGAGCCAATAACAAATAAAAATATATCAGATATGTTAGGAGCTATTAAAATCACACAAATATAAGCTTTAAAAAGGCATGCGTAAAGTAAATGAAAAATAAATGAAGTTGGATCAAATCTGAAGTGTAACTGAATTCCTATAACTCCAAATAAGAAACATCCCCACTGGTTCTAGTGTAAACAAACAACATAAACATGAACTCTTGTTGCCAAGTCCCTTAAGCCTCTCAAATGAGTCACAGGATATTTAACCCTTCGGCTTCCTAACCATCATCACCAGGGCACCGTCCACATGACGCACATGTCAACATACTAGAATGAAACGGTATCTTCCACAAACTAAATTTCTTAGCATTTCCTATTTTATTACTGTGATTTTTTTGCACATCTAAAATGTAAAGCTTATCATCAATAAAAACAATCTACCTTCGTGGTTTTGGCTAGATCAATAGTAAACTGCAGTGGCAGAAATTAGTTCCTTCCTCTTAAGTGTATGAAAATTCCTGAGTGTCTGCAGACCTTCCAGTGTGGGTCCAAACCATGTACATAGATGCACACTATATTGGTAACTTTCTCACAAGATTAAAAATATTTAAAAATACTTTAACTTAATACTTCTATTCCATCCTTACCGTATATAATTTTTAAACAATATTTGTTGAAACACCAAGAAACAAAAGAATAAACAGTAAAGAGAAAGCCTTTCCATATAAAACAAGCAGTTAGCAAAAAACTTAGTTTAAAAAGCAGTTATGCAAATTTCCACAACGTTATGAATCTGGTCCACCTTCCTACTGCATTCTGATAAGTCTGTGGTGTTATGAAATACTTTTTAAAATTACCATGTTACAAGTTCTGATAAGAATATTTAACAAAATTAGGTAAAAATTTGGATTCGTACTGAGCATCGTGAGCACCAACTGAGCGGTTAGCATTCTATGTGTGGAAGCTAACATTTCAGGAGTGATTTCTTTTCTTCCACGCAAGCTACCTTTCACATTTTTAAACTTTGAGAAGGGAAATGATAGGACAAAAACTCATAGCGTCTAAGCCGTCCTCTGAGGCAGTCTCCTTGTGCATGGTGAAGGGACGCGGTGACGGGCTCGGGAGATCCTGGGGCTTATCCCTGGAGGACGGCTCGCTCACCCACCTCCCTCCCACCTCACCCGGACGTTTATCCTCCCCCTGCTCCTGCCACCTGTCTGCGTGTCCTTCCCTCCTCTCCCGCTAAGTCCCTCCTGCCTGTGGAAGATGCAGTGGCTGGGGTCACAGAGATGGCCGCAGGAGCTCTCTTCTCCTTTTCTAAGCTCGGACAACGAGGCAACGGTGACACCCCGGGCCTGCTCCTGAAGCAGCCAGCACCCGGGTGCCATGGCAACGGCGCGTCTCTGCGGTCTTCTTCCGGGCTTCCCACTTCAGAGGCGTGCAAGGAGCGCGCGCAGGCGCAGAACGGAGCCCCGCGCACACCTGCGCCTCACGTCCGGCCCGCCTTTCCAAGATCCTGCGGGCACACGTTCGTTCCCTTTGGTTTTCCCTCCGCTTTAGCGCCTGGCGAAGGACCGCTGCCTTGGGTGTGGGTTTTTTTTTTATACCTCTCGCCAGATTTTTTAATTTGTTGCCAAAACTTACAATCAAAGTGCATTTCTGTGTTCATTTTCCTCAAGTGAATATTAAAAGATAGGAAATTGTTAATTGCTGTTTCGACCCTCAGTTTAAAGAAATTATAGTCAAAATTTTATTTACAGAAAGGAGTTATGAAAGAAAACAGAACTTTATTTCCAGCATTCAAACCTATCAAGAGAGGCAACTATGGGGAAACCCCCATTACTTCCCTAAATAACTTTATGGATAAAAGGAAAATAAGGTAATATTCAGATTGTGGTAATAGATAGTAGGCCAGCCATGAAGGAGCTCACAGTGTATAAATAGAAGGGTAGGTGAGCAATATAACATAGGTGCAACTTTATCTAAAAAGGGATGAATTGAGGAGATAAATATATATATATATATATATATATATATATATATTTTTTTTTTTTTTCCAGAGCTTACTTTTGAAAAATAGTATGAATTGTGGGAGACAGGCTGGGCATTATATATGGAGATGATAGCCTGTGAGAAGACAGAGGCATCAACTTGTTTTGTTGACTCAAAATATACCAGATGGGGTGCAGCATAAATCAAAACCTTATGCCTCATTTCCCATCACCCATTAGCAATTACAAGCATAATGCAGAAACTAACAATGTGATCTAGGGATAAACATTGTCATTTCTCATTTCCTTGTAAAAGTATTCCTGGCATTCATTCCTATGAAACTGGAACTCTCTTTCCAGTGGAGACTGGGTTTTAGACATTTACAAGTCCCCAGCCTTATAGCCATTCAAATGTATGATGGAGAGTTACTGGGATCCCAGCACTAACAGGTCTTTAAAATGAACTAACTGTGGAGTTTACAAACTTTGTGAAGATTAGGAAGTTTACTGAAGGAAGTGGGGTTTTGATAATCAGAGATGAGAGAGGAAAATACCTGGAGAACAGGACATTTTAGAAAGTTCACGATCTGATCAATAGAATAACAAGAAATGTTATAACTGTTCAAGACTTAAATGCAGGGAGGAAGGAATGATGATGGGATTATGTCACACTTTATAATTTCAAGTCTTGCAGATAAGGGTACCAACTCCTCTATATGCAGACACATCATTTAATGTCCTCTCTCCAGTGGGCTGAGTGAACATAGGCTACCCATGACTGATCAGAAGAAGCAAACGAAGGACGTGTGAGAACTGGTGCAAACACCTCACAGACATGCCCAGAGCTGTGCTCTCCTCACTTCCTAAGCATGACTCAATCCAATCAAGCTGACGATGTTACCCACCAAGTATGTCAAATTTGTTAAATTATATTGTATATTAGAAATATTTCATATCTAGGGATAGTTAAAATAAAAATGGACCTAATTTAAAAAACAAACAAAAACAAACATCCTTTTTATATTTACCTTTGTGAATCACACCACATGAGAGGACTTAAGTTTGCCTGTGATCCACAGCAGGAGGACAAATCTGCTTCTAGCTCAAATGCCAGCAATGCATTTCTTAAAACAAATGCTCTAAGGGAAAAGGTATTTCCGTGTAATTACTTCCACATGGTAGTAGATTTGCTCTGAACATTTTTCGTCTGTTCAGCACTATTGACTGCAGGTCCTAGCCTCGCAGGGCAGAAGATGAAAGGGATTTCTTGCTGAGAGGCTCCGACTTACATATGATTAGCACTCCTGTGATCAATCCTTAGCTATGGAAGAGGATTTAATAGGAATCAATCCCATAGCAAAGCAACAAAATTCATTTACTTCCGTTTGTTCTTTGAGAAAACAACAAACATAATGTGCTTTTAATTATTGAGTTTATAAGTTGAGTTTTATTGTCTAGTAATTCTCCTCTGAAAATAAGTATCTGTTTGGTTGAATGTGAGTGCCAGTTACTAAGCTAGCATTTAGCATTTTTTCCTGTGTGTGTTTTATAGCAGACATGGCTTTTTGTTGACGTTCAGACAAGATTATTTAACATGAAAAGCAAAATAGTAATTAATTAAAAAGCAAAGAAGTTAGGTTACCAAGATGTATGTTCACTTTTGATTAGTGATGGGACACTGTCTGCTGGTTGGTATCACAAGAGTGGAGGCTAACACACTCTCTGAGAGAGTGTTCATTTTGTTTGGTTATGATAAAGATTCTTGTAAGTTCATAGTCTGTCTATACATGGCCCCTTATACTCTTTAATGTTGACGGCATCTTATAAAGATGACTTCTTTGTTTATTGACAATTATGAATTACCGTAAAATTCTCTTGCACTTAAATGTGTTTGACACACACCCCAAATCTGAGCCTACTTGAAATGACATCCTCAGTTCAGTGAGTCCCTATCACAGATAAGTGGGGGCTGAAATGCTGACACTAAGAATCTCTTTTCTGGGACTGCATTTCAAATTCAACAGTTAGGTGTAGGGGAGTACGGAAGGTAAAGACGTGGCCTCTGTGATCAGAAAGATAAACTTACAGGCTCGTTAGAAAAACACCTCTTGTATTAGCATTGATTTTTTTGTTTTGTTTTGTTTTGTTTGTTTTGAGATAGGGTTTCCCTGTGCAGCTCTGGCTGTCTTGGAACTCACTCTGTAGACCAAGCTGGAACCCAGAGCCACCTTCCTCTGCCTCCTTGTGAGTGGGATAAAAGGCATGTGCTGCTGCCACTACCTAGCTTTTAAAGTGATTTTTCAGTTTTCTCTTTTACTAAGAATCAAATGAGGAGAGCTTTCAAGTGTGTGTGTGTGTGTGTGTCTGTATATATGTGTTTTGCTGGGGATCACATTCAGGGTTTCACATACACTAGATGAGGGCTCTACCACTAACATACACACCCCCATTTCTTACTGTTTTGAAACAAGGTCTCTCTATGTACACCTGGTTGGGCTGGAACTCACTAAGTAGACCATACTGGCCTCGAACACATATAGAGCTCTGCATGCCTCTTTGTCCTGAGTGCTAAAATTAAAGATGTGTGGCACTCAGCAACTTTTTCTTTTTCTTTTTTAATGAAAGAGACATGGACAGACTCCTTCTGGTGGTTTCATACAACAATATTAGATTTAAGTGTGAAAATACTGTCATACTTTCCTGAGAATAATTAATTTTCAAAGTGTGTCCAAATGAAGTGTTAAACATTGATTTTAAATTCTTCTAGTCAGTATTTTCATGCCTTCTACAACAATCCAAAAGCAGTAGTAACTACAACATATATCCTCCTTCTTTGGGTTGTCAAGTTTATTAAACTTATTATAAAACTTAGATATAATGCCTTTGGCTGATGATGGTAATGGGCATATCTTATCTTTTGTATCCAAATGTAAAGACTAAGTATTCCAAGACTACAGAAAGCCACCCTGAAAGGCTCCTGACAGCAACTAGATGTGAGTGTGAGTCCCTCCCCATTTTGTGATAGAATACATATCAGAGCAGCGAATCCGGATGTTTTGAAGAGAGAGAAGGGAGTTATGGTGGCTGTCCCTCCTTCTCTCTCCTTTTGAGAGGGCAGAGGAAATGTAGAGCAGAACAAATTAATACTTTTCAAGACTGTACCCCATTTCCTACTTGTAGGCTAAACAATCCCTGGGCAATACATATAAATGAGCAACTTATACATATGTTATACATAAGAGTAAGTTAAACATATAAAAAAATGAGTAACTTGACAACACCCGAGCTGATGCATTAGGATGACATGGAAAGATAACAAGAAAAATTGTGATAGCATTTCTTAATAGTGAGGGACAAAAGTAAGAAGAATTGGGGCTGACTTAAAGCTAATTTTAGCTTTTGTAAATGAGGAGATGAAATGGCCATTCACTGAAAGCCAGAAGCAGAATCAGTGACTGGAAATCAGAATTGCTTTTTAGCTATATCCTGGTTATTTAAGAAATCAAACAAAGACGGAACTAGGCAGTTGGGTATTCTGAAATTCAGAGAGGTAAAGACAACATGTGTAATTTTTGGAGAGTTCAAGTTACTGGAGAAGATGAGGATAAAACTCAAGGATGTGGTGGGGGTGGGAGAAAGTGTAGTGAGAAGAGAGGAGGCAAACAGAGCGCCCAGGCTTTTCTCTCAGTTAGGTAGGTGCTCAGAAGGGAAGGAAGGACCTTTGAGGAAATTCAGGAAAACAGCAGAGATGTGGAGTGAGAACTCAGAAGAGGCTCCAGAAACCAGGAACGGGAAATGCCAGAATTCGAGGAATGCTCTCAAATTTAAAGGCTGCACAGCTGTGGAGAGCTCTTGGTGTCACTTCAAGGATATCGGCAAGAATTTGACATTGGCCTAGGACAAGGAAGTAGGCTCAAGATCTTTTTTTTTTTTTTTTGGTTTTTTCGAGACAGGTTTCTCTGTGTAGCCCTGGCTTTCCTGGAACTCACTCTGTAGACCAGGCTGGTCTCGAACTCAGAAATCTGCCTGCCTCTGCCTCCCAAGTGCTGGGATTAAAGGCATGCGCCTCCACTTCCCAGCCTAGACTCAAGATCTTGATTATCTTGATAAGTCTCTGAATACTACTTGGTTTTGTTTATTCCTTATGCCTTGTTTGTTCCTTGACTACTTTGTCCTTGACTTAGAACTGACCCTACTCTTTGCATGTACCTAGAATGGTATAAAAGCAGACTGAAAAAAAGTAAACCCACTTCAGCACTGGCTGGGGTCATGTTGTAATGTTGTCTAATTTTCTTTTATTTTAATCCTCACTCCCTCCCTCAAGACTCTGTTGGCTGACTGTGCTAGCTTGGTCACACACAACAGAAATGAAAGTGAGGAGACAGTCTACAAAAAGAGACAAAGGCTTTGTCAATTATGCTTCCTATAAGAATTTAATTCCCAGGAGGTGGTTGTGCTCACCTTCAATCCCAGCACCCAGGTGGCAGAAGTAGGCAGATCTCTGAGTTTGAGGCCATCCTGGTGTACAGAGCAATTTCTAGGACAGCCAGGGCTACACAGAGAAGCTTTGTCTCAAAAAACGAAGCAACTCAAAAACAAGTATTGATGTATTCATTTATTTATCTGTTTATTTATGGTGTAGTGTATGTATCTCAGAGGACGACTTGTGGGAGTTCCTTGTCTCCTTCCACCATGTGGGTCCCTGGCATCGAAGTCTGGTCATCAGGCTTGACAGCAAGTGGTCTGTCAGCTCCTCTTCTGAAAGGATATTAACATCCAGAATGTATACAGAACTCAAAAAAAGTAAACATCTTCTCGAGTGGGGGGTCTAATCTACAAATGCGATGATCTGAGAATTCTCAAAAGAAAATGTACATATAAATGGGCAGTAAACATACAGCCCCCCTCCAAATAAAATAAGCCAAAACAAAAACAAGATCAATAGTTAAATATTAGGAAAATGTAAACTGAAAGAACATTGACATTCCATCTTATCCCGGGCAGGTTTGGCTGTCATCCAGAAAAACAAAACAAATGGGACTCAGCGGAGAGAATGGAAAAACCCTGAAACAGTTACTGAGAATTACTAATTAATAACTAGTGCAACCTCTGTGAAAAAATCAGTGTAGAGTTACAAACAAAACAAAAACAAAAAACAAAATTGAAAAACAAAAAATAACAACAACAAAACCCCTGTAAAACAGAAGCATTAAATGGTCCAGAGCTACCATTCCTCCGCATATATAACCCAACTCATCCATGCCAGCACACTTTAAAGATATCCACACACCCATTTTTGTCATGGTACTTTTATTAATAACAGCCACGATACAGAATGGGTCTGACGTTAATCAATAGATGAGAGGGTAAAGAAAATGTGGCAGATAGTCACAATGAGGTTTTATTCAGGCAAAGAGAGAAACAGAATTACATTATTTGCAGGAAAGCAGGCTGGAACTGGAGGTCGTCATAGTAGTAGAATAAGCCTGACTCAGGAAGACAAACGGGACAGTTTATACATTTTCTCTCAGTTGTGGATGTAAGTAGAGAACAAAACCATGAAAGTGTATGGGGCCTGTTTGGAGGAATAAGGGACCAATGTTTGGGGGGATGGGAAACAATAATGGAGGGAGGTGAACATGATAAAGCCCATGGGCTGCTTGTGTGAAAATGTCAGTGAAACCCATTATTTTGTCCAATTTACGTCTGCTAATACAAAGACGTCCAGGCTTACTTTGGAAAGGAGAGTTGCTCAGCTGGGTCAGATGATGCTGACAGGTCAAATATAACAAGAACCAAGTCCCCTGTTCTGTAGTAGTCTCAGAGGAACAGTGGCTATGCAGAGGGAAGGAGAGTGCTCTCACTGAATGAGGAAGGTGAATGAGGAGGAATGGAGATCTGCACTCACATCCTAAAGAACCTGAGAGACAATACAAGCATTTAAGTGTAGAGTTGTACAGAAACAGAAATACTAAAGAGTTACACATTTCCGAGAACTCCATTATGGACAAATGCAGTTGCTCTTGAATGTAGTTTCTGTTTTTAATTTTTATTTTTTTTTTTTGGACTAAATAGATAGTTAATGAGGAGCAAATATGAGAAAGGACTGATATTTGAGAAAGAAAGAAATGCTATGAGATTGGAGAATCAGCAGACAGATCACTCTTTTACAAGAGATACCAACCATAGCCAAGGACTAAACCTGGTTGTTTAAGGTGTTCGCATTAGTAAAGAGGCTTGGTTTCCATTATGATTGTTTGGATGTTTCTGAAATAATTAGACACAACCTGGTCATCAGTAATCTGAAACATCCAGGAGCAAGCCAGTATTTCTGCAATGTAGCTCTGAAGGAATTTTTTAAACAAGCTTCTGGACCTTTGTACAACTCTTTCTTGGTCTAATATGCAAACACAGGGTCCCCAGGTTCCCCACTGGCGGATGGAGAGGCCAGAATCTCACTCCCCTTTCTGTTGTTTCCTCTGTGTTTTGACACAGCAAGGAGCTTCAAAGACAAAGAACAGGGCCCGACCTTGGAAAAGCTGCTTCCAAATTCACCTCTCTTGGTTTTCACCTCACCCTTTCCTACCCGCAGTTCACATCTCTCCCTTTTCATTTCTCTCCCAGAAGCTCTCCCCTAGCTCTTTGAGGCACTAATAGTAGGCATTTAAGGCCATGAAGTTGTCCTTCCCTGCACATAGCATCCCTGAGGAAACGTTACTTTGGTCATAATCTCACAAACTCCAAGCGAAAAGCACCTCCGTTGCCACACTGAAGAGGCTTGTTAAAGGAGCTTAGAGTTACCTGCAGGGTTTCTTCACTCTGGCACTTGTAGGATGAACATAGTCTCTCAATCGCCTGATTCAACTTGCTGCGCTTGAGGCCCCCTTTTTCTGTGGAACCAAGTCACATATTCTTGAAACAATTTCAAACTGGCAGCGAATGTTTTTCATGCTGTCTTTTGCCCATTGTTTCAAAACCAAGCCCTCCATCCCTGGCTTAATATCCACAGCCTGCCTACCCGCTTTCCTTCTTTGACTTCTTTCATTTTGGATATGGTCTCACTCTGTACCCGTGGAGGGCCTAGAACTCACTGCATAGACCAGCTGGCTCTGAACTTGTGGCCGCCTTCTTGCCTCTCAGCAACCTCCCCAAAGGTGAGGTCATTTATGGTCATGCACCAGCATGCTCACTAACACAGCTGCATCTTTCTGGTTTTGAAGACATGACTTTGGGTAAGCTTATACCTCAGGCAATGGGCCTAAAATGCAGAGAAAATATCTGTATGGGGAAACTGGGATCCAAAACTAATCAAGAATTAACTGTCAGAGCTGGAAGCTCTTTAAGCCCTTTGATGGTTGTTTGACTAATTCCTCAGTCTCTGGACACAGCTTCTTGACCTTGTAAGCACAAGACACAACCAAGATGTCTCTGTCAGATTTGTTTGGTCCAAGTGCTGGACCTGTGAGTGTGTTCCACATTTCAGTCAGTACTCCAGGAACATCTGAGGACAGCCTGTTTGTGCTGTCATTCTGGAGGGAATATTGACACTCAAGTCATGAACTTTGGTTCTGGGGGAGAAGGGAGGGGGGAGATGCAAGTCTATTAAGCGGGTGAGCAAACTTGGCAACTTGAAATATCTGAGCAGAGGGATTTTTGGTTTTTTTTATTAAGTTATGATTCCTCTTGTGTTTTTTTTTTTAGCAGTTTAGAAATGTCTGTGTCATCCCCCCACACCCCAGACTGACTTATTTTAAAGGAAAGCAATTTAGAAGATATGACTTTAGAGGGTACCATGCATAGGTTCATACTATGTAGGTTTAAAATATTAATATTCACCAAAGGTTTCCTTCACTCAAAGATTTGATGTGGGTTTTGGAAGAGTTTCAGAAAACTCAATTTGACTCATCTCTGGGGCTTTATTAACAGACTCACCAAAGCTGAGCTGCCCTGCCTGAGCTGGCTGGCTGGAGGACTCTTGCTTTGGTAAGTAGTTAGAATCCACACGGTGCAGGAGTGAGAGATAAAAGATCTATAGCAGGAGAAGGGGTATGAGCCCCTAGTGAATAGTCACAGGATATACTGACTCCACTCCATGCCAGATGGTATGTTCTGGTCTCCAGCTGCTGGCCAGGACTGTAGGGACTTGGTGAGACTCATTTGGTGAGTGTCTCACTTCCCCCACACGATGTGGATCCCCATGCTGCTCACTTCTCTGCCAGCTACCCATTTCCTCTTGCAGATGTGCCCAAATCCTCAGCGTATCACCTGACATGCACTCCTCCCTCTACGGGGCTGCTTTGAGCCAAGTCTGCCTTCTTCCACCCTTGTCCCTGCTGCATATTCCATAATGGAACTGAAGGGACGTGACTACTGATTTACAGGGTTAGGGAGGGGATCAGAAGTGGCTTAGCTTCTCCATTTCAGGATGTATAATTGGGGGATGGGGGTGGGGGGATATGTAAACGTCCTAAGCCACTTTTAAACATGAGTACACATGGTAGAATGCTAATTTACCAACCTAAAATCGCTCATTTTCCCCTATTTCTGCTGCTGTAAATCAAGAAGGGCCTTCCTTACCTACATGGGACCAACTACAAAGACAGTTCAAGCAGCGATCATAATAGTTAGCTACTCAAACATTTACTCTGTTCACTGCTGCGGGATTTCTCGCAGGCGGACTTCCTCATCACTCACCATCCCATCTCCAGCAAACCTTATCAAAAAGTCAGTGAAGATACACTGGAAGAAATTACAGGGACAGACAGCTATAGCTCAAATACTTGCATGAAAGACCCCCTGTCCTTCAGTGATAGTGTAGAAGGAAAGTACTCCTTTGGCTGCTGCATGATGAGACTAACGTGGTGCAGAGGTTGATTTGGTTTCTAGTATACAATAAAAGATGATTCTTCAACTGGAGCAATGAAGGTGCTACTCTGGGCATTAGAATATATTGGTATGGAATAAAGAGGCTATGGAGTTTCAAAACAAGATTTCCAGCCCTGGCTTTAATTTCCTTAATTTAAAATGTTTAGTTGCTAGCAAAGGGACTGAACACTGTTTTAGTTTCTGAAGAGAAGAAAGACATGAGAGATGTAGGGAAACCAATGTTGCAGACAGTGCCAGCAAGGGGTGCTTCAGGGGAAGAGTGCAGGGGAGAGGGCAAAGGAGGCCACAGAGAAGGGGAGGCGTTAACGGGCTAACTGGTGGTTTAGCTAGGAAGGTGAGAGGCACACTTTAAATGAATGTTGTCCAGGAAAGGCTGTTAGATTTTCAGACATAAAGCTCCTTTTGAAGATGAACTCAAAATAATTTTGAGTGAAAAGGGAAAATATACTGTAAAATATTTATTTAATAAAAATAGTTTTATAGTCTATACAGATTGAATAAAAAGTACAACAGATTATTTTCACTTCTTCGTAAAAGTGCATACAGTACAGCACACTGGGTTCTGCGGTCTACAAACATGGTCTCATACTGATATGTGAACATAGTCTTGATTTACACAGGTAAAGAAGGATCAGATTAGATGCCACAAACAGTGAACTAAATTCCAAGGAAATATTGCTTTGGTAATGTGAACAATTTGATTGTACCATAATACATGTTATTTTTAAAAAATAAAATTAATCAATCACAACGTTTCTTCTTGTTTCTGGGCAACCAACTTCTATAGAGCAACAAGAAACGGTGGGAGGAGGGAGAAAATGTAAGACTGGAGACGTTACTTCTGACCTTAGTTCTCCATCTCCTTAGTGTTCTTCTCTTTCCTAGCTGCAAAGGAAGATGCATGGAAATGACCTATATTATCCTCATTTCTTCCATTAGTTTTGCAGTTTGGTCTTCCCACGTGCTAGCTGAACCAGGGTCTTCTTCCACACACTCACTAAGCTTCGGTTCTGCAATCTTAGTATTAATAATACTGTTAGCTATGTTGGTCTTAAGAAGTCAGCACTCTAGTTAAAAGCACCGCCTAGATCGTTGCACAACAAGACAACATGGCTGGCTCTGAAACAGCTTCCACGTCTCACAAATATTAGCATATAGACGCCATTCTTTCAAGTAATGAGGAAATACTTTAAGTATCTCTCAAGATGATCTAACCTGAGGAACAAAGGCAGGTCTAAGGTCCAAAATGCAGGCATCAAGTCTATCCTCGTTCCAACCCCAATAAAACATTAAGAAGAGGCTTAGAAAAAAAGGCTGTGGAATAATCCAGTTCCAAACTGACATCTTCATCGTGGATAAGAAAGCCAAGAAAGCCAAGGCAATGAGAAGCATATGGGAATGATATTGTCTCAAAGGAAAAGAGTTCGTTTTGTTTTGGAAATAAAAGGGTATGCAAATATAAAATGGGCTCCCTGTATCTCTAACCTATAAATGACCTTTTCAGTTGCAATTAAGCGTTGTCCTTCATACCAAAGTATTAAAGACAAGCAAACCTCCTCAGTTAGCCCTCCTCAGTTATCAACAGGCTTTAAAATTTGCCTTTTCTAATGAAATGAGCTTCTCTGGGAAGCATATGAATAATGCAAAAATGTATTTCTAAAGAACGTTTCCAAAAATATACAACAGTCAAAATGGGAAGCACTAACATTCATACAATGAAATTTTAAAATAAAATCAGACATGACACTCCTTAGAGGACCGAACGTTGAACCCGAGCAGATACTGCCAGTGAGGAACGATTTCCATCTGCAGACACACACATGCGCACAAGTAACACTGAAATCAGAATGAGGCTGGATGAGGCAAGTGCTCAGAGAACGCACGTCTATCGTCGACTTCTACTATCCTGCGGCCTCTGAAGCCTTGGTCCCACCAGGCCACAGGTCTGGGAGAATGATGAATGTGACTTAAAAACATCACACTCACATGCTAATCAAGGAAAGAACAGACGTGCTACTTGATTACTTGTTTTTCCAAAATCAAGTTCTGTGGGAGTTTTTTTGAATTAGAAAAAGTCCTTCTTAAATTAATGCTCATAAACAATTCACACAAAAAAAAAAAGCTTCAGTTCTGGCTTCTCTCAACAGTATTATACTAACTCCAAGAATGCAAGGTGTTAGCTGAGTAGCTGCTCTGAAGCCGTAAGATACACATTCATAAATAGTTATCTGAACCATAAAGAGTTTGAATACATCCAGGCGGTTACTGTGCAGCGTCCTTGCTTGGAAGCAGCAGCACTTCGGGAGCATGTTAGGAAGTGGTGGCTTGAGGGCTGGAGTTGGGATCTTCCCTCTTTCTGCATTTCTTTATAATACTGACTATGCCATTAGCCAGGAAAACCACAGAGATGGCTGCGAAGTAACTGGCATAAATCAGGAACTGCAAGAGAGAAAAGTTATCAAGAGATGGGTTGTACTAAACATACTCTACACAAAGATTCCAGAATGGATGACAGTAGCCATTCTGTGAGCATTTGCACTAATGTTTTCTCAATGGGTCATATACTGAGAATCCTAATACTTATCAGCCCTAAGTATTTGGTATTTGGGTGAAGACCAGCCTTCTAGAAAGGAGGAAGGGGACTTAAAGAGCTCTGAGGGACCATGAAGCATGGCATCTCATGCAGTACTTCAGGGTTATAGATTAAGGATGAGGGGCGGAGAGATGGCTCTGCAGCTGAGAGCATGGCTGTCCTTCCAGAGGGCCTGAGTTCAAGCCCCAGCTCCCATATTGTAACCAAAAGCATCTGTAACTCTAGTTCTAGGGACCAAACATCCCACAGTTGACAACTGAGTTTAGGACCTCATCAAAAAGACAACTGTCTCAACATCCTCCACAGAAAGGACCTAAGAATGGGGAGGTGGCAGAAGGAAGGGGGACGCTTAGGTTGGGTCTGTTCAGAATGTTTGAATTTGTTTTCATAAAACGTGTTCCACTTCTGCCACCCAGATCAGGTAAACTACTTTCAGTGTCCATGAAGACATCTCACCTGAGTAGTAATACATAAGCCAAGGCCCCTGGCGTCTACCACAATCAGGGTGAGCAGAGTCTGCAATGCCAGGGCAATGAAGGTGTTCACACCAAACACAAGGGCGTAACGTTCCATGCTGAGGTTTGCAGCAATCTGAAAACTTTCAAAAGAAAACAGACTGAGTACCTTTACCTCCCCCTGAAGTGTTAGACATTTTTACTTTAAACATCAACGTAACCCCTTCTCTTTCCTGCTAACTCCCTTTCCGAAATGTGACACATGCTTTGTTGTTGCGTGATATAAATCTTATTCAAACATATGAAAATAGTGGGATACAAATAGAAAAACAAAACTTCCCTAAATACTTCCTGGGGAAAACGTACAATAACTAGAATACGATGCTTCCTCCCATTTGCCTTCTTTAAATAGAAATCTTAATTTTTTTGGTTTGCAAAGAAATCTAAGTTTCTCTTGCCCCTAACTTTTCCTAATACTTCTGAGTTAAAATACATACGTTGCTATGGTGATGAGTACCATGTAGATGATTCTGAAGACAACATAGGATGCATAGCACACCCAGATGCTCTTCACGGTGTCCATGATATACACTGCGGCAGCAATCAGGAGAGAGCACAGGAACAACATCATCTCTCCCCAGGTTGACCAAGATAGCTTTATATACCCAACTGCAAACACAGCACTAGCACCTACAGAACAAAAAAGGATTCTAGTTATTGACTATAGAAACTCTTCAACACATTAAAAATTCAGCTCAGATTATTATGTATTAATGCCTTTCAACATGTAAATTAGGAAATTCGAGAATACAGAGTTCCTTGAAACTTAAGCAGAGAAATTTTGAACTTGATGGAAAAGCATGCTGCCACTGAGATGAGCCTGAATTAGCACGTCTGGCAAGCAGACAGAAGAGAGGACACAGGCCCAGGGATGCTGCTACGGAAGTAAGTATTTGGCTTGAAGCACAGGCTAGAGTCACAGAAAATTGCTGCATCTGATTTGGCAACATGGCTGGGTGAGTCACCTCTGCTTCAGACCAAGAAGCAATCTAGTGTATGCAACATGGCTTCTCTTCCCTTGAGTGACGTTATTGACAGTGGTGACAGCTATAATATGGGAGTGTTTTCTGGGTGCCAGCCACAATTTGTAAGTACTTAGAGCTGTTATGTAGAATCTTCCAACAACCTTATGAAGTAGGGCAACAAATCAGAAAGGAACAGAACGTGTTATGAAGGACACAGGCTCTGAAGCCACCACGCCTGAGTTCTAACCTGTACCTTGCTAGTTACCATTTATTGATTTTAGGTAAATTATCAACATGTCCAAAGGTGCCAATTGTAAAGTGACAACAGTAATTGTAACTATCTCAGGAATTCTGAAATACAACTAATATACCTATTGTCTACAGAACAATGTTGGGTACATATTAGCACTCAAGAGACATAAGCTACTGTCATAAACTACAGTATGCTTCTACTCAAAATCTCAATAAACGCAGGCAAGTGGAACATGGATAAGAGAAGAAAAGCAAGCGTCTTGAAAATCAGTACATTCCATTTCCAAGAATGAGTCTGTCAGTCAAAGGCCCCTACCACTTAATTACATCCAAATTTTCTCCTAATAAGAAAATCAGAGCTCCAAACAAGCCATTCCTTTGGGCTCCTTCAGAGCTGGGAGAAGGGATCCCTGTTGACTTAACTACTTACCCAGTAAGGTTGAAACGGCCTCCACACCGCCATTGTAGATGTCAGCATTCTGAGACGGCATCACCTTCTCCCACAGTCCCTGTGCATAGTTCACCACCTGGAAATAGCCGCAAGTGGACAGGGCCCACCACACAGACCAGCAGAGCAGAGGGCGGGAGGAGTAACACATCAAGAAGTCATTCCACAGAACTTTGAACACCCGCAGCCGGTCTGGCCTGGGCTCCTCCTGCACAGCAAACAGAAACAGAGCTGGAACACCGGGGTAGGGACGCTGCAGACCACTGTGCAAGCTCAGTTTTCTATTTCAGAGATTTTTTTTCCCTTTGTAAAAACCAAGTGCTAATTTTACTCAAGTAAAAACGTATATATCTGAAAGGAACAACAGAACAGGTTAGCAAGAACAGGAGCCCTGAAGCTACTCTGAGTTTTGGTCCTGGCTTCACTGTTTACATTTACACAATCTCAGGCAAATTATTAACTATCTACAGTAACAACACACACAACACACACACACACACACACCACACTTACCTATACTTACTAGCAATTATGTTTATATCCTCTGAGTAGACAGGAAAGATTATTTAGAAACTCACAGATAACATTTACAGCAAAAGGACAAATTTGTTTGCTATCTGCGATTGGTGGTGATATCAGTACCAACCACTGTGTCTGAAATGCCCACTCTGTATGCTCATCTGAGTGCTTTATATTACCGCATTTATAATCAAAATATAAACACATCAACAGGGAAATAAAGTCTGCAGAATGAATTAACTTGCCCTGGAAGTACTGGAAGCAGAGTTTGGAGTAATTTTTTTTCTTTAAAACATTACACTGGGCTGCACCATTAAATGCTACAGGAGAAACATTAGCACGCACACTGGAGGTGCTTACTCAAAGGAAATCTGTCAGTCTGCAAAGTCCTTTCATACTGAAGAACTGTTAAGAACGAATGACATGGCAATCTCTACCTCAGAGAGGGTTCGATTTGAATTTTGTTTTATTTTACTCTGAGACACTGTGATGTAGCCCAGGCTGTCCTTGCCCTTGAAGTCTTTCAGCCTCAGTTTCCAGAATAAGGGATAGCAGACCAGTGCTACTACACCAGATGAAATTTTACTTTTTTCCAGTGCTAGGAGTTAAGCCTAGGGCCTCACACATGTTAGGCCAGTGGTTTCCCACTGAGCCGAACTCTAGAAAGAGAAAAAACAAATCACTGGCTTTGGTGGCTCCTCCCTCAATGTCGGTCCCCTTTGCTCTGAAGCAATAGGCTATCTCTAAGAAGACCCAACACATGAGGTAAGTCTAAGGCAAGTGGACCATCACTCCGAGTCCTACTTAACTTCCTCTTTCTGAAAAGTCACTGGTAAACCACCCACCTACTCTTAAATTAGCATCACAACTGTGATTTATTTGGTTATATTTTTGCTAGCTTTAATGGCTCCGCAATCCTCAGTATCTAAATCCTGGCTTCCCTTCATGCTTTCTGTAGGAAAACAGCAGTCAATGTGGTGGCCAAAGCACTGGCCAGCCACCAGGTATCAGCCCCAGAGCCTGGGATGTCAGGAAACCAATGGAAGCTAATTTCTCCCACACTGTAGCTAACCTCAGTCTGACAATGTAACTCAGTGAAAGCCTTTATGAGGTAAAGTGGGAAGTGAGTCTCACATGTGCTCAAGCTGAGTGTGTTATCTGTGCAAGTATGTATAAGTTACTGACCCTGGATCCCAATCTTACCTCTACAAGAAGAGGATAGATGAGATCCAGTCCCTCTGACTGTTCTATGCCCTGCTGGGAGGTCACTTCTAGTGAAAATTTTCATAGCTTTAACATGTATTTTTGTTGGAGTCTTTTGAGACATCCTCACAATGTAACCCAGGTTGACATGGAACCTGCCACTTTCCTGCCTCAGCCTTAGAGTGCTGTAACATTAAGTGTATACCACCACATTCAGTTCAAATACTGACATTTTGGTTACTGATAAATAATAAGGTTCACACTGGTATAGAATAGCTATTGAAACTGTAACTCAACTTGGCAATAAACTGTATTTAATAGGCAGTGACTTGAATTTAAAAAGTTAATAAAATAGATAACAGAGTAAAGTATTGTCCTATAAAGTTTTTGGTTTTGTTGTATATATACCTACAAAAATTATACACACATTTGTATGTAATGGCTGCTTTGAAAAAATGCCCTTTCCTATATACTTCTTAGATCCAAAACCATTAATCCCTACTGCTCTATAAAAATTTTGTAACTATAACTAATGTTAATATTTAAAGTATATACTTTTTAACTATTAGGTATATTCAGGTTTGCCAAAGCCACTGTAACACACTTGAAACCAACCAGAAAAGTATGTTTTCCCTACTACCTGAGATCTAGCAAATGAACAGACCTCTCAACCAACCTCTGCTGACTCTCCAGTGCCACTTAACAAATTATGACCAGAATCAACATTTCTTCAGTACTTAATCCCTGGTCTTTTTGACTAAAGATGGTGCCCGGAGTAGTCAGAGGTGTGTTCCATGACAGGCACATCCCAGTCTGTAGAGGAGGACTGAGGCTCCTTGAGACAGAATTTCAACTAGTTCCCTGGGTGAGGCTTTTATAGGCTGGGAAGAAACTACTAGGTTGATTTTAGGTAGAATCAAGCTATTCATAGTAATTCTGCATTTTCAATCAGTTTACAAAACCTGTAATTCAGTTTTAGATTCCCTAAGCAAGACAGGAATGTTAATAGGCTTATGGCCAAGCAACATTCCAGGAAAACCCAACTGCATCTAACATAGCTGGAATGAATCTTGTCCTTGTCTCTCACACCCTATAACCTGAGACGAACAACAACAACACACACACACCTTTCACATAAAAAAATAAACTGGGGAGTTAACTCATCTTTCTAGTTACAAAGGGTGGATTGTTTTAAATGCTGGACTCCTCTTTTCTAAGAAAGAGCTTTAAAATCATGTCTTCATTTGTCTGCTATTCTCTTCTTTTCATTGACTGCCTTTGCACCACAAAACAACAAAGTATCATTTGAAATAAATAATATGCATTGCTTCTAGCCCAGAAAAGGAAAATAATTCTGCATCTTTAAATACTTTGAGCTTCAAGTCAGAAGCTACAAGTACACATCAATCACCAACTTAATCATCTCAAGTGCTCACGAGTAAACCTTTTCTGAGTGTTCTTTGTGTCTACCAAGCAGTAGGGATACAAAAATGGAGACGCAGCCCCAAGACATTTCTGACATTATGCATAATAAATGTTATGCCAGTGTGACTTTGAGGGTCACACACTCTAGGGAGAATAAATTCATTATCCAGTATATAAATCAGTTGCATCTTAATGAATGAGTGGCCCAATGAAATAGGCTTGCCTGTCTGTTTCACTACCATTAGCCAATGCACAGAAGAGCAACTGAAAATTTAAGGCTGAACTCACCGGTTCTTCCACCGGAGGCTCATCTAAATTTAAAGGAATTTTTGACTCAATGTCCTCCCATCCAGGAAGATGGTTAGATGCTGGGGTATCAGTAGCGATTCCACCGTTTTGTACCTTGAGGCCATTCACTCCATGACAGGAGGGAGGAATGTGGTGAAAGAAGAGGCTCTTCTGTGGCATAGGCAGAAACCAGGCCACAGCAAAAGCCACAGAAACACAGGTGAGGGAGATGACGTTCAAGCTGAACAGTGACCAGCCCATCACGGAGACGAGGATCTGCCCTAGGACAGAGCCCACAGTAAAGCCCACCAAGGTGGCACTTCTACAGTAACTTGTGACTCTCTGGTACATGCCCAGGTCAACCACAGTGTAGATATAGGAGTAGTAGGCAATTTCAGTGGCTGTGGCGATGCCATAGAAGAATTCCAAGAACTGAATGGCCAGCAGTCCTTGGGCATAGAGCAGCATGAACCACGTAACAATAAGGCTGAGTCCCTGCAGCAGAATGACAGGCTTGTAACGGAGGTAGTCTGTGGCGAGGAACACGGGGAATAGCAGCAGCAAGTAAGAGTATGTCCATACTGGATAAATTTCATTGAAGACCTGATAGGAAAAAAGTAAAAGTTCATTAATGATCAACAGACCCAACAAGCCATAAAAATGTATTCTTACAAAACAGCCTACCAACACTCCCTTATTACCTGGAGAAACACTGACTATAGTAAGTTCAGGTAACTTCTGGAATAGCCTTTTTTATCCCCTCTTAGCAAATTAATCTGGGACTTTGGACCCTCCTATTTCAGTCTTCCAAGTGCTGAGATTACAGATATTTTCTATCTCACTCATGCCCAGCACCTTTAAGGTTTCTGAGAGGTGGATCCTGCATTCATCTGTATAACTTAACAGCCAGCATACTGTCTGGAAGACATAAGGACCAATAAATGTTTTGGAAATTAAATCACTGTCGATTTTTATCTCTATAATTTATGCCTTGATGAAGCAGCTCTCCGTTGGCAGTAGGATTATAGGTAGCACCTGTGTCCTTACTTATTGGTAACATGACCTAAAGTGTAAGTGTTGGGTGTTTTATTTTTCTTTCCTAAATTAAAAAGTAATTTATATAGTTGTACGTATTTATGAGATACAGTGTATCTTGGTACATGTATACACTGCAATAATCAACTCAGGGTATTTAGGTAATTGATCATGTCAAACATTTATTATATCTTTATAATAGGTACACAAGGATCCTTGCTTTAGCTATTTTGATTCGTTAGGACATAAGGTTAACTGAAACATTGCTATTTCTTTTTTTGTGCACAATTTAAAATTGAGATTCTGTAAACATAATCCTCAAAATGAATTTTAAATGAGAAAGATTGCATCTGGAACTCCAGTTCCATTACTTGTGTAATTAAGAGCTGTTTCTCAACTTAGAATGAGTAAGTGCAAATAAACTTGCTATCAGTTGAACATTAAAAATGTAATTGGGGTTGGAGAGACAGTTCAGTTTAATGTAAACACAGGGGCCTGAGTTCAGATCCCCAGTGCTCATGTAAAAAGCTGTTATCTCAGCACTGGGGGTGGGGGTGGGGTTTGCTGGCCAGTTATCTAACATAAGCAATTTGGTGAGCTACAGGTTCAGTGAGAGATTCTGTATCGGAAAAACAAAGGCGAGTGATTGAGGAAGACATCCTGTTTACCTCAGGTTAAATGTATCATTCCTTCATTTCTGAAAGCATAAACGCACATCACACACAAAATTTCTTTAAAAAGTATTTAGTGTACACACCCCAAAGAACCTCATCATTCAGCAGCACAGAGCCCTGTGGAGTATCATACTTCCTTCATGAATGAATGGCTGAAAGGGAACCCTGACTCACTGCCACTGCCCAGCACTGCAACAAAATGTCATTGCTAGCAGAGGAAAAGGTCAAATCCAGATTGTGGCACATTCAGTGAGTGCTGTGCTAACAGTATCACAGAGTAGAACAAGGTAAGCTGAAGAGCTCTAAGTAGGAGCTTGTGGATAGGTAAGGTTTTCAGCCCCCCTTCTAGTTCATCCTTATCATCAGCACAAGAGGACAAAACCTGTACTATAGGACTGTCTGATGCAAGGATTAAATGCATAACCAAGTACTTACTTACTTTTCCATAGCTCTGAAAACTAGAAGACTAAATTAAAAAATGGTTCCTGGACTACACGAACTAGCACCAGTTTGACTGTGAGCCTCATTCTCCTGATAACAGTGACCACTGAAAAGTTCCTTCTTTTACAAGGAGCTCACCACCCAGCAGTGTACTAAAGGGTTACAGCAGTCAGTTTAGAGTGTTTCTGTTTTGTTGTTGCTCTGGGGTTTGGGGATGGGGCGTCCTAGTGATGCAGCTGTGACGACCGATCTGGAACTTGCTATGTACACCAGAGTGACCTCAAAAAGAGTGGCCTGCATGATCATAGGAACTGTTGAAGGGATTCTTTGTCAAAGTGTGCAAATTCTAACAAGTGAGAAACAAGCATCCTGTGTCCCCTAGCAAGGGGATCTTGAGAAAGTGGTGAGGCCGCTGGGGGTGAGGGAGGAGCAAGAAGCCTTCCCTGTAGATATTTTCAGTTGTGTTCCGGTGAGCAACTCTCTGCTCCCCTATACCCGTTCTCCCAGATACTACCCTCCTTCTGGTCTCTAAAGTTTGTCTCCTGTGTGACTCGGGATGTTTCTGTGTCTTCGTAGGTCCCTTTCCATGTCTTTCCCTACCACAAAACTACTGGCCAATAAACCTTTCCTTAAAAGGTATTCTTCACTGAAACTATGGTCTAGCTGCACAGTGAGCTGTTACTGGACCAAACAGAAGAATGAAGCCGGGTCACCTACAGCAACATGGGTGGAAGCAGAAGCTGTAGTTTAAGTTATCCAGACACAGAAAGACAAATGTTACATGGAAGCCAAAACAAGCCAATATCAATACCGAACAGAGATTACCTCAGGCTTCTTGCGAGCATAGTTGAGACAATCCTTTCACTATGCTCTGGAATGGCTGTACTCAACCCAAACTGATGATATATTTTATGAGTTTATGAATAACTGGAAGGGAGCAGCTCAAAGGCTCCAAATATAAGGAAATGGTGGAGAGGTGAATGCTACTTGTTCTGACTTGATCTCGAATCCCATATGCATGTGCTGAAGTTGTTACAGTAACAAATGGATGGATACATACAATTACTACGTTACTAAAACGTTTTAAGATGTTCTCTATCACTTCCTTTAGCATCCTATCTCCTTTTGTTCCAGAGTTTTGCTCAACTGTTCAGTCTAGTAAAACTTTGTTTAGACATGGAACTTTCAGCAATAGCTGTCCTTAAATAATCGACAACATTCCATTGCATAAGTCCCATCCTTTATCAATTTAAAGGGCGTGGTGGGGCATGCCTGTAGACTGAGGCAAGAGGACCATTAAGTAGTTCAAGGCCAGTTTGGTAACATAGTAAGGCCTTGTTTTATAATAAATAAATAACCCTCATGAGGTTAATGCTACACTAACACAAACCCACAATTTGGATAATTAAAGATGAGGGAAAGTAATACTACCAGGCTTAGGAGATCAACTAAGTATGACAAGGGATGGGGCAGGTGAAACATGGGAGACCGGATGGGCTATCTCTAACTCCCTCTAATTAAGAGATCTGTGTTTACTCCTACAAGGAACATCAAACAAGGAAAACAAAACCAGAAACCTCCTCTCCCACTATCAGCACCATAGCAGCACACCACATACAGTGCTGTGAAGTTTACCTCAGTTATTTCCAGTTAATCCAAACAGGCCTAAGAGGTAAATGCTCTACCATCTCTATTTTATAAGAAGGGAACTTGGTGTTAGAGAATGCTGGATTATACAGTTAGGATTGGCAGGAAATGATCCCAACCAGATATTCTCAACCCCACACACCAAAACATCTCCTTTCCTCAATTACAAAACTGTTATGGATTCCGAATGCCCTAAGTTTCCTTCTATTGCCTGCAGAAGTTTTCCCATCTCTGTGAAGGTACCATGATAGGGACTCCTCAGAGACGGAGATCATATAGTATGGAGAAGTAGGTCAAAGGACACTCTTTTAAAACATTTCTGGTCGGGAAGTCTTAACACCAGAAAATCTTCCTTTAATAGATATTTTGTCTCTTGAAGAACAACTTCTCACAGGCAAAAATATACAAACGACATACCCTTATTAACTTTCCATTAGCCAGCTTCTTGTCTCAGGTAAAATCTACCATGTGATTTGTTCTATTCAAAGTGCCTTTCACAAACTTTGGGCAGAACTTGTTTGTGTGCATTTTCTTCTGGGACATATGCCACAGGAAAGTAAATTGTTCAGTTGTAAACCAATTCACATTTTGACTGAAGGAAACCAGATCAATAGTTCTGATACTATACTTGATGAACACATATTTACATAACACTACTTAATCTGTATAGAGATGAAAATGAATGAATGACCCTTTAGTTCCAGGAGTTTTGAATCAAATAAGAAACAAGCACATACACAGATTTAAAAATGGAAACTGAAAACATGGTGGGCCCAGAAAGATAAGAAGATATGAAAAGACACAGACAGACAGACACACAGACACAGACACACACACACACGCACACACACACACAGGAATGATTATCGCAAGCAGAGATCATATGTTGAGTATTGGACTATATATACGTAAGTTGGTGAATATGCTAGATTTAGGATTAGCATATGAAGGAAGCCTGGATGTACTAAAAGGGCAGAAAGAATCTGCAAGGCTCAGAGTATCAAGCAGATTATGTTGAATGATTTTATAAGTCAAAGAAAAGCAGTAAACATCAAAACTGCATGCTACCAAGAAAAGACAAAATCACTTTTCAGAGATAAGAATTCTATTTGCTACAGCAATAAACACTTGTAATCCCATACAGGCTAAGGCAGAAGGATCACACGTTTGGGAATACTCTGGGCAACTTTATAAGAACACCCCTAAAAATGGTCAATGTGACTAGAGATGGCTCAGTGGTTAGAGGCATCAGCTACTCTTCCAAAGGACTGGGGTTCAGTTCTCAGCACTATGTCAGTTGGTTCATATCCACCCATAAAGCCAGCTACAGGGATCTGACATCCTCTTCTGGCCTTCAGAGGCTCCCATTCATACATGGCAAATACTCATAGTCATGCACATAAATACAAAATTAAAAAATAAATAAAAGTCTGTAAATGTAGCTCTGTAGTATAGCAGTTTTATAGCATGCAAAAGAGCCCTGGATTCAGTTCCTAGCATAATAAATAAATAATAATAATAATAAATAATAACCTTTATTAATGTTTGGCTTTTAATGATTGGGACATAGTCCAATTAGAACCTGCCTCAATCTTTTAAAGTGGTAACATTCTACAAAATACTCTGTAGAATGGAAATAGAGAGAGAAATTCTGCCCTTGGGTCTTAGGCACTCAGCACTATTTAAGATGATCTAGGTTGGCACTTCTGATGTCTTCAAGGGGAAAATGCAAGCTTCAGTACAAATGTCCCTGACTATAACCTGGATTTACTTTGCTTAAAAATCATGCAATGTTTTATTTAACTGCCATTGCTGAAAGCAAGCGCTCATTCATGAGGGATAACGGTGGTTCTATTTCAGCTACTAGATTTTGTTTTGTTTTTAATGTAGGATTCTCAACCTGGAAAGAAGGCCTAAACTAGCATTTTAGCAAAGACTCCAAGGTCCCAGATGACTAGATTTCTCTTCAAATCCCTTTGCCTTGACTACTTGGAACTAAGAGAAGCATCCTCGAGTTGTACAGTGAACAAGTATTTGCTAGGTCCAGCACCCTGCTATCCTCCTATACTCCCCACATATGAGGCCTGCTGAGGAGGCAGAGCATGCCAGAGTACAGCCAGCACACAGCAGCTCTAGACTGAGGTCCTCTGACAAAACATATCAACTCTCAAGTATCAACACAAGAGCACATTTCTCCTCACATGCTTCTGTCAGGCAAGTACATACACTGCAGATCACAGAGCAGTCTATATGTAAGCTTTAGCTGCTCACATGCTGAGTCATGTCTGCCTCGGGTCTATACCTCAGGTTCAGTGGTTGTTCTGGGTTCCCAAAATCGCACTCTTTCATAGCTACAGAGTAATTTTCTTCTCGAAAACCATTCTGATCAGAAGTCTTTATCTTTTTACTGTTGGCTTTAACCAGTACCAAAATACACATGGATAATGAATAACTGTGAAATGATCCATAAGACTAGGAAGCATGATGTAACACTCAGGCAGAAGTCAGCTATACTTACTAAATATCAAAGAACCGGGAATCTCCACTGACTCTCAATTCTTTTCTAGGTGACCTTGAATAAGGAACATGACAGCAACAAACTGTACTCTGAGTAATTATATCCTGCCAGTCTGAAATGAGTCTGGTAGTGTCACCTCTTGCTCTGACCTGGTATGCCAAGTTATTGAGTTAGTTGCTCCTCAAAAGAGATGATTGGCAATGTCAGGAAGACTTAAATGGGAGTAATATTCTACAGCAACTTGGGCAGGGAAGCAGCATGGTAAGGAAGGAAAAGGAGGTATAGGAAGAAGGTGACAACTGTCCAGCGTCCACTCAGCTGACAGCAGGGAAAAGACGTCGGACCTGAGCTTTCACCCTCTTTGGTACTCAAGGAAAGGGTCCTGGAGAAGCACTGGTTTAATGTCTTTCTCAATCTACATACTCCTCTGACAAAACCAAGTGCTGGGATAACGTGCTTTAATCCGAGGAGATAGGCACACTTCTCAAGTATGCACTTCTGAGGTGCTATGCTTACAAGTTTTTATCTTGAGTAAATGACTGCGCAGGAGTTCTTGGTCATGCTCCATGTGCATCACAGCCCTCAAAAACCCCACCTGTATGGAACGGACAAAACCTGTCGGTGAAGCAACAACTCCCAATATGAGAAAAGCAACATGCCAATTATATGACACTGTCTGTTTCTATCCCAGAGACGGATTTCAGAGGGAGCAGGAAATCTTTGAACACAATCCCACCTAATCAAACAAGCCAAATTCAGATGGTGTACTACTGTCCTGTATTGTCCTTATGAGATAGAGCGTATCTATCTTGTCAGAGGTAAACAAAGTCAAGAGAGGAAGGAAAGGGGGACTCTCTCACAAAAACAGTGCCAACTAACATTCATCCATTCATCCATACATCATATGTATATATTCTATTGAAAGTAGAGTTTACTGTTTTTTTTATCCATTCAATGTCCCCGGTCCCCAGCAGCTCCCGCAGGACTTGTCCGGGCAGAACCAGGTTATGCCATCACAGAGCACTATCCACATACGTCCTGAAACATACATGCATGTGGGCTGCGGCCCTTCTTGCTTAGTCCCTCACGGAACGTGCCAGAAACGCAGAGTAAGGCCACTTTTCCAAGCGAGCAGAAATCCGATCAGATATCTGCGTAGCCCGTTCTGGGGCTCTGCCGCAAGGCCCTCCGCAAACACCTGCGGCGCTCGGCCTCCCCGCCTGCCGCGCCTGCCTACCTGTCTCTCGGTCAAGTTCTTGTCCGGTCCCAGCAGGTAGGGCGTGAGGAACGGCTCCGACGGCCGGAGGTTTGCGAAGAAGCCGTAGGCGCAGAGCAGCGCGGTCGGCAGGAACCAGCACTCGCGAGGGACGCGGGCAGTACGCAGAAGCATCCTGGCCGCGGCCGCCGCCGCTCGTCGGGACACCCGGGCTGGCACGTCCATCCTGGGCGCGAGGGGCTGGACGCCAACACGGCCCCCTCCTCCTTCTTGGCCAACGGGAGGGCGCCCGAGCCGCGGCCCCGCGCGGGCACCTGTAAGCGTGCGCGACGCCGCCTCGCGCCAGGGTCACGGTGCTCGGAGTCCCGGACGCCAACAGCCGCTGCTCACCGACGAACGCCCTTCCCTAGGCCCGCCTCCGGCATAGCCCGCCTCCGGCATAGCCCCGCCTCCGGCATAGCCCCCCGGGCCCCCGCCCCGCCGGCCCGGAATGTCCTCTCCTAGGTCTGCCACCCCGCCTGGCCACCGCGGGCTCACGAGCCACGCCCCGGGAGCCGCCCCCCTCGCCACCGCCCCGGGAACGCTTCCCCATTGGCCAATTACTCAAAAGACGAATAAGCCGCTGGGCCCGCGCGCCTGGGTTCTGAGGTGAGGGGTTCTGGGACATCCGACTGTTAATACTGTGTTTGGACTCTGGCGGGGATCCTATGTTCCTGCGCGCTCGCATACACACACACACACACACACACACACACACACACACACACACGCCCCGGTCGGATCGGTCACCCGGCATTTTCCGATCACGCGTCAGGAAGGCTCCCTAGAGCGGGATCCCCGGATGTGCGCTTCCACACAGTGAGCCTGCTCAGTCTTATCCGCCAACCTTCTGATGTCTATCAAGTTGATATTCTGCCCGGGACACGTGGTGACATAGGCTTGCAAACCTTTAACCTTGAGGCGGGAGAATGCAATCTTTGGCTTTCAAGAACTTTTTGTTGTTGCTAGGTTTGGTTTGGTTTTTTTAACATTGTGTTCATCTGCTGAGAGCTGAGCTTTGGGGCCTTTTACTATAGAAAGAAAACGAGGATGACCGAGTTAATCAACAAGAGGCTTTTGCTTTATTTCGTCATTTTTTGTTGGCAGGATACAAAGAACAGTTAACTGCAATATATCTTATGGAAAGGAAATCGACCTAAAAGACAAGGCCCTAAAATAGGCTCAAGGTTCCAGGAAGTGTGAAGCTCACGAAATACCCCGAGGGTGCAAAAGTAAAAGCAGCTAACCCACACCCTACATTGGGAGGTTACTTGACTTACCTCCCACCTAACCTTTTGAAGAAAAGTATCTTATCGGTCCATCCAGACAGGCTACTCACCCGTCTTTCTGCAGGGAATCCTTGCACTCCCTTCCCTACTCTTGGCTACAAAATCGGGCTCAGACCTTGTACGGCTGGCTCTCCAGCCAGCACCTCTGCTCACAGTGACTCCCGGTCACCGCCTCTTAGACTGATAGTCTGCTGTTGCTAGTGAGGCGATCTGAATTTTCATCTTTAATTCCGCCTGGGTCACTGCGTCTCCCGGGAGGAGACCGACTAGACACAAGGGCTGGCTGGTAGGACAGAGAAGGCGAATTGTGCGCAAGCGCACCTCCTGGGTTTCCGCCCAAGGAATGATCCTGACACTTAATCACGGTTCAAAAAAGAACAGAAAATCTGGAATCACTAAAGCAGCCATGAACATTTCTTCACTAAAGCAAAAGAAGCAACAAGAGGACAGTTTTTTTGTCGAAGTTTTTCTTTTCTTTTTCTTTTTCTTTTTTTCTTTTCTTTTTTTTTTTTTTTTTAGTATAGAATAGAGTTTATTCGGGGAGGGAGGGGAAGGGAGGGGGAGGGGAGGGGAGGGGAGGAGAGGGAGGGGGAGGGGAGGGGAGGGGGGGGAGAAAAGAAGTAGAGGCTGGCCATAAGCACGTGGAGAGAGGGAGAAAGGAAGGGGCGAGGGGACAGAGGGGAGCAAGAAGGCAAGAGAGCAAGAGAGCAAGGGCAAAACATGGCCAGAATCCCCAGTGCTTTCTTTCATTGCCCGCTGTATCACTTTTTGCTAGACTCACAGACTGACTCTGTCTTAAGATCAGCAGAATCAAGCTGCACGAGTGACTATACAAAATGTGTGTGCGTGGATCAATTTGCACAAATGCAAGGTGTGGTGTTGGCATCTTTCAGAGTCTTTTGAAGGGGTGGCCTAGGAAGACTTCCTTTTATCCTCCAGAGGCTATATAACCTGTGATGAGAACAGTTAGTAGGCTAAAAGAATGTGTGCCTGTGTGTTATGTTTAAATTTTTCTAGGTTCAATTTACTATCTTGATAATATCAATAGTGCTAAGCCACCAAATCAAAAGCCCCCTCAATAACAAGAGCTCTGAGACCAAAAAGCTTTAGGATGTCTGATCTATTATATATATATATATATATATATTAAAATATACTAAATTTCTATCATAATATCAGTTTCTCATCACAACTATACAGAGAACATTGGAGCAGTTCTCTTGGCTGTCTTGCATGGACATATAGTATGTTAGTAGAGAGAAAGAAAGAAAAATAAATGAGCCAACAAACTGTCAGGTGTCTCACATTGAGATGTCTATCTTCAAAAGTCAACTTTCTGTTCTTTTGCTGAGGCTTGGAAACCTATTGAATCTATACATCACCATGCTATAGATCAAATATTGAAATTTCCAATCTTCTTTGCAATGAGTTTGGATAAACAGTTTTTCCTGAGTTGGGTAGAAAATTACTTATTTTTCTGAAAGAGGTTATAAGTAGGCAAAATTCTACCAATGATCCAAAATGATCCTTTTCCTTCTATAATCTCTATCCATTTGAGTGCAACATGAAAGCTTGTGGCTTTGATGAGATAACACTCCTGTCACTGTGCAACATTTTATAACAAAAATGAAATTATCTAGCGAGCCTAGTCACAGAGGCCCTTTGTAAGCAGAGTTTTCTTTCCACGGTAGCAGAAAAAGCACCCAGATTTATTTGAAGGGTCAAAAGGGTTTGACCTTTTGCTGCCTATGAACCAAGATGAGGGCAATCTGTGACAACAGAGTGTGGATTCTGGCTGACTGCAAAGAAGCCAGGACCTCAGTCCTACTATCACGTGGAACTGAATCCTTCTAAAAATCTTAAGAACAAGAGTACACAACTGTTACCAAGCATGTGGTAATCGAAGCCAGAGGATTTCAAGTTCACAGCTACTGTGAGTGACATGGGAAGCTCCAGGACAGATAGTGTACATAGTGAGAGCCTGTCTCACAAAAACTACCGCTACCACCACCACCCAGCTCCTCAGAGATCTTGGAGCAGAGCCTCCAGAGAAAAGTCTGGCCAACATCTTGGATTTAGCCTATGAAACCCTAAACAGAGATCCTACCTACCTAAGCCCATTTGGTTATACTCAACTGTGAGCTAAGCTGTTGTAATTGTTTTCAGATGGTAAATTTGTGTGTGAACTTGCAACAATAGGAAACTAATGTTGAACTAATATGTATGTGTGTAAGTGTGTATATATGTATGTGTGTATGTATGTATATGTGTATGTGTGTATGTGTGAATGTGTGTGTATGTGTGTATGTATGTATGTGTGAATGTGTGTGTATGTGTGTGTATGCGTATATGCTCTCATCCAAGTATTAACCACACCCAACCTCATTTAGCTTCTGAGATGAGATAAAAGTGGGTATGTTTGGACAATATGGTCAGAACATAAATTTTTAGGTTAAGGAATAATAGTCACACAATGCAAAATAAGCAATGTTGAAACGGACACTCAGTGGCTTAGTGCTTTTCTAATACAATGAAACCATCACCCCTCTCTAGTTCTCAACCTTGTAAAGCAAATTCACACTGAAGAAGCTGTTAGTCCCCACTGATCTCCTCCCCATGGTGTCTGGAAATAACAATGTACCTGTGCGTCTGACACTGTATCTGCATGAAGGTTTCATACGTGTGGCCTTTTACCTCTGGCTTCTTTCACTTAGCATAAGGAGGTTATGTTTCAGTTATACCGTAAGTCAACACTTTCTGTTTTATAGTTGAGCCCTGAGCCGCGTTTATACATTCACCAGTTAATGGGCATTTGGTTTGTTTGCACTTTTTGACTGTTGTGAGTTATACACGTGTGTGTAAGTGTTTGAATGTGAGTTCCCAAGGAGAGGGATTGGGAATTCTGTTTTGACTGAAGGACTGTCAAACTGTTTCCCATAGAAAACTGTACCATTTTGCTTTATTCAGGCAATATACAAAGCTTCCAATCTTTCTACATCCTCATTGATGTGTATTTTTCTGTCTAAGGGGTAGCCTATCTCGTAAGTGTGATGTGATACTTCACGGTTTTAGTTTTTTAACCTCCCTAGAGACTGTGTTGAGCATATTTTCATGCATTTAGTGGTTTTCTGTATATTTTTGTTGGAGAAATGTCCATTGATGTTCTTTGTCCCTTAAATTGTTTTCTTTTGTTATTAAATTTCAAGAGCTTTTTATATATTCTGCATACTATGTTCTCCCAGGAAGTATGAATAAATAGGATATTAAGAGTTTTTTTTTTTCCTCACTCGTATGTGGGAATATATGTTTTGAAAGAAGTAAGATTTATGTTATACACTTTTCTGGGTTTTGTTTATCTTGCTGAGGAGTACTGTGTCAAGAACATCCCACATATAAGGTATACTTCTACCTTCTGTACAACAATCTATTGTGTGGGTGTGCTATGATTTATTTAAGCATTCCATATTTGTGACATTTATGCTTCTAGTTTTAGGTCGTTAACAGTGCTATAATTAAACCACTGCACAATTCATGGTTATATATGCTTAATTTCATTTATTCACTGAATAGTTGAAGAATACATATTTTAAAAAATTTTAAATACAATTTAAAAAATAGGTATTTCTCAGTTGTTCTCTACAAAAGCTAAAGCTGGGCTAGCTTACATTTTCACTAGCAAATATAAGAGCATTTATTTTGAGAGCTGTTGAAAAGTAGATTCCTTTTGTAATAGTTTTAGGAATTCTTTGAGAATTTTCTCACAATGTATTTTGAACATTTTTCAACACCCTGTACTTCAGCTTCTGCCATTACAGCCCTCTCCACCCTCCCATTTCTCATTACCCACCCCTGAGATTGCTTCTAAAGGCAGAATTCTTCCCTTGCTGGCAGGAACGCAGGCAGAGAATGCTGAAGGACAAGAGGGATCTGGTTTTCAGTTTCTCTAGTAGGTGGAAAACAGTGGTTCTCAGAGTGTAATGACTTTGGCCCACACGAGGTGTTTGTCATTTTTTGGAATACTTGTTTACTGTCATGATTAAAGGATAGGTGCTTGTAAAGCCTGCTGAGCCAGGGAGTCTGCTAAACAGTCTACAGTCTCCAAGGCAATCCTTACCTCACACAGGCTCCCTACTGAAGATGAGACAGCAGATTGAGAAATATTGGTATGCAAATTTGAAAATGGGGCTAGTAGGATGCTTTCCCAGCATGTGAGAGACCCTGAATTAGGTCCCCAGTGTTACAAAATAATGATAATAAATTTGAAGATATTTATATCAGTATTTAATAGCATCTTTCTGTGCGTTTGTAACTATCTGGATGTATCCTTCTGTAAAGACACTATTCATGACCTTTGTCTATTTTTCTTTTGGTTTTTCTATCCTTATTATTTTTAAGATCCCTTTATATTTTATAAATCATTTCTTTTCATCTTCATTGAAAGCATGTTTTAACTGTACATTATACTGATTTTTATTGCCAAATTGTAAGTAATTTCGCAGATAATAAAACAAAGTCTCAACAAATTGTCAGACACACCATATCTATATAATTAAATTGTTCTTTTCCCCAAAGTCAATTTACAACTTTAATAAAATTCCAGCAGGGATCCAAGAAATATTCAATTAAGAATTCAAAAGTACCTCAAAGTTTATATAACACAATAAAAATGTCCAAGGATAGTCAGTAAATTCATACAAAGGAAGATTGCTAATGGGGTTTTGCCTCATCAGATATCAAGACAGAATTTAAAAGCTTTGGAATCAAGTCAACTTGACGATATTCACAAAATAAACAGATACAAAGACAAAAACAGAACAGAGACTTGTAAATCAGTCTTTATGTCTATGAGGATTTATTTTGTTCATTGAATGAAAATAATGATAATTTAATAAACAACACAGAAATAACTGTCTAATCATGTTTGGAGCACTCTTTTTGTTATACTCCAGGAACTTGAATCCAGAGCCTGGTATGTGGTAGGCAAGTACTCTGCCACTGAGATATATCCCTGCAAACTTGAAACAGTCTTATGCCAGGCAGTGGTGGCGCACACCTTTAATCCCAGCACTTGGGAAGCAGAGGCAGGCGGATTTCTGAGTTCGAGGCCAGCCTGGTCTACAGAGTGAGCTCCAGGACAGCCAGGGCTATACAGAGAAAACCCTGTCTCGAAAAACCTAAAAAGGAAAAAGAAAAAGAAACAGTCTTATGAGACACGTGACAACAAATTACAGAAATATAAGTGATTTAAAGGTACATAATACACACAATGTAGAAGACCTCATAAGTACTTTACATGACAAGGGAAGATTGAATAAGAAAGAAAACACATTAGTATAAGATATGACAAAGGAGAATGAAAAAAGATCACATTTGTTAACTTGATTTTACTGAATAAACGACTGAACCTATGACCAGAAACCTTGTGTTGGTATCTCTTGTTTATCTAGCACAGGAACTACCAGGTCAGAGGAGCTTAATGAACCTGAGAGGATGAATGGTCCCCTGCCAATCTTGATTCTAATGCTTTCTAAGTGACTCATTGCAAAGCTTAAGGGCAGCTAAGTGAGCAAGCTGTGACCTACAGACTGAGCGAGTCAAACATTTTTTAAGGCTTGGTCTACTGCAGGCTGGAAAGGAGCATTCTGTCACACAGGATTGTTTTTGTTTTGTATTTATTGAACGATGAAGCACAGTACTGGGGAATAAACCTAGAGCTTTACATATGCTAGACATATGTTCTTCTACTGGGCGGAATCCCTAGCCCATGGGACGACGTTAAAAAGAACTAAGATTGGCTTGCCCATTGCATTGCTTCCAGAGGAAGACAGAAGAAGCAGAGAAGGGAAATGAGCTGAGATAAAACTTGAAAAATGTTTTTTGGCCCAGTTTAAAATGTGTTTTACAGTATAAATAGTAGAACTCAGTAGTAAAAAAATATATAAACATAGGCCGATCATTTTAAAAGCTTATTAAACTGGAAGCCAAGAAATGTAAAATCGATTTACCAGCCTCACAAGAGTCAGAAACAAACTCAAGGGTGTGTGGTTGTCCACACTTGTGCTCGTAATGCTGCCGCACACCACACAACTCCTTATGTTCTCTCTCATAATCTGTATCTCGCTCTTTTTAAAGACTTATTTATTATAAGACTGTCACTGTCTTCAGACACACCAGAAGAAGACATCAGATCCCGTTACAGATGGTTGTGAGCGCTCTCGAATCAAGCGGCCACAGCCGTGAACAACGCAGCAATGGCCAAGATTAAGGCTCGGGACCTGCGCAGCAAGAAGGAGGAGCTGTTGAGACAACTGGATGATCTAAAGGTGGAACCCTCCCAGCTTCGAGTCGCCAAAGTGACAGGCGGTGCCACGTCCAAGCTCTCCAACATACGAGTCGAGTCGTACTCAACTCTATCGCCTGTGTCCTCACTGTGATTAACCAGACTCAAAAAGAAAACCTCAGGAAAGTCTACAAGGTCAAGAAGTACAAGCCCCTGGATCTGAGACCCAAGAAGACTAGAGCCATGCGCCGCCGGCTCACCAAGCACAAAGAGAAGCTGAAGACCAAGAAGCAACAGCGGAAGGAGCGGCTGTACCCACCGCGCAACTACGCAGTCAAGGCCTGAGACGACAATGACAATAAAGTACAAGACTGACTGGCAAAACAAACAAACAAACAAAAAACCCCAGATGGTTGTGAGCCACCATGTGGTTGCTGGGACTTGAACTCAGGACCTCTGGAAGAGCAGCCAGTGCTCTTAACCACTGATCCATTTCTCCAGCCTCCAAAATGTAGCTCTTTTTTTTAAAAAGGATTTGTTTATCTTATGTATATGAGTACACTGTCACTGTCTTCAGACACACTAGAAGAGGGCATTGAATCCCATTGCAGATGGTTGTGAGCCACCATGTGGTTGCTGGGAATTGAACTCAGGACCTCTGGAAGAACAGTCAGTGCTCTTAACCACGGAGCCATCTCTCCAGCCCATCCATATCTCTTTACTTTCAATATGCAGTCTGCTTTCCCTCTGCATGGATTCTGCACCCATGGTTTCATCTAGCCGTGGGTTTTAAATAGACATAAAAATCGTGTCTGTATTGATTATGTACAAACTGTCTTCATTGTCCCTAAACAACAGAGTAGCTATCTACATAGCATTGCACTGTATTGAGTATTATAAATATTCCAGAGGTGACTTAAAGCTTGTGTGCCTAGGCCGTCTATAAGCATCATAGTGAACCATATGAGAGGGTTTGAACTTGTGAGTCTTGGAACCAATTCTTCATGCATATGGAGGGAAAATGGTTCTATACCACAATGCAGTTCTGGAAAACAAAACATTGAAACACCTTCAAATGCATTCACTATATACTGGTTTCTTACCAGAGCTCTACAAGGGTGATAACTAAACCCACAGACTTACCCTCTCAATTTACAGCTGGGAACACAAAGAATCAGTCTTCCAGATTACGTCTTTTCCTTCAGTGTGTTTTCTGAGAGCCCGTTGGTGAAGGCATTGTGCTTATTTTCGTAAGATAGTCTACAATCAGAGAAGTCATATGAGAAATCAGACGTGCATCAGTCACTCACATCCCACTATAGGCTGTGCTCCTGAAATGTCTCTAAAGCTATGAAGACTTTCACAAACAAATCCGAGTTTTGTCCCGACAATAATTGTGGGCTAGATGACGATACTGTGAAGAAAAATGCTTACTCAGTAGTTAAGTGAGTCTCCACCCATTTTCCTGAATACTTGACCCAGAATTTTGCATGTACTCAACAAGACATCATCTTACATGTTGAGCTGTATCGTGTTACATCCCAACAAAAGAGCTCCTATTAATCTGCAGCTCAGTCTGTGTGGGCTAGGAATGTGTTACCAAGCAGGAGAGGCATTGTCACACCTATAAGGAGTTATGAGAAAGTACTCTGGGCATGCCCAGTGTATACTTTGTGTTACCCGTCCCATGCTCCACTCTGGCTCTGCCTAACATTTTACATCCTTTGATGTCTAAACTAGAATGCATCCATCAGTCACCAATCTCAAAAAGTTCTACCATGGGCACACCATCCAGGGGGATTTTCCTAAGGTCTAAACAAAACCACACCATTCTTCTGTTTAGATATCACCAAGTCAGGCACACCAAATTTGGAGTTAAATTCTAAATTTTTACTATAGTCTGTATCTTATTCCTTTTTATGTTTCAGGAACTAAATATCACAAATTAAATAGTTCATTAGAGAGACAGAGACAGAGGCAGAGGGAGAGGAAGGGGGAGGGGAAGAGGTAGAGGGAGAAGGAGAGAAGAGAGGCTTATTTTGTTCATGGTTCTGGAAGCCCAAGAGTACGGTGCTGGTGCCAGCTTGGTTTCTGATGAGGGCTTTCCTGCTGGCTTGGTGACTTCTAAGGGAGTGGGCATCGTGCTGTTCTAGGGACACAACACTTGCCAAGACAAAACTTTTATTTTTTTTAAAATTGCAGTCTCATTCTTGAGCTAACCCCTCATTTCAATCCATTACTGTATGACCAGATAAACCCACACTAGAGTCTTATTACTTAATCACATTTTAAAGGTGCCACCTTATCCCACCTCTTAACACCCACAATAGGGAATCTCAAGTGAGTTTTGCTGGGTAGATTCAAGCCTACAGTGGCCTATAAGGCCCCGCTTGATCCATTCCCCCTTTGATGTGTATTTTCCCTCCTTGTCTCCGGCTTCCTACACTGGACCAGTCCCAGGGATGTCTTCCTCCTTCTCCAAACGTTCTGAGCAGGCCTCTCACCTGAGGACACGTGGCTCACTGCTGCTCGACCACAACACCCTCTTTCTAGACGTTCTCCCTGACTACTTCCCAGTTTATAGCTAATTATTTTATTGCATCTTTATTTTATGTACATGGGTGTTTTGCCTGCATATAGATGGGTTTTACCACCATGAGGGTGCTGGGAACTGAGCTCAGGTCCTTCAGATGAGCTGCCATTGCTCTTTACTGGTGAGCCATGCTTCCAGCCCCCTATGCCTTATCACTCAGCTCCATGTCCTTTATTACATACATGTTTGCATTTCATATTCCTCCAGTGAACACTGAAATAAGAGCCCCATAAAAGCAGTAACTCTGCTTTGGTTGCTGGTCTAGAATGGTACTTAGCCACATGCTCATGTATCCAGTGTATATTTATTAAGTAAATGAGGGGATGTGACATCAGTTCCTCCCTGGGTCCTCTTGGCCACTTGCTCTGTTCTCTACTTTGGAACGATGAATTCACTGTTACTATATTTATCATACTTTATTACAACATTTGTCTCTTAGTCCTCATGTACCTATGAACCCCCCACCCCCGCAACACATCTCTTTTTCATACCCACTGACACTCAGAACAAATTTGGTGAAAAGGCTACTGTCTTTGGAAAAGTGACTATCTTGCAACCCTGATTCCTCCAACATAAGAGTGGTGCTAGATGACTTCGCAAGTCCTCTCAGCTGCGAAGTTCTCCACTACTGATTCAGCTGGAAGTCTGTACCCCGGTGGCAGGAATCCACTGAGTCTTGGAAAGGACTAAATTATCTCAACATCATTGACATGGTGGTGTGATGACCAATTCTGACACATTTGCAGGCCTCAAATGCTACTTGTATTCCCACTCTTGCTAACACAATTGCCTTCCTTCTATATGTATCAAGCAGCTGGTTCCCAACACCATGGAAGAGGAGAGAGGGAAGGGATGGGGCACACTCTTAGCAGGTTTGAAAGGTAGGAGAATTTAATCAAGAGAAGGCCAAATTGCCAGCATTTCATGGGCTTTATTAGGCCTACTGGTGGATTTTCTCTGAAAATTAGCATCTATGTGACCTAGAATTCAGGGTGTGTCCTTTGGATGTTCCCAGAGTGTGGAACAGCCAGTCACTTGCAAAATGGCAGACTTGGATACATCATCTTTGACTCAGCTGGGCAGCCTTCTCATGACTTCACATTAGACAGACTTCCAGATAAAACGGGTTTCAAATGAGATCAGTGCTGACGGGATTATCTCGCTAAGCCAGGTGTGGAAATAATTTAGGTTCTGATCCTCTGTTTCTTAAAAAAAAAAAAAAAAAAGACTGTCCTGGGTCTTTGTAAGAAAATGTGTGAAGTCCTACTTTCTATGTCGATGTAAGTAAGCTTTTATGATAATCTCTCAACCCATTCACAGTCACATGTGATGAGTCACAAGAAGTCTACAATGAACCCAAACAAGGGTGTGTTGATTTTTCCCATCTCGTTGTGGCACTAATCAACTGAAGGAACAGATCTTCCAAGTGCTTTGACATTCCCAACACCACAGAGACATGGCAGATCTATTAAGAGTCTACTCTGTGGCTCTCCTCTAACATTATACGAGTACACCAAACACGTCGACACACTCTATTATTTTCTCCTCCCAGTTGTAAGTTCTTCACGTGGCTTCTGTGGATTGATTGTTTTATGTAAAGTCCTCTTAGACAGAAGAGAAGGTAAGGGCTCCTGAATCTCCGTCTGAATAATGATTCTCAGAACTGAAAAATTCCCCTTGTGTATTTTTTTTTGGCCTGATTCTGAGAATGAGAGATCTTGGCTAGAGTTTCTTCAAGAGTGAGAGAAACATTTAAGCATTATGGGACATAATTACTCAAGCCATATGTATGCCTTTGCCATATCTTGCTAGCTAAATAATCTCTAGCCTTTAAATGCATGAATTCCTATTTCACTAGTTGTGGTTATTATTGCTGATGTTTTATTATTAATAATTATTATTATTTTATTGAGAGAGGATTTTGCTGTATAGTTCAAGCTGGCCTCAAAACTACCATCTACCTTCCAGAGTGTTGAGAACACAGGCGTGTACTATCATGCTCTCAGCTATTGTGTGTGTTCGTGTGCACGCAATTAAGGACAGAGTTTATTACCTTTTCCTGTGTTTCCTCTGTGTTTTTCTGTGTTTCCTTATCTAATAAGTATGTTGGCAGACAGACTTCCAGGTTCTCATAGGTTGGCTTCAGTCTTCATGAATACATTTTGCAGATCAATTGTATATTTATATTGTCACACTAACATATAAATGAAGCATTCTGTGCCATAATCAGCCTAGTTATTCTATTTTACTGTAAACATTTTTAGATGAATCCAGCTTCAGAGTCTATTATGAATCCATAGGTTTAAATGGCCTGCTTTTGTGTTAGAATGTGAAGATCTCTTATCTCCATTCATACATTTTCGGGTAATGCATTTTATTATGTATTTCATTTATTTATTTATTTATTTATTTATTTATTTATTTAAATGCATGTGAGTACACTGTAGCCGTCTTCAGACAAACCATAAAAGGGCATCAGACCCATTACAGATGGTTGTGAGCCACCATGTGGTTGCTGGGAATTGAACTCAGGACCTCTGGAAGAGCAGTCAGTGTTATTAACCACGAAGCCATCTGTTCAAACCCCATTACATATTTCTAAACTTGTCTTCTCTCAATATCTTCCAGAATTCTAGGGCAGAAGTTCTTCATGGTTGGAAATATATAAAAGGATCTACATGGGATCTGGAATGTGGCCATTGCAGGTACAAGACACACACATGGTGCACATGCATACATGCAGACAAAACAACCAAACATGAGAAAGATAAACCTTTGCTTGGTGGTTAAATGTTTGTGCAGACAACAGGTGTGAGGTGAGTTTTCACATTTTCCTTTTGTTTCATTTATTGTTGTAGAGGCTGTTGTGGATTCATAAGGAGAGGGGAAGGGAGCAGAGGGAATTCAGATGCTTTTCCTTTTTGAAAAGAAAATTTAACAACTTTATTAAATCTAATTTTTAATAAGTAAAAAAAGTCGCTCAAGTTTAGGTGTGTAGTTCAAGGAGCTTTGACAAACATACAGAAGCATACTGCTATGTCTGGGAGATCCAAATATTTTTGAAATAGAACTCTGAGTTGTGAACAGTGATGACGAAGCTGAAACTGAGACTCAAAGTTTGGTATTGACAAAGAAAAATGGAGCTTTCCCTCCTTCTTCTAGAAGGAGTTAAGGCAGATAAAAGTCGTTCTAACAGACGAGTTGTCCAAAGGTTTGCAAGAAGCATCTGTGAATCATGGGTACACACTGGGAATCGAGGAAACGAAGCCAGAAAGCAGAAATAGCACTTGCAGAAGTCGTGATCCTGGAAGTGTGAAATCTACCAGGATTATCAAGAATTCTGAAGGTGAGTGGCATGGGAGAGTTTCAGAGTTGAGATGCTGCACGAGTTTCTGACCCATTGGATTTAACATCCCGTGGGCTTGTGCCAAGTTCCAGGCTTGCTTCTGGGAACTGGCCACTGAGGTAGAGTGGAACAGTAAAGTACTGACTAACGACTGCTAGAAGACGTAAGAACCATTGGTGTAACTGAACAGCTCTCCACAGTCAAATGAATTTAGATCGCAAGCCCTGCAGATTCTCACCAGGAAAGCGTTTTTAAAGGTTTAACTAGGCCAGCACTTTACGGACTAAACACCAGGGGCAAAATGTGTTTTGGTAGAATGAGTCATAAAAATGATTTTTAAAAAATAAATAAATAAATAATATGACAATAATTTAACATGGTGGTTTATATTAATCTGTTGAAGCTAAATTGTTGTTGAGTTTGATAGTGGGATGCTATAGCCTTAGCCACAATTCTATATTTAATTTGTTTCTCTGTGTTTTTTTTAAGATTATTAATTCTTTGAGGATTTCATACATAGTATTTTCATTGAATTCACCCTCTCCCCTTACTCCTTCAGATCTACACCTCATTTAATACCCATCTAACTTGGAGTTCTCATTTTTTTTTAAACCTTTCCAGTCCTACTACTGAGTGCTGGCTATACACTCTTGGGTGTGTGGCTATCCGATGACGCATGATCAGTCTACCTGGGGCCACACCCTTAAAGAAAATTAATTTCCTCTCCAGGCAGATTTCAATAACCATTAGCTCCTTAGCTAGAGATAGAACTTTGTGGAGGAAAAACTATTTCAAAAGAGGGTCTCTTAAAATGAAAGCGGGGTTGGGGGGTTGAGGGGCGTTTGCCTGGTGAGTGCTGAGAAAGTTAAGTGGAAGGGAATTGGATATTAGCAAAGAGGATGGGGAGACATGGTTTAAAGATAAACCTGGCTTAGTTTTCAAAGCTTTAATCTTGTTGAATGGTAACTTCTTAGAGCAAACACTGTGTTTGGGAGTGAGTTTATATTTGTATTTCAACATCTGGGTTATAGTCTGAGTGATTTCAATCTGGGAGAAACTGTTTATCTAGACTCTGTGCTGGGTGTACGGAAACACACTGCAAAGCGTTATGAAGAAAACAACATGTAATTAGTAAAACGAGGCCCTAGGAATTAGAAATTTCCATGGCTGAGTGTGGAGCTAGTGCAGAGTGCTTGCCCAGCATACATGAGGCTCAGTGTTTCATTGCAAATACCACACAAAAATTAGGAATTTTCAAATACGTTTCTGAGTACTAAAGGTTCTGCCAGAACTACCCTTCAGGTTATCTTTTCTTGAGATTGTTTATAATAAACATTCTTACCAAGTTGAAAGACTCTGTGTATGTTATATTCATTTTCAGAAAAATTGATTCTCAGAAATGGTTAGTGAGTCCTAGATATGATCAAGATGTTAAGAATGATCGAATATATGTGTGCCCACAATGCTTGGGTGTTGATGCCCCTATCATAGGTTGTGGATAGAATGTAAGGGAATTGAGCATGAAATATTAAAATATTCTATTGCCAAAATAGAATGATAATCTTTTCTCAAATAGCAGGAAGGAAGTTAGACTAAAGAAAACAATTTTTATAAAATTACATATTTCCCATTATTTTCTCCAAAGCACCTGACTTCTATTGATATTTGCTTAGATTAGAATGAGATTGAGAGCACACCTGCAGAAACAGGGATGTCATACATTTGCAGAATGCAGTCTTTGTTTATTGCCACCAAATAGCTAACAAAATCATGAGGAGGATCAGTAATTATGATTGGAGTGTTTAGATGAACATAAGCTATCTTTAGAGACCCTAGGTTCTTCCTTCAGGATAGCCAGACCCGAAGGGAGCCCATACACACAGAGCGCACACAGCACCTGCCTTGGAAGCTTTATTTTCACCGCATGGTGTTTTTCTGAAAGCATTTAGATACTGAGGAATGCACAGGAAAACAGCCAAACACTGTCCAATCTCAAAGGCATTGTCACCGTGGGTGGTGACCTCTTTCTATAGGCTTTTGAGGGGAAATTATGTTTAATCCCAGCCTCCAGGAAAGTGTGCTTCTTCTGTATAGTTTTTTTTTTTTTTTTTTTTGAGAACATTACATTCTTCAGCTGATGATAAGGTTTTTACTTTTGCTTTAACTTTTAAAAATGTCTGTTCAATCCAAACTTATCCATAACAAGGTGAAGGGCATATAGATGACATTTTCTTTGTTGATAGTTAAAACAGTGCTATATTCTCTCACACGTGAGGATACCTAGGCTGAGAGAGGCAGAGGTTGAAGAATTTGCCCATGGGCGTTTGGCCATAGAATGTCAAAAGCCATGTAACTTTTGAAAACTGGATTATAATTTCATGCCATGTTTTCTAAGCTTTATGTTCTGATTTCTATTCTTGTTTTCTCTCCTACTTCTAATGTGTTATCTCTCAGTATCTTGTGATTTTTTTTCCAACCAACTTTAAATCTTTTGTGTATGGGTATGTGTGTACCTATATGGGTACACTTGCCTATGTGTGTGCATGTGTACAAGGATACACTTACCTATGTTTGTGTGCATGAGTATGGGGGTACAGTTGCCTGTATGTGTGCACAAGCACAGGGGGTGCACATATCTGTGTATGTGCACATATATGGGGGTATACTCACCTATATGTGCACATGTATGGAGGTACACTCACCTGTGTGCACGTGTACGCTCACCAAGAGTACACTTGCCTGTGTGTGTCCATGTAGAGGGGGTACCCTCACCTGTGTGGGTGCACATATACAGGGGCACACTCATTTGTATGTTTACACATATAGAGGAGGTACCCTTGCCTATGTGCACAGAGATCAAAGTCTGGTGTCTTTTTTGTTTTTTTTTTTTTTTACACCACCCTCTGCCTTATTCTTGTAGACAGTCTCTCACTGAACCTGGAGCTCACCATTGTGGCTAGACTCGCTCTCCCTGACCAGTACATGTTACCTGACTTTTACAGAGATGTTGGGAGTCCAAACTCAGGTCATCAGGATTTAATGGCTAGCATTTTACCCACTAAGCATTCATCTCAACCCAATCACTTTGAATCTTCTGGGGCAAGATAAAAGATAAACATAACCATTCACTCACAGACATAAAATATGCTGGCTTTAGGGATTGTTATTACTATTATTGTCTTGGAGATTGAACCTAGGGACTCCAATCCAATATACTTGGTAAGCTCCATTGAGGTACACCCCCAAACAATCTTTTAGAATTTTACTTTTAGTTGAAAGTGTTGGCTTCCCAATTCAGTTTTGATTTAGCATGCTGGCTGCTAGGGGATGGGGGGGCATTCTTTATAATAACCCCAAATATCAGATCATATTATCACCACCAGCCAATATATAATGATCTAGCCTATTTGATGTATTGCAAAAACCTGTGGTCTTCTTCACAATGCACAGTATTATCTATCATGTTGAGTATTCTTTCTAGTTTGTCTTTAGTTAAATTTCTCTCTCTCTCTCTCTCTCTCTCTCTCTCTCTCTCTCTCTCTTCACCTTTGGCCTTTTTGAGATGGTTTCTCCATGTAGTCCTGACTGTCTTGCAACTCCCTCTTTATATCAGACTGGCCTTGAACTCAGAGATCTCCCTACCTCTTCCCCCTTGAGTGCAGGGATTAGAGGTGTGCACCACCACCACCTGGCTTATTTCCTCTGATAACAACCAATTTTGGGTTTGTGTGTATGTGTGTGTGTGTTTTGAAAGAAAAATTTCCCTTAATTCCTGTGGTAGTTTGAATAGGCTTTGCCCCCATAGGCTCATAGATTTGAAAACGTGGTGACCAGGGAGCGGCATTATCAGTGGGTGTGTACTATTTGGAGGAAGTGTGTCATTGGAGTGGGCTTTGAGTTTCACATGTTTAAGCCAGGCCCAGTGTTCCTGCTGCTTGTTGGTCCAGATGTAGAACTCGTATCTACTTCTTTAGCACCATGCCTGCCTGCATGATGCCATATTTCCTGCCATAACAATGATGGACTACACCTCTGAGAGCAAGGGAGCTCCAATTAATGTTTTCTTTTTATAAGAGTTGCCATGGTGACAGCATCTCTCCACAGCAATAGAACACTGACTAAGACAATTCCATTTAAAATTTCCAATTTTCTATGTGGATAAATTTTCTGAATCTTTTATAAGAAGTCCTAGGGGCTCAGTATATAAACAAATGTTAACTGTACCTACTCCTGAGGCAAAAACCATAATCTGGTCAGTTAAATCTATTTTAAAAAGTTCAGGTATGGCATTCAGCCATTAGGTTAGCCTCAGTAATTAAAGTTTAACTTTGTGAAGGTCCTGGAACACTACATGTGCAGCTGAATGCCAATTCCTGAGAAAAAAAAGAGGTAGAAGACAGAGCAGCAATAGAAAGCAATGTGTATTGGAGGCAGGCATCTTTGAGACCAACTTGGTGTACAGACAAATAGAGTACTAGATGAGCCAGATGATATCACAAGTCTCTGTTACAAGCAAACACATCAGCAAAGCCTGGCAAGTGGTGGTCATAGTCTCTCAATGATGGAACAGTACTTAAGGCAAGGAGTTGAAAATAAGTAGACCTGTAGAAAGACTCTCTTATGTGCTGTATGGTAGTATCATCTGTCCATAAAAGACTGATGGCCTATTAGCTGAGGCCAGAAAAAGGAGGTGAGAGTTCTGGTTGGGAGAGAGGAACTCTGGGATAGAGTCAGGCAAGGGAAGAGATTCCTACCCCAACCCAACACTGAGGAGACAGATGGATGAAACTGAGAAGAGGTAACCAGCCATGTGACACTCATAATATAGAATAAACAGGTTAATTAAGTTACGAGCTAGTCGGAGAACCAGCCAAAGGTTGTGACCTAGACATTTATTCATAAATAGTCAGAATTTCAGGAATTGAGGTACAATTGGAAAAGCCTGGGCCTCCATAGAACAGAGACCATTACCAAATTCCATGCCAATAAAGAACAAGCAAGGGTCAGAGCTCACTGCACATCATTCCTGAGACACCGAGGAGAAGCTTTTCTTTAAAGTAAAATAATAAAAGTACAAATGACTTGAAGGTGATTTAAATGATGACCAGAGACAAAGCCTTTATATAAACACCTCAAGGTCTTGCTACTGTGGACAGTAGCAATCACAGCTATGCCCTGTGATTGTCTTATCTGTCAACCGGGTTTTCCACATATGACAAACATTTCCCCTTAAGATTTTTATACTGGTCCTTATCACAAAAGATGATCCTTGTTTAATTTTCTTATGAAAAGTAGCACGGTATTTCTTCGGTCCTTGAAATCCCTCTGAAGAAGCAATTTCACATTTCCTGAGGACTTTTCATATGTGGGATGCACTCAGCCATTCTTTCCCAGCTTTCAATTAGAATGACTAATAATGTTTAGAATTTTAATTGTTGGTTTCTCCTTGCAATTCCTAATTCCTCTGTGAGTCACTCCACTTCTTTCCATAAGAACCAGTTAGGAGATAACAAACAGTATATTGTCTTACGTTAGGGGAGGAGATACCAGGTAGCCAAAGCCAAAGTATCAGCTAAACAGATTCAAAGGGATGGACAAAATGTGAAACTCTGTTTTGCTTCAAAGTCACTTATAACCCAAACATTTTTGTTAATAACTCATTTTTTCAGATTATGAGTTATTAATTAACACTCATATCTACCTCTCTAGGGGGTGTGTCTTACACACATTTAATTTCCATTTTATTCTATGATTGTCTGCTTGTCTGGTTTTACCTCTGACACTAACAAGTAAGAGTTCTGATTCACTTTTCCCTTAATCTTGGGTGTACCAACCTGGTCTAGTGAGTTCCAAGGGGCAGCCAGGGCTATATAGTGAGACATGGAAGAGAAAGAGAGAAAGAGAGAGAGAGAGAGAGAGAGAGAGAGAGAGAGAGAGAGAGAGAGAGAGAGAGAATGGGAATCCATCTAATTCTATAGACGAGATACCAAGAACTAGCTTTATAAAGCTAATTTATAAATTAGGTGGCTTATTAAAAAAATAAAAATACTAGATTCTTTATCCTTAAATTAAAGGGTAATGGCTGAGCAGTAACCTAAGCCCAGAGCCCCTGGTAGTTGAACCAATTGTGTATCCACAAGACCAAACTTGGAAAAGGCAGAGATTTTTTTTTTTTTTTTAAACTTCAGATTCTCAGTTGCTGTTAACACAATGAAAATCTTAGAGAACTTTTGGTACATAGAAGCATGAATCACAAAATGAAAGTAACAATGGAAACATAAATACCTCTAGACAGTCAGTACTCAATGGAGGTTGAAAGCTCTTGTGCTTATTTGCAAGGTTCTCGGGAAGATGCACCAACTGAGAGTTTAGAAACTCCCAGTCAACAGTGGTTCTGTGTGCACATCACATATAGTTTTCTCCTACACTGAGTCTTGCCTCCCCTATTCTTCACTTGCTTCAACCAATAGAATGTGGCAGAGATGGGGCTCTGCCTCTGCTGTGGGCCTAGCCTTTAAAAAGTCCTAGCATTTGAGCATTTGCCTAGAGAGACCTACTTCCTGGAAACATCAAGCTGGAAGATCACATGTAGAAGTCAGGTAGTGGGGGTTGGAGCTGAGACAATATCAAGAGATAGAAAGGACCCCCAACCCACATACCTCCACATTCATTTAAATCCCCTTAGGAATGCAGCTGAGGCCATGACTTTACCATAACTCTGTGGGTGACACAAATGAAGCCAGCAATTAGGCTGTCCATCTGAACCCAGTGAACCCACAGCACCAGGAAAGAGAATAAGTTTGATGTTGTTTTTGCAATTAAAATTTTAACCTAAAAATTATATTTATGGTATATAAGCTTGTTTTGATATATGTATACACTGTAAAATTATATTAACAGTATCTATCTTATATCAGGTATATTTCACACAATTCTTACTTAAGCATTGGGGAGCCTTATTTCACAAAACCAGATGGTTTCAGCTCTCTGTTTGAATGACGATCCTGTGTGTATAAAGCGTCCATCCCAGGTGACTTTACAGATGTTGAAAGGCTCCGTAGACTGGCAAGTGATGCAACACCATGAAATTTCAAGTTTTCAGAGAAAAGTATGCTAACAGAAGAAGCCGCTGGGTGAGGAGAGGCAGAAAGAAAGGCACAGAGAGAGCTCTTCAGCCACTTGCCAGTTTGGCCTGGAGCAAGAACTGTGCAAAGCTTTGAGCCAACAGTCCCATATTCTCCTTTACAGGTAAGCGCCTTCCCTTAGGTGAACCCAAGTTTTGAAACAGTATGCCACACTGTGCCAGCTTTTCGATCAAGCCAAGGCACATAACCAGTTCTCCCAAGGTCATCATTGACATTTTCTTTTTAATGTCTGATGGCTGGTACACAAGGATATCAATATGTGCTATCTGCCCCAAATAAGACAGATTCACAAGTCCAACTGAACCGTGAGAAACACACTCAACTGTTTCTTTCCTCGTGGAGAAGCAGAACACTCGAGATGACACAGAATGACAAGCTTTGAAAACCTTTTATTTGCAGTTAGTGCTTGCACATGGGCGTGGGCACAGGCATGTACCATGGCCACATGCAGACACCAGAGGACAGCTTTCTGGAATATGTTCTCTCCTCTCACTGTGGGCTCCAGGACTTGAAATCAGGCCATCCCGGTTTGTTTTGGTTTTGTTTTTTTTGTTGCTGTTGTTGTTTTGTTTTGGCAGCAAGCATTTTTGCCCACTGAGCCAGACCAACACTGGGTATTTTAAGTTCTTACTCAATTACAACAAGGTATTATTTTTCTAGTATAAAAAAAAAAAAAAAAAAAAAAAACCCTCAACGACTTCTGTTTCCACTGTTACAAATTACAGTTTGCTTTTAAAAGAAAAATATAGAAATAATTTTTCTAGATTTTCTAGGTCCATGAAAAGTTTCCAAAAGTCGTATCTCTCTTGTTAGTGTCTACATGACTTGAAAGAGCCACAGTGAATCATATCATTCCATTATATAACTATTACATTATATAGCGTCTTTAATCAGAGTGAAAGACAGTCATATTCTTGCCTGGTCTTAATATTTTCCCATTTATATTCAAATCAGTGAAGAAAAACTGTAAAAAAGACTGTAAAAGCTTCTCATTATTCTCTATTAGGAAAAAACCTAGCAGAACGCTTGCTAACATTTAAAATATCTATACTATATTGCCTGCTCTGAATGGTCTAGGCCTGAAGGAGTTTCTTCAGCTTTTATTTGTTCTTTTTCTTTCTTTCTTTTTTTTTTTTCAGGATTTAATTCTAATAAATGTCACAGCCAAAGAGCTCCAGACGAAGCGCAATGCTTTGGTTCCATGTTTTCGGAATGATGCGGATAAATCTGGAAATAATGGGCGGGTTGAAAAAGTTCTTCATATGCCCTTTGATATTGCTATTTCCTTCAAAAATCTGAAAGGAAAACGCGATAAAAATGGTCAGCATTGGCATCATGGGAATTCCTGTTTTACTCTTAATCTATCTTCGTATGTCAAAGTCAGTCATCTTTGTTTTTTCTGTAACTGTTCTCAGGATGCTGGAAAATCACAAGCCAGATGGATGTCCCCTTAAAGACACCCATTTCTCAATCAGATGTGTCAAATTAGGAAAAATAAATAAAGCAGACACGAGTGTTTGCAAATCTACTTCTTTTCAGAGTCTTTCTGACAGCAGGTTGCCAGGTGTGAGAAAAGCCTGCTATAACAAGATAGAACTCACTGCCGGGATATTAAAAGATGAGAAAGGGGCACAGACGTGTTCCGTGCTGAGTGAGCATTGGTTGGAACTCAGGAAAGCTCAGTTCCCCTCCCTGTGTTGTTTTTCCTACTAGTTTTAGCCTGGTTCCCACTCCTGGATTACTAAGCACATTTCCCTGGCTCTGCTTCTAGAAGGTAGGGGGACTTAGGAATGAAATGGAGCAGTTGATTTCACAAGAAGGGTAGTCTTCCCAAACGTTTCCTGTTTAGTAGCAATGTGGCATACAGAGGCTTGTGGTCCTGGGTGTCTGACTTGCTACAAGTAGCAAGTCTATCTGCAGCAAGGGTTTTTTCATTTTAGTGAAAGGTTTTCTGGATAGGTTTACCATCATTCTAAGTCAGAGATAACAAAAGCCTCACAGGGATCCTGGTATTATGTCCTCCCTGTTTCACAGGTGGCTGAGTCAGAAAAGTGATACAAATGGTCCCTCTGCTGAGACCAGCCACCTATAGAAGGGAGTGGGGTTGAGAAGACTTGGGGGAGTGGTTAGATAATCAGTACTGGCAAATGCAAGATACTGTTATTTCTCATCAGGAAACAGTTTCCAGACAGTTTTCAAAACCTTTGCCAACACAGCATCCGTACCTTGTCCACCATGGAGGATTTCTGCCGGTAAGATTTCCATATCACACCCTGATCACTGTACTGGATGGTGTAGCTCTTCACATACATCTCAGAGGATAGAGACTTACAGCCCTGTGTTACGATGGCTGTTACTTCTTGATTTTGAGCAGATCGACTTGTAACCACTGCTTGTTGTTGTTTGCCTACAAAAACAAAAACAAACACTGAAATGAAGATGTTAATCCTTCCTTTTGGTTAAGAACAAGATGTTTAGAAAATGCGTAAAGCTTTTCCATCTCCTCTTCGCTGTCTTTTACAAGACTTCCCTGTGATTTTATTTGTTGTTATGGATTGTGACTGAGAAGGGGATTAAAGAGATAATAGAGTGTGCCTGACTGGGCAAGGCAATGCTGAAGGGAAATAAATGATTAAGAATAAGTGTAATGACAAAATACCACAAAGAAACCTATTGCTTTGTATACCAACTTAAAAATATTTAATTTTTACTGATGCATTCCATGTCATATACAGTAATTATTTGCTTGTTTAGGTCTTTTGCTGCTCCAAGGTGAGGGCTTATTAGTTTTTTTTTTCCTGGTATTCATAGCAATACAAAGTACACAGTTGGTGTTTAATAAGTAGCTGCTGGATACTTACTTACTTTAAACAAAAAGAATACATTTCCAAATTATTTGAAAGTGTTTTCTTAAGCAGGTTTGTTTAAAGGCTATAAATTGATGATTGAGAAAGAATTGAGTATCTGCTTGAGGCATGTCACAGTCTGTCTAAAGCCTTCACAAATCTGAGAGTTTGCTCATGTTCAGTGACATGCTCCTGAAGAAAGTTTAGAAGGACAGTGACATGCTCCTGAAGAGAGTTCAGAAGGACTAGTGTCTGGAGTAGTCTTGGATGAATTTCTACCTTTGGAAGATGTATCATGCAATTATGTATGAAACAAATGCTATTTCATCAACGTCATTCATATTCATGTGGACATACATGTGTGTATATGAATATATATCTATATATTTACATGATATAGCTTTTTTTAAAGGCAAATTGATTGAATCAAAGGATTAAAACTTTGTTAACTTTGTGAGGTCCTCTGTGTGATATCTTAGAGTGACTTAAAATCAGGGTTGTATCAATGATACAAGATCACAGGTGAAGGGTTTTGTATATATCAGGTAAGAGATACTCAGCCATGGACAGATTGGCTATGCATACCTGCATGTGTCTGGCTTTGATTTTCAGCCTCTCTAAATATCATATAAAGACAGTCTGTGCTAAGAAAAGTTAGATCAAACAGAAATTTCTGACTGAGAAATTTAGATTAAAAATGACATTATTAAAAAAAAATAAAGTTAACATTTATTTGGAGGGGTCTTAAATTACAATCCCAATGATTAAAGCTAACTATATAGAAAGGATTTCTTTTAAAGATTGTAGAATAGAGTGTAGAGTGACAAGATTTACCATGTACAGGTCTAAAGGGATGTCTGGGGAATAACTAAACGGTACTTTTATTTATTATTTATCTTTTTATGTAAGTATGTAATGTAAGGTTACTATTTTAATTGTTTTAGTTTCTCTGAGTATCAGTTTTCTTCTGCAAAGTTGCAAGATGAAATGTTTGGGCTGCTTCACGTAGGGGACCAGCCTAGTTTTAGCCACGAATGGAATTCTAGCCAAGATCCTGCCTCGACATTAAGCTGAGGTGATTTAATCTGCTGTGCATTTAGACATGGACAGAGAGATTTGGAGAGATGCTTCATTATAAACTACTGCCAGTCCAGCATTCTGTGAGTCCACAATAGGCTAGAATGGGTTTCAGAGCACAGAGACTTGGCTTCTAAGACACTATGTGGGGCTCATGTGCCACACTCTAATCTTCTTTCTAGTGGCCTACTCTGAGATTAGAACCAAGATTTCTTCAGAGTCTAGGAATTGGGTATTAAAAAAAGTGTATTAATTTTACATATTATTAAAATCTTAATTATATGGATGTTTACATAAATATTTATTATTTATATATTTACATATATATTAATATATATCTTAAGGGAGAGAGACAGGAAGAGACTAAGTACTGAACTTGTTTGTCTGAAGGGAGCATAAAGTTATCGTGGTATTGTGATCCCACTATCAGGTGAAGAATGAAATACAAATAAGTCAGCTATTAATAGTTGTCCTCAAATCAAATAACATGAAATACTTAGTGGAGCACTATCAAAGGAACTTTCTGGAAGGTGTTTGTTTAACTTGGATCACTGATTTATACTCCAGGTTTTATAACTGTGTCGCTTCCAACTGTCTTGAAGAATGTCACAAAGTTCATAAAGAAAGGGAATGAAAAATTTTAAAGTGGCAAATTATGAAAAGGAGATATATTATAAGCCATAATTATTTTCATTATTAATGTTGAAGTGCCTCAACCAGGACTGGTCAGCAATGACTGTCTTATTCACTGACATATGAACTTACTTGTTACCATGCAGAAATATGAACCTAAAATGGTGGTTCTCAACCTCTGGGTCGAAACCCCTTTGGGGGTCAAATAGTACTTTCACAGGGCTTGCATGCCAGACATCCTGCATATCAGACATTTACATTATGATTCCTAACAGTGGCAAAAGTATAGTTATGAAGTAGTAACAGAAATAATTTTATGCTTGGGGTTCACCACAACATGAGGAGCTGTACTAAAGAGTTACATCATTAGGAAAGTTGAGAACCACTGGCCTAAAATTATTATTATGTAGTTCTTTGCAAGCTGTTGTCCCTTCCTGTCTTAAATTAGAGCTACCAGGAATTACAGGGAAGAGGGATGGCTTTTCTCTGAGTCATGGTTAAGGCTGAAAGCTGTTGATTCTGCAAATCATCCTAGATTCTCAGACCTGGACTTCAGAGGCTCACACTCTGGTTCCCAGCCACCACCCCCACCCCCGCCCCCATTTTTCTGGAAAGTGAGAGAACTCCATTTATATGGTTGATGTCACCTTGGCTTGCCAGGCATTCACACGGCCCTGGGCATTCAGGCGGGCAAGGGAAGGCTCCCAGTAGTCTCCCCACCATGACTTCTTATATGAAGATGCAGTAATTTGCTTGTTTTGAATCCTTCCATCTTCCAGGCCCAGTGGTGTGGAACATCCTGTCAAAAGGAAAGTAATATGATTAATTGCACAGCCCTAATGGCCCCTAAGTGCATTTTGCAACACAAAGGCAAAAAATTATCCCTTCCAGGAAGCAGTATAATGAGGAACATTTGTTCAATTCAAGTGCAAATCCCATTGTGGTGCTGCTAACATGCTATTCAATGCTCATACAACTGTTTGACAGAAGTGGACACAGAGTACAGCAAGACACAAGAATTTGCTCAACACAAGACTGTCAGAACAGGAAATTGAACTTATAGCCAGTATCCCATCCAACACAGTATCTTAAGTGCAGGTTCTCCCTTCTTCAGACATCCATGGAATCTCAAGTCTTTGCTTTGAGATAGATTGTGGTTCTGAACAATATGTACCATTATGTGGCACACAATGACATTTCAGTTAACAAAAGACACAAAAGTACAAGTGGTCCCATTAGGCTATGGAGGTGTTCTGACATCACAGTTGTCATAAGTAAAATATAGCCTCTGTGCTTGTGATGGCATCCATATACATCAGCATACTGTGCTGAGACATTTGCAGAAGTACAGTGCACACAATTATGTATAATTCAAATATTCAATAATAAACCACAACACAACTGCTTTGTGTATTGACTATTCTTATCATTATTTTTGAACATGTGTCTTCTACTTGTGGGAAATTAGCTTATGTGAAACTGTCATGTTATGTTCACTTGCTCTGTCTGTTAATTGTATTGAGACCACATTGAGTGACTGGCTGGTACTGTGTACACACAGTCTACGATATTTGCATAGTAACAAACAAGATACCTAAAGTGCATTTCTAAGAATGGATCCTGCAGGTAAGCAATGCTCGACTGTACTTAAAGGAGAGTTTCTTCCAACAGAAGCTGTGGCGATGTAGTGGGACTTTGGTAGCCACCATTTTCTGTTTCCCTTCAACATTTTGAACACATATACTCTTTAGAATTTTGCTTGGGCATAATCTTGAGCATTCTAGGCAAGCAAAGATGAACTATTAGCGTAGGAAGCATAGCTAATGAGTGAAGGCAGCTGACTATCTTAGTGCTACTTCGTTTTTCCTTGGGGGGGGAAACACAAAAAAGCAGACATTTTCTTGAAGCAATAGATTGTTTTCTCTATGTCAAAAAAAAAAAAAAATTCTTAAAGAAAGTACTCGCTGCTCGCTGTGTAAGTTCCAAAAAGTGAAGAAAACTCCATGCTCTTTATGTAGAAAAGGAATATTTTTAATAAATTAACAGAACTGAACCTCACATTTTAGGTTTGTCAGACTACATGATTGACCGAAGCTACCACTGACACTGTGATTATGGAGGGAAAACTCCCCATGACTTACAGATCTGTTTCACGGAGTAATCCTGCCTACACAAAATTTGCATCCTGTGTGGGCAGTTTTCTACACTGCTGATATCTAGATACTGGCAAAAGTCCATACCCATAGCTCTCACAAACATCAACTACAGCATGATATGCTTTGGTAAGAAACTGAATCCAAAGTTCAGGCACTTTTTTTCCCGTGAGTTGGACGTTCCTCCCCTACCTCAGGGGAAGATCAGGAAGTTTCCCAGGGCATGACACAGCATGTGATTCTACGTCCCTTCACCTACTCCTGTCTTTAGTAGTCAGCTGAGACCTGGGGGAGCCAAGCCCTCGGCCATCGTTTTTATTGACTTTTACCCAGAATGCCTGGACAATGATAATATTTTCTATATGTGCCTGAAAGTTAAAAAATACTGGAAAGTTCATCTGGAGAGATAGCAGTTAAGAGCACTGACTGCTCTTCCAGAGGATCTAGGTTCAATTCCCAGCACACATATGGCAGCTTACTGTAACTCCAGGATCCAATACCTTCACACAGACACATATACAGCCAAAATACCAACGTCCATAAAAATAAAAAAATAAATTATTAAAACAATACTAGAAAGCCTTGCCTAAAAATCGAGAATAGTCAGTAGACTATTATGACTGTTGATTATGACCTAGATTTATTAGATCGAAGACAAATTTCATCCCTGAAAAAAAAAAAAGAAGTTTGAGAAGACTTGAGTACTTACACAGGATCCAAAACAGAATACAGAGCACACTCATGGTTTCAGAAATTGAAAGCCAGGCTCAGATTCAAAAAATACTCACTGATCACCAAAAAATGTGACAGTGGCACAGCTCCTCCACTAAAGTCTGAGTGGCCTGGGGGACTTTGAGAGTCAGGTGGCTCTCACTGAAAATGTGCTGACGAGACAGTTTCCATGACACACTGTGCAGTGAGGAGTGAGGGGCTGCCCCCACCCCACCTCTCGGACTACTGGAACCAGGCACTGTCTCCATTTAGATCACACTGAGAATATTCCCTATTGGAACTTGTCTTGCAAAGATTCTTCTGGTGCCTAAAGCCTTAAGAGTATCTAAGAATTCTAGTCTCCGACACCACCCAAATCCTGAGCCATGGAGTGTTCATGAGAAGATGGTGCTTCTTGTCCCTTACCGTTCACCTCACAGCCCTGCAGCTCCAACCGAAGGGTGGGTCTGTTATAGGATTTTGTTGGATGTATCCTAATGTATCTAGCCACAATAGGTGGGTCAAGTCGATTCTCTTTTATTGTAGAGGCATCTGAATTGCCAGCAAAATACTAGAGGGAGAGAGGAAACCATTAATAACAATTCTCTAAAAACTGACAGTATTTTTTTTTTTAAAGTCCCATCTAACAAGTTTTGTAAGGTTCTTTTATGGAAACGGAATCAGTTTAATTTGGTTTGAAAAACTAATTGTGGATACTTCTACTTCGAGGAAGCGACTGCTGATGTTCTTTCTCTTGTTCTTCCTGCTGTGTAGAAACCCTGGACTATGCATAGAAGAGGCAAAAAAAAAAAAGATGGAAAGATGGCGTGAAGAAAACAGACTATCGAAGCTTCTCAGAAACCAGCAATAACATGGTGCTGTCCCCTGGGGAGCTTTTTGCTTACTTTATATGTTCTAGGCTTATTGGTGAAGAAGACAGAAATCTCATTATATAACTGCTGTAAACCATCCAACTATCACAGAAAAACAAACAAACACCCAGACACAAGCCAAGCATAGAAGCAACGGCTATAATGGAGGGTTAGACTTTGAGGCTCCTGGGACTAGAGTGGTTCAAGAAGTATCCTAGGAGCTCCAGACTTTTCCCAGTAAGGAGCCCTCAGTTGTGTCAGGAGTAACCAGTGTGGGACTCTATATCTACCCAGCAGCCAAGGGATGCAATGTCTCCTAAGGTGCTCAGTGAAGCCCTGGACTCTGACCCCCTCCCTACCTGGCAATCACCAGGCTGTGCCCCACCTCCCTCTCCCTCACAGAGAAGTATCATAAAATGTCCAGTTAAAACAGAAGCGAAGCATAGGAATCTGTAAGACTGAGCACAATTAAACAGTAGAAGGAAATTAATAAAGGAACTGGCACTTGGAAAAGACTGAAAACCAAACTGACACATTTACAGCAGGCTTGATCTAAAAGTAAAAGAAGAGAAAAATTATGACATAAGAGATTACATAAGCAATGTTGCTACAGACCCTGCAGATGTCAGGAGGATATCAGAGGACAACTAATACTAGACTCTCTAAACATGTGACCAGCAATTTAAAGGAAAAGGGAAATTCATATTTTAAATGCCACACAAAGTACCATAAATCACCTAATATGAAATAGACTAGTCAAATAACTTCTAAACTGTTAATGAAAGAAATTGAATTTAAAATTTCCCACAAAGAGCTTTTTAGGTCTCAATAGGTTTATGGGTGATTTCTGCCAAATGAAAGTCTTCTCACGGACTTCAGAAAACTCATAAAGAACATAGAACAGAATGCTTCCTGATTTACTCTATATGTCTTCTATTATTGTGGCATTAAAGTTTGAGACAAACCACAAAACCACCAAACTACATGCTGAAGTCCCACATAAATATGGATGTGAAAATCTTTAAGGTATGATTTTGACTGCTATCATGTTTTCTCTCCCCTTACTAGTTTATAAGCACCAGAATTTAAGAGTTTTAGTGGTTTTTATCTAAGCTACATTACAAATATGTCATTGTTATAAATAGCCAAGATAGTAAAGAAATAGTAGCACTCGATAAAGTAATTTACATAAAGTATCAACAGAAACAGACTCAAGGTGGTTGTGTCATCATGGCAGACAGGCTTTCTGAGTCTGGATATTTTTCTTTGGGGAGGAGCCTGGGAATGAGGAATGATCTAGGAATCTTGTCTGGGCTCATGGAGTACCTGACAGGAGTCTGTCAGTCCTCTGGCATGTCCTCTAAGGCAGCCTGAGAATCACAGTGCCTCAGAGCACCACTGAGTGACCACAATCACTATAAATTAAGGTATGTGAGATAAAGAATAAAGAAAAACATGATAACAAATCAAAACCCTTTGCAGGCAGTTTCAGCATAGGTTCTATGTTGAACAAGGGTGGATACTGTGCTGTATACTATCTGCCAATCTGTTTTGAAATGGTGCTTACTTAAATGTATTCTTTCCTTTCAGGTTCTGTGGAGATTTGAAGTTTTAGTAGCTTCATGTATCCCTTTATTTTAGAGATCCATCATAATAATATCATTTTTAGTTCCTAAGACCCTTAGAAAACCGTTCACTTTTCTAATTCCCTGAAATATAATTTGAAAGGCTACTGCTATGGAAAGCCCAGGGTGAGCCGTAAGATTTAGCTAGAAATGTGCTCAAACCATTACGCTCTTCGTGCTGTTCCCTCTGAAGATCTGCCAGTTGGTTTGGTCAGAGCTGTAAGCCACTTGGAACTCCGTGGTAAAGGAAGACTTTAGGTAGTATTTAGCACCTTGGGTTTGAATTCCAGTGACTACAACGTCCCTCTGCATGTCCACCTGCAATACAGCCAAGCCAGTAAACAGAACCAACCTTGTTAGTGAGTCATATCTTACCATAACTCAAGATACAATCAGTTTTCTTTAGCATTGGACAATGTCCAAGGTCGCAGCAAATTCATAAAAATGGTTCAGTATAACACAAAATTGAGCTAAGCACATCTGAACTTGAGTGTCAGTGTGGGGACCAACTGGCTGTGTTTCACTTTGGGAAAGCAGTTGACACTTACATCTGGTTGGTTGGGGCAACCAACCAGAGCTCCCAGGGTCTAAACCGCCAGCCTGGGAACACACATGGAGGGACCCATGGCTCCAGCTGTATATGTAGGGGAGGATGGCCTTGTCAGACATCTGTCGGAGAGGAGGCCCTTGGTCCCGTGAAGGCTGGACGCCCCAGTGTGGGGAATTCGAGGGCGGGGAGGTGGGGTACACCCTCATAGAAGCTGGAAGAGGGGGATGGCATAGAGGGTTTCTGAGGGGGGAAATGGGGGAAGGGGATAACATCTGAAATGTAAATAAATAAAATATCCAATAAAAACAAAGAAAGAAAATTACTTGACCCACCTCTCAAGGTCGATTATGAGAAAGCAGCTGCTGAGAACAGTAACTACATCTACTCGTGGCTGTTTCCTTTATTGCCATTTTAAGAAACAACTAAACCCACCACCAGTGTTGTCATAATCACAATCAATATTATCAGGTTAGTTAGACATACCTGGATCCAAGGTTTAATGGGAAATCTAATGCAGTTTTTTCTATACTCCAAGCATTGTATGACCCACCATTGTTTAATCGTGCTAATCTGGGCTCCCAATAAGCTAAAATCAAAAGGAGAAAAAAAAGGAATTTATGAATTAATTTATTTTTGAAATAAAGTCTTGTTATATAGCCCAGGCAGGATTAAAGTTTCTTGTCTTTCTGCCTCAACCATATACTACCATGTCTGGCTTGAAGTACTGCTCCCTTTCCCCCCAATGGCAACTACCAATTTCTCAAATACGTTTAGTCTAGCAGAGAACCGGATCTTTGGAGGGTTTATGCTATAGTTAGGAAACCAGGCAGGTGACATGAACATTGGCTGCCAAGCCAGTCCTCAGTGACGAAACTTTGGCTTCAGGCCATGTTTAGTCAGTTGTAAATCATCATCCACCCTTTCTTGCACATAGGTCATGTTTGTGTTTTCAGTTATGTCGATATGGCTACTGCCGAATATGCCTGCCAAACAGGAAGACTAGGGAGGAATACATGGGAGCTTCATTATTCTTTTGAAGACAGCCTCTAGATCTCAGGAAGGGATTTGAGGCAGAATGAAAAAAAATTGAGATATTTTGATCATAATGTTTCTTGACTAGATGAATGGCTAACATAAACATTGGAACCATCTTCCTTGGAGGATAGAGTCTTGTGAATCTGGCTGGAGGTTATGTATGTGAGCCAACGTACGCAAGATAATGGAGTTTGGGAAATGATTACAAGTTCATAAGATTAAGCTATTTACTCCCTGCCAATTCCCTGTAGAACTACTGGGCTGCATAGGTAGAGGTATCAGCAAAATTGAGTTCTTGATTTTTCCTAGAAAAGGCCCGTTGGGAACAATACACATCACAAGAAGTGGAAATGATAAATGTATGCATAACATTTTTGCTCCCGAAATATTTCTTCTTCCTCTACCAGAGGAGCACCATAAATGGGGTCGTTTCATTAAGCTATGCAGGTGAGAGCCCAGAGACAGGAATTGTCACGAATGGCCAGTCACAGGCTATGATGTCCCTACTTACTCAGATATTCCGAAGCCTTGATCTGTGAATCAGAGATGACACCAGTGCTTAGTCCCATTGGCATCTTACACTCTATGGAAAAACAAAAACAAAAATAAATACTTTTTGCTTGGAAAATACATATAACAGGTAAAACCTCTATGGCTAGCAATTATTTTTGTTTACCATCCATGATAATGACTTTAATATGCCTGATTAGAAAGAGATAAACACTCAGCAACACTGGTGTTTATCAGAATAGTAACTACCACAGCAGAAACAACTGGAGTCTTTAAAAAATATGTTACACTGATGTCCATCTGGTTGGATTTTAAAGCAAATTATTTACATTAAGTACTATTACTTATAAGACTGCACTCTTGGCCATTGACCTGGAGAGTACAATGTTATTTACATCTTGCTCAAGGAAATAAATACCAGATAATGGGTACCTGGATGTGAGCACTGTATTTGGTAGATGACAGATGCTTGGCAAGAACTAATAATGAATGGATAGATTACTACTTGTTATTGCAGAATTCTGATTACTCTTTCTGCTCTATTCTAGGAATTTAGAGATTTTCAAATGTATATTTTCCCATGGATCACCAATTATGAGGAAGGGCACTTTCTATTGGTTCCCTGGTCATGGAATATTTGACCTATTTGTTAGGGTTGTAGAGATAATTATTATATTTTTAATGGCCAGAAAAAAAGCCTGTTTTGACATTTTCACAGCAGAATGATGAGAATCAGATTATTTGCAATCTGGAAGTTGTAAACAGTCTAGTACCAGGCACTCCCTCACCAGTAAATACCATGGGAGTGATACCTTTGTCTATGATGAGAAATGGCGTTTGCATGCCGGCTACCTGGTTTTCTCCAACCTCTGTGTCTAGGAGCCACCAGCCAGGCTTGGATGGCTTCATTTCAAGAGTTTTAAATGAACCTAAAATAGAGAATGAAGGACAAAATTACAAACTCAGTGGTTAACAGGTAAGTCCCTGTATCCCAAAGCTACAGAGGAGACGTCAATTAAAAGAGATGCATTTCTCTTGAGGCTGTTACAGATGAAAATGAATCTAACAACAGCTACAGCACCAGAACCTACAAATCACCAAAGCGAGGGTAGGGAGGTACACAGTCAGGAGAATGCTTGCCTAGAATTCACAAAGTCCTGACTTTGACCAAGAACCCTATAAACTGGGCACCTCAGTGTATGCTGCTAATCAAAGTACTCATAAAGAGAAGGCAGAAGGTTCAGGATTCATGGCCATCTGTTGCTGCATGGGGACACACAAGACTATTTTGAGCAAATAAACCATCAGACAAATAAGAAAAAAATGCTAAAAAATAAATCACTCAGACATAAAAAAAAAAAAAAAAAAAAAAAAAAAAAAAGATCTACCAGCTCCCCTTAAAAAGGAATTTTTTATTTATCTAAACGTACGGTTAAAAGTTAGCCCATACACAATTCAAGTACACAGTTTCAAGTTTCAAAATGACTCAACTTTATGGCTATTAAATGTGTTTTCTTTCTTTCTTTTTCTTTGTTAATACCTAAGGAATAAAAATATCCTTTCCTTACAGTTTCAAATACTCTTAAAAGTGTAAATACTTGGATAAATTGTATATACATTGTTTCAGAAAAAAGTGAAAAGGTTTCTGAAACTTCTGCTTATTTATCTGACCCTTAATGTCTACTCTGCCAATTGATCCTGTGCTTAGATTCTATTGACTATAATTTAGGACCACATCGCTGATTGTGAGTAAAACTTAACAGCTGATGGCTATCCATCTCAAACACAGTGAACATTTCTCATGATCTTTTCTGGTGAAAATATGGACTGAATTTGATGGTCCATCCTGTTAAGCAAAACATCATTTTTTAGATTTCTTAGAGAGTGTCATGGGAGAATCAAACAAGAAGTCATTTCTCCATCTTCTTAAAAAACCAACCCATCTGACCAATTCACATAATGACTTCCCCCATGTCTACATATGATACCAATTCACACAGTGACTTTTTCCATGTCCACATATGAGACCAAGTCACACAGTGACTTCCTTACCCTAACTCCTGCAAAGGGATTGCCTTTCACGAGTTCCTTGGACCTTGGAAGAGATGCAGAACCCAAATTCTCTTCCTCAAGGCCTACTCTTATCCAAGGTCTCTGAGAGTAAGTCTCAGTAGATGTGCATCATAGCTGGTGTCCAAGGTCTTCAGTGGCATCTCTCCCTCATAACTCCTTTCACTAGCAGTTCTCCCTGGAAACAACTCAGGGACACAACAAAAAACTCTTCTCCGATGTCTGTAGGTTGTTTAGATCTACACTAACCCTCTCACTTTCACATAAAAAGCTCTCTATACCCCTGTCTGTCAGCTCTTCTAGTCATTAAAAGGATACCCTGTTAGATCTTCCAGTCATTAGAAAGATCTAGCCCTCCAAACAGAGTCATGAATCTGTTCAAGATTATGATTCCCAGAGTCACTTCCTCTGAAATGTGGATTTCAAGAATCCAGAAGAGCTCAACCAACCTCTGAGCAGCAACTGTTTCTCTTTTCCTGTACCTTGGTGTCTTATCTTGTCATGTACTTAAATCTAATTCTTATGACACACAGAGGCCCAGGAAAAACTGCATGGGACACAGAATCTCTGTAGAACCAAGTGGGCTTGCAAATCTGTCCTTCGAGTTGCCTACACACAGCTCATAGGAGATCTGTTTTGTGCTCTGTATACAGCATAGAAACAGAGCTTTGCCTTGGGATCTAGATCTTCTCTTCTGACTCCTTAAATAGTAGATGTACAAGGAGAGAAAAAGAGCCAATTACAGGTGCCCATTTTTCTATTTCTTAGCAGGGACCTCTTCCATCGCTCAGATCTTTACCAGGCAGAAGGGGCCAGACCCCTAGCTGGTGCTGTTTGGTCCTATTATCCAGCAGGGTCTGGCCGTGAAAGTGAACCACGTGAATATCTTGGGAGCCACCCACGTTCAGCAGGTGTAGCCTCACCCACTCTTGCTCGTACATTCTCAGGCCGGGCACGTTGTAGATCATCCCATTAATTGCTGAAAGGAAAGAGAGTTGTAATCAATTAAAAACTTGTACACACAAGAAGGAGTCAGGCAGGTCCTCCACTCGCCACCCATCTTCCTCACTGCTGAGCATTCTGAGGCCTACCCAGACATAGAAAGAGTCCCTGGCAGTTCCATAGAACCAATAAGAGGCTAAATTAGAACTTCGAATCCTTAGGTTACTTGACAGACACCTATGAAAGTATGAATCAGCTCCATTTCAAAACAGTTTTTGTCTCTTATTTCCCTAGATTTTGTCCCTCTCCTGCTTCAGGCTTTGTCCATTTGTCCTTCACTTGGTTAGTATGAATGTTCCTTTGCTGTAGAAACATGAGAAAGGGCGGATAATGCAAAGCCCTAGGGTGAGAGTAAATGACAGCTTCAGTGTGTCACTCTCTCCTTTACCTACCTCTCAGGTTAGAGTCTAAGACTGCCAGGTTGTATCTACACTCCTTTAGTGAAATAGTTTTGTTTTGCTTTGCTTTGTTTTGTTTTATTTTGTTTTGAGATGGGGTCTTGGTATATATACCTCAGGCCAGCCTGGAACTCACTCTTTAGCCCAAGGTGACCTTGAGTTCAAGGCCTTCTTGATTTATCCTTGGGCAAACTACCACTGTGTGCCTGTGTGTGTGTGTTGTGTGTGTGTGTTTGTGTCTATGTGTATGTGCTGTGTGTTTGTGTGTGTGTGTAGTGTATTTCTCTGTGTGTCTGTGTATATGTGGTATGTGTGTGTGTGGTGTATGTCTGTGTGTGTGTCTGTGTTATGATGTGGTATGTATATGTGTGTGTGGTCTATGTCTGTGTGTCTGTGGTCTATATCTCTCTGTGTGTGTCTGTATGTGGTGTGTGTGTGTGGTATGATGTGGTATGTGTATGTGTGTGTGGTCTATGTCTGTGTGTGTGGTGTATATCTCTCTGTGTGTCTGTATGTGGTGTGTATGTGTGTGTATGGTGTATGTCTCTGTGTGTCTATATGTGCTGTGTGTGTGTGTGTGTTTGTGTATGTTTAAAGCACGTGATACAATCTTAATCACCTTAAAAATATAACACAAAAAGGTTAATGATAAATTTTGTTGCTACCAATACTTAACTGGATCATAAGCAAGGGAAGAATGCTCTTCTTCAAGGGATTGCTGTAGGATTTTGGAAACCAGTCAAGAACACTTTCGAAATGAAAGGACTTGAAATATTTTGGCACTTGTGAAATCATACAAAGTATGGGAACGCCTAGCTACATACCTGGGCGCCAGCCCTCACCCCATGATTCAGTTTCTGTTAAGGAATTAGATGTCGTAAGAGTGAAGGCATCGAGGTGATAATTGCCTTGGCATTGTTGGATAGCTGCACCAGGATATGAGAGTGAGGACTTTAAACAGAAGTACACAGTGAACATTTGGTAGATGGAGCTGAATGATAGGATTTGCTCAGTTATTCACTGTTTCATATATTTCCTGAGCACATGCTACAAAAGCCAGGCAGGGGCTAGGGACTCCAGAGGTCTGTTTGTCACATAGCCTGATAAATACTATAGGTTGGGATTACATAGTGTCCACAAATTATGAAGCATTATTTAGTATTGAACTGTACTAAATGTATTTGCATTTTTGAGAAAATCAGGAAGTGTTTCATGGAGGGTTATTCTTAAACAAAGGGCATGGCTGAGAGACAAGCCTGACTGACTCTACAGCCTGCACTTACTAGGCTGAGGGGACTTCTATAGGGTGCACTTTCTGCTCATGTGAGCAAGCTCCAGGGCTGAGAGGCCTAGAGGGGAGAGAAGGGAAAGGACGGGAGGGGACGGGAGGGGAGGGGAAGGAAGGAACAAGGAACACTATTTGTAGTCTGTCCAATAGTTGTCTGAATCAACTGTATTCTATTTAATAGAATTTTTGACATTTGAATTTTTTAAATCTTTAAATGTTTTCATGAAAAGCAGATTTCATCCTTCATGGGTGGGATTTTTACAACAAATCATTGTTTGCCTGCTTGTATCTCAAAGTATGTTTACAGGTGACATTATTGAACTTCTCCTCGAAGTAGGGTCAAATATAGAAGAAGTGTGTCTTGAGTGTGCTACTGATACAGGACTACCTAGCCTCAATGGGTGGCTAGAAGTGGCATCTAATAGCATGTTATAAAAAACATCTTGACCAGTGTTATGTATGTATGTATGTATGTATGTATGTATGTATGTATGTATGTATGTATTCCTTGAGACAGATCTCACCGGGGAGCTCAGGCTTGTCTCTAACTTTCAATCCTCCTGCCTCAGCCTCCAGAGTGTTGAGATTTTAGGCACGTGCAAGTTTTTTCTTTCCCAATATTCTGATAGACTAAGTAATCAGAAATTTCAGGACAACCACCTCCATTTTCAAACTGTGAAAATAGGCCTCACTTGTCTTTCATTCACTTTTAAATTTATGTGTACATATGTGTGTGTGTGTGTGTGTGTGGCACACACGCGCGCGCGGCGCAAAGGGGTGGTGGTGGTGGTGGTGGTGGTGGTGGTGGTGGTGGTGTGTATGGGAATATGACCAAATGGCTATGATCTGTATGTGGTGACATTTACATTTAGAGGCCACCTTGTGGGAATCTGGTTTTTCCTCCCATCATTCAGGTTTGAGGGAGTGGTCCTTGGGTTTGAGGGAGTGGTTCTCTTGTTTGAGGGAGTGGTTCTCGGGTTTGAGGGAGTGGTTCTCTGGTTTGTGGGAGTGGTTCTCAGGTTTGAGGGAGTGGTCCTTGGGTTTGAGGGAGTGGTTCTCAGGTTTGAGGGAGTGGTTCTCTGGTTTGAGGGAGTGGTTGTCGGGTTTGAGGGAGTGGTTGTCAGACTTTAGGGAGTGGTTCTCGGGTATGAGGGAGTGGTTCTCGGGTTTGAGGGAGTGGTTCTCAGGTTTGAGGGAGTGGTTCTCGGGTTTGAGGCGTGGTTCTCTGGTTTGAGGGAGTGGTTGTCGGACTTGAGGGAGTGGTTCTCGGGTTTGAGGGAGTGGTTCTCGGGTTTGGAAGCAAGTGTTCTTTGCTGAGCTGCCCTAGTATACACTTGTCTTTATTTAATTCTGATTTCTAGCACTGTTGTCATTTTTGGCTGTGCACTAAGTCCTTCATTCAGTCTTTCTCTAAAACTATTTTGTAATTTATCTGCCAATTTGCAGGCCACAGGCACATCAGAAGGGGAGGGGGACTGACCAAAGGACTTCTGAACAGAGATACTTTCCCCAGTGTGACCTCCTAAGTGCAGGCTCTCTTGCCAGTGTCCTGTCATCTGGCTGCTTAACTTCCTAGTTCCTTAAGTTCTCAGGCTGTCTGGCATAGGTGCTGCCTGCAACTGTGGAGAGATGGGCCTCCAAGAGCCACCCTGTTTTCAGAAGAGACACAAATGTGATCCTGTCTTAGGGTGAATACTCATTTTTTTAGAGAACAAGAAGCAAAGTCAAGTCATTATTGTCATAAAGAGTGATGCCATGCTCGACTCCAATGTATGCTGCTATCTGGGGGACAGTGCCCATTTTCTTGTTGGTTTATCTGCAGTAGCCCACGTGTGCTATCCTGCACTGTCTCGATGACTTTAGCAGGGTTTCCTACCAGCCGAATCCTGTCTTTAGGATGCTGAGGAGCCAGGCTTAATTGATGCTCCTGAGTCCTCAGGACACCTAAGGTCTAATCTTGTGAAGGCCTAAGGGCAGGAACCACCGAGACCTGGTGAGCTGGAGTAGATCAAAGACAGAGGAAAAATACCGTGAAACTCGTGGGAATTTTTCGCTTCTGGAGATTCAATTCTCCATGACCCTTTGGACTTTTCATAGTACCAGCTCTTCTTCTCATCAAAGACCATAAGAGTAAGACAAACTCTCTCATGTCCATAGGCAGGTTGCTCTCTCTGTGAAGCGTTCCTTTCCGGCAGATCAGAAGGGGGCCGATCAAGCCCGAGTGGATGTCTCTCTCCTGGAGGAAAAGAAAGCAAACTGCAAATGCTTTCCTTTCACCTGGATTTTTTTTTTTCCTCTTCCAACAATCACAGCTCTCACATAACAGAAAATCTCATTTTAGAGGCTCCAAACTTGAAGATCAGTAGTGAATAAGCCTGGGTAGTCATCCTTTATCTGAGTAACAATAATAATGTTGAAAACCAAATGGATACCGTTTATTGAGCGACTATACTGCGTTAAAGGCCTTGTCTGTAGTATCTTGTTTAATTCCAATGATACTAAATGGCAAATATAAATACATTCATTGAACATGTGTTTACTAATTTCTCCCCCTTCCTCACCCTCCTTCTTTCTCTCCCTCTCCATTTTGGAACTGGGAATTGAATTTATTTCCATTCCTAGCCTCTTTAATTTTTCAGGATAGAATCTCACTTTCTCACACCGTCCTTGATTTCACTTTGAGCCAATTTCATAGCCTCCTGAGTGGCTGGAATCACAGATCTTGGCCACCGTGCACACATTTTATCTTATTTTAATTTTAGAACCTGTGGCTATGAAAGGGTAAATTGTTTCCTAGTGCCCCTGTAGTGACAAGAATGGGTATTTACGTCTAAGTCTAGAAGAGCACCCACACAGACTCGTGGGGGTGGGTGTTGTTCAGTGGCGAATATTTGTTGAGTATCGAGGAGACCCTGAGTTTGGCTGTGAACCTGGAAAGAGTTCTCAGCCACTTCTTGTCTGGGTGTCTCACTGTGCAAAGGCCTGTGTCTCATGGTCTAGGAGAAAGAGCAGCTGAGTGTGCAGAAGGCACTGCATGGATGCTGGCTTCCTACTGGCTTTCCTAGGCGCCAAAGGCCAGCCAAGAGGACAGGGGAGTTGGCATAGCTTGCCATGGCCAGCACAGTTTGTCTAGAGAAACTAGTTATCTTACCTTTCTGTGGGAGCTGTTTGGGGTGGAATGTGCCTGGATTATTCCTGTGGGGGCACCACAGCCTCCACCCTGTGTCCTTATTTAACTCAGAACAGAATTGACTTATTATCAAAATACAAAAAATTCTTTATTAGCAAAGTGTATTCATTAAGTAACAAATTGAGTCTCCCCACTGGCTTAACTGGAGCAGAGAAAAAACTTTGCTTCTTAAACTCCCAAACCCAGCATGTGATCTGTGCCCACACTGTTGGCTTGGTCCTTCTCTTGTCGCCTCCCAACCCCCTGCAGTTCTCCAAAGCCTGGCTTAAGACTAAACTACTTTAAAATTGTTAATGAGCACACCTCACTTATGTAATTCCCATGAAGACCATTGGATGAACGCTTTTCTCTGTGCCATTTCTGAAGAACTGTATAGAGAATCCCTAGCTATAGCAATCATATTGTGGATGGCAGTCCTTTCTTAATACCTATCCCCCTCAACACACACACAAAAAAGCATCTCCTGCTTTTTTGGTGTGTGTGTTGAGGGGAGTAGGTTTTAAGACAAGGCTTCTCTGTGTAGCTCTGGCTACTCAATCTGTAGACCAGGCTGGCCTCAAACTCAGATCCGCCTGCCTCTGCCTCCTGAATGCTGAGATTAAAGGCATGTGCCCCCACTGCCCAACTCACAGGAGAGACTTTTAATAAGAAATGGTGGACTATGGCTATATGATGAGGGAGAGATCAGAACCTGAAACCTACCACATCCACAGCAGAATAGTAGGCCCAAGCCCGGCAGGCAGAGCCAGGGTTCTCTGGCCCCGAGCGCTCGGTGGCATGCCATACATATGTGTAACTGCTATTGGGCTGGACAGCGTCATCTTCCTGAAACCATTCAGGAGAGTCATCTTCGTAAGTCTCTCCCTCTGAGGACTTTTCATAGGAAAGTCCATGGGCATGAAGAGAATATGGTCTGGATGCTAAATTTTTAAATCGAACCTAGAGGGGGAAAAAAAAAAAAGAAAAGAGTGACCCACAAATGTATTAACATACCAAGAACACCAAACCAAAACCACAGTGCTACAGGCTGTGACAGGCAGTTATGATATCAGAGCTAGGGTATACTGGGTACCTATAATTGCAAATTAATTTACGAATATAACTTGATCTATTTTACCAATGATCACATGAATTAGGGCCTGAGCAACTTACTCTAGAAACACCAAATGTGTTCTTAGGCTCAAGCTAAGCTATTGTAAGTTACTTCTCTAATGGTTCAAAGTGTCTGTTCCAGACTCATGTGTTGAGAACTTGTTTGGTTGTGGGACTTCAGGATGATGATTATACCATGAGGGTTCTAACTAACAGATAAATAGGATGGCAGATTCATAATTCAATCATATTATTGGAAAATGGTGAAAACCAGGAGGTTGGACCTAGGTGAAGAAAGAGGCTCTCTGGGGCACACACAGAGATGGAGGGCAGGTAACTATAAACTGAATGCACTAAACCAATAAGCCAAAAGAAATCTTTCCTTTTAAATTGTTTCCCCTGCATATTTTGTCACAGCAACAAAGATCTAACATACTCACAAGTGAGATTTGAACCGGAATAAGGCATGGTTCTTGATCCTAATAAGCTTTTAGATTGCTGGTAATGAGAGACAGACATGAGTGAACCCAAAGCACAAATCTGGATTTAACAGGTGCTACACAGAGTGTGAATGGGTTTGGGAGAGGATTGCCTTGGAACACAGCTGCCAGCTGAATGTTTAGGAGAATTTGGAAGAACCATGGAAAGGTTCTCAGGAAAAATGGGATCTGCCCTTGCAGAATGAACAAATCAGAAGAGGTCATTTCAGGTTCCCAGAAGAGCAGAAAGATGTTTGCAGGGAAAGCCTGGGTGTAGCTAAGTTGGGAAATGCAGAGATGGACTAAGACCCCTGATGACAGTTGAGACTATGCATAGAGTCATCAGGCTCATGGATAAATCTTCTGGTTGTTTTCCTCTGTGACTTCTAGTGACCAATCACTCAACAGAAAGCTTCTTATGTCTTCAGGGAATGTATAGAGCCATAAAGAGATTTATATCTTACTATTGTTTTGTGACCCCAAAACCATGTGTTGATGATGACTTAATTGCCAGCCTGTGACACCTTGGGAGGGAAAACCTTTGGATGTGGGGTCAAGTGCTTAATGGAAGGAAGATAGGGTACTTGGAGCATGCCTTGAAGAGATCTCAAGACACTGGCACCTCCCTTTCTTTCTCTTTAAGTCCTAGCCACCATTTGTGAGCAGCCATCTTGTCCAGCCTCAATGGAGGACCCAAAGCAAAGGAGTCAAGCAACCATGGATGAAATAATAGGCTTAAAGAAGTTTTTCCTCCTTGGGTTCTTACCTCAGTTGTTTTACCACAGCAACAGAAAGCTGACTAAAACAGATTTCCACTGTCTTTTATGATTGATTGGTCTTGATGTGTTGGAGTTCAAGGATAGGGGCTTGCATATCACATGCTAAGTGGTTACTTTTTACCCACTGAGCCATTTCCCTGACCCACTGTGTCTTTTGAAAAAGAGCAAATAGTCTTTGACAGTTTGGTAAATAAAAGGTTATGTTTTTAGACACAGAGTAGTTTACTTTAGATTCACAGCATTTTCTCATGTGTTTTCTTTGTTTATTGTTATTATTCTTTTGTTCATTGTTTGATATGTGAAAGGTAAGGAAGGATGGGGGAATTATGATGTAAGAGGGTAAAGGTTTTTCCATCTTGTCTCAGCTGAAGCCATCTTTAGTTTCTAACCCCTGCCCTGAAAAGTCCTGATGGGAAAGCACCCAACGCTGTTGTAGAAACTCAGGGTCAAACGGCTTCTGTTAAACCGCTTGCTTGCTTCCTTTTGCAACTGCCAACCAGGATGTAGTTTTTCTATGCTCTTTATCTTTAAAGACTCCCTATAACATGCATTCTGTGGAGCTGCTTTGTGAAAGTGTTTCTCTCGGGCAGTCAGCCGGTCTGCTTAATAAAGACTTCCAGTTTGAATTCTGGTTGTGCAGATACCCCATAACAATAAAAATAAGCTATTGTCTGGGAACTGGATACAGGATTTTGAAAGCACTCAAATGACTAAGTCTGGTAAGATACTTAAGAAACTGGCTCACTCACTTAGGGTAGAGAGATATCTTTACTCTGTTCTCTAGTTTCTTTTCATTTCACTATCTTGTTTCTTAAGAAAGTACAGGGACATTTTTATAAATCAATGCTATTGCTGTTCCCACCTCAGCCATGGAACTGTTGACTCATATTCCATGTTAGTTCAAGACAGGCTTGCTTCAGCTAGAAATCTCAGTGCTATTTCTTCCAGATTAAATCATTTTCACTGTTAAAATGTATAAGATCTTTTCTGTAGCTCAAAAATTGTCAAATAGCCAAGCAATCTTTGTGGGGAAAGAGTGCAATTATTTGTTAATTTTGGGAAGCCAATCACCTATAGTTCTGTTGCCTTCACCTTAGCAGCTTTTGGTGCTTGTGACAAGTCCCCTATAGATCTAGAGGGTTCAAATGATGACTTACTTGGATCACATCATCCACTTCAGCACGAATTACAGGACCAAGAATGCCAAGGTGCTCCTCGTATTCTGCCCGAAGATCACGACTTTTGAAAGTACTATCAAGATATTTTCTGAAAATGACTTTCTTGTATGTGGTGTCCTTTGGAGTGTGGTCTGTGTCTTCATGGTCCATTTCACTAAAACGACAGCAATAATATTCATTTAAAAGAAGAAATTAAAGACCGTGGGAAAAATTTGCAAGAGATAGTTCAGTCGTTACCGGCACCCAGGTTTAGTTCCCAGCACCTTCTTTGGGACACTTACAACCACTTGTAATTCCAGTTCTAGTTATTAATATATATAAATATATAATATAATATAATATAATATAATAATAATATAATATAATATAATATAATATAATGAATATTCTGGCATTTGAGGGTGCCAGGCACATGGCTTATATACATACATGCAGGTATTCATACATTCATATAAAATAAAAATAAAAAAATGAAAACAATTTAAGAAATAATCTGCTTAGTAGCATAGAATGTTTAATAACCATTTTATCGATAAGCTATGTAATATGGAATATATGTAAATGGAAACACAGGTGACTACATATGTTTTAATTCCCTGCTCAAATACATATTTTCTTAGGTAAGACTTCCTAGGATCTTTTTGGGCTATGCCAAGTCTCATTTATTAAACATACATAGTATTACTATAGTCTACACAGTAAATTCCTATAATAGTCCTATAGTATTTCTACACTATGTATAACAATTAGATGGATAAGTGTCTTCTACTTTAAGAGTGGTCGTTCTGAGTTTTGATTTTGCTAAAGAATAATTATCCCCAAGTTTTTAGACACTGGTCTTAGCAAGGATTTTCATGATAGGACTCTTGAGATTCAGGTACAAAATATGGGCAGGTGGCATACTACAGACTTCCACAGTAATGGTTTGGGTTTTACCTGGTGTCATCTAAAGCATAGAAGCTAGTATTGGAAATGGCAAAGGAGATATCGCTAGAGACTCAGACTATATAAAGTAAAATTTGTTCAAAATCATCCCCGAAGAAATGTTGTAGGTGATTTTCATAGCAGTGGTGACATAATATAAGAGGGTAAAGAGAAAACTAGCCAAACCTTTGTGCAAATTTTGAATAATCCCAGGATATTTCTTCAGCTGCAATATAGTAGTATTTTTTGTTTCCACCATGGCTGCGGAGGTACCATGCTGCAATAGTGTCAGGATCTCTGGAGGAGTTGACATCTGTCCTGGTGTCTGTTTTATAGGGTCATTATAGGCTACATAGTCATCTTCAGCATAATCGTCGTCTATGCTCTCTATCTCCTTACTTGGAATAATTTCAACGTCGTCTCCGTCAACTCTACTGAGACCTACTACAACAACAGGGTTAAAGTTCTTTGACAAAGAAGTGTTATTCAGTGTGGACGATGGTAAAGGAGGTGGTGTGTGAATAAGAAGTCTGGAAGAGGTGAAGACTGACTAGAATCTGGAGGGTAGGATACTTGACCAGGATCTGCAGAGGATGTTTTGTGTCTGTGATTAAGAGCAGGGTTTGTCTGGATGAGGTCTGGAGAGAGGGTCACCTGACCAAGGTCTGGGGATAGGATTATCTCATTAAAATCTGGTGAGAGGGTCAAGAGGCTGAGGTCTGGGGAAAGGGTCACCTGACTGTTGTCTGAAGAGAGGGGCATCTGATCGAAGTCTGGGGAAAGGACTGTCTGACCAGATTCTGGAGAGAGAGTCAGTAGGCTAAGGTCTGTGGAGGAGGTCTCCTGGTTTTGGTCTGAGGAGAGAGGTGCCTGATCCAGGTCTAGGAAGTAAGTCTTCTGGTTGTCATCAGGAAAAAGTGGCACCTGACCCAGATCTAGAGAAGAGGCCTCCTGGTTGTCATCTAGAGAAAGGGGTACCTGACCCAGGTCTGGGGAGGTCTTTTGGTTGTAATCTGGAGAAAGAGATACCTGACCCAGGTCTGAGGAAGTCTTCTGGTTGTCATCTGGAGAAAGGGGCACATGATCCAGGTTTGGGGAGGAGGTTTTCTGGTTGTCAGGAGAAAGGGGCACCTGACCAACGTCTGGGTAGGAGGTCTGGTTGTCATCTGGAGAAAGAGGCACCTGATCCAGGTCTGGGGAGGAGGTCTTCTGGACGTCATCAGGAAAAAGAAGCACCTGACCCAGGTCTGGGTAAATAATTGTCTGATTCAACTCTGGAGAGGTGGTAAAGAGGCTTAAGTCTGAGGAAGGGATTGCTTGGCCATCACCTGAAGAGAGAGGTGTCTTTTGACTTTGGTTTGGAAAGAAAGATGTTTGACCAATGTCATGGGGGTAAAATTCATGGCTTAGGTCATAATCAAGGCCCTGGCTGTGCTCTGGAGGCGAGGATCTGTAGGTAGGATCTGTGGTAGTGTGTGTTTGATCAGGATCTTGGGCAGGAAATATTGGAGTCTGTTCCTCTGGGGGCACTGACTGATAGAGATCTAAAGAAGAGCCTTCTGTTCAGTGTCATTTGAGGGGTTCTGATTATAGTCCCGAAGTGACCTGTCAATACTCATTGAAGGAGAGGTCTGATTCAGGTCTGTGGAAAGAGCTGTTTCATTGGACTTGTGGAGTAACAGTGAGTGATTAAGTAATCTCCTGTCTGAAAATGGGAGATAGTTATCTCCTCTCAGAGGGTAAAAGCCCTTGGAGATAGAGGATTGTGTAGTGCAAGCTTCCTATTCTTCTTCTTCTTCCGGGTCCTGATGAGCAACTGTCTTTTCTTAAAGTCACCGTTTTCTTCCTCCTGTCTTACTTGTGATGATTTACGTCTTACTTGTGATGATTTATGTCTAACTCCAGAAAATGTTGGGCGGTCGTTTGGCTTTCCTGTTGTGTTTGTGTGGGAGGTGCTATCTCCCCAAGGCATTGAGACATTCTGATTTTGAGGACTGTTTGTCAGCTTTTCAACATCTGTGTCTTCACCATTTGCTGGTATTATTTCATAACTACCCTTTTCGGAAGCTACATGCCATCGTCTGTTCAGAAATTTGGACGTGATCTTTTGCTTTAAAAGTAACAAATCATTAGGAATGTCCTCCTCAGACTTCACTCTGTAATAAGTATTCTTTGGGTTTGAATGCCTCCCAGTTTTACCAGCTGGTGCTTTCATCCAGGAGAACCTGTGCTTCATCATGTGGGGTCTTCCTGTCTTGATTGTTTTAGGTTTAGACTGTTCTCGACTCCCTGATCCTTTTGGATCAAGAGGAAGTAGGTATACCACTGTGATGTTTGACTGTGGATTTTCCTTATCATTTTCATGATATGAGCTGGAACGATGCTCTGTAGAAGGGTTGAGGATGGAGTTCTCATCTAAGCCAGTGAGGTTCCCAAGGAGGGTACCAGCCATGGTGGCTCCTGAGCCAGGAAGTACTCTCTGAGAGTCTTTGAGGTTATTATTGGTAATCTTGCTAAAGTTTCTTGAAGATTTTGAGTCATCAACTCTGTCTGTGCTTGGAGATACGAACTCAGAGCTGTTCTCTAGAGCGAGAGCAGTGAGATTGTACTCATCTTCCCCCAGATTCAAGGATGAGTTTATGAATGACCTAATTCCTAGTGCTGACGCCAGTTCTGACTGGTAATCATAATCTTCGTTGTCTGTGTCAAAGTCATCTTCTGAGGATTCATGAATTTTCCGAGTTGTCATGGATGTAGGTGCAAGAGGTTCATAAATCTCATATGAGTCTTCATCATCACCATTAAGGATACACTTAACATCCCTGAATCTCAGTCTTAGGTTTTTGCGTTTTGGATTGGAATTCATGGTGGTCAACATCCAAGTTCCTTCATAAGAGACAGAGAAGAGAAGGCTGAAATCTCAGGAAAAGTTACAAAAACAGGAGGATCTCTTGGGAAAAAATTTCTAGTGAATTTTAACCAGAGGAAGCCACATGCAAGCTATGGTCTAGGCTAGTCCATGAATGGTGAGTTACTGAGCCATGGTGATATAAAAAGAAAAAAAACAGGAATAATGTATTTAGGAATTTTAAAAAAATATAACTTGACTTTGTTTTGGTAGCTAACCACAAGGTCAGTGTACATATAGGCTAGGGTATTTATGATCTGCAGAGATTAAGGAGAAAAGTAGACCTGCAGTTTGGATTGTTCAAGAGTCACTGTTTTAGAATATTTCAAAAAAGGGGGCAGGGGTAGATGATAAAATGGACCTTGAAAATCATTAATATCTTCTTAGTTATACATTTTGTCTCAAACTTAGAGTTTGGGAGATGATGATGAGGTTGTCTTTTCACAAAAAAGGATATTTAGTTATCTCTAGGAAGTGACATGTATGGGGACAGAGTGAGTTTGCGCCACATTGAAAGTGAATTACTGACACACTAAAGATGACCTGGGACATCTCCAGTGGGAACTGTGTGTTGAGTGCTAAGCACTTGGTATGCCTTACAGCTAGGAGCTGATGCAACTCTGTAAAGCACTGTCCTGATTTTCAGATGAGTGACGTAAGCCTTAGTGAGGGCAAGCAATCTATCTAAAGTTGCAAAAATACTGAGAATGGTTTGAACTTGGATCTTATATGCCAATGAGGTCTCTGAGACAGCCTCCGAGGTTTATCTAATGATTGTTCACCACAGGGTGGGATGGTCTCTGTTACGAATTGAAAAGTGGATCTGGGGAGATGGTTCAGCTGCCACAAGGACCTAAGTTTCATGCCCAGAATTCATGTTTTTGTTGTTGTTGTTTGTTTGTTCTGTTTTTTTTTTAAAGCTAGGCGTGGTAGCCCATGTTTGTAAAAACAGCTCTGGTGAGGGTAGGGGATAGACTGGAAAGATGGCTCAGCAGTTAAGAGCATTGACTCTTACAGAGGTCTTGAGTTCAATTCCCAGCAACCACAGGGCAGCTCACAACCATCTGTAATGGGATCTGATGCCCTCTTCTGGTGTGTCTGAAGACAGCAACAGCGTACTCATATACATAAAATAAATAAATAAAATCTAAACAAACAAATAGCTCCAGGGAAGTGTACATAGGTGTGTCCTTGGGCTCACTAGACACTTAGTATACCTTAGTTAGCAAATTCTATGCTAGTGCTTCATCAAGGGTGGACAAGACTTGATGAATGACATAAAAACTTGTTTTCATGGCTAATATCTTTATGCTGCTTCTTCATGGTTACATTTATTCTGCCATGGTATGTCTTTACAGCTCAGTTGTTCCAGGGATGTGCAAATTAATTTCCCAACTATAGACCACAAAAAGCAGTGTAAGGCAAGCCTGCAGGGGTCCTGGAGACACCAGGAATGGTGGTGATTTGGAGAGCTCAGTAGACCTTTTCCACTTGAGATCCCATGAGCTCTCTCTCTAAGTAGTCGCAATCTTACTCACCAACGTTATCCATTGTGACAGTCACGGATTCACCATGCATGGGGAACAGGGTCAAGGTGTCCTCGTGCCTCCTCCCATAGATGAACGAGTGCCCAGTGAAGTGGATGGTCAAAATATCATCATGAGTTCCCACACTGCAGAAGTGCCACTGGACAGTGTCATCAAAACAGAATCCTAGAGTGGATATGCTCTCAGGCACATAGCCATTGATAAGCTGAAAGAAAGAAAAAAGCTGTCAAATACCAGGCCTTTACAACAAAAGGACCCAAATCTAATTATAATTATCCCCAGGTCCCTATGTTCATTTGGCTGCATCAAAATGGTGATTATTAAAGATAAGCTTTATGAGATCTAATAATGTGTGAGTGGGTCATAGGCCACATTCAGCTTCGCAAGTGATGGCTGATGCTCCCGAATTAGCTGAGTGAGAACAGTCAGGGTGAAGACAAAGCCTTTATGCATATTGATTTTGTCACTCATTCACCAAGCAGATATAGAATGTTACTTTATGCTGTGCCATAAATATATTCTTATAACTGATTTAAATTGTCCAAGATGCATCTTCTGGGAAGACAAGTCTGTGTATGAGAACTCTATCTTCTTGACATAGTAGTTATGAGTAAGATGAGTCACAAAAAGAACGAAGCTCACTTAGCAATTTGTTGTTGAGACCTATTTCCTGCAACCTACAGTTGGCCTAACAGTTTTCATTCAAGTATTGTGTTCATATATTTTAAGTTCCTATAAAGGAAGACCAATTTAGATAATAGTTTAATTTGCATATGTACTGAATGTGGTGAACCAATTAAGATATTATTTATTTGAGGCACCATCTACACACACAGCTCATCACTGGGACCACAGTCCTAGTATGATGCTTGGTACTAAAATACAGATTTTAAGTGACTATGTACCAATTTGTGTAGAATAGCTGAAGGTGTGTGTTACTAGTTTCTAAGTCATTCCAGATGCTTTTCTTAATGATCTAATGTGATGGGCACTGGCTATAAGTGACTACTAAGATGTAGTGGGACTTCACTGACATGAGCTTTAAGGGTATTCTACTGCAAAGACAGTAATAAAACAAATCTCATTTTCTATTATATTTAAAAATTACAATTTTTCTACATAGGGAGCCCCTGTCTCAAACCACAACAGCAAAAAGGTAGTATCTGGAATATACTGGGCTAAGTAAAACATTATTCTTATTAATTTTATCTATTTCTCTTTATTTTTCAATTTTCACAGAAAACTCTATGCAAGCGGCTCACATGTGATTTTTGTTGGGCGGCCCTGGTCTAGGGCTTTCACAGATCCATTGTTGACAGGAAATGATGTGGACAGAGCATGAATGTCAGTCCTGGAGCTCCATGCACAGACTGCAGGACAGCCACCACACGGAGGTGACTGTCTGTCAGAAAACGCTATGGGGGAGCTTTCCACTTTGAGGAACAGTGGTGTGGAGCACTAGTGGTTGGGGGGAGGGTGAGATTTGCTTGCAGACACCACAGTAAAATTCACCTCAGACTTCTCATGACAATGAACTTTGGAATCATAGCAAGTGTCAGAACGATGCCCTCCGTTATCAACTCCTCAGTGACTCACTTTCCCTTCGACCTCTGCACACCGCGGCCTTTCCGAGATGCTTGGCTCCCAGAGTCACTTCGCTTGACTCTGATTTCACAATGCCGTGTTCTTTAAGAACATCTCATTTCTGTCCTGGCATCAGCTAGAGGGTATTCACTATGAACACTGCTAAAATCCTCAGGTACCATCTGACCAAAGCCCTCAATGCCTTTTCCCCAGGCCTTCTTCATTGCTTATAGCATGTACAGTTAAACACACATACACACGCCACACACTCACATACACCACACACACATACATTAATATATATATATATAATATATATATATATATATATTTCACATATACAGCACCAAACACACACAGACACCACAAACAACCACACACACATACACACACCACACACACACTACCCCGCACACCACACACACAATCACATACCATAGTCACATAACATGCACACATCACATACCATAGACAGCCACACACACAATCACATACCACAATAACACACACATAACCATACTCCCCCACACACATATCACATATCACATCACATACCACCCCCTCTCGACACACTTTGGAAGCAGGACGCCATCCTTACTTAAAGGTTCACCAGGCTTTGGACCTTTTCCTAACAGACTACAGGCTGTGGCTGCAGTCTTGTCCTGTCAACAAGTCCTTGAGCCATGAGTGAGGAGAGGAGAAGGTGAATCAGAGAGGATTATACCCAGCATCACATTGTCGCCTTTGGATACAGACACACTGTGACATCCAAGTGGAAAAGATGGAATCAGCAGTCTGACTTACTGCTCATGATGTTTGATTCGTAAAACTTGGGTCATCACGCTTCACCTCATCAGGATTCTCACAAAACTTGTTGATGTTGTCCTCAATGTACCAGCTCCTGTTCTCATCAAACACGGCAAACACGACCTGCTGCTCGATGTCTGCCACCCTCTGCAGGAGAAAGGGCAGTGATCACAGCTCCGGTTGGCTGCCTATTTCCCCATGGTCGTGGGGTCCAGAGACACCACGTGTCAGGCACCTATGAGGCCATTACTTGCCAAACACTCATCAGAGATAAATCTAACACGTGAACACAAAGATCAGGAGTCGGAGAATTCAGTCACAATACCCAGGGGAAAATTCTGTGTCAGTACAGCACCGGCAAGTCAGTGTACATCTGTAATCGAAAACTTATCAAGATGACTGACTGTGTTCTAAATGGATGAAAGGGATGGGTGGCCAGAACGCTGCAACAGGAAAGCTCACACCCTTCCTTCCCTGTGTGTGTTTACTTCTTCAATAAATCAGAATCCTGCAAATGTCCTGATATTTCTAGACATCTGCCTAGTTTGCATGCCTTTGGATGGACCTCTTCCACTATTGCTTAGCCTAATAAGAATTAGCCTAATGGGGGATAATATGAGACTATTAATTGTCAATGAAGATAAACTCAGACTGCCGAGGATGTAGTTCAGTTGCTAAAGTATTTGCTTAGCATTCATAAAGCACTGGGTTCGATCCCCAGTGCCACAGTAAACCACGTATTTGTCTCTAATCCTGGGACTCGGAGGCACCAAAGTTCAAGGTTATTCTCGGCTAAATAACCAATTTGAGGGCTGTCTGAATTACAAGAGAAACCTGCATCAAAACAAACAAACACCCATCAACAAAAAATAAATAAATAAAACAAAGGGGGTGGGGCTCAAATGGCTAAGAGCCTTGGCACTGAAGGTTTCAATTCCCATCTTCCAACTGCCAGCTCACAACCATCTGTAACCATAGTTACAGGGGATCTAAAACCTTCTGTCCTGTATGGGCACCAACTATATACACTGTATGCAGACATACATGCAGGCAAGACACTCATACACATAAAATAAAATAAACCTAAAGTTTAAAAAGAAAAGAAAGGAAGGAAAGAAAAATTTTTAAAAAGTCCAAGGCTATTTAGTGAGCTATTTAGTGAGTTTGAGACCATGTCTCAAAATAAAAACAAACTCAGAAATCCTGTCTCTTTGATCACATTCTTTACTATAACTTAGTTTCACCAAAGAAGGACTTTTAGCAGGCCCAAACTTCACTAAAACTATGGCTCCAAATGCCCTTGCTCTTGAGGGCTCTCTCCTGTCTCTGCTGCTTGCCTCTGAAAACAGCAGAGATTGGTACCAAGTTCACACTGAGCCCCTAAGTCACCCAGTAAACACATTTCTAGGAGGATATTGTTATTTATTTGACCAGAGGAAAGGATTAAAGGACCCTAAATGGCTTCTTCATCACACAGTCAACAGGTCTGAATCTAAAATATAATCCAGCAGGACGTACTTTCTGCAGTCAGAGTCCAGAAGAAAAGAGGCAGAGAAATAGTGACAATGCCTAAGATGATCCTGATGATAAATATCCCCGCACTGTTGCCAAAGAAGACTAATGACTGGTGTATTTTAGAAGGGAAATCTGCCTATCCAGTAATGAAACCTAATCTGTGCCAGCAAGGAAAAATTCCTCCTCCCTTTCCCCTCCCTTTTCTCTTTCTTTCCTTCCTTCCTTCCTTCCTTCCTTCCTTCCTTCCTTCCTTCTTTTCTTTCTTTTCTTTCTTTCTTTCTTTCTTTTTCTTTTTTGGTTATCTTATGGATAAAATACCTGTATGCCTCTCTGGTCCAGGGACCTGCTCTTACAAATTAGAAGCAACCCTATAAGCCCAGAGGCAATGTCCCTTGTAACATCCACATCACTGTAGTATGGTCTTGTTAGGCACTGGGCATCGTTTTCCGTGGGTTCATCAAACTCTAGAATGTTCCATTTGTAAGTGAAGGTTTCCCCTGGTTGAACTGGTTTGATCATGGTGTGATTGCCTGGAAGAAAGTATACATTCTTAATTTTTAGAAAAAATATTTCATTATAATAAATATCCACCTTAGCTTTTATTTAGAGTAATTAATATGAAGAAAGAAATATTCCTTCACCATCCCTGATTTCAAGCTGTACTACAAAGCAATAGTGATAAAAAAAACTGCATGGTATTGGAACAGAGACAGGCAGGAGGATTAATGGAATAGAATAGAAGACCCAGAAATGAACCCCCATACTACGGTCACTTGATCTTTGACAAAGGAGCTAAAACCATCCAGTGGAAAAGAGACAACATTTTCAACAAATGGTGCTGGTCCAACTGGAGGTCAGCATGTAGGAGAATGCAAATTGATCTATACTTATCTTCTTGTACAAAGCTCAATTCCAAATGGATGAGAACCTCCACATAAAACCAGCTACACTGAAACTAATAGAAGAGAAAATGGGGGAAAGCCTCGAACACATGGGCACAGAGGAAAAGTTCCTGAACAGAACACCAATGGCTTATGCTCTAAGATCAAGAATTGACAAATGGGACCTCATAAAACTGCAAACTTTGTAAAGCAAAGGACACTGTCAATAGGACAAAAGGGGCAACCAACAGATTGGGAAAAGATCTTCACCAACCCTACATCTGATAGAGGGCTAATATCCAAGGTATACAAAGAACTGAAGAAATTAGACTCTAGACAATCAACTAACTCTATTAAAAAATGGAGTAGAGAGCTGAACAAAGAATTCTCAACTGAGGAAACTCGAATGGTTGAGAAGCACCTAAAGAAATGTTCAGCATCCCTAGTCATCAGGGAAATGCAAATGAAAACAACCTGAGATTCCACCTCACACCAGTCAGAATGGCTAAGATCAAAACTCAGGTGATAGCAGATGCTGATGAGGATGTGGAGAAAGAGGAACACTCCTCCATTGTTGGTGGGATTGCAAGATGGTGCAACCACTTGGAAACAGTCTGGCGATACCTCAGAAAATTGAACATGGTGTTACCTGAGGACCCAGCTATACCCTCCTGGGTATATACCCAGAAGATTTTCAACATCAACAGGGCCACATGCTCCACTATGTTCATAGTGCCTTATTTATAATAGCCAGAAGTTGAAAGAACCCAGATGTCCTTCAACAGAGGAATGGATACAGAAAATGTGGTACATTTACACAATGGAGTACTACTCAACTATAAAAACAATGAGTTCATGAAATTCTTAGGCAAATGGATGGAGCTGGAAAATATCCTGAGTGAGGTAACCCAATCACAAAAGAACAACATGGTATGCACTCACTGATAAGTGGATACTAGCCCAAAAGCTCACAATATCTAAGACGCAACATATAGACCACATGAAACTCAAGAAGAAGAAGGAAGACCAAAGTGTGGGTGCTTTGGTCCTTTTTAGAAGAGTATCAAAAGATTCAACCAGAGCTCCCAGGGTCTAAACTTCCAGCCTGAGAACACAAAGGGAGGGACTCATGGCTCCACCTGTATAGGTAATTGAGGGTGGCCTTGTCAGGCATTGGTGGAAGTGGAGGGCCATGGTCCCTGAAAGTTTGGATTCCCTAGTGTTGGGAAATCCGAGAGCAGGGAGATGGGTTTGGGAGGATGTTCGGAGCACACCCTCATAAAAATAGGAGGAGGGGGTATGGGATAGGGGGTTTTTGTGGGGAGAATGGGAGAGGAGATAACATTGAAAGGTAAATATACAAAATATCCACAAAAAACAAAACAAAACAAAAAACCAGATAATGGGTCTGGCAAAAAAAAAAAAGATAGTTTACTTATTTCAAATTATTTTCAAAAGTTTCTAGGAGATGCTAATTGGCTAAGATCTTATTTTAAGCTCTCCACAAAAGAATTTAAGTCTCTGTTTAATATTCTCAAGAGAGATTTAAATCCTAATTTCCCTCAACAATTAATTGACAAAAGAGGAGTAATTTTATAAAAAGTAGAAGAAGCTATTATTAATCAATATATTATATAAACTGATTAGTTGTTGGCTGTTCTATAACAGTCCTTTGATAAAAGAGATTATTGATGTAGATTTATATTACTTTAAATAGTGTCTTCATGACTCTGAGTGTGGAAGGAGCGCTGCTGGTCGCTTCTGCCCTGATTTTACAAGAACTCTGAAAAACTGGCTATAAAAATAAAAGAGGGGGAACTGTAACTTCCCAGAAGGAGTCTCCTGAAACACTCTCCATCATGCCTTGTTTACTTTTAACTCTCTAAAACTGAAAGCTCATGGCAAATGTGCTGCTGACTGCCTCTGGCATAGCTGAGACCAATAAAAACTATGCCACAGCTTTGTGGAAGGACCCTCTTACCCTTGAATGGAATGGCCTGGACCCAGTTCTCATATGGGGCCAAGGATGATATGCCGTTTGATACCACAGAAGGCACAGCTAAATGGCTGCCAGAAAGATTAATGAAATAAATAGATACCCTGACAAAGCCAGGCCCAACTATAAATAAAATAAATAACAATTGACTCCAGGGAAGAGAAATCTCCCTGAGAATTCCCTTCTTCCTTTCCAGGTAAAAATGAAATACCCGTGATGTCTGCTGGTAGAAGTTCTAATCCTGATGCTGGCCTCCAGACTTATATACTCAGACCTTTGATGGGCCATTGACAAGGACATCCAAACAGCTAGAGATTGACATCACTAATCTGAAGAAATCCCTCGTTTCCTGTCTGAAATGATCTCCAAAACTTGCAAAGGGCTTTATGGACTTGCTTTACTCTTTTACAATAGAAAAGACTGTGACAGCTCTTGACTGTGTACAGCCCTTAAAGAAGAATGTTGCCCTGACATAGACAAGACAGGGATGGTTAAAGAGAACATGAAAAAGGTCAGAGAAGGCCCGAAGAAAAGACAGAGAAAGAAAGAGAAAGATGAGCACTGGTACAGAATTGGTTTTCAACCTCTCCAAGATTGTCAACCCTACTTCCTCCCATCTTGGGACCATTAATTGGTTATTTTTGTTTATTTCTTTTGGTCCCTGACCTTAAATAGGCTGACTAACTTTGTGAAACAACAGATAGATAATTTGGTAGCAAAACCTATTCAGATACATTATCATAAGTTAGCTATGGAGGACCACGAGACTCAAGATGAGGTCGTTACTCTATCCAGGGTGTTCCTCAAACCCATCTCCACCCAACCTAAAAGAGGGGACTCCGCCCCTAGACCAAGCAGAGAGGGGCCACCCAGAACCCCCTCTAACTGGGATCTGAATTCTTTCTTAGGCTATGAGGCTAAGCACTGCAAGGGAATATAAATAAGAGTTAAAAATATCTCTCTGGGTTCCCGGAGGGACAAGCCTGACTGCATAGGGGTTGATGTCAAAAGTATCCCTCTCCAGGAAAAAGACATCAGGATGGGTATGGCCCTCATGCCTCACTGGACAACAACAGGAGGACCAGAGCCATTACAAGGTCCCCTTCAATTATTGGAGGTCAGGCCTCTATCCCCGCCTTCGCAAGATTAGAATCGCCATGGTCCTTCTATACTTAGAGAAGGGAGGAGATGTCAGGGGCAGCCCTGCTTATACATTGAAGGCCTACAACCAGCCATAGGCCTAAATCAGCAATAGGCCTGACATACATCATGCTAACACCAAGTCTTGGGTCTCTGTGGAAAAACACTGAAAAAATGGCTATAACCTATTGTAAACAGGCAGCTTTTGTGGAAATTTAGCAGCCTGAGTAGTCATAGACCTTGTATATAGGTAGCCTTGGCGGATAGTATCAACTTAGGTAAGGACAAGTGAATCATAGGCAGAGTCATAGTGACCTGTCTCCTGAACCTTCACCCAGCCGATACCCTGTTCTGAAAGATACAGCGGATACCCTGTACTCCCCCTGAACACCTATGCTCCGGTGTCATCCCTTTCCCCACGTTCTGCATTTTTGTGTTTATAACCCCTGTCTGAATAAGTAAAAATTATGATTTGATTTAAATAAAAAAAAAAAAAAAGAAAAGAAATATTCTTTTTTTATTAAAACTCTTGACTACGGATATCATGTAGCTGTTCAATGTGCCTCCACTAGATGGCGCCAATGGCACTCAGAAAGGAGGGATACCCCTTCCGATTTGTCACAACCACTGAGCAAATAGGACAAGAGAAAACTGGAAGCCTCTCGGAGATAAGTAGTCTCCAAGAAGTGAAAGGTTCCCACCTGAGGTGGAGGAAGAATTGACTCCATCTTCGTAAGGAGAGAAGGTCACCCCATGAGGGTAAATGCTGTACGGTCGGCTGGCCGTATTTTTGAACACGATCTACAAAGTTAAGTCATAGTTATTATTTCCGTGTTTAAGGTCACTTGTGAGAAAGATTTTAGACAAGAAGAGGGCAGCTTCTTGTATGTGCATGGATGGGTAGGTGTGCACATGCAGATGTGCAGGCAAGCAGTGGGAAAATCAGTTCTGTTTATTCTGGCAGCAGCCTTCCTCGTTACCCGACAGGAAGGATCCCTCATAGCACCTCACCGTCTCCCAACTAGTCCCCAGACCCTTCCCTTCTTCTTTCAGCTTGCACCGCACCTATGCCCTTTCTCCTCGTGATGTCATCCTGCTTACCAGGCTCCCTGAGGTCATCGTTAGTGAAGTTAGCTTCCTGAACGGCCCCAGGAGCCAGCTCCTGAGTTCCAGATAGAATATGCTTACACTGAAATCTAATGCACCTCCGTGGAGCCAAAAATGAGGGAGCAGATAGAGGGAAGGGCACCTTTGTCTATTTTCAAATGAACAAAATAGGTTTTTTCTTGGGCCTGATTTTCCTAGAAGTCCTAATTAACCTGTTACTCTTCAATAGACAACGTTAACCTATCTTCCTGGATTGCTGCCAAAGCCTTCAAATCATCCTCAGTTATCATCAAGACCCTGCATCCCAGGATCTTGCCAATCATTGTAGCCTTCAATTGTCTGGGTCCCTACCTAGCTCTGTGATACAATAATCGAGGTAATTATTTGAAGAAAACTTAAGGCTTTAAAGAAATTGTTACACTTCGTGTGTGTGTGTGTGTGTGTGTGTGTGTGTGTGTGTGTGTGTGTGCAGGTGAGAAGACAGCCTGTGGGAGTTGATTCTCTCTTCCCATCATAGACTCTGGGTAATGGACTCAGGTATTCAGGTTTGGCAGCAAATGGTTTTATGCACTGAGCCATCTTGCTAGCCAGAAGGTCTTGTGCAAGTATAAAAGCAGCTGTAACTGGAGACCAGTCATTAGAGCCACACACTTAGACTGTAGTGAAGAATTAGCTCTTCTCCTCTGTGCCAACTCAGAAGACAAAGAGCAATGTCGTTTTCCCAGGACACTCAAGTCTTCTATATTGTGACAGTTGTGGGGCTTTTGTCAAGGACACTTACTTGAAAACTCAGGGCAAGAAAGTTCTCCTGGCTCTCTACCCCAGGCCAACTGTGCTGCATTCACCAGTGTGTAAATCTTGCTCAGGTATATTTACTTTGCTATAAGAGTTAGGGCAAACTTTGCAGACAACTGTTGGGGATGTATGTGTGTGTTTCATTATACTTACTTGTGGCCACATGGGCTTTGGTATTCTTTACTCTGCCAAGGATACTGACTCTATACTTTTTATTCTTTTCTACTTTGATTATCTATCCAGATCTTTTGTATTATTAAGTAGGATATAAATGAAGGAAATACTAAATAAAACCAAAAGCTAGGTTTGACTTTAAAATTATATGAATACATTTAAAAATATTAAAACTGCCAGTCCCTTGATCTGTCTTTCTCTGTTTAAGTTTTTCCCTGCTTCCATATTTCTGTTACTTACCTTGAGTGTGTCCCTGACCTGGGCTCTAATAACAGGGCCCAAAATCCCACTTTGTTTGATACTGGGATTCTCAGTTCGTTTGGTGAAGTTCTCGTCTTCATATTGCCTGTAAATAACTTTCTTGTAATGTTTTCCAATTTGGTTGGAGAAATTATCCAAGTGCAGAGATCTGTATTTTCTTAAAGTGAAATGAAATTAATGAAACAAAAGTTAGATTACTTCAAGCAGTGAGTCCAGTGCGATGTATAATGGGGAAACTCTTGTACATGCAAATGCTGCTTTGGAGTTAGCTAAAATGCTACTTTCGGGAACGTTCTTAGCGTAGTTTGCATCCTGATGTCCTCCATGTAACAATCAAAAGTCATCTCCTCTGCCACTGGATAAGTCATACATACCTGATGAGGACCAAAGTTACTGGGACAGAGCACGTCTGTCCCCTTCTTTATTTATTATATTTTATTTCATTGGATTCATAGTATTCCATCACATGAATATGCTATAACTTGATATTCTTTTCCAATTGAAGGACCTTTGGAGTTCATTCTAATCTTTTATCACTAGTAACATCTGCAGCAGTGAGCACCCTTTTCATACAACCTTCTAACCCGTGAGCAAGAATACTTATATACCATTAAATTCCAAGAGCACAGTGCCTGGCTAAAGGGTATATGTGTTTACCATTCTAACACATTTTGTCAAGTTATCTCACAGAACGGCTTTAGCAGCAGCACATGGGCCACCAGAATGTGTGATAGCTTTCTCTTTCCGCAGCCCCCGACCCAGATGGTGGGATATGCACCTGCCAGTCTGATAGGTACAGAATAGCATCCCAGTAAAAGTTCACTCTCATTTTTCTTACTAGAAATGTCATGGGAAGAGCTACTAGAGCTTCCCACGGTCTTTAGTTTTCTGCCACCTTCCCTCAGATATCAGAACACAAGAATAGTACCAAGCTTATAGAACTTATGTGAAACCCTTAGCAAACTTTACTACAAGGGTTAGCAGTAGCAAGCATCCAGCAAGTCCTAGCTGCCATTGTTCCTGTCACTATCATCAGGCCACATTCCCATGGACTAGGGGTAATTAAACGTCTCTGAGAATTGGAATGCCTAGATGGAGACCGATGCACATGTCCCTTGAGAGCTGGTCACTCATGACATCATACTTTCAGACCCACGACTAAGGACCCTGTGGGCCATGTCTTTGACCTTTCCGCGATGGTCTGAACTCCGACTCACTTGTCCATATTCGCGGGTATCACAGGTGCATAGTTCCAAATGACCTCTTCTGCAGCAATGAAGTACTCCCACCTCTTCATGTGCCGCCTCTGCTCTCGAGTGAGCATCTTGGGGCTCCTCGTTTTCTTTGGGCAGTTTTTAATGTCAATGAAAGCCTGCATCCCAGCTGGATTAGAATATAAATACAGGAGTAGAATTTGAGAGAAACAATTACTCATCAAAATGTGTGTTTAAAAAAAAGTCAATTCTCGAGACAAATGATCACAGCGAAGAGCACAATGTTCAGACAATCTTCAGCTCTTCGAGTCGGGACGTTTTAAGGGTCACAGAAGGATGCAGGAGTAGAAAGCAGGCGGAGAGGTAGAGTCAGAGGGCAGGTTGAGGAGGCTCTCTGTGTTTCATCTGCAGCAGCAACAACTTAAAACCCTGGGCCTAGGGCTGGGTATGGCTCTGTGGTGAAGTGTGACCTCAGCGTGTACATAGAAAACAGAAATTACTTTAATTTTTTTTCTTGTTATTTGTCCCTCTGTTAAATGGAGACTACCAAAGTGTATACTTAGTGTGATTATTAAATAATAACTCAGAATAGCAATTGTCCTTAATTTTAGTTTTATTTTAGTGTTATTTCTATTAGTAACTACGCGAGAGTGATAGTTCATCTGGATCATCACTTCATCATAGTTTTGGTTGCTCAGTATGAAAACGAAATGTTCTCATACAGTGTTTATTCCTCCAGTGCCACACGCCTGGTTGTGATCAATGGTTTCCTATGGTAAGAGATTTGCTTAGATTTTTCATCTCTAGCAACATGAATGTTCCTCTCAATAGTCTAAAATCAAAAATGTGTAGTATGACAGTTAGATGTTTCATTTACACGGTACCACATGACTACTGCTGGGTACTTCCCCCCTGCCAGCCCCTAGAATTCACTGATGCTCTCTGAAGCCCATTTCTAGCTGGGTCTGGTGGCTCGTGCCTACAATTTTCACATTTGGAAGGCTGAGACAGGAGAGTTGCCATAATTTCAAAGCCAGCTAAGAACTTATGGTGAATTTTAGGACACCTTGGCATACAGCAGAAAACTCTATCTCAATAATAAAACAATGTCTCATTTGTGGTTCATTCAACACACATCGATTGAGTTCTTTTCTGTGCAAGGATCTTGTGCCCATCTCATTGCACAAGACCATATTACATATCATGTTTGGCCTGGTCAGTCTTGGTAGCTCTGGTACTTCTATAAATTTGTGGATATTTACCTTCATCAGTCTAGTTTCTAGGTCCTTTCCTTTGGCTACACATGAAAACAGCTAAGAATGCGTTCACAGAGGCATTCGTTTTCTTCCTCTTTTATGGAAGTGGGGATCTCTTAAGCTTTCGCTTTATTTTGAAAAGTCTTTGTAAATGCTTACACCTCCTTCCTCCCAATTAGTGGGTTCTAAGTCTTAGAGCAAGGTATCTAATGGTGTCTTAGGAACCAGGATGCACATGTCTAGATGGGGTCAACTAAAGGTTAAAAGAGAAGAAATAAGTTAGTAACCTGGGAAGCAATGGTGCTCACTCAACACAAGACTGTTGGGAAGTGTTGAGGTGTGGTCTGTTGCTATGTGTTCTAATGCTAAACACCAGCTCCGGTTGCCCAAGGGACAAGGAGGTTCTCATCAAGGGATGCTATGTAAGCTTGCACCTTAATTTAAAACTATTGGTTGAATAAATATGCCTACAGCCTGTAGCTGGGCAGAAGAGAGGTAGTCAGGGCTTTGGTTGCCAGGCTTGGGGTCTGAGGCAGAGAGCTTGAGGAGGAAAGCAGGGAGGTGAAGAGGGAGGAGAAGACAACATGGGACAGATGAGTTATAAGAACATGGCCATGAGGTCTGGTCAGCTGGAGTAAGAGCAGCAGGAGCAGCCCAGGCAGAACGTGGCTAGTCATATCCCAGGGTTATTGATGTGGAAATAGACAAGATAGCTCTAGTGCTATTAAGGCTTATTATACATATAAAGGTTTTGTGTCTTTTACCTGGGAACTAAATGATCCAATGTAGGGGAGAAACCCCCAATTAATTTTAACCATAACAAGAAAGGTTTCTTGCCTTGATAGTGCTTTGGGATGACAGAAGAAACAGTCCATTTTCCTTCTGGCTCATGGTCATGTTTGCCGTCTTAGATGTCGCACTGACCAGCGTGATGGTGGACAGTTTATGTTGGTTGTGCTCTAGGACTTGGCCGTTGAAGTGAATAGAAAACAATTCTGGCGCCGAGCTCATTCCAATCAAATGCCAGCTGATGTGATCGTGGGCACAGACTGTTACATCTGGAGAGAGAGACAACATCCAACACAGAGAGACGGGAAACGAGGAGTCACCACTCATGTACCAAGTAGCAGCACAAAGTAGAGATTAGAATGGGGGCCATTCCTTTAGAGCTGCAGCGACAGCTAAGAGGCAAAGGCTAAGGAGCAGCTAAGTATGTGATGAACTATCCTGGTTTGTCCAGGATTAGAGGTCTCTCAGGACACAGGGCTCCCGTGTATGAACTGATAAAGTCCTGGGAAAAAGGGAGTGACTGTTCACATCCATCTGACCTCACTTGGAAGAAGTCCCCAGTACCTCCAATAGGCCTGACTTAATCCTCTTCTGCAAAGAAAGGTCAAGCTCTGCCAAAGTGGAAGAAAGTGTGGATGTGCTGAAGAATTTTCTATCATGTCTTGACCCTCTTATGAATTATGTTAGTAACAATGGATTACTCGGTTGTTACTGGTGTCCTCGTCCTAAGTGGACACTGAGAGTTTTTTTGTGGACAGATTGTTAACAACCGAGGAAGAAAACCATGGAGAAATCCCAGTTTTGCTTTCTTTGTTGCCACAGTGATTGAGAAAATGCTTATTTGCTCTGGGAGAGAGTCCAGTCTTGGCTCCTACCCAGACCTATAATCATTAGATATAAGAGGATGGTCTGGGATTTAGCTTCTTATCCATAGAGACACTTGTCTTTTGTGAAAGCCTTGCTAACAGGAAGCTGGGAGATAACTAGAGGGTATGTGTTCCTGTGGGTGCTTTTATCCCATTCAGAAACAGCCCACATCGAGCCCAGCAATGAACACATCTACAGTAGTATTGCCATGTCTAGTCAGTGTATGTTATTCTAGAAGACTGGGGGCTTTATCCGAATAAGTGTTATGTCACTAAGGGTTTCCCTCCTTTCTCTTGCTCTTTTGCACTTATTTGAAACTACTGGTTTTTTCCCCAAGTATAAACTTATAAACTCTCTGTTCCAATCAAGTTTCTATTTTTTTGCAGTGCAGTCTACTGTTTCAGTCTACTGTTTATATATTTGCATGGATTATTCTCCCTGTTAGGACACAGACAGTGGGATTGTTGATTCCATTTCTGGGATTTTCTGGGAAAAGCATATCGAGACTCCTGGATGGTTAAGGACCACACAGAGGCAGGGAAAGGAATGAGACACCAATTCAGATCTTCCAAGGTAGAGGTCAGTGAGTGCAGTCTCAAGTTTGCAGGAGCCTAGTATTGGAAGTCAGGATCAATACTCAGAGCTTCATGAGCCAGGCAGAAGATGAAATGAAATAAAATAAAAATGGAAAGCGATATCAGACCCGACTCTTGACAATGTTGGCTTTTGTGTAAGAGAAGCCATTGGTGATGCTGATACATGATGACGTTTAGAATTTTTGCTTTTGTTTACAGTTATTTACTTATTTTGTGCGTGGCCTAGGCACAAATGGCATGATTCATGCGTGTCGGTCAGAGGGAGACCTGTGAAAGTTGGTTTTCTCTCCACCACGAGAATCTTAGAGATCCAACCGGATCATCAGTCCTGGAGAAAGCACCCTTACCTGCTGCACCATTTCACCAGCCCCTAGAATTTGTTAATAGAGAAATAGCTTTATTTTTCATAAACTGAACATAAATACATACTATATATATTAATTATGGGATATATCTACACATTTATATTATAAGATATATCTGTGTCTGTGTTTATCACACACACACACACACACACACACACACACACACATTAAGGAACCAGTTCTTAGCCCATCATCTTGTATCTGGTGATTATAAATTTGAACTGTTAATCTGGGATAAAAGTCAACATTAGAATCTCCCACAGAGAAATAAACAGTTTCCCAGTCACCATGAGAACAAAGAAAGAGTAAATCTAGCCTTTCCTCCTTTAGGAGACATACCATAACTAGAGCAACCATCTATACTACTTCATCTCTGTTTTTGGACTAAAACTGGATTTTTCATTCTTTAAGTCCATTCTACTAGAAAGACAGAGAAGAAGTGGTGTAGGTAGTTGCTATGGTTACAATGTGTCTCCTCAAAGGTGCATATACCAAGAGCTCTGTGTGACGAATCTCAGGTGGTAGAATCTAGAAACATAGCGCCTCGTGGAAGGTAGTTAGGTCACTGGAGATGCTGTTCCTGGAGGGGATTAATGAAGTTAGTTCTCATGGGACCTCCGCTAATTCTCACAAGAACGAGTTATTATAACTTTTTTTTTTTTTCAGTTTTCAAAATCTATTTGGAACATTAAACATGATAGAAGTAGGAAAAAATCTTTTATAAAGTCCTTTATAAAAGGAAATTGTGACAAGTTCCCAATTAGACAGAAACCATTTCATCTCCAAGGAGAATACGCAGTGTAACTGTGGCTTCATAGAATGAATTGGGCAGTGTTCCTTCTGTTTCTATTTTGTGGAATAGTTTGAAGAGTATTGGTATTAGGTCTTCTTTGAAGGTCTGATAGAATTCTGCACTAAACCCATCTGGTCTTGGGGTTTTTTTGATTGGGAGACTTTTAATGACTGCTGCTATTTCTTAAGGGGTTATGAGACTGTTTAGATAGATGGTTTATCTGCTCCTGATTTAACTTTGGTACTTGGTATCTGTCTAGAATATTGTCCATTTCATTCAGATTTTCCAGTTTTGTTAAATATAGGCTTTTGTAGTAGGATCTGATGATTTTTAAAAAATTTTTCTCAGTTTCTATTGTTTTATCATCCTTTTCATTTCTGATTTTGTTAATTTGGATACTGTCTCTGTGCCCTCTGGTTAGTCTGGCTAAGAGTTTATCTATCTTATTAATTTTCTCAAAGAACCAGCTCCTGGTTTTGTTGATACTTTGTATAGTTCTTTTTGTTTCTACTTGGTTGATTTCAGCCCTGAGTTTGATTATTTTCTGCAGTCTACTCCTCTTGGTTGTATTTGTTTCTTTTTGTTCTAGAGCTTTCAAGTGTGTTGTCAAGCTGCTAATATATGCTCTCTCCAGTTTCTTTTTAGAGTCACTCAGAGCTGAGTTTTCCTCTTAGCACTGCTTTCATTGTGCCCCATAAATTTGGGTATATTGTGCTTTCATTTTCATTAAATTCTAAAAAGTCTTTAATTTCTTTCTTTCTTCCTTTCTTCCTCTCTCTCTCTCTCTCTCTCTCTCTCTCTCTCTCTCTCTCTCTCTTCTTTCTTTCTTTTTTCCTTCTTTCTTCCTTGACCAAGTTATCATTGAGTAGAGCATTGTTCAGCTTCCATGTGTGTGTGGGCTTTCTGTTGATTTTGTTGCTACTGAAGGCCAGTCTTAGTCTGTGGTGATCTGATAGGATGCATAGGATTATTTCAATCTTCTTCTATCTGTTGAGGCCTGTTTTGTGACTGATTATATGATAAATTTTGGAGAAGCTACCATGAGGTGCTGAGAAGAAGGTATATTCTTTTGTTTTAGGATCAAATGTTCTATAGATATCTGTTAAATTCATTTGGTCCAAAATTTTTGTTAGTTTCACTATGTCTATGTTTAGTTTGTGTTTCCATGATCTGTCATTGATGAGAATGGGGTGTTGAAGTCTCCCACTATTATTGTGTAAGGTGCAATGTGTGCTTTGAGCTTTTCTTTTATGAATCTGAGTATTATAAAGTTATTATAAACCAAGCCCTATCTGTGTTCTTAGCCTCTTCTATATGTAGCCATTTCCCTGTTTGCTTCTTTGCCCTACTAATGCACAGACAAATGGTCCCTCATCAAAGGCTGAGCTAATGAGTTGTCAGTCTAGATCTTTCTGCTTCTAAAATGGAATTCTTTTAAAGCGTCTTTTCTTTATATAGTAGCCAGCATTAAGTATTTTGTTAGCAACATAAAATTGGCTAGTATAGTGGAAGTCATTCACACACACACACCACACACACACACACACACACACACACACCATCTGGTATGATTTTACTGTCTTACAAAATTCTATGAGAAAACCTTCCACAATACACTGGACATTGTTCATCAATAGACGTTGGAACAGCTAAAATTACATTTGTACAGTAGAACATACTCCTGTTCATCTTTACTGCAAGTGTCTACATTTCAGTCTTTCTGTTGACCATTCTTACTAGAGAGTGACTCTGTACTTGAGTAGACAGTGATACACTCAGAACACTACACCTAACAAGGCTGTATTAAATATGGTTCCTTGTTACCTTCTGATTTATCTAATGTACTTCCTAGGTAAGACAAAAATGACGATAAAGTCATGAAAATCACTGAATCATTGCACAAGATCGAGATACTTCACCACGAGGCACTGGAAACCAGTGAACATGGTTTCATCTTCTACCTTAAAGAAAGAACACGACCAATGTAGGACAAATGGGACATTGTCATTGCTGAATGGTGCATGGCTCCTGTATTACCTGGCATCGTCCTATTCACAAAGCCATTGACTGTGTACATTAGGGATGGTGACTGGCTCCAGCTCTTGTTTTCATCAAACACAGCAAACAGAAGCACATGTTGCTTGTCAAACATCTTCTGAGTCCCATCCTCAGTCAGGGTGCCTGAGAAAGGAAAGACAGGCTTCTATTGTGTTCCAGATTGAAGAGTACTTTATGTGTTCGTATACATTTGAATTTGAGGCTAGAAACAAGTGATATTGATATAAATTTGAATCATATATTCCCTGCCAGGTCTTATGATGTATTCCTATAATCTCAGTACCCAGGAAGCTGAGACAGGAGGATCATGAGTTCTAGGACAGCTGGACTACATAGGGAGTTCAAACCCATTCTGGACTATTGAAAGTTTATCTCAAAAACTCAAAATCTAACATCACCAACAATGAAAAACCCCATTTCTTCGAGTCTTCTAGACCAGAACACAAACCCTGTGTTGAGTGAAGTTTCATTAGCTGGGACATGAGACTAGAGAAATGTCTGTATCAAAATGAATCCATAGTTATGTGAGTAAACATAGCGATAAAATGAAAATGCCTTTTATAAGATTAACAGTTTTTTTCCCCAATGCAATCACAGTATCTTTTATATGTCAGGAAATTTAAAAATATTTTTGTATGATGAATAAGAGAGCTGGGTATATGATCTGCATATAGATGTAAATGACATTATCTCCATGGCACAGTTTGTTGTGTTTCTTTGGTTCTTTTAATGAAAGATGAGTTGAAGTCTCTTGGAGTAAGAGAAGGAAGAAAGGAGAAAGTCAAGTGTATTCCTAAGAAGCATAGCTAATGGAATTCCTGACTATTGGGACACGGTCAAAAGGATGACCCATGGTGAATGATGCCTTGGGGAACTGTGAGAGAATCTCCAGGGAAAAAAAAGGCAGAGAGCCTTTTACCTCAGTGCATTTTGTTCCCTGAATTGTTCTTGGACATGATTTTATGTTTCCTGTGACAAACACTTATATTCAATTTATAAAACATATTATTCTATGTTATATATGTTATAGAATATATGTTATATATATATAACATATAATATATATATAACATATAATATATATAACATATAATATATGTTATAGAACATATATTATAGAATAATATAACCATATTATTCTATAGAATGTCAGAACAGCTATAGAACCCAATCTGGTCAGTGCACTCCAAATCTAAGTATGGCCTTCTGCCTTGCTTTCATGCTTTCCCAGATATAATCTATATATAGTACATGCCAGGCCATTGTGTTCAAGTTGGTCTGTCCTGAGAATGTTCTGGGAAAGGGCTGCTCTGTCAATATTTAGTATGAGCTTTCTAGCATTTATTTACATGTTTTTCTGAACTCAAACATTCTTTCTTGGATTACTGCTTTGCTTCATTCATGTAAAAAGTACACTGAAACTGAAGCAAAATTGTCTAGAGCATTAGACTGTAATCCATCCATTCTTTAAAGACCTCAACTCCCAAGTCTCACAGACACAGATCTGCATAGGTGGGCAAAAGTCAACACTCCCAAAATCTGGGGACTACACCTAAATTGTTCAGTACGTTTTTAAGAAATCAAGCTGAGCTGGGGATGATGACTCCCACCTGTGATCCACCACTAGTGAAGCTAAGGGAGAAATATCACTCTGAGTTCAAGGCCCTTTCTACTAAAAAAATTAAAATACCAACCAACTCACCAACCAGCCAATTAACCAACCAACCAACCAACCCACCTTCAACCAAATTAACAGCAGAAAAGAAAGCTGGATTTACACATGTTTATGAAACAAATCACCAACACAAATTTCAGCTACGTCAGTTGTAGCAGCCAATGTCATTTCCAGGAACTCTCTCAGTGACTAGGGTGTTGTACACTTCAAAATGAATAGACCTGGCTTTGAGGCAAACATTACTGGTCATAAAAGTATGCAGACACGATGTCAGAATAAACTTGAAGGAAGTTGCCATGACTAAGATGAACGGAGTTTTAGAAGAAATGGGAGAAGCCAATACCAAGTGCTACTTTCCATTAGTTATGATCTGATCTCCACTCTCTTCTCCTGCCTCGTCTACAGGAAGGTACCAAGGTTCCCTCAAGCTTCAGCCCAGTATAATCTCCCAGCTAGCCCAGTATCTTTGCTATAGTTGAATCTGCAGGTATTGTTTTTTACCTTTCTTGCAGATAAGCAGAGGCCCAATCAGGCCTGAGTTGAAATCCTGGGTCAGGTTTTCATAGGAGTAGTAGATGTGGGTAAGGCATGGTGGGTCATCGGGTGTGGGCCCACTGTCCTCACTGATGACCCATTCGTAGGTGTATTCTTCTCCAGGAGCCACGACATCATCCATCTTCTCAGCAGGGAATGTGTGGTCCAGGTAAGAAGCCCCTGGAGAAGTGACAGCCACAAAGACATCCAGAGTTTTCCACCACTCTCCAGTGTGGGGAAAGCAAGATGAGCTAGCTCTCTGCAGATCACCTGCCTGTCATAGCAACTTTCATACTCAGAGAGGTCATACACAGCACGTACACCAACCTCTATCCCCATATTTATAGTCCACCATGCCCTTAGGAATAATCGTTACTAACAAAAATTAGTTAAGGCTGACCAAGTTAGTTTTCAGGTTATCAAAACAACTGTTTATATGTAATCAGAGACTCAAATCACATTTCATCAATATACCACCTCATAATACAAGAATCAGTATGCTTTCTTCAGAGTTCTTCAAGTCATGCTAGTTTACTGTTGGCATGGGATATGTGTGCTGTTTGCATGCTGTTTTGTTTGGTTCGAAAAAAATATAATGTCTTCTTTCCCAGGGCAATAACCCTCAGCCCTGGGGTTTTTTGTTTGTTTGTTTGTTTTTTGTTTTGTTTTTTTGTCTCTTAGTTGCACCTTGCCACTGGAGCTTGCTGGAGCTTCCCCACCCCCACGGTCTCAGCATCCAGCTCCTGCGCATAGCCTACTCCTTGGGCATATGAAGCCAGTCTGTCTGTCCCAGAGTGAAGATGCCTCACTTCATTGTGCAAAGATCTATTGAAAATCTATGCATACCGGGCGCTCCCTCCAGCAGCGGAGGGACGATGTAGAAATTAGTCTTCCGTTTTTTAAGAAGAACCTAGGTTAAAAGGAGTTTGGAGGGTTGAGCCGTGGTAGAGATGGAGCAATTGAGAGCAGGAAGGGGAGGGGCCAGGGTCCTAGGCAATCAAGAGGGACTGGCTTCCTCTTTGCCAGAGGCATTCTTCATTCAATTAAGTGAAGTTTTCTCTATCATCAGTTGACGCCAAGGTTCCTCTTTGGGATGAAGTTAACTTTGTTTGGCAGGAGGTGAGGCCATCAGAGTATAAGGAGAGCCAGTGGGAACTATTTTTTCCTGGAGTGATTGCACTTTTGAAAAAAAGAAATGCTTGGTTTTTCTAGCCTTGTTCTCTCTCTCTCTTCCCCTCTCTCTCTCTCTCTCTCTCCCTTTCCTTCTCTGCCTCCCACTTTTCATTGCATTTGATTGATATATGATAAAGTTCATCAAATTTAAATATAATTGGTGAGTTTTAACCAGTGTGTATAGTCATTATAGCTCATCATAGTGAACATAAAGAATGGCTCCTTTGCTCAATGTGTCCTTATGTTACCTGTAATCAATGCTCTCTCCTACCCCTGATGAAGAAATTGTTTATCTGCTTTCTTTCACTAAAACTTTGTTTTTATATAATGTCATATAAATAAGATGATAATGATTTATCCCTTTGTGTTTGGTAGGGGTCATATGAGGGTTTCTATTGCTGTGATAAAACACCATAAGCAACTTGCTGAGGAAATCAGAGCAGAAACTCAAACAAGGCAGGAACCTGAAGGCAGGATTTTACGCAGAAAACATGGAGGGCGCTGCTTACTGGCTTGCTCTCCATGGCTTGCTCAGCCTGCTTCCTTTTAGCAACCAGGACTACCCGTCCAGGAATGGCTCCACCCACAATGGGCTGGGCCTCTCACATCAATCATCAAGCTATTATTGTAGCTCCCAAGGTTCATAGCTGGGTAAGACTGGTGATTATGTCCTTTCCCCAGTCGTATGAATAGAATCTTCCAGTACTACGAAGTCTAACCAGTAGAGAGGGAGCCACCGGGTCAGTACAACTTGATTTCCTCGTGTCCTATAACTCACGTATATCTTACCACAGCGTGTTAAGGATGCCCTCCCTGTCACGTGACTTGCACTGACTCCAGAGCTAGAGGTCTGCTACAGTTTCTTAATTTTGCCCCCCTCCCCCATGTGGTGTCTCTTTTTCTGGCTACTTTGAATAGTTTTGTTTTATCATTAGTTTTTGTCATTGGTTTATGATATGCTCTGGTGCAGTTTTCTTCCTGTTCCCACTTCTCAGCGTTGTCAATTCTTTTTCTTTTTATTAAATTTTCATATTATCTACTTCCCTACTCAGCCAGCTTTGTGATCTCTGTCTCCTTTGTCCGTCTCTCTGTCTCTCTGTCTCTGCCTCTCTGTCTCTCTGTCTCTGCCCCCCCCTCCCTCCCTCTCTGAAAAACAACCTGGAAAAAATGAAAAACAAAACAAATCTAATAAAAAGAAAAATCAACAAGACAAAAATAATCAAAACCAAAGAACACATTCAGACACATACACACACCACACACACACACACACACACTCCCCAAAACAACACCAAAAAAACCCACCCCAAAACATCAAGCCCATTTTGCATCAACCCACTAGTCCTGGTATGAGGCCTCCCTTAGAGTGGAATTCATATACCTAGTGTCACTTGGAGAAAAATAAATTTCCCTTCCCTAGCAGGTACCAATTGCAAATAGCTTCCTGATGGAGTGTGGGATCTTGTGTTCATTTCCCCATCTCAGTGCTGGCAATTTGTCTTTTTTGAACCTGCGCACTCTCACTCTCTGGATATCATCTAGTTGTGGGTCTCTGCATTAGTTCCCATCTACTGTAAGAAGAAGCTTCTCTGATAATGAATGAACAAGGCACTGATCTATGGTTATAGCAGAATGTCACAGGGAGTCATTTATTGTTCCTTTAGTAGAATAATAGTAGCTATTGCCAGGGTCCATGATCCATCTAGCCTCGGGTGTCTGGCCACCTCTAATCAAGAAGTGGTTGGTTACTGCTATAACATTTGCACCACAATGGTACCAGTATATGTTGCATGTAGATCATTCTCTGCTGTAGGTTGCAGAGTTTGTGACTGGGTAAAATTGATAATTATTTCTCCTCTGGTAGTGTTCAGGGTACCTTCCAGATTCATGAATGCTAGTCAGTAGGGGTGAATGCTAGTCTAGATGGGAACCAGCTCAACTTCTCCATGTTCAATAACATAAATGAGTTGTATCTTCAGCAATAGGGCCTTACCATCAGATATGTAGAGTAACCAATACCCTTGGCAATAGCCTGTGATACTAGGGGCAGAGTGAGGTCTTGTCAGAGCTTTCTGCATCTGTACGTCTGTAGTCTCTACCACATCTGAAAAGTTTTAAGTTGTTTTCTCTCTTCAAGCTCTTTTTCTGCCCCCATCACTTTCGAGACCCAACTACACATGTTAACATGACATTATATCACCTTGAGTGCTCTGCTCCTCCGCAGTATATTTTAAATAGGTTTTTAAAATACATTAATATTCTCTTATAATTTCCTCATACCAGCTAATGTGTTGTTAATATCACCTGGTATTTTCATTTCTGGTTACATTCAGGTATTTTCTAATCTTCCATTTCTCTCCTGATCATGTTTGTACCTGTCTCTACTTCATGGCACATAATGGAAGGACTCAAAAACAGTTCCCTAAATGTTAATACTGGGCACTGTCAACCTCCTTAACCCAAAACCATCTTCGTAGACTCTGTGCACTCAAAACGCGGCGTGAGTTTTGACGGCATCAGCATGAATTCGTGTTCTCCAGGAATGAGTGGAAACAAGGCACCTTGTTTTGTCAGCACTGATGGGGAGCTTGCCTGCTGCTGTGCTGCATACTGGTGTGCTGTGCGGGGTTCCAAGCATGGAAGTCACACAATGCAAGTGTCGAGAAGTTATATCTGGATGTACTTATTTCACAAAATCTCCTAACACTGACCATAATGCCACACATGATGGGTGGACCCCAGCTTCTCTCTGACTTCATCATATGTTATTCTTGCCATTTACTATGCATCAATCACCCATGCCCCCTCCCCGTATGCTGGACGTGCTCAAGGCTATCTTACTCAGGGTCTCTGCAGATATGGTTCCTTCTGTTTAGCATGTTCGGGCTCCATTTCATCCTTTAGACAAATGATGCTCACATTTCTGAAGCCAACGCAAATACCAGTTAATTCTTCCCTCATTTCTGATTGTTTTACATATATTTGATTTTATGGTAATTATCACAATTCATAATTAAATACTTGTTGTATATCCTTTTCTACTGGATTACAATTATTATCATTCTGAACATTTTGATATCTGGAGTACAGACTCCTTAAGGGAAGAGGTTAGGTCATGTATGCCCGGCATCTCTGGTATCTTCCATACCACATGGGAAGCATGGAATATGCGCCCAATCCATGTTTGCTGTAAGGCCACCAACTCATAACTAAAATCTGTTAGGATTGTATGATATGAAAACAAATTAAATGCCATCATAAGAAAATCTGGATGTATTATTTAGAACCTTATATCACTGATTGCTCTTTAAAACACAATCAAAATGCAAATCTCAGCAATGTGGTGACATAGCTAAATTCTAGCATAAAATCTGGCTGATCTGGAGTCTTGGCTGTGGGTAGTTTATTTGTTTAGTTTCTGCTCACTAGTGTCCATTACAATAATTTTTCGTCTAACTACTCATCTCACTATCATAGACACCTGAGACTATGACTCTTGTTCTTAGGTAAAGATCTATCCCACCATAAAAGGTTTAACACTAGTAACTAATATTTACTATCAAATAAACTCCCACTCCAGTGATAAATAGGATTTGAATGTTAACAACAATCAGGGGCCAAGGAATGAGAAAAGCTTAAGTAACTTCCTGTGAGTTATATTGTAAACTCTCAATAGAGAAGTCTCTGAGGAAGAGTCTCAAAGGACAAACAGGGAGGTTTATCTCTGAAGGCTCTGAAGCAAATACCAACAGGACTGATAAGGTGGGTCACCCTCCCAGTTCTGGCTTTGTGCAACAACTGGTAGGCATGTGGTTCCTTGAGCTGCCCTACCTGAGGCATGCACGAGGCCTTTACTAAGTGACTTCCTCCACAGCCTCGTGGGTTAAGACATGCTGTTTCCTGAACTGAAGCTTCTACTGTTCTAGCTGCTGCAACCCACAGAGGATTCCTATAGTGGGAAGTAGCGTCTTCCCCTGTGTTTACAGGCTCCCCAAAAGCAGAAATTGGCCTACTTTGTGGGGTAAGAGGTTGTCTGATAAGATGCCTGCTTATCTTTAAGATGTCTGATTAAATATAGCTCACTGCTTTTCTGACTTCTACGCTACATGGTGATGATGGCCTTTTTAAAAATTATTTGATTGTTTTCATATATGTATATGTGATATGTAGTTATATGTGTATGATTGCATGTGTGTTCGTGTGTATGTAGGGGCTGACATTGATATGAGGTATCTTCTTCAGTGGACTCCACCTTATATATTGAGGCAGAGTCTCTTACTTGAAACCAGAGATTGCTGATTCGGTAGTCTAGTTAGTCAGCTGGATCTAAGGATCCCCTGTCTCTATCTCCTAAGCCCTGGGATTACAGGAGGGCTGTGACAGCCACAACCCCTGCTGGGGATCCAAACTCCTGAACTCACACTTGCGTAATAAGCATTTTACACATTGAGACAATTCCTATCCCAATTTAGGACTAAATATTTGTTAGATTGTATGAATCATGATACCTTTCCCTGCAAGGTTGAGGGAGAAGGCATATGAACCTTGACATCAGAATCAAAACTTTTGGGTTGTACTCCTGTGAACGTGGAAAGGGCTCTTAATATTCCTTTAAAGCCCTTTACCTTAAATTAAGATAAAATAATTTCTTTTTTAGAGACACATTTTTATGGGTTATGAGGACTATCCACACACAACACACACAACACATGGAGGAGGGAGGGAGGGAGGGAGGGAGGGAGGGAGGGAGGGAGGGAAAGAGGGAGAGAGGGAGGGAAGGAGAAAGGGAGAGAGGAGGGAGGGAGAGAGAGAGAGAGAAGGAGAGAGAGAGAGAGAGAGAGAGAGAGAGAGAGACAGAGACAGACAGACAGACAGACAGACAGACAGACATGTCTGATCTGTTTGGGTTCCTGACACAGGGTTTCCTGGGTCTTGTTTCATATCCCAAGATGTCTTGTAAATCACAGTCCTTCCATCTCAGCTTCTCAAGTGTGGGCATTACAGATTTGACCCTAAGTTTAGATGAAAAATATCTTAGTGTTCTTGTGTTCTAATACATCTGAGAAAGACTAGATTGGACTGGTCTTAGGTTTCTGTAATAGAGTCCCCTAGCTTGGGTGGCATCTAGCATAGCCATTCTTCATTTATCTTAAGGCTGGACATGGGTTTCAACATAGAGATGCTCTCGTGAGGGCCTCCTTGGTACAGAGGGATCTCATTCTATCTTGTTTTCAGGCGGCACACAGAGGCTGAAGGAGCTCCACAAAGGAGAAAGCACATGATGGCACTGTCGTGATGGTTTTGACCTCTGTTTTTTTCCCATGGCTATTCAATGCGGAGGCTATAATCAGAACATGCTATACTGCAGGTCCTGAAGAAGAACCTGTGTAAGAATTGCCTTCTAGGTGTTTGACTGATTTTCCTAATGTCATCAAATTTATTTGTGGAAAGTTTACTGGCTCACACTCAAGCTTAACCCTCAGTCGGTTTTAAAACCCGTACAAAACAGGATTCTGTGATACATGTGCAGGTACTGAAAAAAGGTTGCTATGGCAACACAAATAGATGTCCAAAAGAAAAACTTCATTTCTCATTTTAATGTAAGGTAGCGTTTTGTATACTTGCATGGTAATTTCAATTGTTTAAAAGGTGAATCATGGGCACCAGGAAATAAATAACAAACAATATGGACTTGTACATGGAATGTATCCTATGAATACACACAGAATTACCACTAAAAACAGGATAATTTATCACTGTTTTTATTCTTTTCATCACACATTATTTTACCTCCAGAATAAAACACAAGTGTTATATTTCTCATTCTGTAACCTATACAATATGAAACAAAATAGAAACAGCTATTTAGAGGAAGCATTTGTGAAGTGTAGGTTTTTTTTTTGATACATCTTATTTTGACTTTATAATTCAAATCAAGTTAAAATTCTAAATTGAAGAGAAATGGACAGGATGGGTTGTGATAGAACACACAGTCCTTGTCCATCCTGTGGCAGAGTAAACGTCTTACATGAGAGTTCCTCCTTTTGTATTTACTCACTTCTGTTCAGTTCTTTCTTGCTCAGTCCAGTCAACTTTATAATGGGTTTCCCCTGTCATGATGTATGAATTATTTTCAAAGAGGCCCCCAGTATGTTTTTAAATGTTAAATGGTGCATGCAAGCTTCGGGGAAAAGCGAAGTTCTGTAAAGTTCTGTTACCCTTTGGGCTACTCATTCATTAAGTCTCCCCTTGTTATTATTTTCATGTGAATTTTTTCCTCCTGTTTATTAAACACAGTGAATGCCTCTGTGCATGAAAAGAATCAGAACATTCATTTAGAAGCTATAAATTAGACAATGGGCAAATTAATGCTTGTTTTGTATAATGAATTTGATTCTACTGCATAGACATATGAGGGTTTTTTTTTAAATGAAAAATGCAGCTTTTGTGATGTATAAGAATTTTTATATTAATCATTACAATTTGTTTCATACTTGGTAAAAAAATAAATAAACTGTGTTAAGAATTTGAATGTTATGAAATTTTCTAGAGGGCTAACTTCATTTACAGAATTTTTAGTACTTAGATGCTCAATATAATTTCTATTGGATTTTTAAAACTTAGGACTCTAGCTTACTAGCAGGTGGCTAAATGTAATAGAATTTTAATGTTAAATATAATTTAATGCTTTTATATAATTCTAAGAGTAATTTTGTAGTACAGTACAAAGCAACTCCACAAATAAATCCAAGAATATAAATCAAATGAAAGAATAATATCAAGGGTCTGGGAGTGGAGTTCAGTGGAATAGTGCTTACCTAGCATTTTTGAGATGCTGGGTCTGATCTTCAGTGTGCACATGCACACAGACACAGACACAGACACAGACACAGACACACAAACACATACACAGACACACACACGCACATGCACATGCACACACAAAAAGACAGAGAGAGAGACATAGAGGGAAGGAGAGGGACAGAGACAGAGACATAGAGAGAAGGAGAGGGAGAGAGACAGAGACTAGAGGAAAGGAGAGGGAGAGAGACAGAGACAGAGAGAGATAGAGACACACAGAGACATAGAGGGAAGGAGAGGGAGAGAGACAGAGACATAGAGGGAAGGAGAGGGAGAGAGACAGAGACATCATAAAGGGAAGGAGAGGGAGAGAGACAGAGACATCATAAAGGGAAGGAGAGGGAGAGAGACAGAGAGAGACAGAGATACACAGAGACATAGAGGGAAGGAGAGGGAGAGAGACAGAAAGATAGAAGAAAGAACAATAACAATATTAAGACTCATCATGAAACAGGCTTTCTCAAAATAATCACTCAAAACTTGAAAGTCTTTGGACCACAGAAAGCTTTCACAACCTTAACCTTAGTGCAATGCATGCTACTTATAGACTTTTTGGAAATTAAATTAATTTCATTTCAATTAAAATTATTTTAGTGATAGAAAATTTGGGTTTTGAAGTAGCGTATATATGTGTGTGTGTGTGTGTGTGTGTGTGCATGTACATGCATGCGTGCGTGCATGTGTGCATGCGTATGTGTGTGTTTGTGTGTTGAATATGCACATGAGCAGGTACATTTGTCCATGCATGGGCGGAAGCCAGAGAACACCTGATGACCTGATCACTCTTGCCCTTAGTCCCTTGAGACAAAGATTCTCAGAGCATCTTAGCTGGTGACCAGCAAGCCTTACAGGTCTTCTGTCTCCGTGCCCCATATCCTCCATCCCCAAGCCCTGAATGTTATGGATGCTTTTTATGGGAGTTCAGGAAGTGTGAACTCATGTCCTCATTCTTGGTGAATAAGCACTCGTGCCTGCTGAGCTGTCTTCTCAGACTCAATACAAAGCTTAAAATGCCATTAGAAAAGAATTATATTTCCACAAGCCAGTTTGTGTGTTCTGTCAAACAGGGGAGCCCATTTTCAACCCACCTGCAACCATGGATTCTCAAACCTATGCTTATCTTATCACTAGTGAACATTTACTCCTGGGAGAAAGAATTTGGACTCTCACAGAGCTGGCTCATGTAGCTAGTTTATCCTCACAAAATAGGTCTAACTATCGAGGTAGACAGTAGGTGACGGTGATTGCTGGACACAGATGGGGAGATACTGCATTTTAACAAAGAGGGGCATAATACAACAGACTTCTTTCTACATGAGGGAAATTGGACTACAGGCATGCATGTGCAATTCTGTGATACATGTGCTAGAACAGATGTGTGGGTGCATTTTCGATAATTTTGTCTCACCAATGCCTGCTGACTGAGTAATGAAGGATCAAATAAACATCGAAGGAGGAAGAGTGATGTTGCAAAGTCCATTCCCTCCACAAACAGCTGAGCTGAGGGGCAGAGTCCACAACCCTTACCTCCTCCCACACTGGGAGCGGAGCTTAACAGGACCATCTGGTCATGTTGTTCTCCTATCCTTCTCTGCATTGCTGAATTCTTGTTTAGAAACCCAATAGGTAGGTTCATCACTGCCTGAATCTGGGGAACATAGAAAAGACCCCTGTGCACCTCATCTCATCCAGGAATTTGCCACGTGTCTCGATTTCTTTCTCTGTTGCTGTGATCAAGCACTGACCAAGAGCAGCATGGAGAGGGCAGTTTGCCTAGGCTAGCAACCATTATGGAGGGAAGCCAACTCAAGGCAGAAGCCAGAGCAGAGATCACTCAGAACTCTACTCACGAATCTGTTGCCCTGGTTTGCTCAGCTGCCTTTCTTTATCCAGCCCAGGTTCACTGCCCAGGGATAGCACCACACACAGTGAGCTGGAACCTACCATATCAATTAACAGTCAAGAAAATGCTCCACAAATAGAGCAAATCAAATGAAGGTAACTCCTCAAATGAAACCTCCTCTTTCCAAGACAGCATACATTGTATTGCCTGCGAAGCTGAAGGTATTAATTTATGCTTGCCCTGCCTTACCATGGGGTTTGTTTATGTGCACTAGGAGTTGCAGAAGCAGGGAAGGGAAGCATAGTAGCCATGGAGATCAAGCAGAATCCGTTTGCCCCACATTTATCTGCCTGATGATGAGTCTTGCTTATACTTACTGTAGAAACATGGACTCACTTCTGCCTTAAACCATCCTAGAATGTATTGTTATCTCCATTTTAAGATTAAATACGGAATCAAGAGATTCATCGATGTGAGGTAATATTCCCACCCACCTTACAAGAAACAGGAACCTAACAAAATCCCAGTGTTTAGATGATTCTAAAACCATTTGTTTTCATCTCTGAAACTGAAAGCAGGTTCAATTTTTTATAATTAGAATTTTCAGGAAAAGAATTTTCTCTAAGAGTGTGTGGTTAACAATACCAGTCTGAATATTCAGCAATGATGTTAAAGTGATCTACCTTTTCTCCTGTCAGAGGGATAATAAGTTCATCTTACCTTCTGAAAATTTACTGTATTTAATTCCTTGAGGATGGATACTTAGTGGTTTTTCTGCTTTGTTTTTAAAGTGAACTTTAATGACGTCTCCAACTTCAGCATATAAAGTAGGTCCAAGAAGTCCTAAGGAAGAATACATTTGAAATTGTTTATATTCAAGATCATGAAAGACACAGCTGCTAAGCAAGAGGAATATATAGAAAGGCCCCAAGATGATTGTTGTCACTCCTCCTGGTCCTGATGTTGGCTTGCTTCTCTTGGACTTGACTTGACCCACCTTCTGATCTTTTCGTCTTTGTTATCCCATCAACTCTGTTATGGCTTATCATATAAGAATTGAAAGGCAAACCCTTGGCCTTATCCCAAAGGAACTACAGGAGTTGAGAGATAGTTTTCCCCAGATCCTAGACCACACAAACAACAAAAGGCAAAGCTATGATTTAAACTTAAATCTACCAGACCCTAGGTACTGAGTTTTAAGCCACCTCTTTACACAGCACCTTACACCTTGCATCTCATCCATCCATCCATCCATCCATCCATCCATCCATCAGATACTAACTACTCATACTAAGTACTAACATATTAGATGTCAGCCTGTGGTTGACACATAGATGAGAAATAGACAAGACAAGATGAGAAATATTAAGAGAAACATTCTAACAAATAATCACACAGGTATTTAATTATAAACTGGAACAACAGCAAAGAAGATGCCACTCAGAAGAGTAAAGATGGAGGGGCTGTGCATCAACAAATACAGGCAGCTCTAGCTGGAGGGAGAAACTGCTGCCATTGAGCGCTGTATAGAGAAGTCTATCCCAGGCTTGTGAATGGGGAGCGGGTCAGGACTGCCAAACACTTTCCTGAGAAAGTGATGCTTTCTATGAAAAGCAAAGACAGAGGAACACAGAGATGGGCATGTGAGATTAGCAAGTGCAAAGGTTCTGAGACGCCAGAAAACTCGGCCTACTGAGAAAGAGCAATCGATGGCCACTTGAAGTACTTAGTACGTAAGAGAGAAACGCATTGCAAGAAACACCGAAGACATCATCATTTTGTGCCCAATTGCTCAGGGCTGGATAGAACATCTGGAATTTTGTTTTTCATCTGATAGTAGTGAGACCTTTTTCAGTTTTTCAGCAGGATGCAGGATACGGCATGACCCAGACCGTCAATATGTTTTTGGTTCTTTTATTTTTATAAAGTCTCTTTTTTAAAGATTTATTTATTATTTATTTTATTTGAGTACACTGTTGCTTTCTTCAAACACACCAGAAGAGGGCATCAAATCTATTACAGATGGTTGTGAGCCACCATGTGGTTGCTGGGAATTGAACTCAGGACCTCTGGAAGAGCAGTCGTGCTCTTAACTGCTGAGTCATCTCTCCAGCATGTTTTTGGTTCTTTAACTTTTCTGTTGCTTCCATTTAAGTTTGTTCTCCCCCCCACTCCCCCAGACTTTGATTCTAAGTTCTGTCTGTTTCTTAGAAATGATCTGGAGAGAATCTGGGGTAGAAACTGATAGAAGGCTCTGAAAGAGACATTGGCTAGATGAGGGGCATAGTGGAGGTCTTCAGCAAAGAAAATGCCAGATAAATATGCTGGAGATGAAACCTTTGAGTTTTAGGATGTATTTGTTATGGAATAGGGGGTGGGGGCCAACAAGGTGTCACAGTGCCAACAAGGCTCTGTCTGAGAGCTGGGTAGATGGTGACATAGTGTAGCATGAAGATACCATGTGATGACTCTGTTCACTGTGTGTGGTGGGCAGAACAATGGTCCCCTTTCCCTGTTGCAATGCCTTGCATGATAAAAGGGACTGCACATATGATTGAATTAATGGTTAATTGTGGGAGGCTGAGATTTTCCTGGGTTACCAAGTAAGTCTTAGGTAATCACAAGGATACACACTAAAGGGTCACAAGAGAAGCTTAAGAAGGAAATTAGAAGATGCCACTCTGCTAACTGTGAAAAAGGCAGAAGGGGAAAACATATCAACAAACACAGGCAGCTCTAATTAATGAAAAGGCAAAAGAGTGACTTCTCTGGGGTTTCCAGAAGGGACAGAGCTCTTCCAACACCTCTATTTAAACCCAGTGAACCCTCCTCTGATCCTCCACATCCAGAACTGTAACTGTTAGCAGAAGAAAAAACCCCTCATGTTTTGAGGCAGGGTCTTGTCATGTAGCCCAAGCTGGCCTTGTCATACTCATGAGCTTGTTGTTCTGGTTTCCCAATGTAGGAATCATAGATATGTGCCAGACATCTGACTGATTCATTTTTCCCCAAAGCACTAAATGTGTGGTAATTTGTCACAGCTCAACAGAGTCGTGCCTTCCCTGGTCTGCTCCCATCTCTCTACTCTGGTCCTGTCTCTTCATTCTCTGCCTATCTTTCTACCCATTGCCATCCTGTTCCTGCCTTCTCTGCTCCTATCTTTCTAGCCACTGTCACCCTGGCCCTGCCTTCTCTGCTCCTATCTTCCTGGCCACTCTTGTCCTGTTCCTTTTGTGAATGCATCCATCTTGAAATTTATATTGCTTTTATGCCAGGATCTTTTTGTTTGTTTTTCTGTTGACTCTGGAAGGGATCATGGAGGCCACATTCTTCATGTCTCAGTTTAGAGATGGTTAACAAAGCTGGCTATGTGTGTGGAGAAAAGATAGAGAGTGGGGATTGGCTTGCCCAGGATCGGTCAGTGGTTCCCTGGTATTGCTGAGACTAGAATCTAGGTCTTGGAGCTTCCAATAAAAATCTTTCCCTAATTCTTTGGGGGCATGCTAAGACTCTTGCCTTCCTAGAATGGGTTCTTCTCTTGACTTCTGGCATTCTCTGCTTTACTGGCTGACCATGTCTTCTGAATGTTACCTTTCATCTGGCTTACCATGGAAGCACAACCTGTCTAGTCTGCCCACAGTCCAGTATTTACTGGCAGCACTGTCACGGTATTTTGTTGTCCCACCTCTCTTGCATGGTTATTTGTTTGTTGCTATCACATGGCTACAAATGCCAGCTGCCAAGAACAACCTTCCTAGGTTATTTGACCCAGTAAGACCTCTTACTTCAATGGGCATTTTGACAGTTTGGGGTATTTATTCAACTCCCTTCCTGCTTCTTTATAATTAAGACCCAACTAAAGGATGTTTTCATAACGGTGACTCAAATACCTTAGTGCATATAACAGACCCAAGGCTGATTTCCTCCTATCCCAGCTATGTAGTCTTAGCTCTTTCCACTGATGGTTTGATGGGAGAGAAAGAAGGTTAGGTGGAGGAGTGATGTACCTTAGGGCTTGAGAAGACTGTATAGCATGTAGCCAGTCTCGTTTAGTTGAAGAATTGGAAAGACCACAGTAGATGAGCTAATTGAATCCTCTGCTCTCAGCTGAACAAAGAGTTACATCACACAAGACAGCCACAGTAAGCAATTAAAGCTCGTTGGGGGACAAGAATTTCATAACCTCCATTAGAAAAATGTGGAGATTCAAAACTTTGAAGCCCAAGTTGGATTCCTGAAACTGGACCTGGTCTCTCCAACTTTCTAGGTATCCACAAACCTCAGTAGGATATCACCTTTACACTATACCCCAAACAACTGCCTCTGATTTCCATTTACTAAACTAAGTCTGGGTTCCTGCTACTGTGGGGCTGAAGAACCATGACTTGTTCAAGCTCTGCTAGAACCACACCCCAAGTGTTTGGAAAAGGAAACAGCGAAGGTAAAATAACACAAGGCTAGATCTAGGCGGTGCTAACTAGCATTCAGTCAGACCTCAGCCAGGTCCTCCAAGGGTTTTTTTCTCACCAGCTCTGCCTCCTTGGGAGTTTAAGAAGGGACTGCATAAAAAGGGATGTTTTAATCCCCCAGTTCCTCCACATTAAATATATTCTGCAACGCACAGACTCTGACAGGAAGCTAACGTTTAAAGAGAAAGGTCTTAAACACGATGCAGGCTGTTCTCATTAACCTTCAAGGCCTACTTCTGACTAACAAGGCTATGTCTCAGGAACTCATTACAAGAGGCATCTGACAGGACGTCTGTCACAGTGGTCTCCCTCTTGAAAAACTTCCGGAGCCTCCTTCTGTCAGTTCAAAAGTCTTCAGACTGGCCATGGCCCTTTCTGTCACTGTGCACCCAGCACATACATTGCCTAGCAATGACATCAATATTTGGTTGAACCTGGCAAAAGCCACAGAGCATTCAGCTTTGAATACTTGCCTTCTCTTCTTGGCCTAGTGAGTATGTTCCCATTTACTTACAAGTTACATAGTTCTTATGAATCTATTGAACATGCTCAACTCTGAGCTGTAATATGACCTTAATGCCCAACCCTGGGACTCCCAGCATGGGCAGCTACTTAAGGCTGAACCAGGAACAGCTTTTAATGCTAGCACTTCCTGCTTCTTCTGTATCTAATCCATCAGTTATCCCCACCCCCAGGTAGCTTTTCTACTGAATTAATAAACATTAGATTCCTGTGCTGCTCCCAAATATCCTTGAACCTTTCATTGGTCTCCAGGACTTCCCCGTCTTCTTCCCAGTCAGACTCACATTTCAGGAAGAATTATTCTTTCTGTTTGCTTCCATTTCTTCACCTGCCATTCACTCCCCAGAGCCCTGTCATCGTTTCTCACCCCACCACTACAGCAGAAAGCAGGCTTTATCGCCCTCTCTGTGAGTACTAATCCCTCTTGGTGTCAGTTGACTCTGCTTCCAGGAAATCTCAGCCTCCAGCTCTCCTCGGCCCTCTCTAGGAAGACTTTCTTAAGCTTTTCAGTGACCATCGCTTTCTTGGCTTATACCTTGGACTCTGTTGCTCCTTTGAGCTCTGTCTCCAGCCTCCTCCTCTCATTATATTTTCCTTGGGTGATCTTGTCCCCCACACTGAGAGCTTCATTTGTAACCTGGTCACGATGTCTCCTGAATATTTGTATCAATCTAGCTCAAACAAGCATCCTTCTTTTCTTCAGTTTTCTTTCTTATTGAATGGCACTTTCTACATTGTACACAGTACATTCTACATTCTACTACTCAGTCCAGAAACTTTGATGTCAGTTATAATCCCCTTCTCTTGTCTTCATCCAATTAACTACCTGTTTAGTTGATTTTAGCCCCTAAGTATCTTTGGAATCCATTTAATTTTCTCCACCCCAGCTTCCCCGCTGTCTTGTTTCCTGGATTGGCACCAAAGCCACATTACCATTTTCTCTGCCCTAGGTCTTGCTATTCTCTAATCCAGCTTCCAGATTTGGAGAGAACAAAACTTTTAATTAATTTTTAGTTAGCATGGGGAACAATGGCATTTATGATGGCATTTTCCTACACATGTGGCATTGTACTTGGCTCACACTCATACAGCAATGTTGAAACCAGTACCTGAAGTGCAAATTTGAGTCCATCTCTCTCCTATTTAAATGATCTTAGTGTCTCTCTACTTCCCTCAAGACAAAGCTTCCACCTTTTAATATAGCTCGGCATGTTGTGGTGAGCCCCAGCCATAAAATTATTCTCATTGCGACTTCATAACTGTAATTTTGCTACTGCTATGAATCATAATGTAAACATTAATGTTTTCTGATGGTCTTTGGCAACTCCTGTGAAAGGGTCATTCAACCTCAAAGTGTTTCAACCCAGAGGTTGAGAACCTTTGATCTAAACCTTCAAGTTCTCCACTTTTTGTTCTAAAATGCATCTTTATTGGCTTTCCAGTAGCCGCTTTCTCTCTCTCCTCACCCCTGAACTGGAGAATCTTCTGTATTGTTCTTCCTTAACACTGTGCTCACATGGTCCACTCTCAGTCGTCTCCACCAGCTGGCAGATCACTGAGAGTCAGAACTCACCTCTATAGCTTCAAATGTGGCACTCTTAGGTTGAGGTCATTAACAGAATACTTAACTGTCTTTATTTAAAAGTAAATATCCAAATTATAATGCACAAGAATATAAAACAAGCAAAAATATTGCTGTGTTGACATATCCACAATATTATGATATGCGTGTGCTAATGGAGACCTAATTCATAACTGGAATAACAGCAATAACAATAGTGTAGCTAACTTCTGTTAAACTTTTGTCACGTGTGAGCATATTATAAGTACTGTGTATTCATAAAACCTCACAGCATCTCTAAAAGGCAAGGGCAAATTCAGGGTGCTGGGAGGATACAGAAGGGAGAAAGGGGACTTAAGCTAGGTTAGGGTAGGAATCCAAGCTATGTCCTAAAGGATATGGCTCCTGGGTAGGTAGTTGCAAAAGCTAAAGTTGTGGTTGACTTTAGAGCCTTGGAGAAGAAGAGAAGAGTGAAGAGTGACATTGAGAAGAAGTGGTAAAGGAATAGAAAGATAATTTTATTTTTCTAGATGAGATTTACTTGAACATTGTTCTGTTGATCTTTTTTTTTTTTTTTTTTTTGGACTGAAGGAAAAGACTCGATTTAAGGAAGATTTGAAGAGTAAAAGAGACCAGTGGACACAGGGCAGAGCAGGAGATGGAGGGGGCGGGCAGGAGATGAGTCTAGGAAAGATAAGGTCATTACCAGGCTGGGGGAAGGTAAACAAACTAATGGCAAAGGACTCAACTGGAAGATGCTCTCCCTGGAGATGGCCTCTGTCATTCCTGTGAATTATGTTTATATAGTTAAGATCTCAGAGCCCTCAATAAGTTAGTCTTTGATTAAGGAAGCACAAAAGGAAAAAAAAAAAGGAGAGAGGTTTTCTTAAAATGCTATAGCTATTAGAAAAGCAAAGGATCACACATGTCGCTCCTTTGAATGGGTACAGGAAGCTGGGTAGAAACAGTAACCAATCCATTCTGTTAGGACACGCCTGTGCCTAGCCAACTACGTCGCAGCCCCGGGAAAGTCTAAGTTTACTTTATCTTCACTTGTGCTCATAGTGCCTAATTCAACGTCAAACGAGCGAGCAGAAGGTGCTCGCCTGTGGTTTACTAGATGAATAAACACCAAGTGAAACACTGAAACTTTTTGTTTGGCTTTATTGACCAAGGCTAAAGACACGGCTGGCTATGTAACATGTGACCTGTTCAATTCCACACTACCCCATGCTCAGAAGAGTCCCAGTTCGGTTTAAATTTGACCATCTATGAAATTCTCAATAATTTGAAAGAGCCCCACATTCTCACTGGATCTGGGCATGCATATTATACAGCTAGTGTTTGATAAAACAAAAAATCATACATCCTATAGCAGAAGATAACTAAATGAATATTTAGTTATTTATTTTCAGGTGCGTTTGTGTGCACGCATCATGGTGTATGTGTGGAGGTCAGAGGCCAATTTGAGAGATTAAGTTCTTTTCTTCTACCGTGTGGGGTCTGGGAATGGAACTCAGGTCTTCAGGCTTGGCAGCAATCACCTTTAGCCACTGAGCCATCTGGCCAATTCATAATGTAGACATTTTAAGTATAAAGAATATGGTATTTTTCATGAAAAATTATATTTAAAATAAAAATACAGGCTGTGTCTGGAGGCACAGGCCTATAATCCCAGCTAATTGGGAAGCTGAAATGGAAAAATCACAATTCACAGTCTTCTCCAGAGAACTTGTCACAGAATAAAAATTTAGATGTAGACCAGGGAGGTAAATCAGTGGTACAGGCGTTTTCTTTTTCCTTAGCATTCATTAGACCGTAGGTTCCCAATATAATAATAATTAGAAAGATATTTTTTCAGGTTTACCTGAGTTGCTAGATCGTGGTTTCTCTTCCTTAAAATGTGGCTCATACTCTCTGTAGACAATTTTCTTGAAGGAAGGTATAGAATTCAAACTGGAAATAGAGTGCAAAAATGAACTTGAAAGTCATATGCAATATCTATTTCCATTCCAGAAACAGAGGTGTCTATGTGACTAATTTTGTATAAGAGCAGAGTGATAGTATTTTATTATATTCCCAAAGCCCAGGGTTTTATAAATTTGGATCACAAGTGAAATCAATGAGATAATCATTGGCCTTTTTAAAGATAGTCTGCCCCAATATTCATGCTCCTGTGAACACAAGCCTAATGCTTCTCTGATTCTGCTCTTCAGAATCAATTTTTTTTTCTATAAAGGAAGCTCATCATGCAAACTCTAACTTCAGGTGTAAATTAAAAATATAAGTCACTGAGAAGTATATAGGTGAAGCGTTTTTCAGTCAATGAATCAGATATAATTTAGAAACATTTTCCACTTTCATTATATGATTTTGAATGACTAGAAAATGTGGTAAATTGGTGTCCATTTGGTGGAGCCTGCTTCTAGTTGGGAGAACAGAGACAGCAATAAAGCAAAACTCAGGGACTCATATTGGAAACAAACCAAAAATCCTCATTGGAAAGATTAAGGCTTCCCTTCCCCACATCCTGCCTTTTTGTGTTTATAACCCCTGTGTGAATAAGTAAAAATTACGATTTGAAAAAAACAAAAGAAAAGAAAAAAAAATTAAGGCGTTTCCTAAGAAGACACAGAGGATAAATGTTACAGCTGAGATTCAGGAGGGTTAAACCATTTTCTCAGCTTTAGCCAGACCCAGGAGGCGTCCATTCCATTCTCTGTTTCTAGAGTCAACAAGGTCAATCTTCTTGAGAACTACATATTTCACAGGCATGATGGAGACCCTGGAGGAAGAGCTTCCTCTAGCAGATTCCCTACCAGTAACATATCCATTTTTCCTTTCTTACCAGGGGAAGACCTGCCCACATAATGCAATATTGTTAGCTAGAGTCTTCATGTACATTTGATCTGAATTTGTTCATCTCTAACCTTGTGTCCTCTAACTTACACCTACCTGTGCCCTACCCCAGGCTGAATGCAGTCACCAAGTCTGTGTTCTACCCCTAAGCAGCAAAATTGGTGCTGAGAACAATGTATTTTTATTGGGTTTCAGTTAATGGCAGTTTCCTAAGAGTATGGGAGTACTTTAGATTATTACTCTGAAAATGCAATCTTTAAAATCATTTTAATGTGATATTTCTTATTAGCATGATACCAAGACCAAATGCAATGACTTCCCAAATAACCCAGTTCCGATAACAGCAAACTCAAAGGCTGATTATTCATTTATTCTAAAACATTACACATTACTTTCAAGATATTTTTTTTTGACTGATTGCTTTGGTTTTGCAATTGTAAAAGAGGAACACATCTTTCACAATCGCTTAAACTTTGATGCCAACTAAAAGGGAAAAAATGAGTCAATTAGAAGGCCGGGCTTACCATTTAAAATAAAAACACTAGTGGACGTGCGCTGAGTAGAGTGTATGATTTGAGTAACTGCAGGAAGCTTTGCATTTAACCTTCCGATTAGCAAAATATACTCTGCAACTCACAGGTAGATTTGATATTATTTAAGCCTCCTCTTAGTTATACACGCCTTTGAATGGGCACCTTACATGGTCACTAACATGGGTAATATTCAGGGCAGAACAGAATACCCAGGATAAGCCATATTCCAGGAAGTAACCCAAAGTGAGAGAAAACATGAAGTCACATTAGATAGCCAGGCATAAGTCTAGGAATAGTGAGAATACAAGTGTGTCTTTCCCCGTGAACCGATGTTGAAAATCAGCTATAGTAAGGCGACAAAATTAAGGCAAGAGTCACTAAATTATCTCCTTGTAATGAAGTACATGGTGACATCTTTTTCTTTAGAAGATGAACCTATGTCTACCAGGAATAAACATTATGTAACTAGAAGTTCCATTTTTTTTTTTTTTTTTTAAAAGCAGACTGTTAAAAGGCTGGAACCGAATGTGCAAGAAGGGCTAAGAGGGCTGTGGAGGTGTGTCCTTCCAACCCATCAATACACTAAACTAACAAACGTGGGTGAAAACAGATTAGGGGTTGCACCTGGAAAGAAAGCCACAGCTAACCATTCACATTGAAATTTCCACATCTCATAATGATAAAGTATGTCAGTAAAATTAGCACTCACACACTATTCTGTCTCTCTGTGTCTCTGTCTCTCTTTCTCCTTTCTCCTCCCCACCCCCACCCCCACCCCACCCCGGAATTTTAAACCTTGCAATTATAATGGATTTTCTTCCTTGGAGAAGCCCACCTGGATTTCACCCCGAGTTACCTTGGATCTGTGGGCTCAGGATGGTAGTTCCAGAGAATCCCCTGAGCAGCCACATAGAACTGCCTTAGTCGCGCGGCCTCTGCCTGGTGGCTGCTCCAGCCCAACCAGTGGGTGCCCAGAGCCACCAGGAGGAAGAAGCGCGGGCAGACTAGGAGCATGGCCCTTGTCCTGCCGCGCGCTGCCACCACCGCCGACAGTGCTCTGTGCTCTGTCCTTGCTGCTCACTGTTCTGGCTCCCTGGAGGACTAAGAAACTGCAGGGCGCAGTGAGTGTCCCTGTCCCCTGTGGTGACTGTCTCACCCTACCTCCCTTCCCCTCTGTGCCTAGTGTAGGCAAGGGTTTGTTGAGGTCACTCCCCCCTGTGGTCAGAGGCATTTATTAGAGAGAATGCCAGACAAGGAATTTAGAGGGAAAGGAAGGGCAAGCCTGCTGGAGGTTGTGGCTCAAGAGCGGTGTCCAAGGGTCTCCGCCCCATCACAAAACAGCATTTCCCCACTGCACCGAAGGTGGGAGCAGCAATCCCACGTAACCTGCAGGGGGTTGGGGAGTGGGGGAGTGGGGGAGTGGGGTCAAAGTTTAGGCTTGTCAATCGATTTCTGCAAGCCTCAGTAAGACCCAACACCCATCCACTGATCCCAGGAAAATGGTACTGCCTGGTAACTAGGGACAGAAAACAGCCTCAGGACAAGTCCACCAACAGGTTAGCATTCTGAATCGCTTAGGACAGACCACCTGGTAAGGGTTTGTCGCCAGCTTAAGTGTAGCACAGAATAAGGTTTAGAAGATTTATTTGATATAGTTGGTAGCTGTGTGGTCTGGGGCCAGCTATGTTTCCAGAGTACTTTTGACATCTGTAAAATAAGGACAGCAATTCTAATTTTCCTGGATCTGATTATTGGGAGGGGCAAATTGTTGTAAATTGGATGGCCTCTCCAATGCCTAGGCAGCTACAATCTATAAGCTTGTTCTCCTGTATCATGGGTCCATGTTTTGAAGGATCCTTGGCGTGTTGTAGATTTTATTTTTCTGTTGGTGAAGCAGCTGAGAATTATATCTGAATGAGCAGGATGACTTGTCCTGAGTTCTCCAGAACTCTATTTCTGTTCCTGCTTTATGCTTCCAGCACATCCAGTAAATTGTAATCTGGTGCCATCCAGGTTCGGCAGCAGCCTCCCTCCCCCCACTCCTGCTTCTTTTCCTTTGCCGGTATTATTCAATCAGTTTAGAATGCCCCTTCTCCAGTCAGGCATGATGGCACATGCCTGTAATCCCAGCACACAAGGGGCTGAAGCAGGAGAATGTGAGTTTGAGGCCCGAGATCAGCCTAAGCTATGCAGTGAGACCCTGTACCAAAAAGTAGTTACTTAGCAGACGTGTGCATACATAGCTATATTAAAAGAATGCTCATATACATCTTCCCGCTTTGCTTCCCTGTTGTTTAAAGTCAGGATTTCATCCATTGTTTCTGATTCTGGGTTCAAATAGATTTTTCTGTTTTATGAACTTCATTGGTTCAGAATATATACTCCTTTTGATAACCTTTTATTATTTTTTCAAGATTCCCTTGTATCCGTAGCTAGATTATGATCTTTTGAAGAGCAGGGACGATGTCTTACACTCCTGGTCCACAGCTCTAGGGGTTCCCAGAATGCAAATTCTGACATGAGAGACATGGTTGAGGTCTATGGTCCTATAATGCCTAGTCTAGTGTCTGTCTGTCTGTCTGTCCATCTGTCTGTCCATCTCTCTCTTTCTCTCTCTCCCCCTACCACACACACAAATTAAATGCTATTGACAATGTGTCTAAGAAAAAAACCAGCAAGTCTCTAAATTACTTTCTTTTCCCCCAATCACTGCAGCTTTTCGAAAGACAGCTTTGCTGCTGTAGCTTGCTCATTTGCTCACGTGTACACAGGCTACAAGCTGATCACTGGATTTCATTACGGCTCAGCAAAGCAACTGCAGAGTTTGACTCCTTAATGTTTGCATCAATCGCAGACAAGCCATACATAATTTTCAGTGACTTATTTATTAAATATGCGAATTAAATTACATATAAAACAATATCTGTTCCTTCCTGCAGAACAGTAATGCAAAGAGGACCTTTTCTGCCCCGCTGATTTTTTTTTTCTCTGTGGACAGGGGACATACGACAGTAGGTTCACTGGAAAGTCCAGCTGTCATTTGGAGGATTGTAACTGACCACACTGGTGGTAGACAAAGTGAGATGCATAGGCCTTATTGAACAAATGACGAAGGGCTTGCTTGATATTTGGGGGAATTGAATTTTACATTCAAATAACGGGCTTTGGGTGCTTTGGTGGAGGGAAAGTCGGCAATCAGATGTGGCATCCTGGCTCTGTTCCAGATCTTCTGTGTTCCCTAGTACCATCTTGAAGTTTCTGTGAAAGTCTCAGCAGCAGAGGTGAAAACAACCTCATAGGCAGGAAACATGGAAGACCCAGGAGATCTTAAAGCAGGTGTTCCTTAAACTACTCCTCAATCCCAAGAGAAAGCAGACAGACCTTCGGTTTTCCAGAGCTTGGTCACCTGTCGAGGCACATACTCCAGTGCCTCGGACTAACTCCTGTTTCCAGTAACAGCAAAGTAGCAACAAGCCACAGACCGCAGCAGAAACATTTGCTCCTGTTTCTGCGACTGGGCTGGAGGAAGGTGAGGGGCGGGGCAGGAAGAGGTGGGTGGAGAGGTGGGAAAGTACACAGTCCTTTCGCTCGGTTCCTGTCCAATTATTTACAGAGAACCGCAGCAGCAAATGCGGTGGGGTTAGAGTCAAGTCTGACAGGAAACTTGACATCTGCATGCAGAATCCTGAGAGACTGAATGAGACATCGGGAGACAGGATCTCTGAAAAAAAAAAGAAACTAATTAAACGACCCCTTTCTTCAAAGATAAAGAAAAATTTTCACCGTGCTCACCCCCTGATGTCCGAGACAGTTGCCTCTTTCTAGGTTCTACACTACAGTAGGAAAGGGGGCTTTTCCTACTGTTTGAAAAGATGGCTTCAGATGATTTCTGTTCCGGTAGGACAGGGGATTTTGAGGCAACCCCACTCTGTCAACATCACTTGGTTGCCAACAATGGGATCTCACATATTCTGGAACAGGTTATATGCTGCTAGAACTTTTCATCTGGGCGGAATGGAAACCCCGGGGTAAATTCCATTGACCCTACTCGGTCACACATACTTGTTGCCAGGTTTTATCATGGCTTAACATTTTAATACATACTTAAAATTCAATACATATGATATAAAGAAAATTCAAGATTGATATTCTTGTCTGTTCACCTACTGTTCTATTTTCTTCAAAACTATCCTCATAGAGAACTCACCTTAAGGGGTTGGGTCATAGGCAGCGTTAGTGAAGACTCCATATGTTCCTAGGTGGCTGAGACACAGAAACACAAAGATGATCTGCCATGAAGTAAAAGCTAGTCCTCCCAACAGCCAGCTCACGGTATATTTAGAAACAACAGATTGCCCCCTACCCTGAAATTCTGTCTATTTTAATAACAAAAGCAAATGGGAAAGCAAGTTTCAAGGTGGCACTCAGAACCCTGGGTAATTTAGTTTGCAAATTCAAATTGTCAAATTCACTTTTTCACGATATGGAATCCAGGGCCCCATGCATGCTGGTTGAGTGTTCTACCACCAAGCCACGTTGATAGCCCTGCCCACACTATTGTTTTCTGTGCAGAAAACCAGATTTAGCCTATAAGGGGCTACAGCCTCTTCTTGATAAGAAGACAGAGTTACAACGTTCTGAACCTTGATAACCAATGCTTTAGGGAGGGTACTGACAGAATGACAGTACTGCCCCCTAGGGATGGTTTTGGATTTTCATGCCGAAGACATGTAGTGGACAGAGGTCAGGAATGTTTCATATCCCAAAACCAAGATACAAAAGGATTGCCCTAGATCCCGTGTTGCTTTGAATAGCAGTCTTCAGGCTTGAAGGTGGCCTGGAACTTAAATGTCTCACATAGAAATACTAAGTGGATTTTTCATCTCTTAAGATGTCATTGTTCTGCAAATCGACTAATACAGTATTTTTTCCCCCAGGAAACAATCCACGGTATTTTGCTGAGTCGTGAGATTTACAAACTTGCAATGGTCTCCAAACATTTACTAGTGTAGCACCCAGGCTTTAGCATGTCGTTTCTATTATAAATCACTTGCCACTTTATTTCTTTTTTATACTACAATGAGGGTCTCCATTGATTGTTTTTTTAACCAGTTGAGGTAATAAAGTGTACACACACAGCAAGCAAGCAAGCAAGCCCTAAGAAAGACTCAGTGAAAAGCAGAGGGGTGGGGGCTGGGTGGCTCGGGTGCCTGAAAAATCCCCATGTGTTGATTTTTAAAACTCTATATTCAGCTGACATATATTACCGCATGCTTTTTCTCAGGACAGGAAAGACGTAGCAGGAGATGTCTTACAGAGAGCAGGAAGCGTCACACGTGATCCCTCTGACATAGCAAGTTAGAAAGACAGACTGACGAAATTTGTTCTTGCGCAGAACATTTCCAGCTTACCTGTGAGGGTTCAAGGGGCATTTTCCATCCTCTGAAATAAAGAGAATAAAAGAAAAGAGTGAGATGAAAGGTCACCGTTGCCAGAAATGATTGAGGAAAGCTAGAAGACTCTTTTTCTACAAAACAAAACCAGCCTTGAGTCTGCGCGAGCTATCTATTGCTGCATCTGGATTTTAGTTCCTTGGTCCTCACCTGGCATGCTAGTTTTATATATCAGCTCATAACAACACTTCAGTGGACGTTCTCATTTTCCCCCCTCCTGTAATGTAGGTAATCAGGAGTCTCCTGTCTTAATCTAAACAACAGACTCTGATAGTTAAATCTTTAGCCATGGCTACAGCACTGCCTATAACTTGACAACAGACTATTTAAACAACAGAAATTAAATTGGCATGCATCCAGGAGATGCCACCCTCCCACAACTCATAGATTAATTTATTGTCAGAATTTGAGAACAATGGGCGGCTAACAATGGGCAGTTTTTATAACCTTGAATTTGTCTGAGAACTGAAGAAACAACTTGGCAGTGGTTTGCAGGGTCAGTAGATGGGGAGGGGAAGCAGGAGGAAATAATGTGATTATGGATGTTAAGGCCTAGGCCTGAAGAACCCTCCCTTCTGCCTTCTTGAACTTGTTGAGCGAGGGCACTTTCATGGAGGGATTCTTCATAACTATTTGGCACATCTCTCCCTTTAGCAAGAAATCACCCGTTGCTATCATTAGGAGATTGTGCACAGGAGTGTTGAAGAAACGTGCTCCGTGCAATGGTGGCTTTGTGTGGAGAGCGATAAGAGGAGAGCACAGGACATTGTGAGCTGTGAGCAGTTGAAGATTAGATACTGGAACGCCTCAGTGGAATGGGAGGGCTGGGATAATTTAGCACAGGCCCCGTCCAGTTATCTGGGTTTGAGCATCAGCTGGTTCTCAGTGCCCTACTTACTTTCTACAAGGAAGGACAGTGGGAACCTCATTAGTTTATAAAGAAATGTTTGTGAAGACAGAAAGCCCCTGGGGAGGCTACATGTCACAGTAGATTGAGAAAAGGATGTTTGCAAGTATGAAGGACCAGGCATTCCTTTTCTTTCATCTACAGCCCAAGGTCTCTTCCTGACAGCAGACTGGTGAAATTTCCTTGGTAGTTTCCTCTGTTTGGTCATTCTTGTGTTTAAAGCTTCACCCGTCCCACACGTTTGCAGGAGAGAATCATTAGGTTTGTTTTCAGGAGTCCACTGAAGCAGCGGCTTCTTACCCTCAGCTTCTCCTCCTGACTGGTCTGAGTCTCATGGGTTCAGACACTCTTGGCTGCCTCTCTCTCTCTCTCTCTCTCTCTCTCTCTCTCTCTCTCTCTCTCTCTAACACTCTCATGGGTTTCTTGTGCAATTCTGTCTGCTAGAACTCCATTTCACTTCCCCAGCTTGGCCAGGTCCCTTAAACTCAGAGTTAAGCTTGAGAAAGCCTTTGTGGTGTACCATTCTGACCTAAGAACCATGCATTACTCTATGTTGTGGCGATATCTGTGCTATATTTTTGTTCTTACAGACTCACCACCCGTCAGTGTGTCATACTGTCTCTCCTACAGGACTGTAGCTTCCCCCACCTCAGCTACCTTCACTATCCGTTCCACTGTCTGAGAAGGCTAATTTACAAATGGCTATCACATGGAGTGAGTGAGGGACAGGAGCACAGCATGTTTACAGTTAACTTAGGTGGTTCCAGAAGTCCTCAGATGCTCCAACAGAATTTTAAGAGAAGGCTTTGGAAAAATTATATAATGGTTGGTGCCACAGCACTGGCTTAGTATGCAAAAGACACACACTCACACACACATATACACACATATACACACACATACACACATATACACACATATACACATACAACACACACATACATACAACATACATACACACATATACACACATACAACACATACATATACACACATACACACACACACATACACACATCCAGAATCTCTGTATTTTCATAAATTCCTACAGGTGATTCTGATGGACAGTCAGGCCTCAAGATCACAAACTTCAGTTTTACTTTCTTTAACAAACTGTGTCTAAACAGAAACTACTGACTTTATCACTTCACTCCAAAATCATGAGCAAAAAAGAAGGGTCCTTTGTATTTATTTACCTTTCTTTCTGAGACGCTTTCTTAGCAGAGCCAGGAGTGTCCCGCCCACTGCCAGGCCTGTTGTAGAAGCCACAGCACCACCCAAGTAAGTCAGAGCTTCCTGGATCGTCAGTGTCCCTGCTAACAGAATAAACACACATGCAAGGTGTGAGTGCAGTGTGCACAGATTAGTCGTCCTTCCTGAGGCATCCCAAGGCCTGGGGTAGGGCTTCAAGCAGGATCCTCAAAGGCCCCACCAATGCTAAGAACCTGGCAGGAAAGATCTTGAAGTCAGAAATCCACTGCAGCAGAACAGGAAGCAGGGCCTGATTGCATCCTAAGACTTACGCACTTGGATTAATTTAGGTCAAAACTTGTGATTTCTAAAGTAAACACGGTAAAGATCCCCCGAAAAGAATTCGTTAGCAGATATAAAAAGCCTGTGCATGGTATCTGGTAACGAAATAAATGTTTGGGGAATTTCTCTTTCTCAGTCAAAGATGTGGCTATGTAACAGAAATAGTTTTAATGGCTAAAGAGAGTGAGGAGAGGTGGGGCTGAGAAGTGAGGAGTGAACGAATGGAGTATAAATAAAAATCGAGGTGTTTTCAGAGGTAGATGGTACACAAAGGTCAGAGATAACAAACTAGGATCCTGTGTAAAAGAAGTGTCAATGTGTGTTAAGCAGAGGTTATAAGAAGAGGGAAAATTAGTATCACAAGTCTAAACAGTGACAAGGAATGGCAGGGACCCACACAGGCAGCAGCCTCATCCTGAGGGCTCTTCTAACATCAAGGGATCTCCTGTGACTCATTGTGAAACATTCATCAAACAAGCGGAGCCAGCAAAGAGAAGACATTCTACCATGAGAAATGTGCGGGAAAGAAACAGGGATTCTGTTTTCTAAATCAAGCTGGTGTTATAGACGGAGTTTAAAAACTGTACCTTGGCAGGCTGGCATGGCATCTGACCAGTGGCCGTCCTCTCGGCAGGTTGCCCTCACAGAGCCATTCAGTGACTGCCCCTCTGGGCACTGGAAGGTGCAGGTTGATCCGTAGCTAAAGTTTCCCCAGGGGTTGGAACAGTTCACAGCTACTGCTGTGTCCATGTGCAATTCTGAGCATTTGACAGCTGTGAGGGAGAAAAAATGCATGAGAAACAGATGTGCCATAGGGAGGATAGAGATTTGTTTGAACTCAACTGGGATTGTCAATTGATGGAGTAGATGTGAAATGTCATGATGGAGGTCAGCCACACCCAAGAGTCACACACAGCAGCTCTTAAAATAATACCTCGCCAAAGCATCCACTGACATAATACTAGCCAGAGAACAAGGATGACCCATGATATATCTAATAAGCATCAACAAATACACTGGTCTTGCCTCCAAAAGGTCTCTTTACAAATTTGCCCTTAAAAAAACACTATTGAATTTATATCTATGTGTTATTATTGACACGTTGTGAGTAACCAGCCATTCCAGCATGTGATTAACAAAATACTTATTTAGAGTTCCCCACAGCTGGACACTAGAAGTTTGGAAGAAGGAGAGAACATGATTCTCTTTAAACAATTTTTTAAAGATAACTTTAGATTATTCTCTGAAAGTAGTGAATAGCAAATGAAACTTAGGAAATCTGATTTAATCAAATTAAGTGTGATAGAACAGCCATGACATTGTAAAGCCCAATGCTGTGCTTTTGGGGAGATATCAACACAAAGAGGATTGGGGACTCCATGATCTGTGAATAGATGGTAAATCCTTAAGACATGTCACTCAGGGCTAACATCTTAGATCCAATCACGATGAAAATACTGTAGACTTATACTGTCACCTAGTTAATAATGTCGCAATTTGGACTCCACAATTCAATAAGCTGGTTTTACATTTTCACACTTTTAGCTCTGTTATATGTAGGACATAAGTACCACGGTACTTGGCAGGGGTTTGGGACAGGGCAAAGTTGAAGCAGTTGCTGCACATTTCTTTGACTTGGATTGTTGTGGATTTCAGGGAGGACTGGGTGCTTGCAGTGGTTGTCAGGGCTGGGTGGAGTTTAAACAGGAAAATACATACAATGACTAACTCAAGAACTAGCAGGAAGACAACTCCAGAATTCCCTGCTCCTAATTACCTCTACACGTGGGGGCCACTGCTGTCCATTGTCCTGAAGCCCTGCAGCGGAGCGAGTTGGCTCCTCTGAGTGTAAATCCCGTTTTGCACCCAAAGTAACAAGTGGTGTTCGGACCAAAGCTTCCCAAGTGGTGTCGGCACGACATTGTGCCCTGTCCAGGAGTCGTGAGGGAGGGGCATTGGACCGCTGGGACAGGAAGTGATGTTACACCTGTCATGAGAAAAATATTTTAATTTAAAGTATTTGTATGTTTGTAGGCAAAAGGATCATATCTGAATTAATACTGTCATAAAATAACTGCCGCTCACTTCTCCTGTAACAAGCTATCTCTATCAATTTATGCAAGGAAGCTCTGAAAATCTAGTAATCTCAGGTATGGAAAAATGAGATGAGGGAAATGATTTAAGGGCTGGAGAGATGTCTTGCTGGGTGATAGCACTTGTTTTGAAAGCGAGAGGACCTTAGCTCAATGCACAGCATACATATAGAAGCCAAGAATGATCAAGTGTGTACCTAAAACTCCAGTGTTGGCAGGCAGAGACAGCTAGAGTCTGGGAACTTGATGGCCAATCATCCTAGCCAAAAAAGTGAGCTTCCGGCTCAGTGAGAGACCTTGTCTCAGAAAATAAGGTGGGGAGTGAGTAACAGAGGAAGACACCCGCTGGCTTCCTTTGGCCTCTGCATGTATGCACACCACACCAAATAAAAAATAGTATTAAAAAGTGCCCACAAAAAAAATCATTGTCCTGGCTATAAGAAGAAGCAGGCAGAGTCCACATTACTAATAGTCTTTAAAAGGTGTCAGTGGGAGAGCTGCCCCAGAGATCTAGCCACTCAACAGAAAGCCACATTAAATGCAGAAAAATGCTGGTGCTCCCCAGCTTTGTTGGGAGATGTATTATTCCTTGCCCAAGGTCCACATGAAAGATGAAATAGAAGCCATGTCCCTGCTTGGCTACAAAACTGCAATGTGATAAGATGCATCTCTCTGCGTCTTGATTCCTTGTTTGAAGCGGTTGGGCCCATAACTGCCACCCAGCCTTCTCAACAATGATGTACAAAGTACCACTCTGTTCAACAGAGATCTTTGAGGTAAATAGGCTTAAAAGACATGAAAAGCTTTCTTCATAAAAATCTGGGCATCTTTTATTCCTGAACAGAAATGTCGTCACACCTTTGAAGATCCTAAAGCCTCAACCGTGTTGACTGCATTAATAGTGTAATATGTACTGCCACATAAAGGAGCTTTTGTGTTATCGTCGTGGAAAAATACCCCCAAGCACAACTTCCCTGGCATGTCATTACCTTTGCAGGTTGGTGGAGGTGCCGACCATCTTCCAGAAATTGTGCATTCCACACTTTTAGATCCCAGTAGCTCAAAGTCCTCATTGCAGGAGAAGTGACAGATAGAGCCTACACTGAATTCTCCATGAACATGAGAGCAATCCAGGCTGCCTTGCTCTGGGGCGAAGATTCCTGGACACTTGATGACTGGAGTATCAATGAGAAAGTCCCAATATTAATGCTCTCTCAGACACTCTGTATTTCACAAAGTTGATTCATTCAATAGTTGACAAACAGTTACCGACTACTGACTGTATCTTGGGTATTTTAAGCTGATTCTGTATCTGTCTCTGACTTTTGGCTCACACTGTCCTGTTTCTTTCCATTTCTGAGGACTAAATCCCACCCATTTTTCCAGGATGCAAACCCAGCGCACCCTCTCTGATACTGTTGGCAGTCACCACAGGCTGAATGGCTTTCCCTGAGCTCATCGACTTATTGTTGGAACTCATACACTATCACGTCACACATTGCATCTCCACTAACGTACCGCGTGTAACCTGCTGTATGTAAAGCTTCTAAACCCCCTACCACTCACTTTGTCTACATGATTCCCATTATAGGGATCTCAGGGGGTGGAGATGTCATTCAGCAAGCACATGTCAGAGAGCTGAACAAATAAGTATCTAATTGGCTCATGACAATTTCCCCTTAAATCATTCCATACATACAGATGTTGCTTGGATTTATATCTCATCATTAGATTATCTGACATATGAATACCATGTATCAGTAAGTATTAATAACCAAGTGGCTGTTGTTTCCTCAAATCCAACGTCATTCCGAAGGTAATGTCAAGTTCATTTTGCTTAACCACTTTGATTCTTAAGACCTTTTAACTTTTATGAGCTGCCTCATGAAAACTGGGATATTGGCTCAGGAGTTTGTAGTAACGGCTGTGTGTGGGTGTTTTACAGATCCCTGCATTAATCCATAAAATAATCAAAGTAACGAAGGGAAATAGAGATGTGAGACACCCCAGGGTTCTGGGGCACATGTTCACAGTATTTCAGAACCTGGATTTGGAGAAGCAGACAAAGCAGAAGGATGGATCTGGAGGTCTCTGTTTCCTAAGAAGACTAAGCAGGGGTCAGGGGCAGAACTCAGTGGCCAGACATGATCTCAGAGGAGCAGTGAGTGAGGAACCTTGTCAACAACAAGGACAGCAATGGTATCTGTCAGGGAAGTGATCTACAGGTGAGGACAGGAGGGACACAGCAACCCAGCTCACAGACAGCACCATGAAAATTAGACATGTCTAAGTCATTGGCTGATGGGGAAGATTTCATGTCCTCTGAGGGGTAAGGGCAAGAGGAGACAGGACAACATAGGCAGATACCAAGTCCCAAGGGACTCAGAGAATCAGTGCTAGTACCACAATGGAAATACTTGTAAAAGCACAGCGCTCTCATGTCAACTGGAAACCCTGCTGCACCGTGAAAAGGGAAGCTGGGTCCCTTCTGAAAAAATATTGTATGATAACCAGGTGCCTAGGCAGAGATGGGGGTCAAAATGTTCAAGATTGGTTGGAAAAGGAGAAGGAATTACTTCCCTAAATGTACCGTATAAATGTAGATAATGAGGCAAGAGCAGAGATATAAATATCTTTAAAATTAGACTTAGAGAAGCTTGACAATACTGAGGACCATGTATGAGAGGTGCTGTCCCTGGGTGGATTCTGGACTCACAGGGAGGAGGAGGCGCATGCTACCTCCTGAGGAGAAAAGGAGACTGGGAGGGAGGGAAGGGAAGTGACCTGGGAGATCACAGGTTTAGCAACCAAATTGGCTACATAAAAGATTTAAAAGTTTAATGGAATATATAAATGAAATTTGATTTTTTTCGCCCTTCTGGAGAATCTGGAGACTATAGAGAATGAACATGTTACTAGGATAAACGAAATAAAGAGTGAGAGATAAAGAAACAAGCAGCAAACACAGGTATAAACTCTCCTCACATGGCCTGGGCTGCTTGAGGCTTGTATATGTTTTTGACAGCAGGTGGTAGTGTTTGTGCCCTTTAGTATAGCATCTTGGGATATCAGTGTAGGGATGAATGAATAATATTTTAGCTGTCTTTCCCACAATTTTAACATATTTTTAAAGGTATAGTCTCTCATCTGATCACCAGTCACATTTCTAAGGTCTGTTTCAGATTTTACCCCTGCCGTCTGTGCTTGGATCCAGGATTTAGAAGCCCTGCCACTAGGTGGCAGTGTGGTTTGCTGGAAACACCCCGAATTCGGCCAGTCTGCCCATCTTGCAACGTGCCTATTGGCAGCTACTCATTCTCTTAACGCCCCATTTTTCTTCATCTTTCAGAAAGAGATAACAGTAGCTTCTTTAGAGGTGGTTTGTGTAGATCGAATACAAAAATCTATGTGAATTGCTGCCCTCATTATTACTCCGACTTCGTTGAGCAATAACTAGGAACAGCGACCCCTATGAAACCAAATAGGAACTATAAATTAACTAACAGTGCACTTCTGTTTTAGAGCATACCATAAATTTGTAGCACATGCGATACATTGTGTCTGGAAGGAGCTACCAGGAAGCTAAAGACAGGGGAGGCCCACCCTGTTTTTTGGGAGTTCCACCAGTTCACACTGTCAGCATGTTGCACTTGAGTGAGTGTTATCAGGAACCAATGAGCTTCAGTTCAACTGGTGCTTGTTACACCATTTGGATTCCATTCACTATTGCAGGCTACATAAAGATCGAGGAGGGATTGAGGAGATGGTTCTGGGGTAAAGTACCTGCCAGGCAAGCTCAGGAACCTAGAGAAGATCTCTGGGTCCCATGTAAAAAGACAAACATGGTCACACACATCTGTAATCCTAGCACTGAGGGTGTTTAGATGGGTAGATACCTGGAGCTTGCTAGCTAGTCAGCATAGCTAACTGGTGTGAGTGCTAGGTTCTGTGAGAGACCACGTGTCTTAAAGGTAAGGTAGAAGCAGTGATGGAAGACTCCTAACATCATATGTTTGCAACCATATGCATACAACTCCTGCATACACACACACACATACACACACTATACAGGTATGCACACATGTTATACACACATGTATCCATGTGCACACATGCATGCACATATATATATTATACACACATATGAATGCATATGCATACACACACATATACACAAAAGACACACATGATGGAGGAGGCATAGCTTCTGCTCTCATTGAGTATAAAGCCCATAACGAAGTAGAAAGAAAAGTGAGAGCCAGGGAAGGTTAGATAACACCTATTCCCAAATAAGCTACTATTCTGAGACGTAGCGGGGTGGGTAAAGGTTGGTGTAGAAATGGACGGATGGAGAAGGCGGTACAAAAAGAGCAAGAGTGCTTAGAAGAAATCTAAGTACAAAAGAGCAAGAGTACTTAGAAGAAACTAAGTGCTTCAGCGCATAGCTGAGTGTCCTTGTGAGTGGTGATGCCCTCGGACCATCTCACCCAGAGCCTGTGTTTCTTTCTCATCTGTAGCCTGGGGATAATACTGACTTCCCTTGTTATTCTAGAAAGCTGATCTCATGTCCTTTGATGATGTGAAAGCATTGTTAGGTGTGAAGTGCTTTACTCAATTTTTTTAAAAGGTTATTCAGAGAGAAAGAGACTCTCGGTCTAGATCTTCACGCCTGTTGTTTACTCAGGCGCATCTTCATCTTGGGTGACTCTTTCCTCTCTGATGGTTATCTGAGAAGTCACAAGAAAGGACAGACCCACGTGCCTACCTTCACACGTGGGAGGAGTACCCGTCCAGTGTCCAGATGGAGAACAATCCAATCTTTCTGGTCCAGATAGATAAAATCCTTCATCACACATGAACTGGCATGTGGTTTTGTAGGTGGAATCCCCAAGAGGCTGGACACAGGTCATCGATCCATTCTCAGGGCTGAGCAGAGGGGTGCAGGAGACAGCTGCAGTGCGGATGGGGGGGGCTTATGTTAGAGCTTGGCATTTTGAACCTCCCCCCCCCCGTGTGTGTGTGTGTGTGACTACTTTCTGTCTTCCTCTTGCATTTAGCTAAAGGTGGTCATTTTCTCTGCATTTTGGTCTTTGCTCTTTAAGACATCGGGGAGCAGGGAGCTGGCTGACAGCCACAGCCTACAGTTGACTGTCAATCTGAGATCTCACCCACATAGGGTTTCAGGAGCGATTCTAAAAGAGACTTGGAGAGATAGTAGTGTGCTTCGTGTTGGATGCTCTTAGACCTCAGGGAAAGTTGCTCCCCTGACGTCTTCTTGAGAAACAAACCTAATGATGTTTCCAGCAAACAATGCCAAGAACTTAGAGATGAAAATGGGGGTGAATTTTTTCCCTTCCCCAGCGAGTAGTGAGAGAATCTGGGTCTATGCCCCAGCTTACACTGTGCAGGGTGCCCCTCTGCAGCCTTAGCTGCTTTAGTTTCAATGTATGAAAAACTGTAACTCTTGCTTTATAGTACTTTTTAGCTATGTAGCAAGTCACTTAAGTCACACTCAAAGACTAAATGTAAAAGGGAATAAAGTGGATGCATATTTCATCAGTTGTCTGTAAATGGCAGTTTCCACCCCTTCCCAGAAGGCTCAACCTTCAGCACCAGGCATAGATGACACGCCAAGGTCAACTGCCAGTAAAAATGAAGTCAGGTCTCACATAGACACAAGTATGAGGGGCTTGGAGACTGGCTTGGATTGGTACTAACACTTAGTGACTTTGGGCAAGTCACTTAACCTCTCTGAATCTCGATATCTTAAAATGACCTAGTCAGATCAAGAGTACCAATGTCAGTAGCTGTCAAGATGGACCTCTCTCGATTCACAGAGCAATGAAACCCAGATGAATTGGAAGGGAAGGACTAACAAGTAAACAAGGTCTCGGGGTTTTGTTCCTTGTCTTGGTTATGCAGTATATGGCTTTAAATCAGAGAAAGTCGGGACAGCAGTCCTAGGTCAGCTAACTCAGCAGCTTGATGTTTTAAGGTGCTGTCTGCATCTTTCTTGTCCCTTCACTTCATGCCCTCCCTGGCAATACACCTCTCAATCTAATCAACTTATACGGAGACTGAGATACTGTCTGCCACTTGCAAAGTCTTCCTGTGTTCAGTGTGTGTGTGTGTGTGTATGTGTGTGTGTGGTGGGTAGGGTTTGTAAGTGTAAGTGAAATGCAAAGGGGAAAGGGTGTGGGTCCTTGGTTTGGTGAAGTCATGGTGGAGTCATTTCCAGCTCTCTTGTGACTTTGCAAGGATGAGTGTAGAGGGCTGTGGGGACAGTGACAAGGGAAATTATCTGATAAGGCTCTCTCCCTCGGAAGTGTCACAATAGCTTGTGGATTTCAGGCCTCGTGGTACCTTCCTGCCTTAACCACATGTGGGTATTTCACTGATGCACACCCAGTAAGAAGAGGAGAAAGTGCCCTCAGAGTAAACAAAGGGCTAAAAGCAGAAGGGAACTGGGAGGTCACAGGAAGCTGGGGTGAGTGACAACCCCCTGGCTGTGAACACCCAAGGGCAGAACTGTGGGGCAATGAGTAGCTTTCCTGGAAGAGTCTGATCCCTCTGATTACCCTGCTGAGAATTGGAAACTCTTCTTCAAAGCTGTATAGACTTCAGTGTAGTGAGGATAAGAGCAAGGAGAAGCCCAAAGCCTCCCCCTCTTCTATCCAGACCAGTTCTTCATTCCCAACCCCAACTCCAGAACTCGACTTAGGTTCTGATGCATGGCAAGAAGGATATCCTATTATCTGTTAATTAATTAATTAGTTATTCATACATGTATTGTTGGCTTTACAATGAGGATGTGTATACACACACGTGTGTGTGTGTGTGGATGGTGTGTGTTATACACTTGTGTGACCTGTAACAGCAAGTGGTTTTCTCTTTATGAAAAACATGACCTGCTTGCTTTTACTCAGATATTTGAAAGCCCATACAAAGTTAAATAATACAGAAATATTTCACATTGCACATATTAAGTATCTTGCTAAATTTGAATATATACAATAGAAATACTATTACAAAAATATTGCATGAGAACATATCAGAAGCACTTCATCCTAGAATGCTAGAAATATTTGTTTTGGGTCCTTGATATTTAAGAGGATATTTTAATGTCTCTGTTTTCTTATCTATCTGTAAATTTCATAAATAAAAATCTTGTTTTGTTAAAAGTGTTTGTCATAAATCTGGTTAAAGAACTGGGTACACTGAAGTCAGACAACTAGAAGAGCTCTGCCTTACACAGGATGTTTGGGTGCTCACAGGATACGCTGGCTTCTTAACACCTCCAGTTCATGGCATGTATTCTCCCAGTGCTCCCCACTTAGCCTAACTATGTTTCTCCAGTGTCCCACAGAGAATGCTTACACCGCATTGTTACCATTGCCAAATATCCTGACACTCATAAGATATTTGCTTAGTCTCTGATAACATTTGTATCTTCTGAGGTAGAGGAGGAAGGAGTTAGTGACAGACAGCACTCACTAATTGCTCGTTTCAGGGTACACCCTACCCAGTTACTACCTCAGACCCAGCCTTTAAGAATACTGCCTCCAACTTACTGTTAGGAAAAATGGAGAATCCATTCTCACCTCGACATTCGGGAGGAGCTCCGCTCCAGTGTCCGGTAGCCAGGCATCTTAGCACACTTGCTCCCACCAAGAGTGAGCCTTCCTCACAGGTAAAGTTGCAGACTGACTGGTACTTCAAGGTACCGAAGGGTGTCGAGCAGCTCATCTGGGCTTTACTTGGAATCGGAAACTCCTGACATTGCAATGCTGAGGGGTAAGGAAGGCAGGGAGTTAGAAAACAATCACAGAGAAATGTTGTTGACCTTGGCCTCAGCCTTGCTTGTGTCTAGTTCAGTGTCCTTTGCATTTGTATCTTCACACAATCTTCACTAGCCCTCATCACTAGAACTCTTCATGGTCTCAGGCTGAACTCCACTCTCACTAATGCTAATTCCTCTTTCCCTCTCCTCTACCATTCGGCTCTCTGTCTCCATGATTTTATTTGCTTTAAACAACATATAAGGTCTTTAAAGATTCACAAGTTGGGCTTGTTTAACTTGGAAGTTAAATGAGTTGACATTTAATGTCAATGATGCTTGATGGGTTTTACAAGGAAAAACGTTTGGACCAGTGTTGGCTGAGCCAGGGTAGAACAGTGTGGTAATGTGTACCAATAAATTTTAAGCTATTATACCTCAGAGTAAGAATCTCTGAAAAGCATAAAATTGAGATACATAACAAAAATCAACCCAGAGATTTTTGTCAAGACACTGTAAGAGCAAACCAACCATAAGTGGAGCTAAAGTAAATTATGGATTCATGAAAGGAATATTCATGGTTCTTAAATTTTATATGTTTTATTTGCAAAAGATTTTGGACATGTATCTCTATATAATGTTCAATGGAAAAGCAGAATAAAAATTATGATTCTGATCAAACTGTGATTTCTTTTTGTAAAACAAATGTTAGCATAGAAAATTATGGGTCTCATTATGATATTTTATATATACATACACACACATATATACACACACCCACATATGATTGTACCTTGGTCATTTTCATCCCCATTGTCCTATCTGGTCCTGCTCACTATATTACAATCCTTAAATAAAAGATAGTCCTACATAAAGAAAGCACACTTATTTCATATTTTTTGACCTCTAAAATATGAATAATAGCTTTCACTACATCTTGGCATCAAACTGTCTGAGATTACAGGAACTGCTCAATAAACTCTGGCATCCAGCCCAGAAGCATCTGTAGAGGCACTGTCAGACACCAGAGCTAGCTTCAAGGCCGGGCAGTAGCTGTAGACCTTGACTATTGGTGCAGAAACACTAGCAAGGACTATAAAAGGAGTTATTGAGGCTTTGATTCCAGATGCTTCAGAAAACACCCAACTATCTGTTCTGGATCATTTGATATTTACTTGTCTGAAGACAAAGTGGCTGGCACAATCCCTCGTGATCTTTTTTTGTTTTTTTTTTGGTTTTTTTCAAGACAGGGTAGCCCTGGCTGTCCTGGAACTCACTCTGTAGACCAGGCTGGCCTCGAACTCAGAAATCCGCCTGCCTCTTCCTCCCAAGTGCTGGGATTAAAGGCATGCGCCACCACCGCCCGGCCCTCGTGATCTTTTTAAAGAATGTCTTGGGGCTTAGCATGTCTATGTCTCCTAGACAACACACACTAGCACATTTAATCATCGTCACTGTTTTACCACCATAAGGCATGAATTTATTGCTTTAAAGATATGTAGGTAAAATCATAGATTACTTGATTTTTGGATCATCATCTATATTGGAGCATATGTTGGAATTCCTTTTCTAAAGTTGAGTAGTATTCGAGTATATGTGAATATCAGATTTTCTTTATCCGTCTATCTGCTGATGTTCACTTTCTTCCGCATTTTATTATTTGAATAAAGTTACTCTGAAACTGAATATACACATATCTCCTCAAGTACTTGTAAAGCTCTGGAGAGCCAAGAGCTCATTTCAAAATGAGGTACACACAGATTCAGGGATTCACAGAGTTGTTAAAGAGTACCAGTAAATGGTGACATAAGATGCTGCCATGTACTTCTGGAATTTGGTTCTGTACAGCTATCCTTTGTAAAATAAAGCAATCCCAGTGACCTCCTCGTGCTTTGGTTTCTATCTTAGAGCAAAACACTGAAAACACAAAATACTAAAAGACCGCATAAGACCGCAGACTTAGGATTCATAAAGTAACTTTACCACAGCTTTCTTTATGTCTATAAAGTTGATGTCAGAGTCAGTGGCCTTAAAACACATTGACTTTCAATTACTGATGACACAGTAGGTAAAGTTCTTACTAGTGTCTCATTTAATAGAAGTCACAGAACTCAGAGAGCTTAAAAGCTTGTTGACAAAAAACCGAGAGAACTATACTTTGTCCATTCCTCTTCTACCATCTCATTATGTTCCTCACCCATCATCTCTTTCCTCAGCACCAATCTCCTCAACCTGCTCCCGACACATGAGCCAAAGCATCTCTCACCTTAACTATGCTGTTCTAATCACTGTACTTGAAACTTGCTTTGCCCACTGTTTGATCTTTGGCACCAAACACAAAGAGTCGAGCCTATCCCAGGGTCACTGTGAATGAATGTCTGACACATAAGCCAATGGCAGAGTCAGGTGCCCATATTGTCTGAGAGGAGCCGAGGAATGGTGGAGGAATGATTCCGTGTCACAGTACCTTCACAGACTGGGGCTGGGGCAGTCCACTGTCCTGAGTCAGCACACTGAATAGCATCATTTCCCTTCAGCACAAATCCCTCTGTACAGTGAAAAGTACAGCTGCTGTTGTACTCAAAGGCTCCTGTGGATGGGACGCACTCCATCGTCCCATGGCTGGGGCTCTCCGGTGGTTCACATGCAATGGCTGAAGGGAAAAACGGCAGCTACTAAGTCTTTTTTTACAAGAGTCTCCTGCAAGATGCTACTGTTTTCCTGCTCACATTGCCCACATAATCGAAACCTCAAATCTTTCTTTGTCAAAAAAGGAAAACTATCCTTCCCGTGTCCCCCTTTGCCTGCCTCTCTTCAGATCTCAGTTTTGACATTACTTTCCTTCAGAAGGCATCCTTGCCCACCCTAACTGAGGGGCAGGGACTCCTTGTGTGGGCTCTCCCAGACCCTGCACTGTTCTGTTTATGTACAAATGCATTTCTTCCCTGTTACACCAGTCTCTTTGATGCTGGAATAGTCATTCAGAACTGTATCCTGGAACCTAGTGCTCTGGTAAATTCTGGGTGCTTATTAAACGTTTATTGGATTCTAAAAGAACAGATACAGAAAAAGTGGGCTTATGAGGAAGCAGATGAAGTGGCATGCCTTGTTGTTCATGCTATGACCTATGACCTAGTGCTGTGTGATGATTCCATGTGGGCTGTGTCCCTAGACCACAGGATGCTAATTAGACATTGTTTGCCGAGTTAGTGCAGCTCAAAGTGAGTTCCTGTACACAGCTATACTCTGAATGACCTTAGTTCTGATCAAATCTAGTTTCCTGGCACCCTTCTGTGCAGGCATTACGTCTCTAGAGGTCTGTGGATTTGCAGAGCATGGATAGATACCACCCTTCCACTTTGACTTCTAGTTTTTACATGATCAGAGCACACGAGGGTCAAATGTTCTCTAGTCTCTTCTTTTTCTTTATAGCCAAGAAAAATGAGAGTCAGAAGTTCACATGATCTCCCAAAGTCTATGTGTTGACATGTGCATGTGTCTGTGCTTGTGTGTGCGTGTGTGTTCAACTGCCTGTGTGTGTTGGTATAGAGGCCAGAGGTTGATGTCAGGAGTCTTTATCACCCCCCACCTCGTTTCTGAGATAGAGTCTCTTATTGAGCATGGGATTTGCTGTTGTGGCTAGACTGTCTGGCCAGTGAACTCACAGGATCTTCCTGTCTCTAGTTTGCCTGCTCAAATGCTGAGGTTATGCCACCACGCCTGGCTTTTATGCTGATTCTGAGTCACAAACTCAGGTACTCATGTTTGAACAGCAAGTACTTTACCCACGGAACCATTGCCCCAGCTTCTCCCAGAAGCCTCATAGCTAACGGTATTTGAGCCTGGCTTGCAAATCCAGGTCTGGGAGTTTACGAACCCAGTCTTCCCTTCAAAGAAGAGCTTCCCTTCAAAGCTTTTGACCCCAGATCTCCCATCATCTCTACTGCTTTCACTCCTTCTCAAGTATAAGCTATCGTCCTGCAGAGGCGCAGCCAATGGGACGAGAAAGGGATATGATTGAAATAGGCAGAACCTGAAATAAGCAAGTGCCCAAGTCTATCCTCTGTGTTTTACACTTGCTGTTCCCTCTCTTTACTTTATCTTTATTTTAGTTTATGTTTTAGACAGGGTATCATTATTTAGCCCAAGCTAGCCTCCAACTCATGGTGCAGTCATCCAGGCTGACATTTAATTTGCAGAAATCCTACTGTCATGGGCTCTCAAGTGCTGAGATTACATCCGTGTGACACCACATCCTGCGCATACTTGCTACTTCATTGTGTGTGTTTCCTGTGCTTAACTCTTGAATGCACCTGACAATTCTTAGCCCCGTTTTGCAGATGAGAAATGACATCCAGAGGTTGAACAAATACAGTCCTAGAGAAGGTGGCCTTGACATTAAGAATCCCTGATCATTCTACCATGGCAGGACTCCTTCTAGGTTATATGGAAAGCTGTGGAAAGTAATCTTACCTTCACAGGTTGGCAGTGGTTCACTCCACTGACCAGAGCCATTGCAGTGGAGTATGTTGGAGCCCCTCACTAGATATCCAGGCTGGCACTCAAATTTACAGCTGGAGTCATAGGCAAAGGCAGCAAATGGGTGCATACAGTCCATGCTTCCATGGAGAGGGGCTTCCAGCCTCTGACATTGCACCACTGAACAGAAAAACCAATGAGAAAGAAATGTCAAATCAATCTGGATGGACAGAAGTCACTTGCACAGAGAACAGCATGGCACAGCCTATGGAAATTAGATGGAGCTGGGAAGATATCCAGACACGGACTGCCAGACCTCAGAGTGACCTGAACCTTGTAAAGAGTCTTCCAAGCTCTTGATATTCTTTACTCTTTGTCTTACAAGTCTGACCCAGAAGGTTATTTAGTATCTACTCATTGATGCATTTTCCCTCTTATATAAAATATCTGAATGATGCGTAAGTCTGTCCGTGATGGTCTATGGATTGATGTATTTGCCCTCTTATATGAGATGTATAAATGACACTGTTCTGAAACTGGGAATAGGGAGATAGGGAAAGAGTAAATTTTTCTATTGATTATATTTCTATTGATTATTATTTTCTTTTTGATTATAGCAAAATAAGCCCTTTGCTTTTCCACAGACTGATACTATTTCCCCATTCCAGATTTATACACACTAGCTCAGAAGCTGATGGAAGGAAAATTCAAATTTGACCATTCAGTGTGACTTCTCTCCAAGATGGCTAAGTTTCATCTATGCTATATCTAAGATCCCAGGATGGGGGTCGGAGGGCGAGGATCTTGTATATTCCAATGTCCCCAAACTTGCATTTACACTCTGGAGCTGGAACTATTCCCACCCCAGATATTCCATTGTTTCATCTCTGGCCAAATTAAGTGAGTCCCGGTCTTCACAATAGAGCTACAGCTGGACCTGGGCTGGAATGTTCCTGCTGGGCACTTTTATAGTCAAGCTTCCTCCTTCAGGATGGCTCAGAGCTGAGCATGGGGAGGCCAAGAATAGGCACAGAGCTGTGATGTTCACTCCAGGACAAGTTTTACTCAGCCTTTGGATGAGCTAGAATTCCGTGGCATTTATACTTTCTCGAAGTGTCTATTAAGGTTATTCTTAGTTGGTTAAGTAGAACTCAGCAGCTGCTCAGAGATCCAAACGCCCATGCTTTACAAGTAGCAAACGGAAAGAAGTTCCTGTGCAATGGTTTCCCCAAGGGATAAAAAAAAAATATATAACTACCACCTCTATGCAGGTCGGAAAGCATCGTGAAAATGAAAATTTGGGTTAACCTGCTCGACTAATAACTATGGAAACTTGAATTTCCATCTAATTTCTATCCTTATTATTTCTCGAGTTTAATTTTTAACTTACTTTAAAAGATCGTATGCGTATGGGCGTTTGGCCCACATGTATGTCAGTATACTACATGACTGCGTGGCACATGCAGAGGACAAAAGAGGGCAGTGGATTCCCTGGAGCTGGAGTTACAGATGGCTGTGAATCACCAAATAGGTGCTGGGAATTGAACCTGGATCCTTTGGAAGAGCAACCAGGGCTCTTAACCATGTAGGCACCTTTTCAGCCCCTATTTCTCAAGTTTTTAATGGAAAGCCCACCATCCCCACTCACGACCTCCCAGGTTCTAGTTATTTAGTATGAATGGAAAAAGCAAAATTGACGTACCTTTACACTGAGGGGGTATTTGTCCAGATTCCAGAAGCCAGACATTGCAGCTCGCTGGGTCCGCTCAGCTCATAGCCCTCAGCACAGCTGAAGGTGCACCGTGAGTTGAAGGAGAAGTCCCCCAGAGGATGGCTGCAGTTCATGAGACCATGCTGTGGGATGTCGAGTTTTCCACACTCCTTGACTGTAGGGAACAAAGTGTTGGTTCTTTTTCTTATTGTAGACCACTCTGCTATATTTACAGTGAGCCGTAACTCTCCTTACTCTCTCTTTTTGAGCTCCTAACCCCAGCCCTCCATCCTAACCTAGTGCCTTTGTATTGTCAGCATCTTAGAAAAAATCATCACTTTTTTTTTGACGGTTCAATTCACTCAACATTTTGTATTTGAATAAGTAAATCTAACTTTAAGGCTTTCATTTAAAAATCTTTTCAATGTTTATTTTTATTTTGTGTGCACTGGTGTTTTGCCTGAGTATGTCTGTGTGAAGGTGTCCAGTCTCCTGGAACTGGCCTTACAGGCAGGTGAGAGCTGCCATGTGGCTGCTGGGAATTGAACCCGGGTACTCTGGAAGAGCAGCTAGTGCTCTTAGCTGCTGAGCCATCTCTCCAGCCCTAAGGTTTCCTGTTTTTCTATTTCTCTTTTACTCCCTGAAATATCATGAATGAATGTTCTCTTCAAGAATAAAGTGATTTTATCCCAAATGTTTTGAGACAGTTGTACAGGATGGGCTGTCAGACGACATTGGGGCTCTTGTCTTTATTTGCTAGAGAGAGTCCATCACAATTTACTTTCTTGTAGCATCTCTCACATAAGACCTATATTACTCTAGAGTAACACCACCCAAGTTCCAGCCTCACCGTATTCACACTCTGGCCCATAGAAGCCGGGGTAGCAGGAGCAGGTGTAGCTCCCAATGGTCTCGATGCACTCCCCTTGGTTGCTGCAGGACGTGTCCTGGCAGGAGGCTGCATGGATACAGAAACGTCAGAATCACAGGCGTTCACAGGAAACAAGACACAGATGCCAGCCTCTCAGGAGCCACGTAGAGGTCAGCCTATGTCCCGTGGAGGGCATCACAAGGATCAGAGCAATGGAAGGGCCCAGCTTATAGTGTGACTAATACTAAATAAACAAGCAACACAAACGGAATTATATAAAGCGACCCTGGATGCAATTGGTATTCAGTACTATACTAGTAGGTATTTGTTACAACGGTGTCTCTTAGGGATGTGATGAATTTCCCCTCAATTTGTACCTTCTTATGCTAATGCATCGTGGTGCTGAAAAGTTCTAAGTGTAAAATTTAGAAGACTGGTTTCCAGTCCTACAGTCATCATAGAAGTGCTAATAGGAGCTCTAAGGCTCCTGTTGGATGACATATTTAGTGTTTCCAAACAAGGGCACAGCTGTGTGAAGACAGACAACCACAAATGCAATCACAAATAGATGTGTGGACAGAGGAACTCTTCCATGTCCAGCAAAATGGGTTACAGTTTTCTAACCAAAAGTATCCATGCCCTGATGGTTTTTTTACTCCAAGATGGTTAGAAGAAAGATTTGGTGGTGTCAGCAAGTAAGCTTAATATCTTGTTTCAATATTCCTTTCTACATGACATGTCTTTCCCACAGGAAACTTCTTTACATCTTAAGGTACAAAATGTCAGTCACTGTCTAGAATTATGGTTGTTCGGGATGGATCATACCAGCGTTTTGGAAAATTGTACCTTGTTGCCAGGTATAGAGATAGCACCACTATGTCAGTAATTCTCAATGTATTTTCTATCTTGTAATTTTTTTCAGTCTCAAGGCCTTAAGAAAGTAACCTTTCCTGAGCACCGTGTCATGAGTAATGAGGATGACGAAGGCGCTCAGTAATACTGAGTAGTTCTGCACTTTCTCGTGCCTGACTTTGAGATTCCGTGTTCCTGACTTAGTGGTTACACTCCTCTACCAAGAAAGGCATGTTTTTAAGAGATGGTGTCAGCTCAGGGGAAGTCTCACCTGTGTAGCACAGGGCCCTCTTTCGTTTAAAAACAGGGTTCATCATTCCACTTGCCAGGGGCCGAATTACTCTTGATGTAGATCTCCACACAGTCCTGGTTGTTCCTCTTGTTGTTGGGTTCATTGTCGGCCCAGTTCTCAGCCTCCTCCGTGAGAGTCTTATTGGTTCCCACCCAGGTCCACTTATTGTTGATCTTTCGGATACCAATCCAGTAGTAAGAGTTGAAGAATGGGATGACGTCATTGAGATGAGTGATTTCATTCTTATTCTGGATGGCCACTAAGTCTGTGAAGTACCTCCTGCAGAATGCCCGTGAGTTATTCCACGAGTATGCCTTTGTGCTGTAGTTATAGGTCCACGCAGCCACTTCCTTTTGATTTACAAGCTCTAGGGGGTGAAGTGAGCACCAGGTTAGTATCACTCACTGGGCAGAGTCTGATCCTAAACTTATTCCTGCAAATAAGATGAACAAATGCCAAGAACAAGGTTATTTTCTGCCTGATTTTATTTTAGGGGGAAAAAGAGTGTTTTCAGTGCTTTCTATTTTTCACTTAAAAGTGAATACAAAGCCAGAACAAGAAAGCACTCTCTTCTAAAAGATTCTGGATGTTGGAGAAATGGCTCAGCAGTTAAGAGGACTGATTGATCTTCCAGAGGTCCTAAGTTCAATTCCCAGCAACCACATGGTGACTCACAGCCTTCTGTAATGAGTCTGATACCCTCTTTTGTTGTGTCTGAAGACAGTGATAGTGTACTCATACACATACAATAAATAAATGTTAAAAAAAAAAAAGATTCTGCATGTTAAAAGATTTGGGATCCCAACATATCTGAAACAGAGAGGACCTTAGAGGTCATCCAGTTTACTCCTATTTTTTAAAAAAATGAAGGAAATACAAGAGTTGTTTGTCTAAAGGCTCACATAAAACATCACGTGAAAGGGTACTGGAGGTCCTGCCATGGGCCATGGAAAATGAGATGCCTTTATGTGATCTGGAGCCCCCTGCAGGCTCACTCTCGGGGCCCACCATGTTTCCTTTCTTCCTGATAGAACACCTCCTTCTTTGTTCATATGTTTTTGTTACATCAGATCTTACAGCATAGCCAGGGCTGGCCTGGAATTCTGCCTCCACCTCTCAAGTACTGGAATCACAAGCATGTACCACCATGCCTGGCGACTTCCTTGCCTTACCTTTGTGGCCGTTCTACTATGTTGGTGATCCTCTCCTTCAACCCTGGTAAATTTCACCTCTTCTGCTTTTCTTTTTGGCTTCAGGTAAACTTTGTCTTTCTCCCTTTAGGTTTCCACCTTTCTTATTGCCCCGTGGTGTAATATGTTTTTATGATGTGACCCATACCCTCCACTCTGAATCCAGTTGACTGTGGGTCCTTCCTTAGCCCTCATCATGAATCACAGTGTTGGACCCTAAACAGTCTGCTGAATTAGTGAGACGCTGGAGGACTTTGGCAGGGCTAGGGTTAAAAACATCTCCCAATTTACTGCCACACACTTTACATCTCTTAGCTGCTTCTCCTCAATAAATCGTCTCTTCCAAATCTGCTTATTTGGGCATTAAAATGGACTCTTCTTATAATATCAAATGCGATAAATAAACTATGTTCCCTCTGACACAGAGGTTGTTACGGGAGCCAGAGGGAGGTCCCAGGGCAGAGAGGCCAGTTCTCCAGAAGAGGTGGCCAATGCCAGCAATCAGGCTGGGAAACGACTCCTTTCCTGTTTACAGAGTTCTGTTTCTGTTTGACTCTCTCCTCCAACTATCCCTTGAGGACTAGCCATATTTCCACATTCCTCACCAGCACCTCTGTGGTATTGGTTTTGCCTTGAGGCTTTCCTCTGGAGGCAAGTAGGCATAATGTATACAGCTGTAACCTCAGTGCTTTGGAGGCTGAAGCAGAAAGGTCACAAGTTTGAGGCCAGCCTAGTCTACATAGTAGGACCTATCTAAAAAGAAAGGAAGGAAGGAAGGAAGGAAGGAAGGAAGGAAGGAAGGAAGGAAGGAAGGAAGAAGAAAAAGAAGAAGATTTATTTTGACATAGGCAGTGTTGCATTATTGTTTTATCTACTAAAGTTTTCTTTTTTGTTTCAGGCTTGTTACCCAAAAGCTTCCTGTGATGAATGTATTAATATTATATATCAAATCATTTACTTTGACTTTGAAAAAAAATTACTTTTATTTTTCAAAAAGATTTATCGTGTGTGTGTATGTGTGTGTATGGTATGTGCCCATGTGTGTATCTATACATGTGTGTATCTACTTGAGTATAGATATTGGCTGAAGCAGGAAAGTGTCAGGTCCCTGGGAACTGGAGTTACGGGAGGTTGTAAACCACTTGATATAGGTGCTGGGAACTAAACCTGGGTCTTCTGGAAAACCAGTAAGTGCCCTTAATGGTTGAGTCATCTTTCCAGCCTCCAAAATTATGTTTAAAGAAACACAAATGTTCTTGCGAGTCGCCGAGAATGTGGAGGCCCGTGTCTGCCTTTCCCAGTGATGACGTTGATCCTGGATATATCAGCTTGTGGTTCCTGAAGCCTTGTGGACCAGTGTGATGGTGTCAGGGGTGTTTTTCTTTCAGGACTCTGAGTGTGAACAGTTTCCCATGCCTCACTGCTGCCCTGAATTTCTCCTACCTGGCCCTGGGATCTCTAATTACTCAGGATCAGATGGAAAGTTAACCTAGCATTTACCAGAGATCAAAGCACTGAACCAGACGAGTTGAGCCACTCCCAGGACAACACTCCGGAGTCTTGGCTTCCAAGAACCTTTTGGGCAGCCGGCCTGAAACAAACAAAGACAACGTCATTTTGATATCTACAGACAATCAATGAAGCAGTAGAAATTCGGTTGATGATCATTGGGGTAATTCTGATTCCCAGCAGGAGGGTGTTAGAAACCTTCTACTTCCTTCTGATTTCTCACGACTCGCCTGAGTCCTATCCTAACAAGGCTGTGAAGATCGTAGCAAACCTATTGGCTTTAAAAGGTACTCTCAACAGGTAAGTTCTAGAAATGATCATCTTGTCTGAGTTCTTACTGAACGAAGTGATATAGAACTTGTTACATCTCAACGACATCTTACAAATGACAGCTGCAAACTTTGACACACGAGCTGTCTACTTGATATTTTTACTTTTAAAAATCTCTAAGATTTCAAATTCATACTGTGTTGCATTTGAAGATGCAGTGTGAGGCATACCAAGGTGAGCTGGGCTTCTAATATCTGCCCAAAGCAACTCTAATGTTATCACCAAGATAAAAACTGTGGCTTTGTATTTAAATGTAGTGTTTCTACTCCTTCAGAGAAATAGCTACCTAAAACCATTACTGTATAGAAATTCTGAATTGCCAAAGAGCACACTGCTGTAACCGATGATGCACGGTAAACTGTAGAGTGATGTACACTGCTGACCACAGCCTGACCAGATACCATGATACGCACAACTCAAATCAAAGCCAGCCTTCTAGACAGTGGTGGTTGGCTTTTCAAGGTTGAAACTTTCTACTTTGGAGTTTCTGAATTCTGGATTTTGTATGTAAGTGTATATAGTGTTCTCACAAACTAGAACATTACTCAACTGAACTCTGTATAGTTATTTCTCCAACCCAAAACCTATAGTATATTTTTTATAGCTTAATTGTGTGCTAAAATTAATTGTCATGCTGATGACATTTAAAAATTAACCTACAGAGATTTATGGTTCCAGATAATTAAAGATATTTTTATTTGTATTTATTATTTACTTTTATAAATAAGCAAGAAAGACCTTACGTTTAAAAACATATTAGGTTATCTAGGTGATGATGGAGTATACCTTTGATCCTAGCACTCAGATGGATTTCTGTGAGTTCAAAGCCAGCCTGGTCTACAGAGCAAGATCTAGGGCAGCAAAGAAACTATGTCTTGAAAAACAATATGTATATGAATATGTATGTGTATATTTGTGTGTGTACATATATATGTATATATATATGTATATATATATGCATATACTTACATATATATGATGTTAAAAAAGACCCCTCGTTGGCATTGACATTGAGCTGGATCTCCACTCTGAGGATCATGACAGTTTTGGTTTAAAATTACAACCCATTGCTGTTGTACCTGTGCCCTTGGGAAAGTTAACTTACCTAAACTTTTAAATAAGCTTTTGTTTAAACACAATCCCCAATAGAGGTACTTCCTATTCTGAGATGTCTGTTTATTTGTTTAAACTTTTAAGCAAGACTTTGTTTAAACTAAGATTTCCCTAACTAATTCTCTTTTGTACCAGTGTGTGTGGGGGTGGGGGGGGGGAAGAAGATTGGTTTGAAGCAACGCATGGTTTTAAAAATAAATTGGTAGGTGCTCTAATCAAGTCATAACATCCAAAAAAGGAGAGCACGAGTATCTGTGCATCCTGTTTCAACATCATACATCTGCTCTTCAACATCACCAAACACTGATATTCATCCTCCTGGGCTAATACAGTCCTGTCAGAGAAGCAAGGTTTACAAGCACATCGATTCAGAGTTTCTCAGGCATCTCAGTGGGTGGTCTAGTCCATGGTCACCACTTCCTATCATTGACTTTAAGTGATTTGCCCAGGTTGGGTAGCCAAATGCACCTCAGGTCAATGCATCCATTCTTAATCTCACAAGGCTCATGAACTTTGCAAACAGTGAAGAAGTTGTTTATTTGGAATGATCAGACTCCAAAAGGCTCATAGATCCATTCTTCTGTGGTAGTTCTCAGGTAGTACAGGCTAACTTTAAATTTGCTATATAGCCAGTTCCTCAGCCTCCTGTCTCCATTTCCCAAGAGCTGGGATTAAACCACCGTGCTCAGGTGGATCTCCTCATTCTGACCATACTTACTGGACCCCAAAGTCAAACCTATGTGCCAGCAGTAAGGTTGCGCCTTGACTTAATGGTAGGTGACATAACTTTATACATCGGTGTGAAGGGTGGTAGTATTTCAAAGTCTTCCTTAGTAATAATTTTCTTTCAACATGCCCTTTGGGTGGTGGTGGCCTTTTATAACTGACTGTGCTCCACAGCACAGCTTTAGGGATAGTATTGGATCTAGGTTGATAAAGAGTTAAGCACTCTGTATATATCTGACTAAACAAGTGTTCAAACCAGAGGAAATGCCTCTCAGGAAAGCAGCCATTTACGCCGCTAATCTTTAATGCTGTCTGGCAGCCTGCTTCAAACTGGAAGTGTCTGGAAAAGAGTCTGAGACCAGGTCATTTGAATAACATCCTGTGACTGCATAAATTTTGTATGAGCACCCCAGCTATCTTATATCTGCCCATGGCTGTGGAGTAAGAGGAGGGAGCAGAGAGAGAGTGGGGAAAAGAACCTTTGCCTTTTAGCCTCTCATTTATAGGAAGAGATATGAGCATGTAGGAGTCCCGTGGCTTGCAGGTGGCATTCAGAGCTGACCACAGAGAGAGGACCACAGCTCTGTAGTTCAAAAGTAGAGGCGATGTGCCTTCTTGACCTTTGTCTGCCTGTCCAGTTCCTCTTGGCTTTCTCTGCTTCCTCTGTAGCTAAAGGTTCTCAGCTCCCTTGCCTCCTCTTTGTTTTCCAGCCCACAGTTTCCACCTACTTATCAAACTGCTCTTTTGAATTTTATCATGAACTTGCAAATCACTCAACTAAACAACAGCTTTCCACCTTTATCTTGCTTGAACTCTGTACAGCAGAATTTGCTGCAGACCAATTCATTTTTGCTTAATGTACTATTTCTCTAATGTCTTGAGCAATTTTTTGGAGTGTTCCTTTGACTCTGTCTCAACTCTGTCCTTGGTGCCTCCTGGCTTCCATGCTTCTATTTTCTCCTTTTGCTAGACCTATGGTCATCTATTTGCAAAGCTCCCCAATCAGCCTCTCCATTTCTGGCTTTGCTCTAGAATATAAGGCTCCCAGCATGAACACTGAGTAGACATAGGACAAGGCACATTGTCACATCCCAAAGAAACTATGGCAACATCTGAAACAAATGGCTAAGTGGTGCCTATTAGCATACCACAGTGCCTATGGCTCCTCTCAGCTCTTCTCACCAGGCCTTCTTCCCCAGCTTCTGGTTCCTATACAAATCTGACATTTCAGCCTTGTGTTCTTGGTGTTTTCTCTCTCTCTCTCTCTCTCTCTTTTCTCTCTCTCTCTCTCTCTCTCTCTCTCTCTTCTCCTCCTCCTCCTCCTCCTCCCTCTTCCTCCTCTTTCTCCTCCTCCTCTTCCTCCTCCTCCCCAGCTTCTTTTTCCTCTTCCTCCTTCCCTCTTCCTCTTCCTCCTCCTCCTCTTCCTCCTCTCTTTGCTTGCTCCAGGCCTCTTTGCTTTCTAGGTTCTCTCCTCTCCTCTCCTCTCCTCTCCTCTCCTCTCCTCTCCTCTCCTCTCCTCTCCTCTCCTCTCCTCTCCTCTTTCCCTCTCTTGCTCCCCCAACCTCTTCTCCCACGGCCTAGTTCAATCTGGCTCCTTTCAAATCCACTTGGTTGTATTCTCCCTCATATCTACAATAAAAAAAAGACAGAAACCTCCTCCTCAACCACAACTTGGAGCCATCATGTCCTCACTTTCATTTAAGGTGACACACTAGTGGGGCTGCTCAAGGGCAAGAGCTATACACAGCTATACACAAGCAAGTCTGAGTCACTGGCCATGGTAAAGCAAGTACTTAATGACTGACAACTATCCTACCAACAAATAGATGGATGAGTGCTAAAATAATAATGACCACGTGATGCCTACATGAAAGATGGAAATGTGTTAAATGTGTTAACTCCTTGCAGATGGGATGTAGGAATAAGGGGAGATGCAGGGATGTTCCTTAGGTGGTATGTCTCAAGAACCCTAGAGGACATGAAATAGCAACCACTCTTTAAAAGAAAAGCAAATTTCAATGTAACTTTCTGGTTTCTGTATGACTCTGAAAGTCTCTGGCACTAAAGGAAGTTCATATAATCAATGTAAATTCTTATAATCAAACAATAACATTGACCTGAGCCCCTTCACCTGCATCACCATGGTGACCTGAACTTCATCAAGTAGGAGCAGGGAGGAGGGACCAAGAATCTTTACCTTCTCTGAATGCTTTACAATAACCTGTCATCACATCCTAATGGCTTTACCGTCTGGTAAGAAACCTGGACACTCTCCAAATTTTCACTTGAATTGTCACAGGGCTGGCTTAAATGTTATTATTTCTTTTCTGGAACTGAGAAATCAGCTTCTGATTAGCCTCTTTTCCTGAAGATTACCTATTGCTAATTCTCTAAAATACAATCAAAACAATTCTTTTATTCTTTCATTCTTCCTTATGGTGCTGGGATTAAACACAGGACCTTGTGAATGCTAAGCAAATGTCCTGCTAGTGAGGTATATCCTCAGCCAAGAATGGCATTTATAACATAAGGGCATATTGCTCTACTACTTAAAAGCCGTGGTTCCTTGTCTCTAAGCAACACATTCAAACTCTTCTAGATGTACCCATAAGACCCTTCAAAACATGGCCCCCTCCTGCTTGACGAGTCTCTTCTGCTGCTACCTCTCAACTACCCACATCCTTTTGACAACACAACAATGCAATCATAATAAGAGATGTTATAATTTCTGAAATGCATTGTGTGTTCCCTGTGTTTTTACACTAAGAGTACCCATGTGTGTCAGCCCAACTCCGTGAGTTCGTAATTTTCTCCTTAAAGGAACTTCGCTATCAAGGCCACTTCCTTCTCCATACTAAACAACCACTCCCTAGTTATTCTCTCTGGGTTTTTTCCCCATTGGTTATTTCAACAATGACTAAGTTCCTAAAATACCTCAAGCACATTTCTAGGGAGAAGAGTTAAAATCATGAAACTAGACACAGTTTCTATCCTCATAGAATAGACATGTATCATAGTACTGAGCAGATATGAAAGTGCAGGGCAAGAGTGCTGACAGATTGATGGGTAAGTTATCTCAGACAGGGACTTCAATGCAGTCTTCTGCAGGAAGGTGACATTTCCTTCAACAATCCAATAGCAAAATGATCAGGGAAAACTGTCAAGTGGGAAGCAGGGAGAAAAACACAAAAGCCTTTAACACAGGAACAAATGTAGTGCCAAACAATGTAAAGAAAGAAATGAGCTGAAACAGATGGTGTGAAGGGCAGATGGCTGTGACTGGAAAGTAGTGGAAAGATAAAGCTAGACTCTTGGAGACAAAGCAAGGGATGAGATCTTATTCTAAGTGTAGGAAGAAGTCACTGGACAACTTTAAAAGAAGTATGATGTGGTCTGACTGATACTGAAAATAGGGGCTCTGGAGAGTAATTGAAAAAGTAGCTTGGGGACAGGTCTTGTATAAAATGCCAGTCATCAACAAGGGAGCCACCTTCAGGGCCCTGAATAGAGCAGACCAATGAAAAGACACACCTAGCAATGTTGTTGTTGAGTAAGGACAAGAAGCCTGGACCACAAAAAGCAGAGCTTGTTAATCGTGGTCCTGATGGAAGTCAAAGAAAACCTGATGTGCTGGAGTCAATGAGAACGGAGAAGAGAAGGAAGGTAAGAGCGTTGTCAGGGATGATAAGCCATCCGACCATGGCGCATATCATTGCATCATTGCAACAGTTCCAATCCTAGCGCCCTGGAGTTTCTGGATGGTGGTGGGAGAGAGACAAGATTCTAGCAGTCACCCCAAAAAATAACACACAGAAAACAGCTTGTCTCTAAGTCAAGTAGATTTCAAATAAACATGAGCCCCATGATCTGACCATTCAGAATCCAAGCACATATTTAAGTCAGACTAGTCATACCATTATGTTAAATGAAATAGTAGCATTAAAATAAAACACATACTTAATTAAAAAAAAAAAAAAAACCCTACAAGATCTTAGCTGAGGTACAATCCTAAATTTTCTTTGCATTTGACATTGTAATGCATCTGACTCGCTTTTCCAGGAGAGGCGTTAGACAAGGTTGTGGCTGTCATCGTAAAATCAACCTCCCCAGGGGCTTTGCTCAGCACTGCCTCTTGTGTCAAAAGTCACTAGGGTTTTTGTTGTTGTTGTTTTGTGACTTGTCTAATAATCTTTGTACAGAACTCGAAAGATGCATATTCTAAGAGCTGATTACCAGCCCGAACATGGAGCTGATAGAATGGAAGGAACAGTAGAAACTGGAAGGCGGAGCTTAAAGTGGTTAAAAGTTTACATGAAGTGATCCTGAGCTGCTCCTTGGCTGGCCAAAGCCTTGACAGACAGACCTCAGGATAATGTAACTGTAAATCCCTAAGCAGGACCCATTCCCCGTGGGCTGGTTGAAAATGTCCCAAAAGATACACCTTCACTGCATTCTCTTGGGTCCTAATTGAAGTCACTATCTAAATATGAAGCAGATCTCACACAGACAGACTGAGGTTCGTGAATCCTGAGCCAAATGTGCTTGAGGAGGAAGAAATCTGTCTATATGTTATTACAATCAATCCCAGGACTGGGTCCTTAAGACTTCACTGCAGAGTTCCAGCCTACTTTCAAGGTAGAACCGAGGAGCACCCGAGTATAACACAAAGAAGGGAAAGTTCTAAGTGTCTTTTGGAACCCACCCGGAAGTCCAGTAACCTTCTTATTGTTGTCTATTAAGGTCAGTTTATATGGACATTTGTATTTTCATCCAGGGACAGGAATTGTAGCTTTCATCAGAATCCTGAACAATGCCACCATCCATGCCACCATTGAAATAGAAGAGGATGCCAAAAAGAATAGAAGGAAGAAATTGATGGTTCATTCACTTACGTCAACGTCAACTGATTCAGAAGAACGACATGCTAAAAGGCACAAGTAATCCCATTCTCTGCCATAGTGATGGAAATAGTGCAGGCTCAAATGTCATCCTTGTGTCTCTATTTTACTACACACACACACACACACACACACACACACACTGGTGTGGGGTGATCTCTTCCCTTTAAGTACTGGAAAGGTGTGTTGCAGTAGAGAGGGAGAGGAGGGATAAAATTATGAAGCAAGCATGGCTTTCTTCCGCAATGCTGTACAACAATGTCTAAAAATGAATCCTGATCTGCTACCTCCTTAAGTGCAGACGAGAAGATCTCGGATTCTGAGACTATGTGGGGGCACCCCAGCACACTGAAAATACACATGACAGTGCCCCACCTATGCGTGGTTTATCCAGAGTCACTGTACCAAGTTGAAAATATCTGGTTATTTTAGGATCTCCCCTCAATCCTCAACCTCACTATACCTCTGGAGTTTTCTCTTTCTCTAAAACAGTAGCTAGAATTTGCTAATTATTTACACACTAGCCTCAGATATAAACGCTCTTCGGTGCAAATTTACTTAATCTTTAGTATGATGTTGTATAAGAATATTATTACTACATTCTACTTGCATATGGGGAAACTGGGTTAGCAACACGAAAGATAGAAATTCAGATCAGAACCATGTGGATATTCTAGATTGGTCCTAGAAAACTCCCAGTATTTAGAGAAGGGATTAGGAAGGCTGAGAATTAGAAGCTGTTCCATTGTAGACATGCCTCAAGGCCCATTCTCAGCCTTCCATTTATCCCAGAGAGAAAGGTAGACTTAGCAAAGAGGTGATATCCTTGCCAAGATCTACTCCAAGGAGTTCCTGCAAATTCCAGTAGAAAAGCAGCTGCAGTGTAGTCAGAGAATAGCAGCAACATCATCAAGTCTTAGCCAGCGTGTAGTCATTGCCTAAGTGCCTGCCCTCTGTAAGCCACAACGGTTCTATTTGTAAAATGGAAATTATTTGAACTTATATCAAAATGGTCAGCCAGCTTTTAAACATGCTTGCAAACTGAGCGTGATGATGTGCACCTACAAGCCTCGGCTACCCTGGAAGCTGAGGCAGGAGGATAATAAGTTTAATGAGTCAAGGTAATAAGACCCCATTTCAAAATGAAGAGAAAAAAAAGCCTTCCAACTCTTCTAAGGCTATTCAACATAACGAATGCCCCACAGCCATTGCTGTTCCTCACTTTCTAAACCTTCCTTCTGTCTGCTTCAGCCACAAGCCACTTCAACCCCTCTACTTCCCATACAGAGAAAAATGAACTTACCATGTCCTCTCCGACTCGTCTGGCTTTCTTCCCTCTGGCCAAACCACACTTCTTATACTTTTGCTGCCTCCCCTTGGTGTCAGACTGTCTCACAAAACAACTTCCTATTCGCTTTCCAGAAATTTATCACGGCTTTTCCCCTAAAGTTAGAATGTTGATAGTGCAGAAGCAGACTTGGCAGCTTGGAAGGAGCTGTTGCCAGGGGGGCAGCAGGTCAATCCATCCACAGGAGACCGTCTGGAGACAGGCGCAGGTGTGAATCATGCCTGGACATCCCAGGCTGAGCAAGGCAGGAACAGGACCCATGCACCCAGGGGTCAGGTTTCCTTTGATTATGACATGAGTTCCAATCTAAGGTCGTAAGGTTTGGAAGGCTTGCTTTGTGCTAGTCACAGATTTCCAGTGTGAATTCCAGTTAATGGGAGATGCCAGAGAATGTTTAAGATTCCAGTTTAAGATTCCCTTTGTCTAAGGGGACAAAGCAAAAAATAGAAGCAAAAAAAAACCCTAAGCAGGTAGGAAAGGGAAAATCCAGGGAGAGTTTCTGACACTTGGGGACTATTGCTGGAAATGGTATTGAAGTGACATGTGGAACAGGCACGGGCTATCTGAGAACTCTGTCTCTCATGTCAAAAGAGGAAGAATTGAAAGTCGTGGTGGCACCTGCCTATAATCCCGGAAGTAGAGAGATGGGTAGAGGAGGGTTCTGAGTTCTCGGCAAGAACAGGCTAGATAAGCAGACCCCTGCCTCCATAGAAATGGGAAAAGTTAGTATTTCTTTTCTCATGGAGCATGTGGCATTCTGTTAGTGCAATAGTTAAGGTTTGGTCCATACATTTAAACTTCTCAAGACCTATTCTTATTCCATTTATAGTCATCAATCAGGCTAATTATTTAATTAAGTAAAAACTAAATTAATTAGATTCTCTACATTACTTTCTCAACTGCTAATAAGCGTGATACTAATGGATCTTACCTCACAGAGTTTTGTGAAATTACATAGATTGATTCAAGGAGAGGGCTTGAAATAATAGCAGACACACAGTAGGTGCTCCAAAAATGTTGCTAATTGTGGCTACTTTCCAGGTGGGTAGTAAAATAAAAAAAGCTAAATGTTTTGTATCAAGATGGAAAGAAATCTCACAATTTTACCCTTCTAGAATTCTAGTTAATAGTGTTGACCATTATTTTTTTCCCCACTCTCTCTGGGATGTTTCTGTACAGACATCTCAAGGGTAGGTTCAAAATTGGGGGAAATGATAGGATCTGGGAAAAACTCGAAAGGTAAACGTGAATTAAGGAATGTGTGAACCTGCAGAAAGGGTGAAGCTGCTTTCCCACCCTGGGGTTTAGAACCGAGGCAAAGAGCTGAATATACAGTTGAGGTAGAAAGGCTGTTTAAGGAGGTGGTCATAAAGAATGGACACAGAGGAGTAAGGGAAGCCGACTGAGAAAAAGAATGGGGGAACTCTGAGGTTGTGTGATACAGGAGTTTAGTGTCCATACCCTAAAGCCAGACTACCTTACTTCCCTGATGGCCAACTGTATGAGGTAAGTTACTGACTTGTTTGTGACTCGGTCTCCTCAGCCATGTGAATGAAGAAGGATAACAGTCCCCGAGCATGGGAATGTCAGGGCAATTATATACACTCAGTGTTTAGAATAATACCTTGTAGAGCACTGAGTGTGTTGTAGGCAGTGCTAGCTTGCACCCTTTGCTCCATTGAAAGAAGACTCTCAGGCATGAGGGAGGATGCTTTGTATAACAATAGATTCCTACTGCAAATGTGGCTATTTGCTACTGAGAATGTAGATAATATTAAATGGCAGTATTAGAAATGCGAGAATTTCCTTGAGAGGAAAGATGGTGGAACATAAAATCCTAGACTTTGTGCATGGTGACATCATCCCCCAGTACAGATAGCTATCCACAAATCAACGCAGCCCCTGGGAGGGCATAAAGGCTCATGTAAAAATCCTCGGTATCACAGTGGAACAAAACACCAGAGGTTACATACACAGAGGAAATGATAGATGATATCTGGGGTTGAGGGGTACATAGAAATGAGAAGAAAGGCAGAGGTCTTCATCATTAGCCATGGGTCTCTGTGCCCCCTGGTGGGCCTACTGTCTACAAAAGACTTTGGCGTTGTTATTTTCCACTAAGGTAACCATTATTCCTTCTTCAAAGCCCTGGAAAAGAAGACACAGCTTTATGCACCCCTTCCAAGGAACAGCTACTTGTACCATCCCTGGACTGGTACCAAGGCTGCTCGCTACTTCCCACAAGGCCCTGTGTGGCCTGAACCTCCATGTTGGAGCTGCTCTGCAAGTGTCCTCACCTCAGATGCCAGAGACATTGTAGTCTAGTTCTCACTTTGAGGCCCTGGCCCAGCTGTCTGTCAGTAGGATCTTCTCAAGATACCAGTTAAACCACCACAGAGAGATACCTGGTTCTTAATCACTGGACTCACTGTGCCTTTACACACACCCACGCTCTGGACTCTAGCTCTGAAGAAGAACTTTGTATGCCCAGGACTCATTCTCTAACCATCACTGTAGACAGATATCCTGTATCCAGAACACAGCCAGTATAGCTCTGCAAGAGTCAGTGCTCTAGACACCAATGCAGCCATCATAGACAGTTAGCCCATGTCCCAGACACCAGGACTGCTATAGAAAAGTGCATGTTGCTGTTCTAGACTCCAGCTCTGAGGTTGGTACTGCCTTAAGTCATATATATTCACACTGAACATATATAACTAGATGGGCAAGCATCGAGCGCTAGCAATCCTGCCATCCCTGATCCCACTCCTCACCCCTGTGGGCACAGGAATGTGTAACCAGCCTTGTTGGATTTGTTTGTTTTGTTTTTAGCTCAGTTACAGTTTCTTTAGAGTTTAAAATAAAAATTCCCCAAGGCAGGCAAATTATTAATCAATAGCTGCCTGAAGGGAGATAGTGAATGGAGGGTAGAGGGGGATAAAAAAGGGGAGGAAGAGAAAGAAGAGGAAGAGGAAGAAGAAGAGGAGGAGGAGGAGGCATATTGCTTGAGTTAGGTGGGCATGTAGGTCAGCCACATGGAAGACAAGCAGCTACATGGTAGGGTTAGAGAAAGTGTGAAGTCCATGTGTTAAGGAAGGCATGCTTAGAAAAACAAAGAAGAAAAGGAAAACACACTTTCTGAGCCAGTACTCAGAAAGAAAGCAGGCAGCCCCGGTAGAAACTCATGGTGCGTCTGTAGCAACTGTACTAGAGGGTAAAACTTCTGAAAAGAAAAGGGACAATATCTCATTAATAAGATGATTATTCCTCTGGTCTCTTAGGAAGACACAAGGTGAACCTGCCTCTCTAAGATGTCTGATTCAAGCTGGTCCCTGGGCCAGTGACTGATCTGCCCAGTTGTATTAACATTTTCATATTTTGGGGTAGCTTGGAATGCTATAAATGTTCATTCATGCTATAAAAAATCTCATTTAGAAACCAGATCATAGACCAGAGCCCTTAAATTAGAAATTTACTTACAAGTCTCTTTTGTCATTTCAAAGGCACCTTAAATTCATTCAGAACTCACTGCCCTTTATAACCCAAGTATAAAGGAGCTTAGATTGTGCTTCAAGCTCAACTGCAGAATTTTAAAAAACAAAAACAATAAAAAAGCAAAACCACAAAATTCTCTTTCTCACTCTTTCTCCTTCTCCCTCCCCTCCCTTTCCCTCTCTCTCTCTCTCTTTGTATGTGTGTGTGTCTGTCTGTGTGTGTCTGTGTGTGGTGGTAAAGATCAAACTCAGTTATTAGGAAAATACATGAAAACATAAAAGCATACAAATGAATCTTGTATAATGAAATAGGAACTGGGAACACAGTTGAGTACCAGGGTTTTGCCTAGCATAAGCAAGGCCCTGGGCATACTCTCCAGTACAGTAAAACAAATTTTAACAGAATTCTGGCCAAGCACAGCGGTCTCTCCACTGTCCCCTTGTTCCTACTAAAAGCCATTGTAATGTTATGGGCTGTACAAAAATGAGGATTGTTCAAAGGGGATTGTCCCTCTAACTGTTCCCAAGAACACAGTGCTTTTAATGTTCTTAGTTATTTATGTATTTTTTTCCTCTCTGTAACAGAGCCAAGGAGCCAGTCTGACTAATTACAGGGAGTTTTGGAGGACAGTTGAAATAAACAAAATTAAGTCTTTGATGAACGTGCCTCCTTGCTCCTAAAATCTGCACTCAACAAGCACAAAGCACACATGATGTTTTATTGATATAATCCATACTTACAGCTGTATGGTAGAGAATTTTCTAATATATACAAGGCCCTGAGTTTGAGTCCCAACTCTGTGACAAATAAGCAAACAGCATAAAAATGTTGAACTCATAGAAGCAGAGAGGAAAATAATGGTGACTGGGGGTCAGGAGCAGGAGTTAGGAAGATGTTGGTGTAAGGATATAAAACCCCAGCTGTATAGAAGGATGAGTGGAAGAGATCTATTACATAAGATAGCAACTAGAGTTAATAACTATTATATTTGACTGTTGTCGTAGAGAGGTTTCTGTTCCTACTATAGGAAACCAAGGTAGACGCTGAGGCGGGGTCCACTGATGACTGATGCTGAATGGCTTGCTCCCCTGACCACTCAGCTTTCTTTTTTTCTTTTAAAAATGTTTTCTTTTGGTGAAAATTAGATTGTTGTCATGAAATATATTCTGATTATGGTTGATCTTCCATCTCCTGACTCCTCCCCCTACCCTGACTCCTCCCCCTGCCCTGACTCTTCCCCTTCCCCCCATCCCTCCCAGCTCCTCCCTCCTTCCCTTCCCATCTACATCTGTACCCTTTCTGTCTCTTCTTAGAAAACAGATAGGGCCGGAATCTGTTCCCTTTGCCTAGGGCAGACCCTTAGCTGGTCTGCTCCTGTGGAAACACCTGATCCTGAGACAACCTAGAGGACCTACTGCTTCCAGAGCAGAGGAAGCTTAGGATCACAGGAACACAGAGACATCTGGAATCTGAGGAGATCTGACACAAGCAAGATAACTGGAAAGACAGACTCCAGTCAGACACAGTGAGCACAAGTAACACTAGAGTCAACCAGATGGCAAAAGGCAAGTGCAAGAACACAATCAACAGAAACCAAAGTTACCTGACATCATCAGAACCCAGTTCTCCTACCATAGCAAGCCCTGAATACCACATCACACAGGAAAAACAGGATTCAGAATTAAAATCACTTCTCATGATGATGATAGAGGATTTTAAGAAGGACATAAGTAACTCCCTCAAAGAAATACAGGAGAACACAGGTAAACAGGTAGAAGCCCTTAAAGAGGAAACACAAAAATCCCTTAAAGAATTGCAAGAAAACACAACCAAATAGGTGAAGGAATTGAACAAAACCATCCAGGATCTAAAAATGGAAATACAAACAATAAAGAAATCTCAAAGGGAGACTACTCTGGAGATTGAAAACGTAGGAAAGAGATCAGGAGTCATAGACACAAGCATCACCAACAGAATACAAGAGATAGAAGAGAGAATCTTATGCACGGAAGATACCATGGAAAACATTGACACAACAGTCAAAGAAAATGCAAAATGCAAAAAGCTCCTAACCAGAACATCCAGGAAATCCAAGATACAATGAGAAGACCAAACCTAAGGATAATAGGTATAGATGAGAGTGAAGATACCCAATTTAAAGGCCAGTAAATATCTTCAACAAAATTATAGAGGAAAATTTCCCCAACCTAAAGAATGAGATGCCCATAAACATACAAGAAGCCTACAGAACACCAAACAGACTAGACCAGAAAAGAAATAGCCCCCGATACATAATGATTAAAACACCAAATGCACAAAACAAAGAAAAAATACTAAAAGCAGTAAGGGAAAAAGGTCAAGTAACATATAAAGGCAGACCGATAAGAATTACACCAGACTTTTCACCAGAGACTATAAAAGCCAGAAGATCCTGGTCTGATATCATACAGACCATAAGGGAACACAAATGCCAGCCTAGACTGCTGTACCCAGCAAAACTCTCAATCACTATAGATGGAGAAACCAAGATATTCCATGACAAAACCAATTTGCAAAATATCTTCCCACAAACCCAGCACTTCAAAGGATAATTGATGGAAAACGCCAAACAAGGAAGGAAACTACAACCTAGAAAAACCAAGGAAGTAATCTTTCCAACAATCCCCAAAAAGGTAGCTACACAAACATAATTCCACCTCTAATAACAAAAATAATAGGAAACAACAATCATTTTTCCTTAATATCGCTTAACATCAATGGACTCAACTCTCCAATAAAAAGACATAGACTATCAGACTGGATATATAAACAAGACCCAGAATTTTGTTGCATACAAGAAACACACCTCAGTGACAAAGACAGACACTACCTCAGAGTAAAAGGCTGGAAAACAATTTTCCAAGCAAGTGGTCCCAAGAAACAAGCTGGAGTAGCCATTCTAATATCAAATAAAATCGACTTTCAACCAAAAGTAATCAAAAAAGATAAGGAAGGACACTTCATACTCATCAAAGGAAAAATCTACCAAGATGAACTCTCAATTCTGAACATCTATGCTCCAAATGCAAGGGCACCCACATACATAAAAGAAACTTTACTAAAGCTCAAAGCACACATCGCACCTCACACAATAATAGTGGGAGATTTTAACACTCCGCTCTCTCCAATGGACAGTTCATGGAAACAGAAACTAAACAAAGACACATTGAAATTAACAGAGGTTATAAACCAAATGGATTTAACAGATATCTATAGAACATTTCATCCTAAAGTAAAAGAATATACCGTTTTCTCAGCACCTCATGGTACCTTCTCCAAAATAGACCATATAATTGGTCACAAAACAGTCCTCAACAGATACAAAAAGATTGAAATAATCCCTTGCATCCTATCATATCACCATGGATTAAGGCTGGTCTTTGATAAGGACAGAACCAAGGGAAAACCCACATGCATGTGAAAACTGAACAATGCTCTACTCAATGATGACTTTGACAAGGAAGAAATACATAAAGAAATTAAAGACTTTTTAGAATTTAACGAAAATGAGGAAACATCATACCAGAACTTGTGGGACTCCATGAAAGCAGTGCTAAGAGGAAAACTCATAGCTCTAAGTGCCCACAAAAAGAAATTGGAGAGAGCACACATTAACAACTTGACAGCACACCTGAAAGCTCTAGAACAAAAAGAAGCAAATACACCCAAGAGGAGTAGGCATCAGGAAATAATCAAACTCAGGGCTGAAATCAGCCGAGTAGAAACAGAAAGAACTATCCAAATTATCAACAAAACAAGGAGTTGGTTCTTTGAGAAAATCAACAAGATAGATAAACCCTTAGCCAGATTAACCAGAGGGCACAGAGACAGTATCCAAATTAATAAAATCAGATCTGAAAAGGGAGACATAACAACAGAAACGGAGGAAATTAAAAAAATCATCAGATCCTACTACAAAGGTCTATACTCAACAAAACTGGAATATCTGGATGAAATGGACAATTTTCTAGACAAAAACCAGGTACCAAAGTTAAATGAGTAGCAAATAAACCATCTAAACAGTCCCATAACCCCTAAAGAAATAGCAGCAATCATTAAAAGTCTCCCCACCAAAAAAAGCCCAGGACCAGATGGTTTTAATGCAGAATTCTCTCAGACCTTCAAGGAAGACCTAATACCAATTCTCTTCAAACTATTCCACAAAATAGAAACAGAAGGAACACTACCTAATTCGTTCTATGAAGCTACCTACAATCACACCCATACGTAAACCTCACAAAGACCCAACAAAGAAAGAGAACTTCAGACCAATCTCTCTTATGAATATTGATGCAAAAATACTCAATAAAATTCTAGCAAACCGAATCCAAGAACACATCAAAACAATCATCCATCATGATCAAGTGGGCTTTATCCCAGGAATGCAGGGATGGTTCAATATTCGGAAATCCATCAATGTAATCCGCTATATAAACAAACTCAAAGAAAAAAACCACATGATCACTCACTAGATGCTGAGAAAGCATTTGACAAAATTCAACATCCCTTCATGGTAAAAGTCTTGGAAAGATCAGGAATTCAAGGCCCATACCTAAACATAGTCAAAGCAATATACAGCAAACCAGTAGCCAACATCAAACTAAATGGAGAGAAACTTGAAGCATTCCCACTAAGATCAGGGACTAGACAAGGCTGCCCACTCTCTCCCTACCTATTCAATATAGTACTGGAAGTCCTAGCCAGAGCAATTAGACAACAAAAGGAAGTCAAAGGAATACAAATAGGAAAGGAAGAAGTCAAAATATCACTATTCGCAGATGATATGATAGTATACTTTAGTGACCCCAGAACCTCCACCAGAGAACTCCTAAACCTGATAAACAACTTCAGCAAGGTGGCAGGTTATAAAATCAACTCAAACAAGTCAGTAGCCTTCCTCTACGTGAAAGATAAACAGGCTGAAAAAGAAATTAGGGAAATGACACCCTTCACAATAGTCACACATAATATAAAATACCTCGGGGTGAACCTAACCAACAAGTGAAAGATCTGTATGACAAGAACTTTAAGTCTCTGAAGAAAGAAATTGAAGAAGATCTCAGGAAATGGAAAGATCTCCCATGCTCATGGATCGGTAGGATTAATATAGTAAAAATGGCCATTTTGCCAAAAGCAATCTACAGATTCAATGCAATCCCCATTAAAATATCAACTCAATTCTTTACAGAGCTAGAAAGAGAAATTCTCAAATTTATATGGAATAACAAAAAACCCAGGATAGCAAAAACCATTCTCAACAATAAAAGAACTTCTGGAGGAATCACCATCCCTGACCTCAAGCTGTACTACAGAGCAATAGTGATAAAACTGCCTGGTATTGGTACAGAGACAGGCAGGAAGATCAGTGGAATAGAGTTGAAGACCCAGAAATGAACCCACACAACTATGGTCATTTGATCTTTGACAAAGGAGCTAAAACCATCCAGTGGAACAAGGACAGCATTTTCAACAAATGGTACTGGTTCAACTGGAGGACAACATGCAGAAGAATGCAAATCGATCCATTCTTATCTCCATGTACGAAGCTCAAGTCCAGGTGGATAAAGGACCTTCACATAAAACCAGACACACTGAAACTAATAGAAGAGAAGGTGGGGAAGACTCTCGAACACCTAGGCACAAGGGAAAAGTTCCTGAACAGAACAGCAAAGGCTTGTGCTCTAAGATCAAGAATTGACAAATGGGACTACATAAAATTGCAAAGTTTCTGTAAGGCAAAGGACACTGTCAATAGGACAAAACAGCAACCAACAGATTGGGAAAAGATCTTTACCAATCCCACATCTGATAGAGGACTAATATCCAATATATACAAAGAACTCAAGAAATTAGGCTCTAGACAACCAAATAACCCTATTAAAAAATGGGTATGGAGCTAAACAGAGAATTCTCAACTGAGGAAATATGAATGGCCGAGAAGCACCTAAAGAAATGTTCAGCATCCCTAGTCATCAGGGAAATGCAAATCAAAACAATCCTGAGATTCCACCTCACAACAGTCAGAATGGCTAAGATAAAAAACTCAGGTGATAGTAGATGCTGGCGAGGATGTGGAGAAAGAGGAACACTCCTCCATTGTTGGTGGGATTGCAAGATGGTGCAACCACTATGGAAAACAGTCTGGCAGTTCCTCAGAAAATTGGACATATCACTACCTGAGGACCCAGCTATACCACTCCTGGGCATATACACAGAAGATGCTCTAACACATAATAAGGACATATGCTCCACTATGTTCATAGCAGCTTTATTTATAATAGCCAGAAACTGGAAAGAACCCATATGCCCTTCAACAGAGGAATGGATACAAAAAATGTGGTACATTTATACAATGGAATATTACTCAGCTATTAAAAACAATGAATTTGATAAATTCTTATATAAATGGATGGAACTAGAAAATATCATCCTGAGTGAGGTAACCCAATCACAAAAAACATACATGGTATTCACTCACTTTAGCCAGAAGCTTGAAACACCCAAGATTCAACTCACAGACCACATAAAGCTCATGAAGAATGAAGACCAAGTGGGGGGGGGGCGGGCTACAGTCCCTCTTAGAAGAAGTAACAAAATACTCAAGGGAGCAAGTATGGATGCAAAGTGTAGGACAGAAACTGAAGGAGGGGCCGTCTGCAGACCATTCCACCTGGGTATCCATCCCGTGTGCAGTCACCAAAGGTAGATGCTGACGTGGGTGTCAGGAGGTGCATGCTGACAGGAGCCTAACATAACTGTCTCCTTAGAGGTCTGCAAGAGTCTGACATATTCAGAGGCGGATGCTCACAGCTAACCATTAAGCTGATCATGGGGTTCCCAACAGAGAAGACAGAGTGAAGACTGAAGGAGTAGAAAGCGTACGGGACCCCATGAGGAGAGCAACAATACCAACCAACCAGAGCCCCCAGGGTCTAAACCACCAGCCTGGGAGTGCTTAGGGAAGGACCCATGGCTCCAGCTATATATGCAAGGGAGCTATATATAAGTGGGAGAAGAGATTCTTGGTCCCATGAAGGCTGGACATCGTGGGGGGTGGTATTCGAGGGTGGGGAGGTGAGGTTCTGGGGAGGGTGGGTGTGGGTACACCATCCTGAGGCAGGAGGAGGGGGCAAGGGATAGGGAGTTCCTGGGAGGGAGGGGTGGAAAGGGGGGTAAGGGGAAAACACCTGAAATGTAAATAAAAGTTCCAATAAAAAATAAAATAAAAAAAAAAAAGAAAGAAAACGGATAGGAAGCTAAGGAATAAAAATAAAATAAAATAAGATAACCAAAAACAAACAAGTGGAAGGAAAAAGAGCCAAAGAAAAAGCACAAGAAGCACATACACACACACACACACACACACACACACACACAGACACACGAATCTCATAAAAACACAAAACTAGAAGCCATAATGTATATGCAAAGGATCTGTAAGGTTTGAAAAAACAAGTCCTGACACAACATTATGAGACAAAGAACCTTCAAAGAAGTCTTTTAGTTCTTTTCGTTGGGCATTTACTGCTCGACAACCAGTACCCTTAAGCAAGACTACCCTCAAGAGTGGTTTATTCCCTCTCCCCCAGACTCCTATGAAGAACCCTTTCTCTATTTGCATGTGGTTATCAGGTGGAGATAGCTTTTGAGTTAGGGGTGGAGCATGTGTCCATCTCTTTTCTCAGCCCTAGGCTCTCATCTGGTGCAGACCTATGCAGGCCCTGTGCATGCTACCACAGTTTCTGTGAGTTCATATATGTGTGGGTCATGCTGTATTTAGAAGGTCTTGTTTCCTTGGTTTCCTTCATCCCCTCTGGCCCTTAGACTCTTTCAGCCTCCTCTTCTGTAAAGTTCCCTGAGTCCTGAGGGAAGGGATTTGATGGAGACATCCCATTCAAGGATGAGTGGTCTCTTCACTCTCTGCATATTGTCTGTCTGTGGGTCTTTGTATGTGTTCCCATCTACCGCAGGAGGAAGTTTCTCTGATGATGGCCGAGCAAGAGTATAACAGAATCTCATCAGGAGTCATTTTATTGCTATGCTCCTTCAGCAGAACAGTAGCATTTGGTCCACCCCTGACCCCACGCAGACACACACACACACACACACACACACACACACACACACACACACACGCCATATTGCTGGCTTATCTACTCTCATGTTCTTGAACACCCAAGCAGTGTCAGGTATGGTCCCATCTCACTGAGTGGGCCTTAAATTAAATCAGCCATTGGTTGGTTACTCTCACAAGTTTTGTGTCAGTATTTTACAGATGCATCTTAAATATCACCATTGTAGATCAAAGGGTTTGTAACTGGGTTGCTGTTTACCTATTTCCTAGAAAGTAGTTTTCAGTACCATGTATGCTAACTTGACACTAGTTTCCAGTATCACGAATGCTAACTAGTTCAAAGAAGTGAATGCTCCAAGTAGACACAAGCTCGACTTCTTCATGTTCAATGGGTTGGGTATGTTTTGTCTTCAACAAATGGGTCAGTTTGTGAAGACAATAGCCTTGTCAAGAGCCTGGGTTGTTTGTGGATTCCCATTGGACCTCCTTGGCCAACAACTTGATTAGATATGTTACATTCCCTATCCTGGAAGCTTTATTTGATGACAAGAAATTTCTAGTTGAGGATCTGTCTCTCCAGTTATTTGGTGATTTCATTTAGATCACCTTCATATATAGTATATATAAATGCCTCTACTGTATTAAGTTTCCATACAACTCCTCAAATGGTCAATAGTTTTGACTGTCTGTCTTCGTATTTCCTCCCTCCCTCCTCTTTTTCTACTCCTCCTCATTGCTTGAGCTTCCCTTCCAGCCCCTCCTGTGTCCTTCCATAAATATCTGTTCTGTTTTCCCTTCTTAGGGAGATCCATCCTCTTCCATAGTCCCTTACTCTGTACTTAACATTTGTGGTTCTATGGATCATGGAGGAAGAGAAGGTGAGAAAATCACACACACACACACACACACACACACACACACACACACACAAGAGAGGAGAGAGAGAGAGAGAGAGAGAGAGAGAGAGAGAGAGAGAGAGAGAGAGAGAGAGATCAATCCTGGGAAAGGAAAAGGACCTCCAAGAATAAGAAATGTATAAGTACAGTGTATATAAATAAAATGTAAAAGATGAATAAATTTATTTTATTTTTATAAGTTGGTTTTGTTCTTGTTGGTCTTTTTTTCAGTTTTATTTATTTTATATATGTGAACACACAGTCCCTGTCTTCAGACACACCAGAAGAGGGCATCAGATCCTATTACAGATGGTTGTGAGCCACCACGTAGTTGCTGGGAATTGAAAGCAGGACCTCTGGAAGATCAGTCAGTGCCCTTAATTACTGAACCATCTCACCAGCCTATAAATTAATTTTAAAAAGGAAGGGAATGACAAAAAAGAATAGGAATGAGAAAGAATATTGTTAGGAGATTGAGTTTAAAAGATGCTCAGGTTGAATATCATATGCTTATGTGCATATGATATACAGATAATTTATGTTGTTTTAAATTGTTTAAAGCATGATATAATTCAAGTTCCAATACAAGTTAATTAATATTGTCATATAATATGTTCTAATTACCTTTGAAATATAATCAGGATAAAATGTTACTATGGTCTAAACATGATATAATTATTTTAAAACATGAAATAATTATGTTTAAGCTAATGATATAATTTATATATAACTTAATGTTGTTATATATTTGTTTTATGTTTTCTCATCTCTCCAAACTGTAGTATGTTTCCAAAAGCTCAGGGACCCTTTCCTATAATACCTTTCATATTTTGCAAGTATTTAGGAGTGGTCTAAGAGACATTAGCAATCATTCTGTAGCTTGGGGAGGCCAAATAGACACAATGAAGAACTTCTTGTCTTCCTTTCTGAATTGCATGGATGCTGATCCATTCAGATATACCAGAAATACTGAAGTCCCTCTTGAAGTTCTTGGTGGTGTGCAGTCTTTGGGGATGCCATAATTAGCAAATCTTCATATGGATGGCAGTTTTGTTGTGAAAGAGAACACTCATTGACATCAAACAAAAATTGCATCAATAGATTCAGGAGAAAAAAGGATATAGTCCAATGAAATGATGTGTCAGGAACTCTGCCTGAAGTAGACTCCCTCGAGACAATGGCCACAGAGCTAAGATCCAGATGCTGAGAACAATTTGCATCCCTTAAGGCCTAGAGGTACCTGGCTCTTGGAGGAAGTCTAGAGACAGATACGGTAGCTCTAGGGGCAGGAAAGCAAACTGGAGAAGTAGATCCGGCTTCTGCTATTTTATGTTAAACCTGCGTTTTCATGTGCACTGTCTGTTATCCATCAAACTAGAGAGAGTTAATTCCTCAAGAAGATTCAGTTTGCAAGCTAATAGGACCCTTCCCACAGAATGTCAAGTTATGGTCAAAAAGAAAAAGAATATATAGATTTTCTTTTTACCCTTTTTGTTAATATAGTATATGACCATTGCTAACTGTTTAAAAAAATTACAGAAAAAGCAGAAAGGAAAACTGCTAAATGTTGTTACCAATGGAATTATACAGTATCCATCATTTTATATCTGCTTTTATCATTGATGAGTTATCACCTGCTTTTCTTATATGAGAATATATGCCTGCTTAACCACAACTGAATCCAAATGGACCCATAGAGAGATAGATATATAAATATTAATATAGATGATAAATAACATAGAGATACAACATAGAAGTAAGGACTGGGGGGTAATTTTGATCTCCCTATGGTTGAGCATGGAAATGTCTAGCCTCTGTGTCTTAAGTGTCTGTTCTTCCTTTAATGTTCTCTACTCTGCTGTGGACAAAGGCGCCAGCCCTCCTCACATGGCTTTAGGAGAATATCTCATGCATGCTTCATTAGCTTCCAACTCTTCCTGGGCAAAGTCTATTTAAGTTGCTCTGTGGTGTTATACTTCAGCATTTCTTTTCTCTATCTTTGCTCTCCAGGTTTTGAAAAGGAAGGAAAGGCAAGGAAATCAACTGGCTTGGCAAAGATCCCAAACAACATAAAATTTCAGAAGACTATTCACCCACATGACCTTAAATAGAAATGGGATTCTCAGGACACATTCTATAGTGCCACATTCATACCAACTCAGATCTGCAGGGGGCTTCATGTATGCATGTTATGGTTTGTGTGTGTGTGTATGAGAGCCTGTAATCTAATTTAAGATATGCTCTAAAGACATGAACTAGAATTAGACCTAGTCCCTGTTCTGAAGGTGGTCAGAGACCAGAGACAGGCAAATCAGCTAAGTATAGACAATATGGCAGAAGAGGTATCCACATGGACATCTGACGGCTTAATGTCAGATTGGAGTTTGGAAGACTGTGAAGAAGATTCTTTAACGTGGAAGAAGTCAGTCTTGAGTACTAACAGCATGATCTTGGACATATGCACACAGAAAAGGCTGTAAACTCAATAGATGTTTAGGAAGTGGTTTTTCACAGTAACAACACTCATACCCTTTCAAAAGCATCCTGTGTCTGAGCCCTGTGAGTACCAGAGTGCTGACATAACCACAGGAAGTTTATCTCCTACCCTAAAGCAGTAGAATCTGTTTGAATGATTGACCTGTTTACAGATGAACATTTTCGTGTAGACTAGAGCTATCAAGAAAGCAAAGCAGAAATATTGATATATTGATGGTCTATCAATAGTGACTGTTTATTCTTGGGCTAGAACCTACACTAAACATTTTAGTGCTGTCTTAATCCTTACAACGAATTCAAGTGACAGGTATTTTCTGCAGTACTTCTCCATCTACTCAACAAGTACTTTGACATGGGTTTATTAGAATAGAAATTGGGGATTGAGGACTATGTATTTTATCATGACACCGTTCTGAAGTGGGAAGGATGAGGTCCATCTACAATGACACTGCTGCAGTTGATTAAAAAGTGAAATTATTCTTTCAGTTCATTACAACATACTTTTTAAGGAGAGAAATCCTTTGATGTTTTTATATTAAGTGGAAGACTGTATTCTAGAAATCTTAAGCAATTTCAAACTAAGTAAGAGTAAGATTGAATTGATCTACTTCTCATATCCATGCCAAGAAACAGGAGCCCTATCTCAGGGCAACATCTTCTATATAACTCAGCCTCCCAGGACGAGATAACCTTGAATACAAAGGGAAGTTTGGCTTAGTCTGTTGGGGAATGTGTATTTTATCTGGAAATACAAAGAACACATCAAAAGAGTTTTCTGTCTGAGCGGAAAAGGCTAGGTGGGATAGGAAGTAAAACTGGCACATTTCTACTGCTCCACACAGTCATCAAAATAGGAAACATTTTAGTTCTGAGCTGCCTGCAACTTTTTCATTAATTTCTACCATTTCCCATTATCAGCTGTAGTAAAGATAAGTAACATAAAGGTTAAAGAACAGATAACAGAATCAGTATGCGTAACATGATTTGTTTTCTGCTGCTGCATGCTGGGGAATGTTACTTTAATGATATTTACATCAACTATTGGCTCTCTGCAGTCATTCATTTCTTTAGCGTTATGACACAGAAGTGACAAATAGATTCCGTTTTACACTGACTCTCCTCTCCTCTCCTCTCCTCTCCTCTCCCTCTCCTCTCCTCTCCTCTCCTCTCCTCTCCTCTCCTCTCCTCTCCTCTCCTTTCCTTTCCTCTCTTCTTCCTTCCTTCCTTCCTTTCTGGAGACTGGAGAGATGGCTCAGTGATTTAGAGCACTTATTGTTCTTCCGGAGGATCTGAGTTCATTTCCCAGAGCCTACATGATGGCTCACAACTGTCTGTAATTCCAGTCCTAGGTAATCCGACACCACCTCTGGCCTCTTCAGAAACTGCAAGCATGTTGTGATCATACATAACATCCATACATATAAAATAAAACACAAAGAAAAATCTGAAAGAACTATTTTTTTTGGAGAAAGGATTTTACTGTGTAGTTCTGGATGGCTTGGAATTCACTATGTAGACAGTCAGCTAACTCACCGAAATTACTTGTCTCTGCCTACCAAACTACTTTGAGACTAAAGATGTGTGCTAATATACCTGGCTTGGATTGAAATTTTAATAAAAAAGATTTATCTAGTTAAAATTATTTAATGATTTACTGATTATCTCTTCTCTGTTTCCCCTATAGGATTCTAGAATTGTAGCAGCCAGCTGCAGAATTGAAAATCCTAATTCAGCATTCAGAAGTGTCTCCTAGTGGTCGAAGAACCTCCCCCAGTAAGAGTTTTTATTTAGAAATTGACTCAAAATGGGTAAGATATAAAGGCAAGGTTTGAATCTCTAAATTCCTAAGAGATACTGTAGGGTGAAGACCCCAGCAATGAATTTTTGGATAGGACATATGTCTCAGTTCAAAGAAGCAAAACTAAATAAATGGAATGGTACCAAGTGAAGACATTTCTGGACATCCAATGTGGAAAGATAATTTATAGATTGGGAGATAACGCTTGAAAAGCACATATTTGGGTTTAATATTATGGTTAACTCACAAAACATTTCCTGAGGCTCTCAACATAACAGCAGAAACATGAATAATCAAATTTAAAAACTAGCAAAAGACTTTTCTGTGGTTCACAGCTTGAATGTCCCCCAAAGGCTCATATGACCAAGCCTTCTTCCTTAGCTCATAGTATTGTTAAGAACAAATGAGGCAGGAGATGACAGTACACCCTCACATACATACCTGCACATACACTTTATTTGTTGTTTTCATATAATATATGTTGTTTTCTATGTTGTTTACAGTGAACTCTTATAAATTTGATAGATGCTCTCTCATATGGGTGCCAAGTTACCCTGTTGGTCTACACTCACATTAGACCTGATCATTTACCTCCCTTAATACACGGGGATTCTTTGCTGCAGAAATCGCAACTTAGCCATCTATGTAGTGTCTATTCTGTGCCAAAAGTCAGTACAAGTTGAATGAAGTTCACGATACCTGAGAGATTACTTCTTGCAATGAACCATTTATTCAGTACAATCTTCTTTACCTCTAACAACTACTGTTTCATAGCCCTAGTGGAATTAACCTTTTCTCCACGAATCCTTTAGCACGTAGCTCATGTGGTTTAAGAAAATAAAATGAATATTTTTCATTCAAGAACCTCGTTCCCATGTTCTCTTCTTCCTGTCCACGAGAAGTATGAATCTGATTGATTAAATACTTTTTCATTTGGGAGAAACGTGTAATAGAACTGAAGAGATATTTGATGTTTTCCAAAATCTCTAGAAGAAGTGTTTTTTTGGAAATAGTTTATTTAACAGTATGTCTGCTCTGAAATTAGGGCTAAGAAGAGAAGAGTGATGTCATCTGCATTCTTCTTGTTTTTTAAGACTGATTTATTTTAGGTATATGAGTATATGGTAGCTGTCCTAAGACACACCAGAAGAGGGCATCAGATCCCATTACAGATGGTTGTGAGCCACCATGTGGTTGCTGGGAATTGAAATCAGGACCTCCAGAGGAGCAGTCAGTGCTTTAGCTGCTAAGCCATCTCTCCAGCCCCCATCATCTGCATTCTTATAAAACTGACAATGCCTCCTATGCAAAGAGAATGAACTGAAGGTGACTTTGTTCCTCGCACAAGCCCTGGTGTTCCCTGGTGAGCCTTACCTATGTGTTATAGGTACATAATTTTAAGGTGTGTTCCTAATTTGTCATAGCTAATTGAAAGTTATTTCTTTAGTTTGTAAATATCTTGTTCATCAAAATGGATAACGTATACATAAACTCCAATGGTAACATTAAACAAGAGATTATAATAAAACAAAGAAACGGAAAGTGGTGATCATATAACGGTTTAGCTGGAAGTAATCAAACCAAGTCCAGTTTCCAAATCCTCAAATAATTCTATGATCCTGGCTCCTGATAACAGGGAATTTTCCTACCAAAAAGAATAATAGTGCCCTTGGGACTTACTTTCCTTTGAACACTAAGGAGTCAGGAAAAGACAGCACTGGAGGTTTCTACTGGTGAGTTGTTTGTGCTTAAACTCTGCTTAATAGGTCTTCTCCTATAGCCAGACTTTTTGTTATTCTCATTATTAAATTAAACTTTAACATTTTATAGCTAATGACCAGTTTTACAAAACAGTCTTAATAGCAAAAACGAAACTCTAGAAGAAATTTTTTTTCTTGGTTTCCTTTGTCACTAGTTATCATTCAACAATGTGTTATTTATTCTCCATGAGTCTACGTTCTTTCACTGGTTTTTATTGTTGATATTCAGCTTTATTCTTTTGTGGTTAGATAGGAGGTAGAATGTGATTTTAATTTTTCTATACTTGTTAAGAAATGCATTGTATCCTAATATGTGGTCTATTCTGGAGGAATATGGCTGCTGAAGGGATGTATATTCTTTAGTGTTCAGGTAGGATGTTCTATAGAATGTCTGTTAGGTCCATTTTATTTAAGATATCATTTAACTCCAGTGTTTCTATACTTACTTTTTCCCAGATCACATGTCTTTTGGTATGAGTGGGGTTTCAAAGTCACCCACTATCCTTGTGTTAGGGTTATCTGCAGGTTTAGATATAATGATATTTTTTGTATGAGATTGGATATCCCTGTGTATGTAGTGTGCATGTTTAGTATTGTAATATCCTCTTGGTTAATTGTTTCTCTAATGAGTATGAAGCTTCCAATTCATTTTGTTTTGGAGTCTGTTTTGTTGCATAGTACCTTACATCACTATGGAAGTTTGCCAGGAAGGATGAAGCATCCAGTGCCAGCTTGGTATTTCTATGTTCTGTGATTTAAGTATGTGGTGTCTTCAGAAATAAGGTCTTACTGCCTAGTGAACTTGTTCCTATATCTCTCATCCATCCACCCAAGAATTTAAAATAACTGATTGCAATGTTCAGAGCTCTCAAGCATGAAGTAGAAGGCAAGAACAAGTGGTCACTGTGAGAACAAGTGGGCAGTGTGAGCAAAGCCATGGAGATTCTAAGAAAGAACTAGAATGAAATGTTAGAGATCGGCAATGTTGTACTAGAAGCAGTGAATGCCTCATTAGTAAACTCTATCCAGCTAAAGGAAGAGTCACTATGCTTGACAATGTCTTAATAGAATTAGCTAATACTGAAACTCCGAAGCACAAACTCTGAGTAAAACAGAAGAGGATATATGAGGACTGTGGTCAAACATAAAAAGAATATGTGCCTGAGTGACACTGTTGGAAGGAGAAGAAAGAGAAAAAAAATATTTTTCTGAAAGAATGACTGAGAATTTCTTTTAAATTCCTATCAGATAAAAGAACATCAAGGAGGCTGAATGTCAAATCAACTATATTCAGGTATGCCATTTTCTAATCATAGAAAGTTAAGTTTGAAAAAATTCTGGAAGCCAGTGCTAATGAGAAGCAAAAAGAATTAGATCTACATTCTCCTCAAATAAGAAAGAGTCAAGTGGAATGTTATTTAAGAGAAAAGTCTCACCTAGAATTGTGTGCCCTATGAAAGTCCCCTTCAAAGGGGAAGGAGAAACAATGCCTTTTATGGGCAAAAATGGAATTTGTTGCCAATAGCTCCCTGCCTTACAGTAAATGTTAAAGATGTTCTTAAAAGAAAAGGACACGGTGTGAGGACATAGGAGATACCATCTATAAACCAGGAAACGGGCTCATACTAGACCCCAACTATTTTAATGACTTTTTAGGTAAAATATCAACATTCTGACTTGTAGAAACAACATCAAGAGTTCAAGAAGGCAAGCCAAGTACACAACAAAACCATTAAACTTCAACAATAAGAAAAATTTAAAAATCTCAGCTGAGTTGGGTTAAAGATCCTAACAAACACTTGTTAAAGAAGATATACAGATGGAAAGGAAGCACGTGAAAAATACTCCACAGCAAATACCTCCAGAGAAGTGTTTTACTAAATAGATGAGTGTTTATTGAGCACCCAGTACTTGACAGTCTCTGTGCAGCATGAGGCTCTAGCAATGAGCAAGACAGGAAGTGAAATTCCATAAATACATAACTCACACCAACGAGGCAACCTACTTAAAATAAGTGGCTCTTAGTGTGACATACTGATTACATACTGTATAATCAACATTTTACAGATAGTAAAATTGAAATCCAACAATAGCAGGTGAATGTTTAAAAACAGTGCACGGCTTGGCTAGTTCCCGAGCCCCTGCCACATTGGTGCTCTATGTCCCCTGCTCAAACACAGCACTGGCTAGCCAGGAGCGCAGGCCCGAGACACACAAAAAGCTGTCATGGCCGCTGCTTTCACCAGCCAGCTCCATGGACTCCATGGCTCTAATCATGGTCCCTGGTTCAACTCTGCCACCCTCATAATGCTCAGCTAATCCCCAGACAATATCCACCATGCTTGCGATACCCGGTAGAATGAAGACTCTTAATGCTTAAAGATTATCCAGTGGATTTATATATCAGCAAATACTCACTACACAAGATGCCCACACAATTAGAATTGTAAACCCAATATCTAACTTTATAATGAATAACTGTTAGAGACAAGAGGGTAACATCTCCTGTCATCCCCTCCTTCTCCTTCCTCCTTCCTTCCTCTTTTCCCTCCCAACTCCTCACTCTGCCTACCTCTTCTACTGCCCAGTCACCGAGCTCCACTGCAGATAACAATAGGCCGGAAAAATCCTGCAACACAACAGAGTCAACTAACCTGGACCCTTGGGGGCTCCCAGAGACTGAACCACCAACTAAATGGTGCATTCAAGTGCTGGTCCTAGGCTCTCCGCACATATGTAGCAGATGTGCAGCTTGGTCTTCATGCCCAACAACTGGAGCAGGGGCACACTGACTTAATTATCTACCTGTGTATCCTGATCCCCTATCTAGGATGCCTTGTCTGGCCTCAGTGGGAGAGTTATGTATCTAGTCCTGCAGTAACTTGATATGCCAGAGTGAGTTGGTACCCAGGGGCTCCTCCCACTTCTCAGAGAAGGAGATGGAGGAGGAGCTATATGAAGGGGGAATGGGAAGAGGGGATACTGCAATCAGGATGTAAAGTTAATAAATAAATTAATTAATGAAAAAAAGAGAGATTAAAGAGCTAGCAAGTGACACTGAGTTTTTATCCAAGGCCTGTAAGTCTACCTTAAAGCTTACATTGTTTTCATGTAACATTAAGGTTTCCCAGATTTTTTGGCCAATAGGTCAAACAGATTTGGGCCTCATTTAGTTCAAAGCACAGTTTCTCTTTTGCTGTACCTCTATAAAGCTATGGATGCTTCTGAAGTACCCACACTGTTTATATGACCTGAGCACAATGCTGCCAGAGTCAGGAGCTAGAGCAGCAGGGAAGGCCACAGTGAATGTGAATTGTATGGCAGAATCTCTGGGCTCTGCATGGATAACAGCTGTGAGATGATTTCAGGGATACTTGTTCTCTATAGAGAACTTTTCCCTGGATGTCACAGTTTCTAAAACTTTTGATAATTTGACATTCAGGCTGTAGGACTTCTAGGAAGACTGCAAATAGTGGTAAAGGCAATATACATCCTATCTTCGTTGTCAGTATTTTATAATTTAGCAGTGTATTAGTTACTGTTCCTTTTGCTATAATAATACACCCTGACAAAAGCAACTTAAGGGATAAATGACTCATTTTAGTTCATAGCTCGAGATCAGAATTCATTACAGTGAGGAAGATACAGCAGCAGGAACTTGAGGCAGTTAGTCACAGTGTATCACAGTCAGGAAGTAGAAAGGGATGGTTGCTTGTGCTCAGCTCACTTTCTCCTCTATATGTGGCCCAGCCTAGGGACTGATGGCACCCACAGTAGGCACATCATCCCACTTCAGTTCATCAGATTATAATAATACTCCACAGGTATCCCCAGAGGCCCATCACGATGACTCCAGATTTAATCAAGCTGACTATTGACATTAACCATCACAGATATCAGTCACAATAGTAACAACATAAAGGCTCCATACTGCCCTCAAGCTAACACTTTGTCACTCTTAGCCACTTTTTCTTTCTTTTCCAAGTCTACTAATCTTATCAGGCAGATGTGTTGTCAAGGAGACACCCACAAACAATACTCCAGAATTGAGAGCCAAGAACTAACTGTACCTCACTTTTAGCAAATGAAACCCTAGCAACCCAACTGGCAGGGAACCAGGGCTACCACTCCTTATGACTAACTATTTCAGCCTTGTTCTAAAAAGTGTCATGTAGGTCTGTCTGTCATTTGAAAGAAGTACTTACAATTATCTTCTCAGATTCATGAATATCAATGAGGATCACCAAGTCAAAATCATGACAACTTAACAGTAAGGGAAGCAAGCGTAGCAGAAGAGAGCAGAAGGAAGCTAAAGCCAGGCATAGTCTTCCTGCTGAGATTTGTCTTATTAGGAGAACAGTTTACAGAACTGTTGTCAATGAGATGAAAGAATATGACATCAGAAGTGCTTATTAGAAATACACAGTCTGATGAAATAGAAGCATAGATATAAGCAGTAAAAATCAGAATAGTTAATACAGAAAAGGGACTGGGCAATGCGAGAAGAGTCTGTCTACTGTAATGATTCAGAACTTGACAGATATATTTGTCTCTAATTGAATAACAACTATGCCTTGTATTCCCTGTATGAGTTTGAACAAGTTATTGAAGCTCTAGGCTCTCTCTATATGCTAAGAATAAGGGACAAGATAAAGAATTTCTAGTTTAATATAGTACCTGGCACAGAGCACATGCTACATAAAATAATGCCTCTTTTTACTTATATTCCAAACTATAAAGTCAATATTTTCTTAGATGGAGACTTTAGATCCTTTTTCACAATGTCAACATCACTAAAAGAGACAGACATTACAATGTTATCATTTTTTTTGATATATGCTTTCTTTAAGGAAAATTTATCAAATAATACATAGCATCTAAGTGGTATGAACATACCAAGAAACCCTGAAGAAGAAAACAAGTAATGCTGAAGTACGAGGTGAGCTGAGTTTCCCACTGTCGCCTTGAATACCCAGGGTCAAGGTTAGCACTGAGGAAAGTACCAGCATTTTAGCCCTTCCCACCCCATATTCATCTCCAAAGATTGATGGTGGTACTATCAGACCCATATATATATATATATATATATATAATATATATATATATATATATATGTGTGTGTGTGTGTGTGTGTGTGTGTGTGTGTGTGTGTGTGTGTGTGTGTGTGATAACAGTTGTTTCCCCTTGCCTTTAGAAGATACATGTCTACATGAATGTCCCTGATCTTACTAAGTTGATCACCTTATGTTCCTCTCCTTTAAAGATAGTTAACTTTGAATTATTACCCACAAAAAGTCAGGGAATGGGCTAGGAAAACCACCTTAACATATCTTCTCTATTTTCTAATGGTAGAGGTTAGTGCTGGGCAAATCACTGAGTTAAATCACTTTTTAGATACAGTCCAGGTATGAATGAAGAATCCATACACATATAATCCATAATCACAACTTTCAGTTAATAAGATGAGATCAAAGTTGTGATAAAGAAAAGGCAGTGGGGATCACTACAGATCAATTTAAACCACATAACAATCAGGTTGGTCATAACTCTGGTTTGGACACCAGGGAGGCAATATCCAGGCAGCAGCATCCTTTCCTGTCTTCAAGCATCCAGGGAATTAATCCGGAAGTCAGAAACTGCTGGGGCAGACTTGGATGATAAAGTGCAGTGGCCTTTCCCAGGCGGCCCTGTGCTTCCCTTCCTAAGGCTGCCCATTGTGACAAAGCTAGATAAGAATTAACGGGAATCCAATATCTTCCTCTCTGTAGTAAAAAGTTTCCTTGCTTAAGTCTTTTAGGAAATTCCACTTTGTAGTAAGGGTTAGGGAGATGAACAAAGAAGGTCCTAGCATTAGTGAATATTAATTTTAAACTGTGAGTGTTGAGAATGAATATCTAGGTTTTATTTTTAAAAAAAAAGTCCTACACATATAGAAAAGACAGTGATCAGTCTACGTACAACACAATAGAAATATCTTATAAATAGAATAAACCAGACCACAAATTGAAGACATCCTGAAAGACAGCCATACAGAAGACAAGTACATATCAGAGACCCACTTAACCAATCCATAATGCTATTAGACACCAGAAGAGGAGCTACCTTTGGGGACAGGGGTCACTTAATGATCAGAGGAGCCAGAGCCAGAGCAGGAAAAGCTGAGGATGTGATACTGATCTGTTTATTGACCTGAGTGTTGGCTATAGGAGTGCTCTGAGGTAATACATTTTTATTAAATATTGCACTTTTGTTATACAGCTGTTTTTGTAAGTTCATTAGATTTCATAAAAGTTCAAATTAATTTCTCACATTGCAAAGAAGACTATTTAAGGGACCTCAGCATTCCAGCCATTTCCATAAGAGAATCCATAAGTCATGTTAAAAATAGGCAAATTCCAGGAGAAGTTTAGGGTGAAAAAAAATTAGGATGTGAGTTTGTTGGGCAAGATTCTCTGTATATTATAGTGTTCTTATGGAATCTAAGCATTGTGCCCTGTGTGTGGTGTGTGTGTGTGTGTGTGTGTGTGTGTGTGTTTGTGTGTGTGTGTGAAAGACAGGAAGACCCATTCAGAAGGATGTTAGATTGGGCATATAACACTTTTTCAGAGCTTATTAAAGGACAATATTAAAGTCTAATACATAGTGAGAGCTTGACTGTAGCTTTCCTTAATGTCTTTAACTGACTGAAGCTGACTGGCATGAGCAGTTTAGCTGTCTGTCTGTCCTCCTTCATACCCGATACACTGGTACTCCCCAGATGCAGAACTCTCCCCTAAGGAGGGCTGGATAAAGACTGCTACTGTTGCCTCGGCTGTTTCCAAATTCTGTGAAGGCTGTGGATGACATTTTTTGCCTCTCCTGATGATCTCTGGTAGCCTCATCAACCAAAGCTTCAAGTCCACCATTTTTCCAGAAGCCCTGGGAACTGTACATTGCACAACTGTTTATTCATTATCTTGACATCCAAGACTGCTGTAAATATCTTGGGGATGTCTAAGAAGACTTGAGCTCAACAGTAAACACCTCAAGGAACATGGGACTGGGAAGAGAGGAAGGACAAGGGCTGGGGGGGTATTGTGATCAGATGTAAAGAGAATAAAGATAGATAGATAGATAGATAGATAGATAGATAGATAGATAGATAGATGATAGATAGATGATAGATAGATAGATAGATAGATAGATAGATAGATAGATAGATAGATAGATAGTTGAAAAATACTCAAGGAAACTATAAGCCAGGCATAGATGCTCTGAAGATATCTCATGCCAGTCACAGGAACCACAACTGTTATCATGGCTTAATGCAATAGGAAATGTGTATAACTTGCTAAAGGATAGTGTGAAAACAAACTGATGCCATAGGGATAGAATTTCTAAACAACTCTTTGTTTCCCAAGATCAGTTCCCTAAACTCCTGGAGATGGCTTTTATCTGCTGACTTTTCTCATTTTTTACCCCAAGAGCTAGTCCTAAGAGCAGCCCAGGATCTGGGAGTTCCCTTCCCCCAAGAAGTGCCAATAAAGTTGCCTTAATACATTTATTCAATGTGTGTGTGTGTGTGTGTGTGTGTGTGTGTGTGTGTGTGTGTGCGTGCATGTAAAATGTTCTGAGGTACATACCTGAACATTTATGTTAAAACAAAATCTTTAGTAGAGACATTAACATTTATCAGGCAATGAATGAGGTGTTTTGGAGGCATGATGCTTCATCTCCCGTCAACCTTTAATTGTGTAACAACAATGAAGTGTTGATACACACTTTCCTTTATATATAACCTTAAGGATAAAAAATAAGAATAGCAAAGTCATTTAACTAGGAGGTGGGAAACCTGGAATTTAATGAAGTTATGAATGGTTTAGATAGCTTTGCTCACTAGGAAGTGGTCTCCTATGAGCAACAGGGCCTTCCTGGTGTTCTTCTTAACTTATTTAAGTTAGCAAATAGTTGCTTGAATATCTGAAACTTATTGCTGAATTTGACTGAAAACTTTTCGCATAGTATGAGCTCCTTTTCAAGTTAAATTTTAGTCTAGCATGCTGTATTTATTGCTTTATGCTGGTTATGGCAAAATACATAACAAGAGCAACCTACGGAAGGAAGGTTTTCTTCAGGCTCACTGTTGGAGGGGACAGTCAGTCATGGCAGAAACATCATGACGGTAAGTGTTTGAGGCAGCTGGTCATGAGTCTTGTAGTCTGGAACTAGAGGGAGATGAATGCTAGCACTACCTTTGCCCTTCCTTTTAATTTTTACAGTTAGGATCAAACTTCCACTGCAGTTAACCTCATGCCTACAGACAACGTATCCAGAGATGTCTCTTCAATGTGATTCTGCTTCCTGTCAAGTTGTCAATCCCTATAAACCATCAAATTTGTGATAAGAACAGTTAATATTAAATACAGTTAATATTAAATATTAAATTTTAAATATTTTTAAATTCTACCACACATAGGTAATAGTGGTTAAAATTTTAAAATATATATAAGTACATATACACAGATAGTCTACACTTATGTATATACATATATCATCATAATTTTTTTCTGTGTAAACGCAGATACTAATAAAAACTGAAAGTAAAGTTTATTGAATAAAAATAAATGTTTTATACTCTAATTTTACACACTGTCTTCCTTTATAGGATATATCATGGCAGTCAATAAACAATCATTTTTATGACCATCACACAAATTCTAGAAACAGTCATGACCTAGATTTTAATCTCAGACCTTGCATCATCCAGCCTTGCAATCCCTAGCAAGTACCTCTTGTCAGTTTTGTTTTCAGTTTTAAAATAATAGAGATTAAAAATAATTGTCTGTTTCACAAAATCGCCGTGAATTTCAAACAGATGTAAAACACTTGGAGAAGTGTTTGTCAAATACTGAACTCGAACGTATTAGTTGTTGTCTCTCTTAGTATTTTAACATTTTTTTTTGATTGAATGCTATGCATGCCGAGATTGTATTTAGCTTTGCTCTCTGTTGCGTCCTCATCCTGACATACAGCATACATGGAGAGTTTATAGATATTAGTGAAATTTAGTAACTACTTATTGACTGCAGAATACCAACTTGCTGCTGCTACTGTATGAGACTGGCAACGTAGTGAGGAAAAGCTAAAAATGTGAAACCCAGATAACTCAAAGACTTACTGAACTTTTCAAGTTTCTTTTCTATAAAGTAGAAGTGATGCCTAAGGTTTCAGTCTATGGATGTGCCATGCTTAACAAACTTGTTGTCTCTGGATCCTGGAAGATAAAGCAGGGTCCAGCTTGATGAACACTTTAGTGAGAGGGATATTCGAGGGTGGGGAGGTGAGGTACGGGAGAGGGTGGGTGGGGGTACACCAACGAGAAGGCAGGAGGAGGGGGGAAGGGATAGTGAGTTCCTGGGAGGGAGGGGGGGAAATGGGGTAAGGAGAGAACATCTGAAATGTAAATAAAATTTCCAATGGAAAAAAAAAAGAAATCATGTAAATTTTAAAAATTGGTGAAAATTCATATCATTGAAAAGACTCTAGTTTTATTGCAAGCTTTCTGTGGATCCATTGAAGTATTTTTATATGTTAGACAGTTTGTTGTATGAATGTGATTTTTCTAGTTTGCAACAGAAAGTTGCTGTAATAAATTCCATGACCAAAAGCAAGTGATTATTTGGGAGGAAGGTGTTTATTTGGGTTATATATTTCCATGAAGGTCCACAATTGAAGGAAGTTAGAGCAGGAATTCAAAAGAGTCAGGAACTGTGCAGGATCACTACTTGGTGGCTTGTTTCCATGGTTTCCTTGGCTACCATTTTCATATCAATCGTCATGAAAACTTACCTATGCTTTCTTTTATTAATTGCTTGGATTTTATATTTTATTTTATATTTTACCTCTTAAAATTTTTAGAATACTTTGAGATTGATATTGGGCTTTCTTGAAAATGGTAGATTCTAAGCCATGTGATTATCTTGGCTGGGGAAATGTTTTATTATTGACTGAATTTCATGGTTCATTCATTATTGCTGTGTTGTTTCTATTTCTCATGGCTCAAGCCTTAGTATGTCATGCATATCCAGGAACTTATCTTTTTTCTTCAGTATTTGTCAGCTTTGGGGCCTGTAGTTCTGGTCCATGATCATCTTTTCTGTTTCTGTAATACCGTTTGTAACACTTCTTTATCATCACTTGTTTTTATTTATGAAGCTTCTCTTAGTTTCCTTAGTCTAGCTAGAGGTTTGTCAATTTGTTCACTTTTGTTTTGTTAGGAGTTTTCTGGTTATTTGTACTTTATTGTTTATTTGAATGCTTTTACTTCATTTTTAAAGAACATATTTTATTTTTACATATGTGTGTGCGCCTGCACAAGTTCCATGTGCATATAGGTACCAATGGAACAGGGTGTTGCATCCTGTAGTACTTGAGTTATAAGTGTTTGTGAGCTGTCTTGGTGCCCTGGTGACCTGGATGCTATAAAAAAAGGCTGTATGAGTGGGTCCTGGGAGGAGAGGGAGTCTGGTATTGAGATGTAAAGTAAATAAATAAATAAATACAACTTTTTTAAAAGAAGAGACGAGAGGAGAGGAGAGGAGAAGAGAAAAGAAAAGAAAAAGCAGGCTGAGCAAGCCATCAGAAGCAAGTTAGTAAGCAGCGATCCCCCATGGTTTCTGGTTCTGGTCCTCCTTCTAGATTCTTGTCCTGTTTGGGTCACTACCCTGACTTCCCTTAGTGATGAACAGTGATATGGAACTGTCAGCTAAAATAAACACTTTGCAAATTGATTTTGGTCATGGTCTTTATCACAGCAGTAGATACCCTAACAAAGATGAACAGTAAGCACTCTTAACAGTTAAGCCATCTCTCCAGCCCTTCTTTCTATCCTTTGACATATGTATCAGTTGTTATAAGCTTTACTCAGTAGTATTTTTTTTTTCTGCATCTCATATATTTTGGTATCTGTTTCTCTATGTTGACTTGATTCAAGAAAAAAATAATTTGATTCATTTTTTATTTCTTCATTAACCCATTGGATATTCAAAATTATATTATTTGGTTTTCCTGCATTTTAAATTTTTTCTTTTTTAAAAAAAAATATCTAGCTAGCTAGCTAGCTAGGTATCTGATTATACGAGTACACTATAGCTGTCTTCAGACATACCAGAAGAGGGCATCAGATTCCATTATATAACCCTACATCCGACAGAGGACTAATATCCAAAATACATAAAGAATTCAAGTAGTGAACCCCCTCAACCCAAATAACTCAAGTTTTAAAAATGGGGTACAGAGCTAAACAGAGAATTCACAACAGAAGAATCTCAATTGGCTGAGAAGCAATTAGGAAAATATTCAAAGTCCTTACTCATCAGAGAAATGCAAATCAAAACGACCCTGAGATTCCACCTCACACCAATGAGAATGGCCAAGATCAAAAATTCAAGTGACAGCACATGCTGGCGAGGATGTGGAGAAAGAGGAACACTACTCCATTGCTGGTGAGATTGCAAACTGGTACAAATACTCTGGAAATCAATCTGGCAGTCCCTCAGAAATTTAGAAATAGTTCTTTCTACCTGAAGATCCAGCTATGCAAATCTTGAGCATATACCCAAAGGATGCCCCACCATACCACAAGGACACATGCTCCACCATGTTCATAGTAGCCTTATTTGTAATAGTCAGCAGCTGGAAACAGCCCAGATGTCCCCCAACCAAAGAATGGATACAGAAAATGTGGTTTATTTACCAATGGAGTACTATTCAGCTATTTAAAACAAGGACATCATGAATTTTGCAGGCAAATGGATGGAACTAGAAAATATCCTGAGTGAGGTAACTCAGACCCAAAGGACATGCATGGTATGTACTCACTGATAAGTGGATATTAGCCAAAAAGTGCAGAATACCTAGAATACAACCTTCAGACCATAAGAAGTGTAACAAGCAGAAATGCCCAACTGAGTAGGCTTCAATCCCACTTAGAAGGGGGAAGAAATTAATTTGGGGGGCAGAGGGAGGGAGGGCCTGGCTAGGAGAAGGGAGAGGGGAGAAAAGAGGAACAGGATCAGATATGGGCTGGAGGTACAGGAGAGAAGCCCAGAGGGTCAAGAGAATGAATGGAAATAAGCAGCCTTGGGGAGTGGGAGGTGGGGACTCTCTAGAGAGTACCAGAGACCCAGGAGGTAAGAGACACTCAAGACTCATTGGGGGTGACCTTAGCCAAAATGCCTAACATTGGAGAAAGGGAACTCAAAAAGTCCACCATCAGTAGATAGATAAGGCCTCAAGTGGAGGGACAGGGTTACTAACCCACAGTCAAAATTCCTGACCCAGAATTGTTCCTGTATAAAAGAACTGCAGGGACAAAAATAGAGAAGAGACTGAAGGAAAGGCTGCACAGTGACTGTCCCAACTTGGAGTCCACCAAAGCCTGACACTACTATGCTATGATGTGCTTACAGAGGGGAGCCTGGTGTACCTGTCTTCAGAGAGGCCCTACCAGCAGCTGACTGAGACAGAAGCAGATATTTACACCCAACCATTGGACTGAAGTTGGGAATCCCTATGCTTGAATTAGGGGAAGGACTGAAGAAGCTGATCCCATAGGAAGACCAGTAGGCTCAGCTAACCCAGACCCCAGGGAGCTCCCAGAGACTGAGCTACCAACCAGGAACATACACAGGCTGGTCCAAGGCCCTTGGCACATATGTAGCAGAGGTCTGTCTAACTGGTCTGGTCTCAGTGGGAGAAAATGAGCTTAATCCAAGAGAGACATGAGGCCCCAGGGAATGGGGAGGCCTGTGGTGGGGAAAAGCACCCTCTCGGAAGCAAGGGAGAGGAGAAATGAGATGAGGAACTTTACTTGGGGGGACTGAGGGGAGGCAACGACTGGAATGTAAATAAATAAAATAATTTAAATTTTTAAAAAAATGAGTTTCTCTTATGGCTATGTCTTCTTTTATTCTATTTTTGTCAAAGGAGATACAGACTCTAATCTTGAATTTTTTAATTTGTAAAGACTTGTTTTATGATCTAACATGATCTGAAGAGGTTCTATGGGGTAATAAGAGGAATGTGTATCTTGAAAGGTATTGAGTGAAATGTCCTATAAATATATTGGATTCATTTGTCTATAGTGTAGTGTAACTTAGTTGATTTTCTCTCTGGCTGATCTGACTGCTAATTAAAGTGAGAGTTAGAGTCCCTAGCTATTGTATATGGTTCTATTTCCCTCTGGATATTGTAATTTATGATTTGGACATTGGATAATCTGGTGTTGGACATCACCCTGTTAAATCAACCTTTTGATTATTGTACAAAAATCCCTTTTCTAGTATTTTTGTCTTAAAATCTATGTTTGACTGAGGAACATTTCTGTTAATTGAGGCGTTTAACCCTTTTAACACGAAAGTCATTATTAATGGCAAAAACCTATGCCTGTCATATTGTTAGTTATTTTGTTATTTTGTGTATCTTTCTTCCTCTCTTGTTGTGAATCATTGCGGTTTGGTGGTTTTCTGTAGTGAGAAGCTTTGATTTCTTGCTCTTTCTTATTCCTGTATGCACTCTATGGGTGAGGTTTAAGCTTTTGCATATTTTCATGATGGCAGTTCCTCCCTTAAGTAGTTTTTTACAAATCTTTGAGGTGTTGATGAACTCCTTTAGGTTTTGATTGCCTGAGGAAGACTTTATTTCCCTTCATTTCTGAAGGATGTCTTTGCTTTGTATAGTATGCTTCACTGGTATGTTTTGTTTTTGGTTTTTGTTTTTGGTTTTTTTTTTTTTTTTTTGAATACTCAGAATATATTATCCTATGGTCTTTGGGGCTGCAATACTTCTGAGCAGAAATCTGCTGTTGGCTTGGTATAGCTTTCCATATAGATGACTCAGCTTTTTCCATGCTGCTTTCGTATTCTTTCATTGTCTTGTGACTCATCTAATGTCACACTTCAGAGAAGTCTCATTGGATTGGGTCTAGTCAGGATTCATTGGCCTGCATGTTCATATTTCTCTCAGAGCTTAGGACCTTCGTGCTATTGTTTGATCAGAGATACGGTCTGTGGCTTTCCTCACCTCCTTGCATCCAAAGTTCCACAATGCTATTATTTGTCCATTCAATGGTGTTCCAAGGTTCTGTAAAAAATTTTCCCCAATGCTTTCCTCTTTCCATCTCTGATTAGATTGATTAAAATAAAACCTACCATTAAATTCAGGCAATTGTCCCTTTGTTTAATCTAGTCTGTTATTATGACTCTTTTTTTTATTATGACTCTTGATTATTTATTTTAGTCATTGAGTTTTTTAAATAGAAGTTTTCCATCTTTGCAATGTCTGCCTCTCTGTTGAGTGTCTCACTTAGATTATGAATGGTCACCCAGATGCCATTGAGTTATCTTCCATATTCTTACTGATACATCATTCTGAATTCCATTTTTTTTGTATCTTCTTTCTTTGTGTCTATTACTGTAGGAATATTAGATTTTCCTAAGTGTGTTGCTTTTTCTCTTTCATGTTTCTTGTGTCCCTACACTGATATCTAAACATCTAATGAAACAGGTGCGTCTTCCAATTTTAGGAGGGTTTTTTTCCCATAAGAAGAAGAATCTTTCCTGTGATGTGTTCTAGGATATTGTCACTTGTAGTCGGTTAGCTCTGAGTCTGTGTATGGTCGGTGCTGCCTCATCGTTGTTTATTCAGCTATACTCCTTAGAAAAGGTTTCTGCAGTTGTGCCACTTGATGAGTTTGTGGGTGTCTATAGATGTGGTTCACGTGGTATGATTTTCCTGGGAGTAGGATCACTGCCTTGGTGGCTAGGAAGCTGTAGCAAGTACCTACAAATGGTGTGAGGCCAGTGACTAGATGGTGGGTTCTCTTTCACTCAGCATACAGTCACCTGGGCCAAGCCTTGGCAGCTGTGCAGTGGAGCCATGGGAAAGCTGTCACCTTGATTCTGAGACTGTTTCGGGTATATGTGTAAGCACTGCAGGTTAGCTAATTATACAGAGGATGAGGATTACTGGAGGATGGCGATTACTACGTGGTTGGTTTGGGGGGCATCCCAGGCTTGGGATGATGACATTTAGGGCAGGACAATTGTATGGCAGATTCACCAGTATGGGCATGGTGACCACGCAATAGCTGTCAGGTTGGGTTTGATTGTACAGTTACTATGGCTGGACAGCTATGTGATGTGCTGTCAGTCAGGGAGGGGAATTTAGATAGTTGTTGGGATGTGGTAGAAGGATAAATGTGCTGTAGGCTGAGTGCCTGTGTAGTGCTTGGCATGACACCAAGGCTGCTATCCAGTTATCCATTAAACCGAGTAGCCTCATATGAGCTACAAGGCCTGTGTCAACTTCTCTTTCATTCAGATACACCTGCATCTGAGAAGAGATAGGACATTGTGTATATTTGGAAGCCAGTGCAGGGGCCTTGCAGCTGGGCCTGGACAGAATAGTTGGGGCGATGAGGCTGCTGCTTGTGTTAGCATGGTTGAATGATGGCAGTCTTTAATGCTATGGACAGTAGCTAGCCTCAGGATGGCTGCACTCTGCAAGTGGGCTCTCTGCCAACACTGAGCCTCAGCTGTTCAGATTAGATGTGAACTACGTGAGTTCTGTGACTGTGTAACTGTGTACTTTGAGCAGCCCCCCTCCACACTATGTTCAGAGACTGTGGTGGTTGAGGAGTCTCCTGTGCTGTCAACAGAAGCAGCAATGAGACCACATGGAGCCTCCAGCTTATCTTCTCCCATAGAAATCTTGGCTCTGAAATGTATTTCAGGGCGGAAAAGACGCAAGATGCCTTACTTTTCTCTCTACAGGGCTATGCTGTGTTTTCAAGCTCCTCAGGATGTCAAACACTTTTCCATGATTCTTTTGCACATGTTCCCATTAATCCTTTATTGTAGAGTTACCTGACCTCTGACTTCACCTATTGCCTGGAGAAGAAATGACAGGTAAGTCCATTAAGCTCTCTTGTTGATGTCAGTAATGTGCTTCTCTTAAACCATAAACAAGACATACTATGAACTCTGGACCTAAGACTACACTTCAATCTTTAAAATTCACTATATCCAGTGATGGAGGATGAAGGCTATTTTAAGCAGCTTCCTGAGAAAGCTAGTTAGTGATGTGATTGTATCATATGCTTACTTAACTGTTCTTCCAACATCTTTCAGGAAGTCCATAGCTAAGGGACAACCGACTGTATTCTATGCTTCCTCTTTCCCTGTATCTAGAAATAGATTAGGTACAGCTAGTACCTTTCAGTCAGTGGTATTCACATAAGAATGGAATTTCGTAGCACAGCTAGCTACTGCTCTACTTGATGAACAATAGATGAATCAATAGCTAATCAGATGAACAGGATACCATAACATGATGCGTTGCCACTGAGAAAAAGTGAGTCTGTTGGCACGTTCCTTGTCAGCAGCACAAAGCAAAAAGCTAAATCTATGTTCAGTTTGCATCCATCCGCCCTATTCCACCAATGCCTCTTGCATTTGTCTCTGCTGTTGTTGCTTGGCTCATGAATCAGGACCTAAGCCTCCAAGTTTCCCCAGACCTTTCTTACGGGCATTGTCTTAAAGTGTTTGGGAAATGTGGACACAAGAGAGCTAACCTAGGGAATTGTTAGGACTTTGCCAGGGATTGCCTGTCAGAGAAGTAGGAAGGGGAAATGGTGGCCTATAACCTCAGGGAATATTGCCAAATGTCCACTCCACTTCTCCCCTGTCTCTAAGGACCTTAGAGCAGTAGTGCCAACATTTGGAAGAAAAGCAAACCCCAAGCAGCCTTCACTGTCACCCTCTGCCTGGAGGAAAAATTTTCACCAATACCATTAACTTCTATTAAAACCTTTTAATGCATTCAAATCTTAGCAGAAATAAATTCTCTTTTGTCATCTGTAGCCACAATATTGTTTCATGAGTCAGCCAATCACAACTGTCCGGGCCAGGACTCCTTTAAAAAACAAAATAACAATGGATCACCATAGCCAAAGTCAGAGGAACTTTCTGAGTGCCAAGGTAACTGAATGTTAAATGTTTTTTTGTTTGTTTGCTTGGTTGGTTGGTTGGTTGGTTGGTTAGTTGGTTTTTTTTTTTGTTTTGTTTTGTTTTGTTTTTGTAGTTGTTGCTGTTTTGTCATTGTTGTTGTTGATGATGATGTTGCTGCTGCTGCTGTTTTCAAGAAGAATTGTGCCTGAAGAAAGTGAATCGATCTTGCAGTTCACTGCAGGGGTTTGGCTCCAGTTCTGTTGCTGTAGTCACTGTTATTCTAATGAAGGACAGTGGTGAGCAGAAAGGTTTTGTAATCTGCACAACCTGAACTGGTGGATCTTGATTCAACTCTAACTTGCATAAAGCAAGACGTGAATTGGTGGATCAGGGTGTTATCTTGATTCGACCCTAACCTTTATAAAGCACAGCTATAGAATTTGAGGCTACCTGAATTTGGGGATTTAGGAGAGTTTCTGTTCAAATCCCAAGCTCAGCATCCAGAGATTGGAGATTGGAGAGAGTAGAGCTGACAACAACCCAAATATTAGAAGACAGACATGCAGGCAGAGACTTCACTGAAAGGTAACTGCTGTACAGTGTCTAAAACACAGGCTTGAGAGCAGAGACTTCTGGGTAATGCACTGGCCAGATCTTTGACAGGTGTCACGTCTGCACTCTGTTCCAAAGACCATCTTTGCTGCTCCTCTAGCCTTTCATACATATGTCTCCAGAGCACATATTCTAAACAATACCCTTCTTAGTTCATGTGTTTTGGAAAACACATTAGTGTTTGGATCTTGTAATAGAAGTTCCACTTTTACATCAGGAAAATAAATCATCTTGGGTATCAGGTTGTATATTTTTATTGAACGGTGTACTTGACCTGCTAATATTATGCTTGAGATTTTTCACATATAGTCTCACAAGAGAGATTGGTCTGGAATTTTTATTTGTTGATAAGTGTTTATCTGGTTTGTAAATTGAGATGTTTTCAAATTATAATATTTGGAGAATATTCCCTTTTGTGTGTCTAGAAGTGAAAAGATACTTAGAAGACTATTTTCTGTTGTTTTCCTTATGGGAATAGCTTTGCTGCCGTACTCAAGTTCTTTGATGAATCTGTGATTTAAAATGTATATGTGTAGCAATAATAATCAGTGAAAAAGAATCTATCATCTTGAGAGTTGGAGGATATGACAGGGTGTCAGGGAAAGGCATCTGGGAGGGGTGAGAGGGAGGAGAGAAAGGAGGAAAAGTTATGTAACTCCATTTGACATTAAAAGTTTATTTTTTAAATAAAAAAGAAAAGAAAAAAAGGCTTGGCTCTAGTTTTGACAAGAATGGAGCAATATACAAATGAAGGCCAGTGTATTCTATTGCTAAACACTTTAATGTTCTGATTCAGTTTCTTTGTGTAGCCCTGGCTTACACAGAACTCACTGTATAGACCAGGCTGCCCTTGAACTCAGAGATCTTCCCGGCTCTACCTCTGCAATACTGAGATTAAAGGTGTGCACTACCCCTACTCAGCTTTGTAAAATGTATCCTATCTTCAATATAGAAGATGTTTGGGCTTCCTATTTCTTCAGGAGTATTTTTGAGAAGTGAACATTTAACAAGATTTGTTCATTTGACTGTTGCAGATGTGTGTGTGTATGTGTGTGTGTGTCTGCACATATGTATGGCTGTTTGCATGTGTGTGCATATTCATGTAGAGATCTGAGATTGAAGATAAGATGGGTGGCTTCATCAATCACGCTTCACTTTAGATATTGGGGCAAAGTCTCTTGCTGAACTCATAGCTTAATACTTGTGTTAGTCTGGCTATCCAGCTGGATGGAGAAATCTCCTGTTTCTACCTTCTATGTACAGTGTCTGCTGTGTCTACTGTGGAAACAGGGATGCAGGAGGAGATGAGAGAGGCTGAGTTACGAACCAGAGAAATAAACTCCCGAGACCAGTGTCGAGGTGCAAGTCTACTGTATTGCGCAGCAGCAAGCGGGTTTTTATTTATTTATTTATTTATTTATTTATTTAATACTGTCTTTGGACCAATGGGGAATCGACATGAGCTCTAAAGCAGCCAACCATCCCACTGACACTATGGGGAAGTGCCAGGCTGCCAGCACCTGAGGGACTTCTGTTACAGGCCCAATCTAAGGTTCCGTTAGTTTGCTAGGATCCTCTATTTTGTGTCACATGGTATGCCAGTGGACATGGGTACTATTAAGGTGGCATGGAAGCCTCCCTCATGGTCCTCTGGGTACCACCCAGGAGCCATGGCACCACAGTATATCATGATCATCCTACTTCAGTGTTGGTTCTGGGGATGCCAGTCCTATTCCTCACAGTTGCACAGCAAGCACCATGCCCATCAAGTCATCTTCCTGGCTCCCCAACATGTCTTCTTTACAGCTTACGTCTTCTGTATTAGTAATGCACCAAGTCCAATCAATGCTGCCAAGTTGTGGGTGGATGAGGGGGTCATAGCTTGGGGCATGGGTAACCAGTCAGTGGCCACTTCCCCCTAACCCCCCATAAAGTAATGCTTTCTTCTCTAGTAGCCATCAATTGCCAATAGCTCTTCACCTAGCAGTGAAGTCTCAGGAGCTCCTCCTGTCTCCACGTTGGAATTTGTAATTGGCTTGATCTTGGGCAAACAGTTGCTGTCAGTTCATGAGTGCAACGGCCGTGTCATGTTAGAGAACAATATTCTTCCTCATATCTGGCTCTTACATTCTTATCACCTTTCTTCTGTAATACTCTCTGAGCCTGGGGGTATGTTCATGTGTGAATGCATGTGTGTGTGTGAGTGTGCATGCCTGTGAATCTGTGTGCATACATGTGTGCATGTGTACTTGTGTGTGTACTCATGTTTGAGCATGCTTTTACATCTGTGTGAATGCATTTATGTATGTGTGTATATGTGTACATGTGTGTGCGTGTGTGTATGCACTTGTGTTTGTGTGTGTGTGATGCAGAAGTCCCATCTATGGCTGAGCATTCACAATCATTTATTTTCACACTTTGAGCATGTACGAGATTCTGCCTGAACCACTATCCACAAAAGCATCTGTTATTAATCCTACCTTACAAAGAATCTGGGTGCTAAAAATAAGCCTGAGTCTGAACTAGGCATGCAGAAGGTACTTTTGCCAAAAACAAAACAAAACAAAAACAACAAAACAAAAATCGTTGATTCCTCATTGTGACTCACAACTCACCTCAAGTCCCAGAAAAATAAAACCTTACAGGATGGACAGGTGGGTGGGGTGTGGGAGTAGAGAAGTGATTGTCTTACAAGACTTGATCAGAGACTACTTAATTCCTCATACCTCTTGCCCCTCTACTCCAGTTCTTTTTCTGTTTAAGAATAGAGTTCCTGGGAGGGAGGTTGAGATGGAGAGCCATGGAGGATCATCTCGGGTACAGGACAGTCCTGGGTAACAACTTATATATAGTTTACAGTCTCAGTTCCTGAACAGAACACCAATGGCTTATGCTCTAAGATCAAGAATTGACTAATGGGAACTCATAAAATTGTAAAGCTTCTGTAGAACAGAAAGCAAAGCAAAGGACACTGTCAGTAGGACAAAATGGCAACCAACAGATTGGGAAAAGATCTTTACCAATCCTATATCTGATGGTGCTAATATCCAGTATATAGAAAGCAGTCAAGGAGAAGAGATCCTTGGTCCCATGACGGCTGGACGTCGTGGGGGGGGGATATTCGAGGGTGGGGAGGTGAGGTACGGGGGAGGGTGGGTAGGTGGGGGTACACCAACGTGGAGGGCAGGAGGAGGGGGGAAGGGATAGTGAGTTCCTGGGAGGGAGGGGGGAAATGGGGTAAGGAGAGAACATCTGAAATGTAAATAAAATTTCCAATAAAATAAAATAAAATTCCAAATGTGAATGAGAAAAAAAAATCGGGTACAGAGCTAAACAAAGAATTCTCAACTGAGGAAACTCGAATGGCCAACAAGCACCTAAAGAAATGTTCAACATCCTTAGTCATCAGGGAAATGCAAATCAAAACAACCCTGAGATTCCACCTCACACCAGTCAGAATGGCTAAGATCAAAACCTCAGGTGATAGCACATGCTGGTGAAGATGTGGAGAAAGAGGGACACTCCTCCATTGTTGGTGGGATTGAAAGATGGTGCAGCCACTCTGGAAAACAGTCTGGCGGTTCCTCAGAAAATTGGACATAGCATTACCTGAGGACCCAGCTATACCACTCCTGGGCATACACCCAGAAGATGCTCCAACATATAACAAGGACACATGCTCCACTATGTGCATAGCAGCCTTATTTATAATAGCCAGAAGCTGGAAAGAGCCCAGATGTCCTTCAACAGAGTAATGGATACAGAAAATGTGGTACATTTACACAATGGAGTATTACTCAGCTATTAAAAACAATGAATTCGGGAAATTCTTACGCAAATGGATGGAACTAGAAAATATCATCCTGAGTGAGGTAACCCAATCACAAAAGAACACATATGGTTTACACTCACTGGTAAGTGGATATTAGCCCAAAAGCTTGTAGTACTCAAGATACAACTCACAGACCACATGAAGTTCATGAAGAAGGAAGACCAAAGTGTGGGTGCTTCAGTCCTTCTTAGAAGGAGTAACAAAATACTCATGGAAGTAAATATGAAGACAAAGTGTGGAACAGAAACTGAAGGAGGGGCTGTGTGGAGACTGCCTCACCTGGGTATCCATCCCATGTACAGTCACAAAAGTCAGATGTTGATGTGGAGGCCAGGAAGTGCATGCTGACAGGAGCCTGATATAGCTGTCTCCTTACAGGCTCTGCCAGAGCCTGACATATACAGAGGTGGATGCTCACAACTAACCATTGAACTGATCATGGGGTTCCCAATGGAGGAGTTAGAGAGAAGACTGAAGGAGTTGAAGGGGTTTCCAGCCTCATGGGGAGAGCAACAATACCAACCAACCAGAGCCCCCAGGGTCTAAACCACCACCCAGCTGTATATGTAAGGGAGGATGGCCTTGTTGGGCATAGGTGGGAGAGGAGGTCCTTGGTCTTTGAAGGCTGGATGCCCCAGTGTGGGGGAATTCGTGTTGTGGGGAGGTGGGAGTGGGTGGGTGGGGGCACATCCTCAAAGAAGCAGGAGGAAGGGAAATGGGATAGGGGTGTCTGGCAGGGATGGGGAAAGGGGATAACATCTGAACTGTAAATAAATAAAATATCCAATAAAAAATTTAAAAAAAGAATAGAGTTCCTGTCAGCAGTGTGAACATGGGCTTGGGGCCACCGGACCCCTCTCTTTGTTCCTTTCCCCAGTATGGCCACATCGAATGTCTCCGCTTTTCACTATTCCTGGAGAGGATCCACACAAGGCCTCTTGGGATATTGCATAGAGTAGTGGAGAAGACAAGTACCTAAGACCACACTGCTCTTAGACATGTACCTAAGACCACAATGCTCTTGGATGTCACAAACACAGATCTTTGAAATTAACGATGATATGTATTATATCACCAAGTATTATTTATCTGGTGCTTACTATTTTCCAGTTTCTTTCCTAAGTTCTTTGCATGTATTAACCCACTTATCCATACAGCTAACACATGAAGTTAGACTAAACTGACCACCATTTAGTGATAAGAAAACTGGCATACAGTAACTTGCTCAAACCACATGGCACAGTGAAGCCACAATGTTGCTCAATTTGCTGGTAAACTTCAAAAGCATGAGAAGGAGTTCTGAAGTCATGGAGTTATTATGAGTTAAAACTAGCCCGAGGAATACAGCTCAATGGTAGAACACTTGTCAATCACGCACAAGGCCTCTTGCTTACTTCCCAGTACTGAAAGAAAGCAAAACTATAAGTTCTAGATAATCCCCCTTCCCATTACAGCACAAAAGATCAACAGATAAAGGTCCTGTGCTGCCCGAGGGTATTTTGACATGTAAACCTCCAGTGAAGCTCTGGTCTTCTTCGGTATGAGCCAGCCCTTGAAAGTACTGCATGGTGCAAGAAGCCATGGTTTCTAATCTCCAGACCTTAAATATTCTCAGGATGAAAAATCTTAAAAAAACAAAACAAAACAAAAAACCCAAAGCATTTGTTTATTATTGCCCTCAGCAAGAAAAAACCTCTCAGAACAGTTCTCCTTGGTGACGGAAGTCCTATCAGAAACATTACTCAACAGCTGCTGCTATTGCTCAGTCGCTGAGTTGTGGCTGATTCATATACACCATCAGCCCCAAAAGCTTCTTAGGAAAGAAGAAGAAGATGAGACTTTAAAGTCACAGAGCATAGCTTGAACATGTGTGAGTTCCTATGTTTCCCTTAATTACTTAAATATTAAGATGGAAGCACCACTTTGCAGCTTAATAAGCATATCTATAATAGAAAACTATGACAACTATTGATGCAGGTAGATGCTTTCTAAGGAGACTCAATCTATCTAGGAGGTTATGACATACTCCACAGCAAGTAGTACAATTGTATATCATCCAACACGCTTGCTATCTACGTGCTATAAATCTACATGAATCCAACTTTATGGGCTAACATAGCCCAATGAGCAGGAGTTGGTGAAGGCTTCCCTGAACTCTGGCTGAGTTCATATCAGTGTCTCTATTTAAACTATACACATGAAACTTCAAAAACTTGGCTTGTTTTCTTGTGAATGGGTAGAACTGATTACCACCCTCATTTTAAAGAGCATTTTAGATCTGGAGCCCTTTCCCATTCCTCCTCTTCTCCAGTTATCTTTGTGAGTTTACAGGCATTTGGGTTACATCCTTGACTCAATCCTGTATTAAGAATAAAGGAGATACATTCATGCAGAGGAAAAATAACAAAGGAGGGACTTTCCTACAAGATTTTTGAATAAGGGAAGATTTGCATAAGCCATATTTAACCAGAATCTTTGTTTTATGTTTTTCCTTTCTAAGGGCTTTGGTACACTCCCTTCCACTCTCCACCCTCCCGTTAGTCAGAGAACAAAGGCGTCAGGATGCCCACAGGGACCTTCCTGGCTCATCATTGCAGTGCCAAGATAACTGCATTTAATGGCTTGCCTCTCCTGCTTCCATTTCTCTTCCCTCTTAAACCATCAGATATGTTGTTTTTTTTTCCCAGAATGCTGCTGTGGTTCTGTCCATCTCTTGTTCTTGCTTCCCAAAGACCATGGTACAAACTTCATGAGCTTTAGAGTTATGTGATGGTGTTTCCATCTTTGCTTTTCTTTATACCTGCAATATTTGTTTGATAGCTCTGATGTCAAAACCTTGTCTCTACTTTAAAAATCTAGCTTCGCCGGGCGGTGGTGGCGCACGCCTTTAATCCCAGCACTTGGGAGGCAGAGGCAGGCGGATTTCTGAGTTCGAGGCCAGCCTGGTCTACAGAGTGAGTTCCAGGACAGCCAAGCTACACAGAGAAACCCTGTCTCAAAAAACCAAAAAAAAAAAAAAAAAAAAAAAAAAAATCTAGCTTCAACTGAAGTCTTATCTAGGATCTAATTTCATCTGTGAATTCTGTTGCCCTTTCTTAAATGTTCATAGCCTTAATGCACACTGGCTCATGTGCAGTTTCCTCTTCCTCCAATGCTGAATCTGTGAGAGCAGAACCTCAGCCCGAAGAGCCTCTCTGTCTCTCTCTCTCTCTCTCTCTCTCTCTCTCTCTCTCTCTCTCTCTCTCTCCTCTCTCTCTCTCACTTTCTTTTAACTTTTATTCTTCTCTTCTCTCACACATTGCATCCCAATTGCAGTTCCCCCCTCCACCCCACCTAGTCCCTTTCCCCACCTCCCCTCTCCTCCAGATTCACTCTTCACGAATTTCCCTTCAAAAAAAAAAAAAAAAAGAATCCTCCCAGGAACAAAGGCAACCCAGTAGGAAGAATAAGGTCCTAGGTGCAGGCAAGGACTCCATTGTTGGGAGTCCCAGAAGAAGATCAAGTTACACAATGATAAGTTGTATGCAGAAGGCCTAGCTCAGACCCTCACAGGGTCTGTGTTTGTCACTCCAGTTTCTATGACCCCTATGGGCCCTGCTGAGTTGATTCTGTGGGTCATGTTCTTATGGTGTCTTCAACTCCTCTGGCTTCTACAATCCTTTCTCCCTGTCTACTGTGGGTTCCCCTGGTTCTGCCTAGTGTTTGGCTGTGAGTGTCTGCATCTGATCCCATCAGTTGCTAGATAAAGCTCCTCATTTGACAACCTGGCTAGAAAGAATCTATTAGTATAGCAGAATATTATTAGGAATCATTTCATTGATTTTTTTCCCAGTCATGTTTAGATGCATGGACTTCCCTGGGAAAGGGAAATAGATTTTGTAGGTCGACTGGGGACAGATAGAGACAGCAACAGGAGGGGTAAGGCATGGAGGGTGTGGAAGAGAGTACTGGGAGAGATGATTGGAATTGGGGACCTTTGGGGGGGGATATAAAATCCTAATGCAGTGGAAGCTCCCTGGAATCTATTAGAGTGATCCTAGTGAAGTCTCCTAGCAACAGGGAGACAGAGCACAAACTGGCCATCTTCTATAACCAGGCAAGGTTCCTAGCAGTAGGACTGGGACAACATTGGTGTCAGTGAACTCGCCCAGGAGCAGCTTCCCAATAAACCTGTATTTAATATAATCTATTCTGGCTTGAATTGGCTCATTTCACCGGCAGAGAAATAATTTATCAGTAACTTTTTTTTCAGTAATAAATTTTTAAGTTTCAGTTCACAAGCAATGACACAACATCCCTATAACCCTATGAGGTGAACAGGTAGACTTCCCTATTTTATAGGCAAACGAACTAAATCTCATAATAATAAATTCTACAGTCTTTGGGGGAGATTTAACTCATCAGTATAATACAATTCTTAAAATTACATGTTAAGATTATGTCACAAATATAAGACTATATTTTGAAATCTATATACATCATATCCTCCAAGAAATAGTCTGTTTCTCTTAAGGAGCTTTTGCAATTGCAATAGTATCTGAAGTGACTTTAAGAAAAAGAAACATGATCCTCATAAAAAAACATACTCTAATAAGAAGTAAAATGTGTGTAAAAGCAGTATTGGTCATGAAATGGGAAAATATTTCCAACTAATTTCTCTCTCTCTCTCTCTCTCTCTCTCTCTCTCTCTCTCTCTCTCTCTCTGTTTGTGTGTGTGTGTGTGTGTGTGTGTGTGTGTGTCTCATTGTTTTGGTCTCACTATGTAGCCCTGGCTGTCCTGGAACTCACTATGTAGACCAGGTTGGCCTTGAACTCACAGAGCTCTGTTTGCCTCAGTCTTTGCCTCCCAAGTGCAAGGATTAAAGACTTGTGCCACCACATCAACTCCACCCAGTTTCTAACAATGTCCTGTCTTTCACAGGAATTCAGGCACTGAAATTAACTGAATATTTGTCATTGTGCTGTATATGGTTTTTTTTTTTTTTCTAATTTATTTGGATGTATTTTAATCATTTATTGTCACCACTCTAGTTGGTAATGTGAACCTAATGGGAGCCTAAAAGTGAGACAGACTAAAGTCTCATGCAATAACCATCTTTATTCAGGGCACCAGAAATTTCATATTCTGAGGGTATTCTGAGGGTTAGGCAAAGTTGTATCAGTAAAGTTCATGAGTTCCAGCTATATACAGTCTTGAGGGCAAAGTCACATGGGTTTAGGCAAGGTTGCATGAGTTTAAGCAAGATCACATAAGTTTAGGCCAAGTCACATGAGTTTCAGCTTGTACAGTGCTGAGAGCAAGGTCACATTAGTTCAAACCATAGACAGTCAGGAGGATAACCTGTACCTGGAAACATCATCTAAATACTATTGGTAATTGATGGGTAATCTGAAGTAAACCCACTTTATTTACACCAGGGAGGGGCACAAAAGCCCTTTCAAGGACAAATCTCAGTTACGGAGGAAGAGAGGTTTAGAAAACCTCTGGCTAGTTTGCTTGGTGTTTTCTCATAAGCTCTCAGAAATCTCCTCACACAGCTTCATTCACCGACTGTGGCCAGACAATTTACCAAGTGTCAGTTGACAAACTAGGAACTCCACAGACCTGGCACAGTCTCTCCCCTCAAGAAGGGTACAATTTCATATTCTACTATACAAACAGACTAACATTTAAAAAAAATGGGCTGTACTTAAATGCATCATGTTAAAGATCTTGCTGAGTGAAGCCAGAAAATGAGATAGCCTATGGGTTGGGTGAGTTATGGAGCTAGTTATAAAAGAAGTGGCAAGTGTTGTGGACAGCTGTCCTCTTAAAGAATAGAATTTAGGTATCTGAGTAGGAAACGTAAGGGAAAGGGAAGGGTGTCATACCAGCATGAGCCCAGGAGTCTTTCTGCTTGTTTTAAGTTGTCTTTATAACATCAGCTCCAAGACAGTAAGTTTTGTTATCACTAACTATTAATAATCATCAGAACACTGACTTTAAGGAACCTAGAGAGAACTAATAAAGAGAAGGGAAAACTCAAAACTAAAACAACGTAGGAGATTTTCTCTTCTTTGATGTTTGGTGGCTATCATCGGGTGCGGTGTGTGGAATTTAGCCACCTAAGTAAAGGAGATGGGAAGGGTTAATGTGAACAGCTATAGTGACTGCCACTCATGGATAGTGGGCCTACAAGACAAAGTAGGACGTTTCCAACTTGAATAGAGCACTGTTCTTTGGAGGTGGAAAACAAAGAGTTTTGTCAACATTGTCATAGGACACATGCTATGTGTAAGGCATCTGAGTTTTCAATTACATATGTATCACATTTTTCACTGTGTTTGGCATTAGCTTTTGTACTTGATTGAAATAGGAAACAAGAGTTAGGGAAGAGTGAAAGCAGATATCTTTACAGAAACTTTTTTGCTCAATAGTCTTATTTGTGCCTCCACAGAAAAGATGATAAAACGCTGATCTGTATAGAAACAAATTATGGGATAGGGTTAATGGGATGAATGAGGAAGAAGTTAGGAAGATCTGTTGGTCATGTGGAAATCCTTCCAGATACATTGAGCAAACACTGCATCTCTAACGTGGGAGATGCCTGTGTGCAAAATCTTCACAGGAGGAGTTGAAGTTATCTTCCAATTTTGATTTTGTAGTACCTCAATGCTTTCCTTTCACAGAGAATGAATCAGTATGGATCATCCATCCTGAAAGAGAAGTAACAGATGATAAAATTAAACCAAGGAGGTTTTTAAAGTGGTAAAAATGAAATTATTAGTATTACAGGTGAACATTCTCTAGGTGACAGAGGCAAGGAAATCACAACAGGAAGTGCTAGCAACAGAAGTAAAGAGCCACTAACGTGAAGAAGAGAGAATGGAAATGTTTCCCATTGGAAATCATGGCAAGATGTGTAGCATTTTAAAAGAAACGTGGAAGAGATACTACAGCAACATATTACACAGTCATGTACTACCACCTCAAGTTAACCTTCTAAAGATTTGATTTTCATCGTGTGTGTGTGTGTGTGTGTGTGTGTGTGTGTGAGCGTGTGTGTGCGTGTACATGAGTGCATGACTGAAGTTGCCTGTGTAGGCTTCAAGAGGGCATCACATTTCCTGGAAACAGAGTTACAGACAGTTGTGAGCCACTCAGTACAGATGCTAGGAACTGAGCTTGAGTTCTTTGCAAGAGCAGTAACACCCTCAGCTGTGGAGTCAGTTCTCCAGCCCCTCTCCCCGAATAAATATTTTAAATGTAAACACTGATTCAGCCTGAAGTCCTGATTCTTTAAGAGGTATGATGTTCATAAGTGCTGGTCCACGGATCACATCTGGTCATAGTTCTGCAATACTGCTAATTTCCATGTCCAACATTTGGAGGTTCCTGCATGCTGATTTTACAGTGGAGAGGAGGGGAAGTGGGAGATAAAATGTGAGATCAGAGAAAATAAAATCTCAGGAAAAGAGTGGTATTAGTTCTAGATGCCAGATTCTGGTGGAATATGATTTAGAGAGATGGGGACAAATTTAGATACATGAAATAGGTGCTACTGTGTTCTATGTTACAGTTGTGCCACTCCTGGAAAGGGTGGAGGAGAACCATATTTCTGTGCCATTACACCTTTCAAAAGAAGAACCGGATTCTGAGGCTCTGGTCTCCTTCTGAACTGTCAGGGTAAACCACCGTGGCAGCTGCAAACTTGCTTGCCAGTGTAGAAATAAAAATGTTTCTGAAAGCAGAATCTCGCACATACCCTCTCCTCTGAGGTTGGCATCGTATCCTGTGTCTGGTGGGTGTAGCTTTTACCCAGGTAGAATTTAGAAACCAGAAACCAAATGAGGTGATAAACAGAACCAGTTTGCAGAAGAGTCAAAATAACCAGCAAGAATCAAAACCACAAATGCCCAAGGAGTCATTCATTCATCAGCCAAAAACTAATAGGAACAAGAACAAAGACTTGTGAGAATCAACTTAAGTTAGAAAAAAAAAAAAGTCATACAGTGTTTAGTGAGATAGTGTTCGTCCCCCTCCCTTGGCTTGTTCTAGAGACACACCCTATCTCTTCTACCACACCCTTCCTCAGTGCCATCACACCATGGGTTAGTGTGAAAATAAATCATTTTACTGGAAGAGGAAGGGCTCTTGTAGTCAAACCCCTAACATGGAGCCTGAGGTCTAGAAGCATAAGAGTTACAGGGATATTGTCTCTGGACGCTGGTGTTACAAATCTCAGCTTTCCCCCTTTATCCAGTAACTTCCCTTAAGCCATTGTCATTTCCCCTTCTGTTTTTTTTTATTGTTATTGGGGATAGCAATGCTGCCTACCTATACAGACTTGTAGACCACATTTAACCATTTAAGACTCAAAAAGAACAGTATGCAACATGGAATGTGTATTTGATAAAAGTTTGCTTTTATCTATTATTTATTTCTATAACTGTCACTGTCACAAGGCCTGTGGGAAAATTATTTACCTGGCTACAAAGACAGTTTTAACGTGATGTCCTCCATCTTTCAAGCCTACAAATTTATGAACTAGGATCACCTTAGTTAATCAGTGAGAGGGGTCTCCACGTAGCCAATCAGCTTCTAAGTTCTAGAACACCTGGTGACCGAGCACTCAAGACACATGATGGTATGAGGACAATCTCCTTTCTTTCAGCTTCCGTTGCCCAGATCCTCAGTAAACCAGAGGCTCTAGGAATGTCTACTCCTGGCCCTGAATTTGCTTTTAGATATATCTTCTCTTGCCATTGTTTGAGTTATTTTCCTATTCTGAACTTTTTGATGTTTCTCTCCCAGATTCTGCCTTTCTTGCAATGATTTTTCTTTTCATGGGTATAAAGTTCATCAGCCATTACCATTTCTGCTTTTTATTGTTCTGCACTTCTAAATATTTCTGTTTTAATTCCACAATTAGATAAGAATTTCCCTGAGGTTAGAGTCAAGGACTCATTGCTCTGAGTGTCTCAGTTAAACTTAGCATTGCTCTAATAAAAAAATGTTCAATAAATGATTGCATAATGGTCAATTACTCAAAAAAGTCAACAAATTGGCAATTTAATAAATTGCCATAATAAATTCAATAGGCAATTTTATGCTAATTATTTTTGACTAGCATCTCTGGCTGACCACCCAATTCTTGAATTGTACTGCTCCGTGCAGTAGCAATCAAAGCAGGTGTCTGCAGCCAGAACACTGCTCTGGGTAGAATATGCCAAAAGAACTTTCACTCAAAGGGAGGGAACACAAAAGAAATCTTTACATCCTGTGGGTTTCCTGCTGCAGAGATAGGGAGGCCAGCCCCCAAAGAGACCCTTTTCTTACTTGGTCTCCAATTACAGTAAAACAAAACAAAACAAAACAAAAACCAGAGTAAATAGACTCTACTGACTCCATGTCCCCAATCCTACCAGTCTCCCTCTCTTTGTGGCAAATTCTTTTTTTTTTTTTTTTGTTTTTTGTTTTTTGTTTTTCGAGACAGGGTTTCTCTGTGTAGCCTGGGCTGTCCTGGAACTCACTCTGTAGACCAGGCTGGCCTCGAACTCAGAAATCCGCCTGCCTCTGCCTCCCAAGTGCTGGGATTAAAGGCGTGCGCCACCACCGCCCGGCTGGCAAATTCTCAAGAGAACAAAACATGTTCTGCCTCCAGCTGATTGTTCTAAATGATTCCTCATCCTGATCCCAGCTGACTTCTATCTAAATAGCCTTCTCATTCCCACTGATGTCCTTAATGTGCCCCATGGAAATCTGATGGTTGCTCTGACTGCATTTGAGACCATTCCTACTCTTGTCACCCCTAGCTCTTCTTCATCCTCCTCCATCTGTTTCTCTGGCCACCTCTTTTCATCCTCCCTTTCTTCATTTCTGCCAGATAGGCCAGGCACTTCCATGTGTCTGCGTCTTATCTCAACAATCTACTCTATTGGAAGAATTACAGTGTTGAGAACCAATTGGGGCAAATACTTCTTTAGGGAAGTGGTAGGTAGGTTCCATGCTCCACTGCCCTTTCTCATTTCTGAAGGCCAGCACTTATTAGAGTAGAAGTCATTCACCCTTCTGTGTTAAGACTGATGGCCTGCACCTGGACAGTTTCTTTTCACACTATGTTAGTTGTTGGAAACGCTTGCTGAATTAAATGTTTCTCAATTGTTAGATGTTGGCCCTGTAAGCTAAGACAAGAAGAAACATAACAGTATGCTTCTAACCCTCAATGAACATTCAGAGACTATAAGGAAACATTTCTATCATATAAAATCTCCTTTCTTCATATGCATATTTGCACATCTATCTCTTTCAGTCCACTAGCATCAAAATCACAAAGATTTTAATGGAGGCCAGCACTCAACTACATTATCTGGAAATGTCATTTGTCTAGGAAATAGACCCTAGACAAATAACTACTACAGGGTTAGTGTTCTATCTATAACAGGAAGCACCCTAAAGAAAATAGAGACAAGACAAACAGATGTGAAGATTCTTCATTGAAAAACTTACCTTTCCTGAGATTTCTTGCCTAAACATAGAAAAGAGAATAAAAAAAAATTGTATCATCAAAAAGTAAACAATTTCAATTTTTTAAGTAAAGGATATGCCCACCTCCATAACTGTCTTTGGAAGCACATTATGCATTTGATAGTGGGCACCCATCTGTGACTAAGTGGATCTGGGGTACCAGTAAATGTTCAGAGCAGTAGCATAACAGACATGATGCATCTGCTTCTTGAACTCCACTCCACCTGCTGTGCTGCTCATGAAGCCAGAGCCTTGTCTGGATTCCCTACTGGTCAGGCCCAGGCTCCCAGACACATCTCATCCTCTCGCCAGCCCCTCCCTAAAGGACTTCAATGTCTCTCGTCTTCTCTTATGTGAGTCCTGAGAGTTTTACTTTGGTCTTATTAGTAGGAATCAGTGGGAAGCATGCAGCCTAATTTGAGCAGCATGTTTTCATCCATCGTATGGAATCATATATATAATCCATATGTCATAAATACTTCCATTTCCCCTTTTGACAGGCCGCATGGAACTAGGTGTGAAAGTCACTTCCATCAAGTGCATAGGACTCTGAAACCCACATTTCTGTGTCCTAACATAAACCTTGGCTCCAACTTAATTGTGCTTACTCAGTCGGGATTCTCCTCTAACTACTCTTTAGGTAATGTTAGTTGAGGATACAAAGTACATTTTGTGAACTGAATCACATCCTTTTTTAATAGAGAAGAATGTAAACATAGCTTAATAAGTGGTGTAAAGAAATGAGGTCTGTAGGAAACAGAAGAAAAAGAAACAGAAAGAAAGCTTTCTGAGAAAGGAGAATCCTTTGAGAGTGGGTGGCTTTGGTGTGTTTCAGTGGCTGTAAACTGCTAGTCTAGAATTGTCCCACACAGATGTTAAATTCATTGTTGGGTTAAAGAAAAGGCATTTAAAATGTTTAAACTAATTCCTGGCATAAAATAGACAGTATTCAATTGCGATTTTGATATTTTAAAGTTCTAAAAGTTAGTCTTTTGAACCTTTTCTTTCAAAATTTAGCTTGTAGATGATATGAACTAAATATATGGATCAGATAAAATCAAGTTTGAGTCCATTTGTTCATCTTCACAAATAAATATATGTGTGTCTGTATATATTTTTTCTGAGATTTCTTGCCTAACATACATACATATAAATGTACACACACACACACACACACACACACACACCACCACGCACGCACCCCGCGCGCCGCACATTTCCTTTTAGGAACAATGGAAGCAGTGACAGTAGATAAACAAAAATCAAATCCTACTGAGGGAGTTTCTTGTCCTACTGAGGAAAAGTCCTTTTGAAGAGAAGAGAACTAAGAGAGAATGCATTCAGTTGCATCATGGAACCAAAGCGGACACAGACATGTCCAGCTGGAGGCCAGCCTGCCTTCCCCATAGCACATCCTGGTAAAACCTTTCACTCCATCCAAAGCCCACTGCTGACCTTCCTAAACTCCTCAGTTGGCAGTAGAGTGGGAGTTTTCCCTCCAGAGTTAGTGTTCTCTGGGAGCTGCCACTCTTTTTGGTGGCATAACTGTCACTAGCCCAAGTACTTGTGTAACCCTGTGTGTTGGGTTAGGTAGAAATTTCTTCCAACTGAGGAAAAGCATAACCTTACAACCTGAAGGCAAATGATTTTTAGGGGTGCTATTTCAGAGGGAAGAGCCATTTCTGCCTTAAGCTCCTACTAAAGAAAGATTTTGGAGCTTGGCCTAAAAATGTCAATGCCTTGGAGAAGGAGAAAACCTAGGAGTGTCAAGTGTTGCTACCTGAGCCCTGGCTAAGGTCCTTGTTTGTGGACCCAGGAGAAGAGTTAGTTAAAGGGAAGCAGAAGCCAAGACCATTAGGACACATTAGGCCCTTGCACCAGGCCATAGCATCCATCTGAGAGAAGAAAGCTTCGTCGCCCTGTTGGCCTTCATACTCTGAGTTGTCATGTGTCCCCTTTCCAGTTTGATGAACCCAATGAAACTATAACATGTACGTAATACTGTATAGATATAGAATTATCATTTTCACTATGATTATTATCAATGAGTCTGTTTTACATCTATGAGTTTATTTTGGGAACCTAGACCAGTGTCTCTATAAAAAAAAAAAAGGACATTGTTCATGTTGTAAAGAGCCAGCTTATGGCTAAACTGTTTGGAGGACAAAGCCATTCACTTGCAAGCTTGAGAGATCAGTAGGTAGGTGTTTCACAATTGAAGACTATTGAACACAGCATAGTTACCCCGAGTTTTCCCTTCAGAGTTAGTGATCTCTGGGAGTTGCCACTCTCTTTGGTGGCATAACTGTCACTAGCCCAAGTACTCGTTATCTGTTTCCTGTTTGCCCTACTCTGATTCCCACAGCAGGGGCATGCCGTTTTCTCATTATCAGTTTGAGATCATGTACAGAAATGACTGACTCCAAAGTTAAGACTTTAAAAACAACCTACTGCTTTTCTCAGCCTGCTCATAATACAGCCTCAGCCAGCTAGCACCCACCAAATATGGGTGACTTTGATAAATTCCTTTGTGGCTACAACCGCCTATGAAAGGGATGAAATCTGGGGATCATTGTCCTCCTCATTACTAGGACATACAATGCTTGAAGTTACTGAGCTAATAGCCACCTCACTCAGGGAACATGTGTAATGACTGTCTTGCTCCAACCAAGGCAGGAAGATGGCCGGTGTGAGGTTTTGACGTCTCAATGAAAGGACTAATCAATGGTGCAGGAACATGTCAATCTTGGTTTTGTTCTGGTGCTGTTGGCAACGCTTAGTATAGTGCTGTGTGATGGCAGTATCCAAGGCCCATAGAATTTCTATCAACAGAAGACAGGTTTGAACTGTTCAGTGATGACTTATAGTGAGTGGTGTTCTTGTACATGGGTAGTGCATCCTCTGTTGTCTTATGGATTGATGGAGAGTGAATCTACAAGCTCCTATTTTTAAATTGGGAGAGAAGATCAAATCTTGGTAGAAGACTGTTAGAGACTGGGAGATCATTTTCTTTCAATTGCCAGTGTGTGTGTGGGCTGGGTGACAGAACGCACACTAGTGAATCTGATAGAAGGGAAATCTAAGTGGCCATCAGCGTATACCACAGGAAGTAGAACAGAGGAGTCAGAAAGGTTACTCATAGTACCTGACCTTAATACAGGAGATCTTTAAAGCTGCTGGGGTATATGAATTTTACAGTTTTGAATAGATCTACTAGATAAACGTGGACAAACGTGACAGTGCACACCCCAAAACTGCAGCAGACTGTAGTCCTGTGGCTGGTATATTGATCTCACCTGAAGGCAAAGGCATATTCAGGAAGGAGAAAGGGGCAAAAAAAAAGAATGTTCTGTTCTCATGCAGTGTTTATAAACTTCCTGGATGTCAGAGAATAAGACTTTGAGGAAGCTCTCCTTCCTCCCCTCTTTTTCTGCAAGTTTCTGCCTTATTGGATATATGTGTATATATGTGTGTGTATGTATGTATGTATGTGTGTGTATGTATATGTATGTATATATGTGTGTGTATATGTGTATGTATGTATATATGTGTGTATGTGTATATATATATATATATATATATATATATATATATATATATATATAATGTTGTGTATACATATCACTAGGATGTGTATATATCCTGCACTGTAACCTAGTACAGTATGTATATGTGTGTACACTATATATATGCATATGGATATGGATATAAGCACATATATGTATAAATATGTATATGTTTACACACACACACACCACATATATATATATATAGTATACTAGATTACAGTGGTGACCTCAGTGAATAGATTCCAGAGAGAATCCACGAGGATTTCTCCCAAGGGCAATGCAACTTCCACATGTCAACACTCAGTTATGTGACTCTTAAAGAGATCAGATGTTTGAAAATCTTAGACAATGCTAGATTCTCTTCCTAATGCTATTGTAGTGCTAAGATCAAAGTTGTACAGGCTCCTGGAAAACCACGGCAATGTGTACTCCTTCACACAGAAACAGGACCAAAGAGTCATTACAGTGTCTCATCTAGCCAAGTTCCTCATAACAAGGCATCATGAAAAGGTCTGCCTAGTGTGTGAAACATTGGCTGACTCTTTTAAATGAAGGTGTATATTAAGGCCCAATCTCTCTAGGGACTTATGCCTACAGAGCACAAAAGTCACTTGGCACCTGCTTCAGTTAAATCTCTTGCACTTTATTTCCTGTGGGGTTTCTTTCTCTCTCTCTCTCTTTTTTTCCACTTGAAAGTTGTTTTACTTTGATGTTATTGAGCACACCTACCTTTTTTTAACCGCCTTGCCAGCCAAATGATAAATGCCAGCCCCGAGAATGCGGTGACCATGACGGCTACAGGAATGAAGAGGGGGTTATAGTCGCCTTCCTTGATCTCTGAGAAACTTCTGTTTGTCTCTGAAAGAGGAATCAGTAAGGCATATGGCATGAGTTACAGTATTATTCTCTTAGTCAAGCTCACGATAGTTGGCATTTTGGTCTTCTGATATCCCCCAATAATAACACATACAACAGGGGAGTAGCATGGGAAGGCCCACATTATATATGCAACTAGACTGGCCTCTAGCCTTCTGCCTATGGGATCACAGTTCTCAGATTTGTGACTGATGGAATTCCTGGGGATGTGTCTCAAAACAAGTAGCCATCATGGTGTTTTGTTCCTGATCTTGTTTAAAGGTTGACTTCTGAGCACAGAGAAGACATAGAATGCTTACTATATAATGGCAAGGAAAATGGAGTCAGCGATCTGAGCTGGGTAACTTGTAGCTCAAAGGAAGCTGCTACTACTACTTACATTGAAGAAGGTACCCAAAAATCATTTTGTTTTTCTGCCCAGTGTCTGCAATGATCTAAAGCAATGCAGTTGGACTACTGCCTTTCATTTCCACCCAAATCAATTGAAAGGACACTTCTACATACCCTATCAGAAATACAAACCAGCTTGGCCTACAGCCTTTTATTGAAAAATACTAATTTGGAAAAAAATCTATCTTCTGATACCTCCAGGTAAAGGAATCTACTTTTACATATTGCTAACTGTTGGTTTACTAAAGATGAGGAAATGAAAATGAAGTCAGTTGGAAAGGAAATGTATTTGATGAGCTTGGCATACAGCCTTTCTGAAATGTCCCCTCTACCACCTTCCTGCTCCCTGCCCCCACTCTACTCCAAACACCCAGAGATCATCTCTGACAGCTTCCTCAGGGTTTATCACTTCTGTACTCTGTGCAGATGGCATGCATCGGGCAAATATTGGTAGCTGCTAGTTCATATGCCAACTTAATGAACAATTATTTTAGCACTTTTTCCCCGTACTCTGATGCAGTATGTATACACAAAGGTATATCTGTCAGTCTTTCTCATGCACAGACAGACTGGGGAGACACCATCGTGGGATACTAGAGAACTGTCTGTTTGATAGGAGTTAGGTAGTCACTGCTGAACTGAGAGGAAGCATTTTTAAAGGACTAACAGAGAAATAAACTTGTGGTAGATAAGAAGATATGGATCATACATAAATATGGCAATGGATTTAAACTTTAAAGTAATAGGATAGTTGAGAAAGAAAATAACTATCATGAATGGAGAGCCCAAGAATAGCTAAGGATTTTATAGTACACAACTGCATATAAATCCCTTTCTTAGGCCATATGTATTGAGGGAAATGGGACTTAAATGTTTGTTATCTCTTTCCTGCTTTCTGCTAGCCCATCAGCTCCACCGTTAAGCCTTCAAAGCAATATTACTCACTTTGACATACTGGACTAGGACTAGACCAGATGCCAGATGATCCGCAGACAGTTTTTCTCTCCCCAATTAAGTCAGTTTCTTCTGAGCAGGTGAAAGTACAAGCAGAAGTAAAACTGAAGTTGGCCAGGGGGTGACTGCATTCCATAGTGCCCAGATCAGGTGCTGCTAGAGGCATGCACTGAGTCACTTCATTGAGGACAGAACACAAAATAGTAGTCAGGACCAAAGGCAGTTTTCACCTTCTTATTACCATCAATTAATCATACCTAATGATGGATTCCATTATGGCATTTTCAGAGATGGTGATGTATTGTACTTTGGTCATATTTGCACTACCTGCTTTAGCTTCTCCTGTCTCCCTCCCAGTTTCACTGCCAATCCTGAAGCTTCTTGTTTCATTGTGGTTTTAACTTTTGTGGAGGTGAGTACCTGCACACACGTGTGTGCAGCACAGGATTATCTGGAGTGGGAATGGCACATGGTAATAAGCCACGTGATGTGAACCAACCCTAGTCCTTGAGAGGAGCAAGTGCTCTTAAACATGGAGCCTTCTCTCCAGCCCCCAACCACATGTTTTTGACCAGAGACTCCAGACTTAATCACTGAAGCCATCCATACAAATCTAGAAATCTCTAACTTGTAGGAATTACTTTTGGCAATGCTTTCAGACTTGTGATATGGAGTAATAATTGGTCAGAGATAGAAACAGCAAGGCATTGACTGCCCACGGTGGCATAGGGTAGCTGTTCCAAGAGGCTGTCCCACCATGGTAACATGCAACACTGCTGGAAATGTCATACCATACAGCCTTAGACTCAAGAGGCAGATTCTGGCATGGGACATTCTCAGTGATTACAAAGATTTCAGCCTTCTCATATGTTGTGATGTCTCCTTGAGCAGTTTTGACAGACACCTCCATTTCCTGAAGTAGGCTTAACACTAATACAATTCATCCGTTACACCAATTCAGTTCTATAACTTCAATGATGGATTTTGGTTTTCTTTAGAGAATTAAACTAGGGAACTAGAAAATAAGTGTAAAAAGCCTACCCAGAACTTCATAATTACGAACCCCACCAGTTATTTTTTCTTCAACTATGTGTGGCAAACCCTGTCTATCTCAAGGAAGGATAAAAACCTACTCTATCTCAAGTGAAAACAATCAAGAGCAGGGCTTTGTTTTTCTGCAGCAGTTGTTATTCTCCTGAGAGCTCACACTGGAGAAAAACAACAACAAAAAAAGAGATGACTTTAAGACCCTACCAACCAAGACCAAGAAAGACCTGTAAATCCCCTGAAGGAAACTGGTTGTTGGTGCTAAGTCAGGTGCCACATAAAATGAGTGTCATTGAAGGAGAGGAACCAAAGTTCAACTGGGGTTCATCAAGGTTTTATGTGATGACAATGAGGAAAAAAAAATAAAATACAGAGTATAACTTCAATGTATTGCCATAAATCAGATTATAAAATTCCAGATGGTTTAAAAGACTTTTGGTTTGGTTTGGAGTTTTGCATTTCATTTTAGTGAGGAAAAAAAAATTCCTGAAAAGCATCAAACTACAACCCACGTTGGGTTAAATTATACAGCAACAGAAGAAACAGATTTCTAGGCAAGACTCCCTTATGTTTTCTCAGACTATAAGCACAAGCTTGCCATAACAAAGATCCACTCTAAAGACGCTCACCTTGACAGATGGGCTCTAGAGATGACCAGTTTCCAGATGCTCCACACTGTGTTTCTGCAATTCCAAGTAGTATTCCTCCCTCAGAACAGTTGAAAGTGCACTGCGACTGGAAGCTGAAGTCTTTCAAGGGGTGAATGCAGTCCATGGTACCCAGCTCGGGAGCCTTCAAAGGCTCACACTGGACCACTTTCATGGAGAGAGAAGCAGAGTTGAGAAGAGTTATGAGGATCTGATGGAGCTGAGCCTTGCTTCTGCTACTTGATAATTGTTTGTCTCTAGTGGAGGGTCCAAGGAAGCATTCTCGGAAGAAATGGTCTCTGAACTACGCTTTGAAGATAATCAGGTGTGTTGTCCACATGCAGAATCAGAGAGAAGGCCATAAGCAAAGCCAACAGAACACAAATTGTGTGTGGAAAGTAAAAAAAAAAAAAATGCCAAAATGTTGATATTGCTATAAAGATAGTCAGGGCAGGATATGAGGTGTGCTTAGAGAGAGGGGAGCAAAGAAAAAAAATACTCATTCTTTTCATTCCTCTATGACCCTTTTGTTATGTATCAAGCATCATTTTAGAACTTAATGAGCTCAAATTTGACCAAGACAAATGATAGGAACAAATCAAAGATTGAATGGCCATCTGTGTCTGGTGTGTTCTGATTATTTCTAATCGGTCAGCTTGACTGTTGCATGAGTAACTTCTTTGAAGGGAGCTAATTTAAACTTGTGGAGCTCTTCTTGGGACCACAGTAGTAACAGGGGAAAGGCAATGAGGGCAAAGGTAGTAGACAGGTAGGAGAGAAACTGGAGAAGTAACATGTTATAAAGTGCAATTAACAAGGGAACTAGCTGGGAAGAAGAAGGGGCTTGGCAGATGTGAAATGGAGAAAGTGGGTTAATACAATCACCATTCATTGTATATAGGTGTGATAGTGCTAAAATTTTTTAATTAATAAAAAGTATTTTATTGGACTGTATGAGTGTTTTGCCTGCATGTATATGTGTGTACTATTTATGTGCCTGGAGCCCCAGGAGGACAGAAGATGGCATTGTACCATCTGTGGTGAAGTTATAGATGTCTGTTAGCCACCATGTGGTTACTTGAACTAGAGCTTAGGTCTGCTGTAAGAGCAGCTAGTGCTCTTAAGCTAACTCGTCTCTTCAGCCCCATAAAATAAATAAAATTTTGAAAATTGAATTAGCAATGTGTTATCTTACACAAGTGTTGGAGTAGGTGACAGAGTTTCACACCAGAGTCATTTCGTGTGTCATTTCCATGGAATGTAGTTATAGCCACAAAAAAAAAAAAAAAAGAAAGAAAGAAAGAAAGAAAGAAAGAAAGAAAGAAAGAAAGAAAGAAAGAAAGAAAGAAAGAAAGCTGGCTGGGGACACTTGAGTTGTAAACATCCAAGACAACATCCTTAGTAAATTCAGAGGTCATGGCTAAAAACAGATTTGTTAATCCAAAGATCATATACATATATACATCCATAAAATTCAGAAAATTTGAAGAAAGAAACAAACCAAGTCAGAACAATAGAAAAGACAGATGCAGAGTTTATGGGCTTGGATAAGTACAAATTAACGAACCCACGAGAAGCCACTATAGTCAACAAGACCATCAGAAGCCAGCTGGTGGTGGCGTATGCCTTCAACCCCAGAGGCAGGCGAATCTCTGAGTTTAGTGCCAGCCTGGTCTATAGAGGAAGTTCTAGGACAACCAGGGCCACACAGAGAAACCCTGTCTTAAAAACAATAGACCAAAAAACCAAACCAAAACAAACAAAAAGGACAGTCAGAAAAGGATATGATGGAAATCAAGAAAGCAAACACGATGTTTAAAGGGAGTAAACCGAAGGGCAGATCAACGATGTGGTGGAGGTAACATTCTGGGGAAGAGTCACAGTTTCGGAGATCAGTGAATTAGTCAGATCTAGTCCAGTTGGTTAATACTGAAATTAATTTTAGTTTCAGTCCTTTACTTTTTAAAGACATTACTTGTCTTCTTATAATTTTCCACTGTGTGCAGCAGACACATCAAAACGCATTTTGAAACTCAGCCAGTCTCAATCTGAAGACTTGATGCACCTTTCTGGAGCAGCTGGCTGAGTCCAAGCCTCTCTCTGCACATGTGTACCCTTACATTTCTGGTTCTCTCACTGCATCTCTGAATGAGTTCTTAGGGCTCTGATGCCTCCACCCTCTCTTTCTTGGCTATCCTAGCAGTGGTCCTTTGTGCTGTTTCTAGGATAATTGCCCTCAGTGCTGGTAGTAAGATACTGAGTGACCACTCATTGCAAATAAAGGACATGTATTTTATTAGGGAATCTCGCCACAAGCGTATTCCTGTTCATGTCATTTTCCTTCAAACTTGATCCCTGAACATAAATAATTTCTATTAAATATATATTCCATAAGTACAGAATCTATAATGATTTGCTTATGTATTTTTCAGAAATATCCAACCAAAGTATGTAGGATTTGTTATTAAACAACTCTGGCATACTCTGTGTATCAGATGTGAGTTCTTTTACTATTCCTTGTCACATATGTCTATAGGAGAGCAGAAGTACCTTCCAGATACCTCGCTCTCCTAGTTAGAAATAGAATTGTTTCTATCCGACCTCAAAGTTGTTAATTCTGCAAGCTCAGTAGATGATGACATCCTTGACAGTAAGGTTCCAAAATACCCGATTTCTTCCTGTAACCTGCTCAGCTTTGACAAATCTCAACACGTTGTTCCTTGTGGTACTTCAAAACTCTTGTGAAGTAAATTGAAACTTCATGCTGACTTGGGAAATCTTTACAGGAAGATATCATTGTGAAAGCTCAGCTTTCTGTTCTGAACTTCCCATTTCTTAGAATTGCTAATATTGATTTGTCCCAACTGGTGTTATTTTATCCCAACCAGCTGCTGTGCTAAGCTGTTATGGGTCTAATGACTACCAGCAGTAAGAAACAAACAAACAAATGAGGCTTACCATACTGACACTGGGGCCCATAATAACCTGCGTCACAGATGCACGTGTGATTGTTGATAGTTTCCACACATTCTCCATGACCACTGCAAGACTCTGGCTGGCAAGAGGCTTTAAGCAGATTACACAAAGACATTTTAATGTGATTGCATCCATAGTCCCTTCTTCTCACAAAGGAATCTTTTGTTTGACACTATTACAATGAACAAGAAAGATTTGCTTAAGTGTTCATAGCATTTTTGCACAACACATGCTACCATTTTTATTTATAAGATATACTAGCCATTTGGCTGTAGACATTTGTGCGCTTTCAGAATGAATTAACTCACAGTAATTGTCTATATGATTAGGAGGTGTTAGAGAAAAGCCCTGAAAACCCACCCAGCTCTCAGCATCCTCTTCCTGTCTGTCACTGAGGCCCAGGCTGTCCATCCCTATTCCCCACATAACTCACAACCTGGATAGAACTTTGTTTAGTTGTTGTGTATTACAGACTGCCCAGAGGTGCTATGCTTAAGGCTTAGTCAGGATTATTTTAGAATGAATAGCAATTTCTGGGTAATGAGTCTTATTACTCTAACTCTGGTGGTCCCACATCAGAGCAGGACCCTAGACACTGCCCACCTGTGTAGCAGAGAGCTGCCTTTCGTTTGTGGCAGGCGTCATCATTCCATTTCCCAGAGTCTCGTTCCCTCTTGATGTAGATCTCCACGCAGTCCTCCTTGGACTTCTTGTTGTTGGGCTCCCCAGCACCCCAGTTCTCTGCTTCTTTAGTGAGAGTTTTGTTAGTTCCCACCCATGTCCACATTTTTCCAATTTTCCTGATTCCTATCCAGTAGTAAGTAGGGTTTTTGGGTAATGTCTTTTCCAAATACTCAATTTCTCTCTTGTTTTGTATGGCAACTAAATCTGTGTAGTTTTGCTTGCAGAACCTTCTAGCATTTTCCCAGTTCATGGATTTTTGAGAATAATGGTAAGTCCAACAGTGAGTTGCATGGTGTGTCAGGAAATCTGAAAAACAGCGGCAGAAATATGATGACTCATAGAGTTGTTTAGGACCAGGCACAGGTGCAGGCTGCCCATCACTTAGTGACGAGGGACCAAGAGCCCAGAGAGCAGGTAAGCATCTCAGGGTCATGGCATTAGCTGTTGGTAGCCTTGGATCAGGATCTAGTCTCTCTCTCTCTCTCTCTCTCTCTCCCCTCTCTCTCTCTTTAAAAAGATATAGAACTGGTTTTTACTCAAGGACTATTATACATAAATATATCTTAGTGGATTTATTTTAATGAAAGAATTTCCTCAAAATTCAATGAAGTGTAATTTGTCCAACATACTTTAGAAATTTATGTCACTAGGAATTCGTTAAAATATAATTTAATACAGCTTTAAAATCCACATATACTTTTTAATTCTAGGATAACTTCCTAAAGGCCAATATTTATTACTGTTATTATATGTCATGATACACATATAAAATCTCTCATTTAGGGGAAATAAAATAGAATCAGGAAGAACATTGACACAATTGTAAATATTTTATTGTAGCATGAAACGTATTTTATTGTAGAAGAAGCTACCCTGGGAAAGCCTCAATACATAGACCAATTGTTGTGTATCTAAAGTCATAGTACAGACAGAACAGCATACAAAAAGATGATGCAAAAGATACAAAATTAATTTCATCATGTTCTACATATAAAGATATTTAAGTAATGGTGTCCAATAAACAACTGGGGCTTCAGGCATGAGGAGTTTGAAGCAACCAAATAAAACACATGATTGCACACAATGACCTTGATGACACTGGCCATTCTAAGAACTGTATGATCTATGTGATCTATGATTTTACAGTAAGATAAAAGATTTTATAGCCATCAGCTCACTGAGTACTATAAGGTAAGTACTATAAAGACATTTTTAAAATACCTTCTAAATACTTATGCTTAAGCCAATAGTCCTGAGCTGTTCTCAACCTGGATCAGAGAAATTGCTTTTTGAAGTAGATAGCAGTCAATGGAGAGATGCATAGCTATTGAATGCTGAGAATAACACAGACTCAGTCCTAAATGGAGCACTTATATTAACCCCTCAACCACCAAGGCTCATTGCAGAAGAGACACAACGAATAGAGAAGAGTTGCTATGGAACTCTGTCTTCTGGGCATGGCATGGCTAGCACAGTTCTGATCTCACAGCAGCTGCAGAAGACCTACACACGGATCAAGTGTAGGTGGTGTAGAGGATCTCCAGTCCCCACCCCTTACTGAAGAGCTATTGTCAGTTAGTAGTTTCTGGGGGAGGGAGAATCATTCTTTTTGAAGGTGTGGCCACAGCTAGGTTTCTCATGCACCAGTGGATTGTCCACACCCATGCACCTATGAGCAGTGCTAACTGGATTTAGTAGGTTGTCAAAAACAAAAGGAAGAAAGACAGACAAACAGACAGGAAGTTGGGAGGGGTGTTAGAGGGGATATGGGGTAGTTGGAGGGAAAATGACATATAATTATGATCATATTTTACTGTACATGTATGAAATTCTCAAAAGCAAAGAAAAAATTTAAAGAACAAAGACTTATTTACTTGTTCTGAGCTTGAAAATCCAGGTGAGAGAAGAAGGAAACGTAAGTTAGCTCAGACAATGGTTTAAAATGTTCAAATTTATTGATGAAGAGTCTGTAAGGCTTAAGCATAAAACATGTAACATCAGAAGAAAGACACAAAAGCCCCTAAAATGAAAACAAAATCCCAGCCCTCAGGCAGCCCATGCTCTGGACTGTGGAAGTTCATTTTGGGCACAGCAAACTATTAATAGAAAGTGAAATGTAAAATAAGTGTCATGTGCCTTATTAGAGGTTTGTCAATTGACTGTACTCCTTCCTTACGGAGGACTATTGTGCAGACATCAGGATTGGGGCACGTCACTAGAGAATGTGGAATACTAAACTGGTATTAAGGGGACTCAGAGAGATGCTGAGGGTGAGAGGAAGATTGAGAGTCCTTAAAAGAATCAATAGCCATCTGCCTAATTGTGTTCCCTGCAACTGTAACTTTCAATGAATATTCAAGAAAAGAACAATTACTGGCTATAAAGGCTTAGCAAAAGTCAAATGACATACCACAGCAGAGCAGGGTCCAGACCCACAGCTTGAGGATGCTCCATGAGCCCACTGAGTACTCTGACATCTCCATGGAAATACCTGCAAAGGAAGTGCAGAATATTTAAACTCTGAACTACACACTTATATCATCATGAGGCAGTGCCCTACGTTTTCTTCAAATCACAGATAAAGCCCATCAGTCCACGACCTACCTTATCCAAGGTAGACTCTTTGGGGGTCATGGCTGAAAACAATGGCATCAAATTCATTACACACTGGCGCTCTGCTTTGTTTCATTTTCCTTCCAGGTTTCAGCCCAAGTTGTTGATCATTATTGATCGTTATTGATTATTGTAGGTATTCTTTGTACCTACTTTTTGACTGAGCTTTAAATCAAGCTAGATCTTATTGTGTGTGCATGTTTTTAATGCCCTTGGGGTCTAATGAACTAGTGACACTCACATTTGTTTTTCACACTGGGTCATGATAAAGCCATACCTCAAATATATGTATGAATGATACAGCCAGACTCCAGGAAAGACAAGCACTGTTTTTTTTTTCAAATAAGAAGCAATACATTTTGAACAACTAAAACAACAAAGCCATAGGTTTTCTGCACGTCTTAAAACTGTAGTTTTGGATGTCTATCACTCTTCGGGGAGCTACTTTGTGTCACTGCAAAGGTCTAATCTCATCTGTGCCCCTTCCAGCATTCCATCAAAGCAAACACAAAGGGAAAAATTACAAGAAACAGTCTAGAGTCATTTTCTTGAGACAACATGCATATGTTTTGTTGTTGTTGTTGTTTGTTTGTTTCTATATTTCTTAAAAGCAGAAATGATAGCTTCTTGCCCTTATCACCTCCCTCTTCAACCCCAAAGAAAAATTTGAGTATCTAAAGATCTCTTATAGGCTGAGATGCTCACCATGGCTTGCTGGGTGTCTCTGCAAGTCCCGCTGCAGGCCTCAGCCTCCTGCACCTGGGGCTCTGTGTTCTTGCACAAGGAGGGCGTGTGCGCTCAGGAAGAATGTGCCAAGTGTCACCAACAGGGTTTGCTTTCTTTCATTTCTCCAACCCGGCCTCACATTCTCCTCCCCATTTCTTCCCCTTTCTCGTCTCTCTGTCCCCCCACCCCTTTCCTAAAGTGGTCTCAATCATTTGCCTGGAGAACACAGTAACTGCCCAGAAGCTATGCCCCCTGCCCAGGGTATCCCCAGTTTGGAGGAGGAAAGGAAAGGGAGAGATATTGTAATTATATATAATCCCCAAAATAAAAAATAGGGGGAAAAAAAGAAGAAGAAGAAGCAGTAATGGCAACCGGATTCTTCCCCACATCATCCCAGTCATTTCTGGTTACCTATGCCTCCTTCCCTTCCCTTTCCTACCCTTCCCTTCCTTCTCTTTCCCTCTCCTCCCCTCCTCTCCTCTCCCTTCTCTTCTCTTCCTTTCTCTTCCCTTCCTCTCCCTTTCCTCTCCTCTTCATTCTCTTCCCCTACCTTCCCGTCCCCTTCTCTCCCCTCCCCTCCTTTCCCATCTCTTCCCCTCCCTTCATTCCCCTCCCCTTTGTTCCCCTCTTTTCTCTTCCCCTCCCTTCCCTTCCTGCTTCCTGTTGTGTTTCTTGTTTTGTTTTTATAAACACCTGACTGTCCGGTAGGAGGCTGTGCTCACACCATAGATAAAAACTTATTTCCTAGCTGTTGAATTTTTTTCTGGAAGACTTGACCCAGCTCAGTTCCTCTCCTCTCTCTTTCCTTGTTCACCCCCTAGTGGAAGTCCTTGTTAATGGCTCTTCTGAAAGTAAAGTCCTTAAAATCCCTGGTCTCTAACTTTTGTCCTAGAGAGGTGGGGGGATCTAGAAATACCCTGAGTGTAACGTGTGAAGGAGATGAGACAGCATATAAAGCTTGAATCCAGCCAATTAAAGGCAATCTGAAGCAAGTCACTTGCATAATAGTATTTGCATGTAAGAAAGTTAATAATAATGACAAAACAATGGCATGTATGTGCCAACACGCACTCACATAAATAATAATAATATTATTTATATTATTTATATATAAATAGTAGTAACAACAATAATACTAGAACTTTACAGGTCATATTATTTACCTTTTAAGGTCTAAAACACTATAGAGGTGGAACTATTACTAGTCTCATTTTTAAAAATGTATTTGTTCTTAAGTTATTTCATAGCTCCTTGGTGCTTAATTCACCCCATCTCCTACTGCCTGTCATCCCTTGGAAACTTACCAAGATATTCCTGAACTTCACGTGCTTACTTGCTTTTTTATAATCTATGGAGTCTAAGTATGTTGCCTGTTGGAATGTTTACTGATCTTTCTGGCTTGAACTCATTCAACTATAACTATACCTACCTCTGTAGAGGTTTAGACTTTAAAAGGTAATTAATGTGACCTGCTAACTTCTAGTGTTGTTACTGTTATTGCTATTTTATATTTATGTTTGTGTGTATATTGTGTGTGTGTGTGTTGGCATATACATGCCATGGTGTTTGTCATGTTAAGTTCATAGATGTAACAGCTCCATCAATAGCTTAGGAGATTAAAACAATGACTGGGCTTTCTGAGAAACAGGAAGTATGTATGCAAGTGAAGGACCAAGAGACAGTGATGCAATTCAGCTCAGGGTCCACAGCTTGAGAATCAGGATTAACCAGCATCCTAGACCAAGGTAAAATATATGCCACAGCTCAGAGTGACTAATAAACTAGATGAGGTCTGCCCATACCAGCTCTGTAATAACAGCTAGAATGTGTGTATTGGTAGAGAAGAACCTCATTATGAATCTAGTCTTGGGGGATTTGGTGGTTTGGATATGCTTGGACCATGAGAAGTATCACTGTTGGGTGTGGCCTTGCTGAAATAAGTGTGGCTTTGTTGGAGGAAGTGTGTCCCTGTGGGGGTGGGCTTTGCGGTCCTATGCTCAAGCTCCACCCAGTGTGGAAGAGACCTTCCTTTCTGGATGCCTTCAGATCAAGATGTAGAACTCTCAGCTCCTTGTCTGGCACCATGTCTGCTTGAACTCTGCATTGCTTCCTCCATGATGATAATGGACTGAACCTCTGAAATTGTAAGCCAGACCCAACTAAATGTTGTTCTTTATAAAAATTGCCTTGGTCATGGTGTCTCTTCACAGCAATGAAACCCTAACTAAGGAGATAATTCGAACTTCAGTGAACTCGATGAATTAAATGAACACGAACTTTTTTGAATTACAGCAACTGAGACTATCATGCAGATAAGACTTCGTTTCCTTGGTCTTGGTAAGTCTTTTAGATGGTTAAAGTTTGGTTATCTTTTGGAACGGGCACAAAAGCCTATTTGTATATAACTTCACACACACTAGAATATTGACGTCCCCAAAACAGACCACGGTATTAGCTAGAATGTGGAGAAGCTGGATCCCTTCTCATTACAGGTGCGACTGTAAAATAGAACAGCCTTTTTGGGAGGGAGCTGGAAGGTTCCTCCAAAACCAGAGCATGGTTCCTAAGTTACCTGCCTCCAGATATATACTAACTACAATGGAGAAGAGGTTGCACCTCAACCATGCCCTCAGGGCTGGGCTGCACTGCAGCGTTATTCACAGTAGTCAAAATGCGGAAAGATCCTCAGAGACAATGCCCTGAGTAGTCCAGACACAAAATCCATACAAAGAATATAATTCCTCTGTAAGTGGAATGAAATGAGGATACAAGCTACACCATGGAGAACCCTAGAAGACAGTGTGCTGAGTAAAAAGAGCTAGGCAGAAGGCCATGTGGTACTTTTATGTATATAAAATATGCAGAATAGGCAAATCCATATACAGATTGTAGATTAGCATTGCCATGGAGGGGAGAGAAAAGGTTGTGAAGAAACTGCTAATTGACTGGGTTTCACTCGACAGCAATAGAAATGTTGCAGAGTCAGGTATACGGTTGCCTGGTATTCCATTTTAAAAGAGGGGATTTTGTGCCAGTAAGATAACTCAGTGAGTCAAAGCACATGCCATGCAAGACCATGATATGTAAAGAGAGAGCTGACTCCTCAGAGCTGTTCTTTGATTTCCATACATTCTCAGTGACAATTCAGATGCATGCAAGCACACGTGCAGGCGTGTGGGCATGCACACAATTAATGAATTGGAATGTAATTTTTATGGCATACAGATTTTTATCTGGATGCATTAAAAATGTTAAGAAGGCTCAGATACACAAAGATAAGTAGAAATACATTTATTGGCAAACATACTGACATCTGAATACAGTAAGTTTAACATATTTAAATAAATACATACACTTACACCATAAAATATTTTAAATCATAATTTAAAATACTCTTTTAGAACTCAGATACAGACCTCATTTATATTTCATGCAGTAATTTCTGATACAAAATATACAAACATTTACATTGTGTAGTTTCTCTCACTCACTCTTGTTCTCGCTCTTGCTCTTCACTCTCATTCTTGCTGTCACTTATTCCCCTCTCTCTCCCCCCGCCCTTGTCTTAATGCTTATTACACTTCTTGTTCACTGTTGGCTTTTCCACCACCACCAGTCAATGAGGACCTTTCGAGAAATTTCTTTCTCTAATACGTTAATTGGGAAATTGGGACAATTTTGGTGAGAACAGCTCTGGCACTTACTGACCAAGCATTTGTCATTGCCAGCTACAGGTGAAATTGCTTAGGAATTTTAATGTGTAAAACAACATAAACATTGTGTACACCAGCCTTCCCATCCTCTAGAATGTACGAACCAAAACAGAGTAACTGTTAGACACCTTTTCTCTTTAAAAGTCCACTGCTTCGATTACAGGGTGAAGCCTCATCATGGATTTAGAATTCAATACTATATATTTGTCCTGTATAAGAACCACTCTTTTAGGACTCAAAGCATGTTTATATTTTGACAGGATCTTAAAAACTTTAAAATGTACTTTTTATCATTTATGCTTTTATTAAATCAGAAAATTTGGCTACAAGGAAGTTCTTTCTTCCAGGAAAAAAGTTGGGGAGAAAAATTCCAAATATACAAACTCTCTTTCACTTTCTATTCTTTTAATAGTACCTTGTGTTAAATCCAGCTACCATTAGATACCCAGGATTTCACACTGATTATTGAGTTCTCATTTTGAAAATAAGTTAACTGCAGACATAACACTGGTATTTTCTAATTAAAAAAGGATTTAGGATAACTTTTGCCTTGTGATAGGCCACAGGATTCTGAAATTTCTTATAAAGTCCTTTTGACCCCTGCACTGAAATAAGAATGATGGATATCACGCTGGATTCAATGCCAGGACACAGAACACAACGTTCAAGAATACTTCAGTGGCCACTGAATCCCATGGGGATACAGCCAATAAGTCGGCCTACAGTCTTAACGTGTAATATTCATCAGGCTTTGAAACTTGTACCCGTAACGATACTTCTATGCCATAACCTGAGAACATGGCAAATTTTGCCCTTTTTTCAAGATAGAAATAGAAAATTGTTTGCTCAAAATATTATTTACTGCTGATAAATATTATTTACCCCTGAGACAACAACACTGGAATTAGCTGTTGGCATATTGTATGGGAAACAAGAGAAAGAGACAAAGGAACAAAATGCTGTTTCTGTTCCCAGGTTCTAGAGTGACGAAGAGTCAGAGTGAATTCTGCTGTTCCAGCACCCACCCCAGTCTATTCACTCGCTTTTGAAGACAACACTCCACCTTCTGTGGCAGCACATTCTTGATACTGCCACTAACTAGGAAAGAGGAAACAGAGTCATTCTGGTAGAGGGCTGGTCTTGTCACTCAGTTTTGGTCCATGAAGTCAGGATCCAGTTTTTAAGCAGGCAAGAGGGACCAGGATTCTGTAGATGGTTCATTTCCTGCTGTCTTCAGCATATAATTCTATTTCCCACAATGCATTTGTGTTCCTGCAAATACAAGCAAGTGTGAAAGCCTTCCAAATATCCTGCATGCTGGAAGTAGCAACAAAGCATGTCAACTAGCAGGCTGTCTCTTGGAGGTGGCCCAGATAGGAACTCCCCCTGCCATTCAGTTACAATGAGACTAGTCCCTATGATACTGTAATAGTAGATACAGGACAGTTATACCAGTTAAAGCCCATGGAATATACAATCCTGAGAATGAACCCTGATGCACCTTGGGCTTTAGCTAATAGTACTATTCAACTATATTGGTCACCATTAAGGACTATGCTAATGAATCAAATTAAGGAAGGGAGCTGAAGAGGCAAATTTTAACATCTACTTGCTCAATCTTTCTCAAGCCCCAAACTACATCAACAATTTTGTTCATTAAGAAAAAAATTTATTTAGAAGGACTTGACCTTCCAGACATCCTCTCAGAAGCAATGCAGACATTGAGGATCACAGATTTCAGATCTGCTACTGTTAGTGTTTGAATCTCAGCTACACAACACAGTAACTTTAGAAACTCAGGCAAGTTCCTACACATTCTGTGCCTCATATTCTTCACTTCAGAGAACGAAAGGAATAGGCCTGGTCTCTCCGAGTCCCCAGCTTAGATCATGCTTAGGAATCTGATTACTGAATGGGGCTAGTATTCACCACCACTGCCACCACCAACCAGAAGTAAAATGATCCAAGAAAGACCGATCTCTGCTGCTTCAATTACATGCGCACACACACACACACACACACACACACACACACACACACAGAGAGAGAGAGAGAGAGAGAGAGAGAGAGAGAGAGAGAGAGAGAGAGAGAGCTTTCTATAAATTATCATCAAGATAGAGAGTCTCTCAAGCCTATGGCAGATTTGAGGGTGTCCAAGAGAAACACCATTTGTAAAGGTGATTTTCTCTCATTAACAATTAACACGACCTGCCCAAGTCCTACCTGATTGTTTTGAACTTAGATAGTGTAAGAAGGCATTTGATAGTTTCCAAATGATTGAAGACTTTGGCAGCTGCTGTGGAAACATGAGAAAAGGATGTCAAGCACTGCTTTCCCACATGCAGAGGAAAAAAATGTATGGAGTATTAAATAGCATGCTTTATA